>CM030360.1:15972399-17172399 GCA_017893485.1 Hemerocallis citrina
TTAAGTTGTATACCATGCTTGAGTTGTTGTAGTAAGAAACCCATGCTTGAGTATTGTGTAGTACCTTAGTTTCAAAAGAAACTCATGCTTAAATTGTGTTCATGCTTGAGTTGTATCCCATGCTTGAGTTATTATAGTAGTTCTAGTAAAGAACCCATGCTTGAGTTATTGTAGTTGTTCTAAGTAAAAAAACGCATGCTTGTGTTATTGTAGTAGTTCTAGTAAAGAACCCATGTTTGAGATGTGTAGTTGTTTTAGATTCAAAAGAATCCATGCATGTTTAAGATATATGGTTGCCATGAGTTTAGCTTGCATGCTAATCGAATTGAATTATTGAAATGAACCCATGTTCCATAGTTGTTCTAGTTTGATTTTAAGAAGTAACCCATGAAACTAGCTCCATGATAGTTCTAGCTCGAATTGGCGAGGAACCCATGCAATTAGGTTCGAGGTGGTTCTAGCTCAACCTTAAAAGAGAACCCATGAACCTAGTCGCATGTTGTCCTAGTTCAAATTTGGGAAAAGAACCCATGAAGTTCTAGTTATATGCGGTTCTAATTGAAATTGGACCATATAATGTGAACATGCATCATCTTCGATACATAGGTAAATAATGGTTGGAAAAGTCACTAGTATTGTTAGCTGGATAAAAGCTAGCCTAGGGGTCATCGAACATCAAGACTCGCATCTTACCACCTTGGAAACTGTGGATAAATCACACATCGAGCACCGACAGATCTTAACTGATGTGGGTTGATCGTGGGCCGAGAGTGTTGACGAAATCCGAGTTAGGGGTAGTGATAGGGTCTCATAGTTACTGTAAGGGCCATCGACCATCAAGAATCGCATCTTACCACCTTGGAAACTATAGATAAATCACACCTCGAGCACCGACGAATCTTAACTGATGTGGGTTGATCGTGGGCCGAAAATGTTGACGAGATCCAAGTTAGGGGTAATGATGAGAGAGAGAGATTTTCGTCACCGGTGTCTTGGATCGATAGGCCATGAGTTGGATCGGGATAATCATAAGAAAGGTATTGAAGACCCCGCGAGATTGTGTGTCACGCCCCGCTCCCCAAAAAGGAATACGGAATACGGATACGCGACAAAAATCCAGCGAATGATTTTAATCATTCATAAGCTGTTCAAGAATCTTTCCAACATATCACAGAAATAATTAGAGTCGTAAGCCAGAAAAGTATCAACCAACATGCATAATTGAAACAAGATACCAACAGAAATTACTTGAAACCAAATATAATAATCTCAAATAATTCAAATTCTAAACAAGTCAAATATCCTGGTTCACATCGCCCAAATACAAATAAATATCCAAGTTATCAAATACATTTTATTCAAGTTCAAGCAACAGATAATAATAATAATAAAGCAGAAACTCCAGCACTAATACATCATCTCACCAATACCATCGGGCAACTGACCATCCTGATCTGCAATTAGTAAATTTGCAGGAGAAGAAAAGAGAAAAACAAGTACCCGTCAATTACAAGTTACGGGCCACTTATAATGTAGGATACAAGTACATGGGGATAACTAAACAATTCTAAATAATAGCATAAACAGACCTAGCATGGTATACTAACATGTGTCAAGTGTTAAGTGTCAGATAGTATGCAAACAGATATACAGATAGTGTCAAATATGGTGTCAAGTGATAATGTCAGACAGATAGCAGATAATCAAATAACAGATAGCCAGATATACATAACAGCTTCAGATTAAGATTTCAGATACAGATATAGATTCAGATTTTTATAAGTCTTGTACTAATTACTAACTAGGTAGCACTTCATGTGCCATCCTTTTATCACATGGTTGCTACATTCAAATCAGTTACGTTTGTAGATTTCGAAGGGGATCATATAGGGCCGTGTACTCATGGTTCAGACAGATATCAGATCACAGATCCAGACAGACAGATAACAGACGATCATGTAACATGATCTCATAATAGATAACAGATAATCAGATGGAAAACACTAGCCCCCTTCTAAGTACACATTTCTATGCTTTCCCACTACTAGATCTTTCCCTTAAACCCCGGCTTGGTTACATTTATTATGGTCATCAACAGGCATGAATGTGTACGGAATAGTGTCAAACTAATAGGGTATAATCAGTATTAGGTTCAGGGAAACAAATAAATAAGCATAGATGATATACAGTCACATAAACGAGCAAATCAGTGTATGTTCATATTCAGGACAGCAAGACAATACAGTACTAAAACAGTGATTCTCGTCGCTATAGAAATGCAAATCTAGATCCATTGAAGGATCTAGAAAATAGACTTCCACAAGAATCCAGCGAGTATAAATAAGTCATATAGTAATTCACAACATCATAACTCAAAACAGATTTGAAAACAGAAAACATGTTCAGTTAGAAATCAGGAAAACGAATTCACAGTCAGAAAAACAGCATTGAAACTTCTCAAATAAATCCAAGAAAAATCTGGGATATTTCCCTATATGTCTAAAATCAAAATATAAAGTTTCATAATATTCCAGTAAAATTAGTTCAGTCGTCAAAAATAAGAAAACATAGTTTAGCAAATCTGGAATTTCCAACACTGCTGTACGAAAACTAAGATATCTCGCAACCAGTGAAACAAAATCCAAATCCGCCAAAGGGAGATAAAAATAGACAAAATATATTAACATTTATATTTTACAAACATTTTTCATACAGTAAAAGGAAACATAGTGAAAATAAGGTTCTTTATAGAACAGCGAGCAAAATACAGCAAGTATAGATTTCATAAACGAGCATGAAACATCACATAAAACTTATCAATAAAATTCACCAAAATTCTGGGTAATTCCTAGATAGGTATAGAAAAACTAGACAAAGTTTCAGATCAAAATAATATACGTAGCATAGTTCTTTAAAATAATATATCATCAAAATTACCGAAAAACTGAATCTGGAAAAGGTCGACACCTCTGTACTAAAACAGTCATAACTCAGTCATACAAAATCAAAATCAAGCAAGGTCAGAGGGGTTTGAAAATAGACAAAATTATCTAAAACTCAAGTTTTATATCGAAATTAAGATACTGACTTTAAACCAGTCCAAAATAGCAAACAAAACAGAACATCGACAAACTACAGATTTTCCCCCTAAAAACAAATTCAACATAGATTCTAGAAAATTGATCCAAACATATCCAAACATGAAATTGAGTCTACCAAATGTCTAAACATCATGAATTAGGGTATCTAGCATGTCCACACCAAGTATTTCACATGGGTCTTAACCAAATCACTAATTTTCACAAAAATCTCACATACATGATCCAAATTCAAGAACGGGCGAATCCTAGGTTAATTCATGTCAAGATTGTATCATGAGTCAATCTATGGTTAAGTTTTCACAATAGAGATAAAACCCATCAAGCATATCACAAACAAGAGTCGTCTCTAGACCCAACTACACTATAGGTGAACTTTTTAACTTGTATCAAATAAATGAATTGGAGTACAAGTTACTTGCCTTAAATCGGGATGAAGAACGATGCAAGCCAAGAATAGGAGCAAAACCCACGAACGATAATCCGCTAATCCACGAATCCAAGCAACTAGAGCCAAGAATCTCCACACGAACGAAGCTTCCAAAAGCGAGAGATGGTCAAAGTGGCTTGCGGCCACAAGAGAACACCACGAGAGGGTAGGGCGATTATATGGTGGAAGAGGATTTATGATGGTGGAGTAGGAGATGGTCGGGATTGGTCAAGGAGAGGGGCTCGGGTGTAGGAGGTTTCCGGAGTGGAGGGAAGGCCGGGAAAAGGGGTGCTCAGCCATATTCTGATGCAAAAGATCCATTAAATTCGAAGTATAAACATGGATTTCAAATCAACTTTCATTTCATTAAATTTCAAAATTTATACATTCGAATTAAAACATTTCTGACATCAAATGAAAGCAGCAGAAGACACAACAGTCTAACTCCTACGGTTCCTCTTGGCTTCACGAAGCTCTCTCCGTAATTCCTCCACTTCCTCCTTCAGTACATCGGTCATGTTTTTCCTCTTCTCGAGTTCCCAAACACGATGACTGAGAACTGTAATATTGTCCTTGCGCTTCACCAACTGAGTCTACAGTAGCCCGACTCTTTCCCGTAAAGTCTCTACCTGTCTCTGAAGAGACACAGTGAGATTACTCGAAACTGGTTCTTCCTCGTCAGAGGAGTCATCAGATGAATCCGGAGGTGGAGTGATCTCTCGGGACTCAGCCCATTCCTCTTCCACTTCTTCAGGATCTTCCTCATCTGAATCAGCTTGCCCAGGGTAGTTATCTTCCTCAACGATGTGCCAATTGTCATCTCCAGCTGGGTGAAGTGGTCTGCCATCTTAAAGAAAGATGAGAAGAAGCATAAATCATAGAGCAATACAAATGTAGGCGACTTACATTTAAATCTCTAGACTCAACATACACTCTAATGTCCACTTCTAGGGTGTCGTTCCTTATAAATTTATACTACTTGGAAGCGTGGCTCTGATACCACCCTGTAACACCCCGAATCCCAAATACCACTGAATTCGAGTTCCACAAGATCTTTTTACTTCTCTTCGTACAATTTTACAAGGAAATAAAAACTTTACTTTACATCAGAGTTACATTATGCATCAACATTTGTACAGAGGAAGCAAATTTTTACATCAATGAATGAAATACAACAATAGTTGAATAATCTTTAAGCCTCGGTCTTCTTTAGTCTTTTTTATGTACCTTTTTTCCTGCATAGAAAATGTGGTCACGTCAGTTCATTCAACTGACAAAATATTATACACGGCCATCCTCTCTATGCCGAAAATAGTATAACGATTCTTAATACTTAAAAAACCACAAACTTGTTCACAAACAAAGCAAAAGGGACTATCCTACTGATGTCGTATTATGAATGTGCACTTAGTCCTTAATGCAAATATTTCTATTATATGACACTAATGCACACTTGTTCAGAGTCTATGCAGCTCATACTACATAGTTCTGAGGGCAAGCCCTTAACCGTTCTTCATCTTATAGGGTTCAATCCTTCGCCATGACTTAATCTACTACTGTAACTACGGTAAGTATTCTAGATGTTTTATAACCTAAGAACTCATGTCTAGGCGCCCTGGAGGGAATCCCAACGCACTGACACATGACTCATCATGCAGGCATCCTGTGGTAATTCAGCTTCTACCATAGACATGACACCACCTGCAGTCACCAAACACCCCACGAGCGTCGCCACCGGGATGGTACTCTGGAGTAGTATCCACGTCCTACTCATGACGCATCATGGGACATCCTATGAATACTCTCACGCCGCCAATCCAATGGCCCTCATTCTCAAAGTTTTTCTTCTTACTTTCGTCACATCTTCACTATGTATCTAATCCTTAGTTTAATCGAATCATGAACAAAACTAATCCTTTAGGGTTAGCACTCCCACTATACCGGTCTTATTCATTCATTCCACATAACCCAAATCTTGGTCTTTTTATTTTAAATTTTATCTCAACATTTCTTTTATTGCCGGTATAAGGCTTAGCTACACCTTAGTTCTTAATTTCAACTCATAATTACAACATCGAGTTTTCATACTCATAAAGTCTTTTTTTTATGATTAATCACAGTTCACATTTCATAATCATAGTATTCATGTATCCATATTCATAATATCCTTCATAACTCATCATGTCGTTTAATTACATTTTCATACACCATTTCATGCATGAACAATAAAATTTCAACTTGTCATATTCAATAGTTCATTCATTCCACAAATCTCTTATTCTTATTTCAGTCCATACTAATTTCACAATTTGTAATTTCAATTAGTTACACAAAACAAACTTCCAAATTTCTCATTACTAATTCTCATTTTAAAACTCCTTAAAATAACTCATTTATTTTTTTCCTTTATCCCAAAAGACAATTTAATTAAAAACAAGTCATTTCTTGTAAATAGCCTCAAATTCTCAATTATACTTTACCAAAAGTTATAAAAATTCTCTCATGAAGTCCAATTAATTTCAATAATTTTTTTCCATATTTTTCTTAATTTTAATTTATATTTAAAACTCAAAATAATCTTAATTTTCCCAAAAAACAACTTTTTAAACTAAAGCCCACAACCGGATTCGAACCCACAACCAGTGGCCCAAAGGACAGCGCCCAAGACCACTGCGCCAAAGCCACAGAGCCGATATGATATGGGTTATTGTCCATGTGTATTGACTTTTGGCATTTCGGAATTTTTAACAAAAAATTAAAATAAAAGCTCCTTCTCAGTATCGAACCCGAGACCAGAGACCAAGCCCCCCCCCCCCCCCCCCCCCCCCCCCCCCCCCCCGCTACTATAGTGACTGAAACCATTCTGACCAAATGGTCTAAGTAGCCAGATTGATTTGAAAAGAATTTGGTTGGATTTGAACTAGTTCTCTGTTCATCTCTACATTTCATAATTTTCAAAAAAATGATTTTTGTTTCTTTTTATTCTCTTTTAAAAGCAAAATTTTCCAGATTATAACATACATAAATTTACAGTAAACCAGTATTTTTATAATGATTATTTGCTTTATAAAATATGTATTTTGGTCCTACTTTATGTTGTATGTCCATATTTTCGACATTGAGAACAATAACACATTTTTTCATAATTTAGAATTAGAATTCCACAAACTACTATGTTCTTTTGTTCTTTTTCTTATTAACATCCTATTAAATTTTTAGAACACAAAAATCTCATCCTTCTATAATAACAAAATTCTATTTTAGACAACTAACTACACATGGTGCATTTAATCAACTATATGTAAGCACAAATTTTACCAAACATTCATGTAGTACAACAATATGGTGATTTCTAGCATATTAATTCACCATTTATTCATTAGCAATCAATCCATCAAACATTCTCTAAATTACCACTCCACTTTTAATTAAACAAGCATGGTTCCAATTTTCAACTAATTGATTCATAATAATTTCATTAAATCATCCCTAGCATGGTATCTAGTTCTAGAAGTATGAGAAACTCCCACCTCTTTGGAGAAACACGAAATGAAAAGCTTCTAGAGTCTCCTACATGCAAGAAAGTAGCCTTCTCCTCCTAGATTGTGTTGCAAAATATTTCCCTTCTTGTTCCTTGGTGCAACCCGAGCTTCACCTAGTGCTTGATGATGGGCCGGCCTCCTTTTGGTTGTGACACACACACAAATGCACACTCAATCTTTCACTTCCTAATATATTACTCTCCTATATAGTTTCTTCCTTTCAATTATTTTTTTCTTAGTGTTGTATACATGAAGGTAGGGGGTATTTATACCAGATTTAGGATAGATTGGAGGGCTAGGATTTCACTAGATGGTTGTAGGTAAATGGCTAGGATAAGATGGGAAGTTGTAGCAACCACTCATAAGCAAATAACCACCCATGCATACAATCCCACTCTCCCACTCTTCTCTTAGCCATACCCGGCCTCCTAGGGTGTGCAAAGCACACACACGTGCATGATGCACGTGCCCCTTCTAGTACCCCCTATTTAAGGTTTGTACAAATTTAATTAATCAATTGTTCACCAATTGTGTCTACATGACAAGTTGTGACAATTTAAAAGATTAATTAAGTTTGTGGGCCTCAAAATAGTGGGCTTTAGGCTTATGGACTAATTAATAAAAATATTTAATTATTAGAGTGGGCTTAAAATAAGAAAACAAGTTTAGGCTTTATAAAATAGACTTTTTAGAAAGATAAATGGAAAGAAAGAAATAATTGTCCATGTTATAAAAGGAAATTTTATAAAAACAAATATTCATACGAAATTTTACACGTGCACCCCACTTGAAAAATCAACATTTCTCATTAAGATGAAAATTTAGGGTATTACAAGTAGAGAATCGCTGCTAGTCATCAGCCTTAAAACGTCAGTATATGTACTGATGTCCCCAATTCATTAGGTACTAGATTGTAGAAGTACAGGTACAGGATTCAGGAGGACTCAAGGCGAGAGAAGCAAGAGTCGTTTTCATTTTCGCTGTATTATATGTTGTTTACTATTGTTCCATTGTAACAATTTTGTAATCTATTTATTTGTTGGAAAGCATCCAAGTGAAATACCAAGTATTGTTCTTTATTCATTGTGCTCTGATGTAATATGTTGAAAGTTGTAACACTTGGGATTGTAAAGGTATTATTGTAACACTGTTGTAATATATTGCAATTTTGTAACATTCGGATTTGTAATACATTTGTGTTGAATAAAAAGTTTTAAATTTTCCTATTTTTCTGTGTATTGTGGCTAATTGAAGAAAAGATTCTGGCTTATGTCACGGTTTTCCAGTTGCGTGGAAACCGGGGCGTTACACTAATGCTCACCGTGGGCCCCCACCACTACACAATATTTTATAATCAACCCCCCTTATAGAAAATCCTATGGGGGTAACTCCAATACTCTTTTATATATATTTATATATATTATATTTTAACACGGGATGTTACACCGCTTGAGCTCAGTCCACTACTTGTTGACTCCTAACAACGAGTTCAATGCCTTAGTCTTCACTCATGCTCCACCAAAGAACTCGTTGGCCCCAAACAATGGGTTCAACGCCTTGGTCATCGCTTGAGCCCCATCAATAACTCATTGGCCCCAAACAATGAGTTTCACGCCGTGCTCTCCGCACGAGCTTCGCCAATAACACGTTGGCTCCAAACCATGAGTTCAACATTTTCGTCTTCGCTTGAGCTCCGTCAACAGTTCGTCGGCTCCAAACGACAAGTTTTATGCTCTGATTGCCACTTGAGCACCGTCAACTACTCGTTGGCTCTACACGAGTTTGATGCCTTGGCCTTCGCTCAAGTTTCTCCCAAACAACTCATTGGCTGCAAACAACGAGTTCAATGCCTTGCTTTTCGTACGAGCTCCATCAATAACTAGTTCACTTCAGACAGCGAGTACACCACCCCGCTGCTTGCTCGAGTCTTTCTAAACAACCCCTCATCTTCGTGCAATGGGCTTGGCATCCAACACCGGCCTAAAATTGTACTTACAAAACTTGCTGGAAGCAACAACAAGTTCCAGCTCCGTTTTCAAGTTTGTTTCTACAAAACTCACTGGGCGCAAACAGCGAGTTCAACGATCAAAATGGGGAGCTCTACGACCAACTTTGTCTCATGATCATCACTATTAGCTTTCCGTGCACAAACGAAATGCTCTACGCATAACTCCGTTACTGAGTTGTCCCTCCAAACTCGCTGGGATCAAACATCACGCTCTACATGCACTCAGTCAAAGAGTTGTCTCCCTAAACTTATTGAGCACAAACGGCAAGCTCAAACAACCGACTTCTTCAGAAAGTTGTCTCACAAAGCTTGTTGGGCACAAACAGCAAGCTCAACACACAAATCTATCACTACGTTCTCTCCAAACTCGCCCAGATCAAACGGCAGTTTCTATGTCAACTCTGTCTTAGAGTTATCTCTCCAAACTTGCCAGGTGCAAACGGCAAATTTAATGACTGACTCCGTCGCAGAGTTCTCTACACGCTTGCTGGGCACAAACGACAAGCACAAATGTTCAACACCACCATAGAATTCTCTCTAAACTTGCTTGGAACAAATAGGAAGCTCTACGCCAACTCGACCAAAAAGTTGCCTCTCTAAACTTGCTGGGATCAAACAGTAAGATCCAACTCAGCTCCACCACGAGTTGCCTCCACAACTCGCCGGGACCAAACGACAATTTCTACATCAACTCTATCTCAGAGTTGTCTCTAAACTCACCGGGGTCAAGCGGCGGTCTCTACATCAACTATATCTCATAGTTGTCTCAAAACTCGCCGGGCATAAACGGCAAGCTCAAAGGTTCAACTCTGTCACAGAGTTGCCTCTACAAACTTGTTGGGGACAAACAACAAGTTCAACGACCAGTTTCATTATGATTGTCTCTTTAAACTCGCCGGGATCAAATGGTAGTTTCTAAATCAACTCGATCAAGGTAACCTCTATAAACTTGTTGGGTCCAAACAGCAAGTTCAAGCTCAAGTTTATCTCATAGCTCTCCCTACAAACACACCGGGATCAAATGGCAGAAACTACACCGACGGAGTCGAAGAATTCTCTCTACGATCTTGTTGGGACTAGACAACAAGTTCAACGCTCAACTTCGTCGTAGAGCTTTCTCCACAAACTTGCTGGGATCGAACAGCAAGTCCATAACATCTCTCCTAAGATAGCTATATACATACAAGATCCACCCATCTAGGGTGATGGAGTAAAAAGCTAGGTATACACATATAAACAATTATATATATATATATATATATATATATATATATAAATTGTTGCATGTACACAAAAATATATATATATAAAATTATATGCAAACCTAAGCCCAAAAAACTCCAAAAAACCTTCACAAAATCTCTAGAAATTTGTCTCACTATTGTGAGAGGGGAGCTAAAGTATAAGAGGATTCGGATCGGGTCGGATTCGCGACCCAAACCAGCAAGCAATTCAAGAAGGCTAAGGGGCATTAACAGGTCAAATCCAAACCCGATAACAGACTCGCACCACTTCCATAGGTCGACGAAGCATTGGCAGGTCAATGGAGAATGGAGCACAACCACCACGGCTCGAGCGAAATGCAGAGCTCGGCGAAGAAGCTCAATCCTATAGCTCGACCAAAAAAGCTCGATAACGACCCCTCGCCGTTGCTCGAAGGCCGCACTATGGCTCCGAAGCACAACAACATCCTCAAAGATAAAAAAAAATTTGCCATAGCTCGGCCAAACGGTCGACCGAGCTAGGGGGTCGCTCACAGTCGTTCTTGACTGTTGGATTTCTTCAAAAATCGAGTTCAAGAGTGAGGGACGGCTCGGATTCATCCACGTCACTCCATCGCCTTCCCCAGCGCCTCGTTCGCTCCTCCACCGTCTAATCTCCCTTAGGGCGCGAGCTTCGCTTGATCAGCGATCCAGATGGCTCCACAACGCGTGCCAGATCAGCAGAATCACAGCAGACGAATCTCCACCGTTCGATCTCCTCAACGCGCAAGATCTCCATAATAGTGATCCAGATCGCGTCTTGATCCATGCACTGATCGGATTTTTACAAAAAAACCCTAATTTCATTTTTAATTCGAAATAGTAATTAAAAAAATTCAAAAATAATTATTTTAATTCGTAAAATTAATTTTAAAATCCAAAAAATAATCAAAATTGAATTTATTAATTATAAAATTCGAAAAAGTGATTTTAAAATAGGGAAAAATTTCAGAAAATTCGAAAAAATTCGAAGAAATATGAAAATTTTCAAGAAAATTCTAGAAAATTCAGAAAAATCCGAAGAACTATGGAAAAATTCTAGGAAATTCCAGAAAATTCAGAAAAATCTAAAGAACTATGAAAAAATTCGGGAAATATGTCAATTTGTTTTCATCAAAAACGAAAATCCACTGCCTTCAGAAGCCACAGATCAGTTCCAGTATCTCCGAACACTCCGACTGCTAAGATTATACGCCAGATTCCAAAAATAAGACGAACTACTCCCTGAAAGCCAAGAAAATTACCTTCCAGGAGTGGGGGGCTTATGATGGTGGTAAAAATCACAGCAGATCAGAGTCGTATGATTCCTGCACAGATCTCAAACCATTTACCGGCAGATTAGCCATCACAAGCCTCTCTTACAGGTCTGGGCCCACTGCAAGACATGAGCTTCTTCTGAGCCCATAAAAAGTGACAGACTAGGCCCACTAAGAGAGACACCCAGCCCATGTAGGCTAGGAGTCAAATCTCTTATCCCCTAACAAGGATATCTTATCTCTTGAGGGGGGGAGACATGAAAGAGATAAGGTAGTTAAATCGATCCAACAGACACAAATCAATCTCTTGAAATGTCTCTCAGGCCTATAAATACCCCTCCCCCTCTTCGGTCAGGAGGTAATCAATAATTTGCCCATTTTCACTCTCTTACTCTCTCTCTCTCTTTCTGGTCCTGACTTGAGCGTAGGAGGGTCTGTCGCCGGGGCCACTCCCCGGTGTTTCAGGCTTTTTGCAGGTCCAGCAGCTACATTAGCAACCATTGGATTTAGATCACTGTGGTCAATCAATGATCCTGATTCATTCTCAGGAGCTCTAACCATCTTTAACGACCAGGGTCATAGGTTTGACTTTTAGTAGTTTCTATCAATTACTAACTCACTATCTGTTTACTCACACATGGAAATAAGTAGCAACAGAACTAATAGAAAATAATTACATAAGAATATCCCAAAGTCCACATTCATCACCAATATTCATAGTAAGAAAACTGGTGCTGCTTATTTTGGTGTGGGAAACAGATAGTGAGTTAATATTTGATGGAAACTACAAAAAATATGACTTTTAATCATTGTCGTGAAATGCGGTTAGAGCTCCTGAGATTGAACCTGGATCATTGATTGAACAATGTGATCTGGGTTGCTGATGCAACTGATGGACCTGCAAAAAGCCCAAAATTCCGGGGGTGGCCCCAACGATAGATTCTTCGACGCTCAAATCATAACCAGAGAGAGAAAGAGAGTCTGAGAGATAAACTATTGATTACTTTCTGATTGATGAGGGGGAGGATATTTATAGGCCTGAGAAACAGTACAGGAGATTGATATGAATCCATTAGATCGACTATGAATTCCTTATCTCCTATTCGAATCTCCCCCTCAAGAGATAAACACTCTTGTTTGGAGATAAGAAATTTGACTAACAGCCCTTATGGGCTGGGTCTCTTTTAATGGGCCTAACCTGTCACTAATAGGCTTGAAAGCGGCCCATGTCTAGTAGAGGGGCCTAGAGAAGGCCCGGACCTGTTCAAAAGACTCGTTATGATTAATCTGCCTGAAAAAGCATTGAGAACTATGCTAGTTGAGATCTGTGCTAGAATCGTACGACCTAGATTTGCTGTGATTTTTACCATTATCATAAGCCCCCCACTCCCGGGAGACAATTTTCTTAGCTTTCAGGAAGTAGTTCGTCTTTTCTTTGGATTTTGAAGTATAATTTTAGCTTTGAGGGACGTTTAAAGATACCTAGAACTAATCAAAGGCTTCTGAAGGTGGTGAGTAATTTCCTTGACTTTTTTGGTATTTTCCGTATTTTCCCGAATTTTTCAATTATTTTCTAGATTGTTTGATAATTTTTCCCAATTTTAAAATCACTTTTTCAATTTTTTAATAAATAAACCAAATTTTAAATTATTTTCCAAAATTTAAATAATTATTTTTGGGATTTTTTAATTAACTTTTCAAAATTTAAATTATTTTTTGGGGGTTCTTGTGAATTTACTAAACCGGCACGCTTTTAATGCGATCAGGAACATTGATAGCAGGCTCGTTCGTGCACTGATGCACTTGGGCAGCTGTGTTGAGAGGGTTCTTGTAACACCTCGAATTTTTTAAAATACCGAAAATACCTGTTTTTATATCCCTGGAGTGATGAGAATTATTTTTGGCATATTTTATTTTAAATATTGATATTGGTATTGATATTTGTGTTGGATCGGTATTATTGATATATTGAAGTTATTTGTTGAGTTTTATGTGAAGAAATATGGTTTATTTTTATTTTATAATTTTAGAGGATTATTATGAGATATTTTAATTTATTTTGTATTGTTAGTATTATTAAAGTGTAGAGTTTGGGGTTTATTTGCAATATTTAGATGATTGGGGGGCCTATATGTAAATATTTCCTTTCATAAATATTATATTTATATATATTTTTATTTTTCCAACCCCCACCCCCCCCCCCCTCCCCCGTCCTCCATCTTCTTCTTCTCATGGTTTCGGTTTCGCCCGACCGAAACCCAACCCATTTCCCGTCGATTTTCTAGGAGAAATCCTAAGGGTATTCTTCGTAAAATTTCAGTTAAAATTAGGTGCATACTAATTGAAGGGTTCTCTTCTCCTTGGTGGCTTCAATTTGGAGAAAGGATTTAATGGAGATATATTTCTGTGTAATTATTTGTCTAATTTCGAATGCTTTTAGTTTCTTTTACTTAGAAATGGAGTGTAGGGTTGGTTCGAGGTCTATTTTGATGTTAGAGTTAAGAAATTAGCAAATTGATTAAGGTTGTGTAAGTTGCTTATAAATTAGGGTTTTGGGTTTATAAAAGGGAAGTAAATATGTGAGAATTATCTCCTTAATAGTAGTAGAAATTGTAGTTGAACAATAAAAACAATATGGGGTGATTTTTAGTAATTTTATGAAGATAAAATCCCGTATGAATTTGAATAATACGTGCATCGCACGTGTGCATGTCAGGCGTTCAATAAAACGCATGAGTGACATTAGGATTAGTATGATTATTACCTGTGACTGGTTTGGATATTTTGGGCCCTAATTGGCTTTGGAATTTGATAATAGGAGATGTTAGCGACTTCGGATGCAGGACAGAGAATTGGTGCTTCGAGGATTCGCGGGATATCAAGTGAGTATGATTATACTGTATATTTATATTGTTGTGACATAATTTTATGCAGTTTCGAAGTGGCTTTTGTGGGATTAAGCTAAATGAAGATTTAACCTAAAATACGGAATTATTATTTGTTAAAATTTTGTTATATGGTGAATTTGTGTGATTTTGAATATTCAGTATTATGGGTGATATATTGGGCATATGTATGATAATATGAAATAATTGGGGTTGATATACGTATAATATATAGTAGGTAAACAAAAATGACATATATATATATGGTGTCATGATGTATTGACCTATTTGGTGTATGTGTGTGATATATATGGGTAATAATGAATTGAGGTATCGTAATCGATGAAATTAATGAGTGAGTGTATGTATAATATAGTGATATTTAAAGTAAAACTAATGGGCGGTCATATGATATAATCATCTACTTTGTTTGGCATGTGCCTAAGACATTATAATGTGAGTAAATAAATACTGTGGTGTGTTTATAATACGGAATAATATGAGGTAATAATCTTATAAATGAAATAACCAAATGTATGTGAATGTGTGAGATTATGTGATGATAAATCATATGGTTAAAGTCAAGAATGTGGCAAATTATTGAAGTAAAAGATGAGATGATGTGTGGTGGTGAAATCAGATGAAAAGATGAAATGAAAATGATAATAACTGATAAATTTTTCTGTTGACCAGTACCTACAGAAATCCAGGAGGTTTGGGCTAGACCTCCTAACACCCAAGGACCGGCTTGGGATGCAGTGTTTATTACCCAAACTATGTTTACGGTGAGGTATTTTTATCGCCCAAGCTATCGGCTTGAGGCTCGGTTATTACCCAGCTCAGCTGGGGTGTGGTGATATTCCCTCGATGACAGATGTCGCGAGAAAGTACCCTAGTGAAACCAGGGGTGCGGTGTTTTCTTTCCCTTGTTGGCCTTGCCATGAGAAAGTACCCAGCTCGCTGGGGTGCGGTGTTTTCTTTTCTCTCGCTAGCTTCGGCCGGGAGTAAGTACCCAAGTTCAACTTGGGGTGCAGTGTTTCCCTCGTTGGCAGAGGCTGGGAGGAAGACGTAGCCTCGGACATGTAAGACTCTGTGTGAGCATCGATCCACGTGTCACTGGGCTTTCTATAGCACCCCGAATTTCCAATATAATATCTCAGAAATACGTGGCACAATTTCCAGCATCAACCTCAATTGTAATAGTAAACATAGACAAAACACAGAGAAATGTTTTCAACTTTTATTACATTAATTCATTACAATCTCTTCTTTTACAACACATTCTTTTACAATTTACATAAGCCACATTATCATTCTATCTCAAGCATCCAAATCCCAAGCTATAGGCACCTACCTATAAAACATGAGGCTAAAGATAACCCTAGCCCCCAAAACTACAGGGGTCAGCCATAACGGTGTGAGTGACATCAAAAGAAATGCAACATAAATAAAACATAAAAGATAAGGTCATAAATAGCATGTACCAACAGCAAGAATAAAAGAATAAGAAATAACAATAATAAAACATGAAAACATCAAGTAAAACTCGACTAAGTGTCAAGTGTAGAAATACAGAAAATAAGCTGCATAAAACCAAGTCAAGAAAACACAATGCTATATGCTGACTCTCTAATGCATACTTGTCGAATTGTATGCATTCCATACTACATAGGTCTGGTGCAAGCCCTTAACGTTCTCCACTTTATAGGGTTAAATCCTTTGTTATGCAATTAATCCTACTACGGTAATGGGAACAAGATCCAGAATACTCCGCGAATAGGTTTCACAACCCTCGATGCACAAGCATCATGTAAGTCTAGCTCAACAAAACCAGAGAATCACCTCCCTGCCATGTACCTCACGAATAGGCTTGCGAGGCCCTCGACGTGCAGATACACCAGGTATGTAACGCCCCGCCCCAATGCTCAGACAAATTATAAATACTATGTAGTTCCACTGCCCACCACAGGCTGCCTCTCAAAAGGTGGTTAACCGAATTGGTGACTCTTGATCCTCGGCAATAGTATTTATACTCTGATTATCCTCGCAAATTCCCGATATAGGACTAAATTACTCAAATCTCTCACAAATCTCACGGACCAGTCGACTGCTGGCAGTACCAGTCGACTATCCTCTATCAGTCGACTGCTGGCAGTACCAGTCGACTGATCTGGGGTATTACATACACCCCCCCTTAGGAATCAGCGTCCTCGCTGAGCACAGGGCACACCTCAGTGTAGGACCGTCCTTTCTAGCACCTGGCATGCTTCGTGAATAGGCCCCCTTCCTTCAGAGGCACCCTTTCATCACGCAAGCATATGTACCCCACGAATAGGCCCCCCTCCTTCGGAGGCACCCTTTCATCGTGCAGATACACCCGGTGGGTCGAAAGTCGGCTCTGATACCATTTTGTAACGCCCCGCCCCAATGCTCAGACAAATTATAAATACTATGTAGTTCCACTGCCTACCACAGGCTGCCTCTCAAAAGGTGGTTAACCGAATTGGTGACTCTTGATCCTCGGCAATAGTATTTATACTCTGATTATCCTCGCAAATTCCCGATATGGGACTAAATTACTCAAATCTCTCACAAATCTCACGGACCAGTCGACTGCTGGCAGTACCAGTCGACTATCCTCTATCAGTCGACTGCTGGCAGTACCAGTCGACTGATCTGGGGTATTACAAGGTACATCCCATGAATAGGCACGCCGACCCTCAACACGCAAATGCACCCCTGCATGCTCCGTGAATAGGCCTGTAGACCCTCAACACGCAAACATACAAATGTCCACTCGAGACAGAACAACAAACAAGTCCTGGAAAGCATCCGTTGGACCAAAACCAAGAGCATATACTTACGTTTCCCAAGTTCCATCACATCTCCGCTAGTGCTTGTCCTTAAGTTGGTTATTATCAAAGCACAAAAATTCCCCCTCTCTAGAGTTAGTGTATCCTGCCGAACTTAATTCTGCAAAACAACCCCAATGATCCCAACTAGTCAAAATCCACAAAATCTCATCTGCCGGTTCACAGGACTCCCACTCAACTCCTAGAAATTCACAAAATGAAAAACTTCCAATAAAACTCTTAATATCATCATTAAAACGTTAATCTCAATAAAACTTCTTAAAAGAACAAAATTTCAAATTAATTTAATGTACTCATAAAATTCCAGAATTCAAATAAAATACTAAATCCATTAAATGACAGAAAACCTTATTTTGAAGTTGTAAAATATTGCGAAAACATCAATTCTTTTGAAAACGCATATAACTCACTTAATAAGGTCATAAGAATACAATTTAAATTCTGTTATAAATAAAATATAACTCTCCGTAAAATACTATAATCTGTAGCAAAACGTCATTTAAAAATAGTAGGTTAATAATCCATAATCGAAGAAATAATCATTTAAAGAAACATCATAAAACTCAAGAAATTCATAAGTCAGAACAATGACAGTCGACTGTCGCAAATGGTCGGTCGACTATCCTGCGAAAATCCGAAAACTCAAGAAAACCCATCAACAGTGATAGTGATAGTCGACTATTGAGCATGGTTAGTCGACTGTCCGGCGAAAATCCAAAATTCAAGAAAACCGACAGTTGATTGTCAACTCAGTTCAAAGACGAAGCAGGCGACTGTTATTGCAAACAAAATCAAAAATCCAGTAACTGACCAGTCGACTGTCGACTCTAGTTAGGTCGACTGTCAACTATAGCCGGTTGCAATTTGAAGATCTGTGCATGTTTTAGACTGATACATCGATTTACTTTATAAAAACGCAAATTTGTAAAAAGTAAATTCCTAAGATAATTGGATATAACTTGTATAACATATAGGAGTTATAAAACACATCAAAACATATCAAGATCTCAAAATAGAAATTTTTCAGAAAAATCTTCAAAATCAGTAAAGTAGTTTATATATATGCATAGGGTAAATAAACATCATTTTAAACATCAAAATACATCAAATATGAGTGGTCTAAGGTTCAAAATCATCTCAGTATCAAAACCATCGAAATCCAATCAAAACTCCATCAAAATTCATAAAAACCCTCAAAACAGTGGATTATGAATGTGAAGGTGTGTATATGTGTGTTTGTGCATTAGTTAAACATTGTGAATCCATTGTGTATATGTAGTATAAAGTTTAAATTCAACTCAGTATGAAACAAACAAAAATCCAAATCAAAACTTCATCAAAATTTCACAAAAGCTCCAAAACAAGCTTCGGCCTGCACAACCACAGACCCGAAACAATTACTCAACTCCCAACTTTAAAACTTAATCTTTTAGCCCAACCATTCCTTTCTATTACTTTCTATACACATACCCAATTACCTATATCAGTTTATCCATGAATAACGCAATTATAACATGCATACAATCAAGTTTTATCCATCGAAATGTCAAGAACAAACAACATATGCATACACACAGTAAAGTTCCTCTTAAATCATATTTTGTTTACCTTTATGCAGGATCATCATACAACTCAATATATACATTCAAATCATCAATAATATGATTGAAAACAACCTACTCATTATTTCTCTTATGTTATCTAACGATCTCAAATCATCAAATTATGGTTCAATCATCAATAATCTAGTTCCATGAAAAAGATTCAATTTTAATTCACCTACTCATCGAAATTCAACATTCTTTCTAATAGAGAAATCATCACATACAACATGCTTAAAACAATAAGAAAATAAGCATATGTTACTCACCTTATTGAAGAAACAACCGAAGAAAAATAAAGCGAATAAGAAAATCATTTCTTTCGCAAGAAAACCAAGATCCTCGCTTTAAAACTCCAACAAAATAATAATAAAAATTTCCTTTGTGTTGTGCTGCAAAGAGACGGCTGCACCCCACTTATAAATAGGCCGGAAAATAGGGCTTTAGGGTTTGTGAATAGATTTGTAAAATACCTCTTTTAAATATATCTTTACATATATAGATCCTTATACTTGGAACATAAATAAAATCATCTTAATTGATATTTAAAAACAAGAATAATCCCTTTGTTATCATTCGGCACTGTTTTGAAAACCTAGAAAAAAGAAATTGTACTTTGGCCCCTCTAAGTGGCAATTTTGCAAAAAGACCATTCCTATCAAAAATTACAAAATAAACCAAATTTATTGAAACAAAAAGTAAAATCTTCACCTCTGAGTTGACTAGGAATCATACCAAGCCAAAAAATCCAAAAATCTGGAGTTTTCACTCTAAGTGGAAATTTTGCACAAAAGTCCTTCTTTTTGTTATATTTGCAAATAGGTCAAATAATTACCAGAAAAATTCAGAAAATTCAAAAATAATATCTAATAATAAATAATAAGTTTTTCCAAAATAATTTTTAACTTTGAACTTCCCAACAAAATATTTGCACATATTTTGCACGTGTAAAAAGGTAAATTTCAGAAAAATATTTATTAAATCACAAAAAATTATTTTAATTCATTTATTAATATTAAAAGAATTATTTAAAAATCTGGGGTATTACACTTTTGGCTTTCCGTATATTAGGAAATTGTGGATCACTGGTCCACAACTTAATAAAATGAGTAAATGTGAAAGTGAAATGTGAATGAGAAAGTGAAGAAAGTGAAGTGTGAATGAGAAAGTGAAGAAAGTGAAATATGAATGAGAAAGTGAACAAAGTGAAATCTGAATGAGAAGGTAAAGAAAGCATATACTGTGATATGAGAATGAGAAAGAAAATAAAGTAGTTGATGTAAAGTAGAAATGAGAAAGTGAAGTAAGTATCTGAGTGGAAATAAATAAGTAGAGTAAAAGAAAATGTATATATATGAAGATAAGTATGAAGGAATATGATTCATGAGTATGCAAATGAAATTAAATGATAAATGAAATATGTGATTAACAAAGAATGAAAAACAAGGAAATTGCAGTTTATAATTATAAATGAAAAAAAAGGGTGATGTGGAGATATTCATTAAAGAATTGCATTGTGTTATGTGATTAAATATGAGAAGCAAAGAAAGTGTATATGTATGATATGATATTGTATGAATGAAAATAAGGTAAAGTAAAATGTAATATGAGTGTAAAACTTGAAGTAAGGTGTATTATGTGAGGAATATGAGAATGGTTATTAAATGAAAAATATGCTATGATATGAGTTGATGCACCTTGGAATTTTGTCGAGGAACTACATGCCCACTATTTCTATGGGAATTATGGGAACTACCGGCCTTGGCACAACTCCCACGGTGAATTGGCTGGTTGTTGATATGATAGTTGTGTTATGAAATGGAAATAAAAAGTAAAGTGAATTGTAAGATGAAATGAAAATAAAGTAATGTGATATTTCAACTCATTGGCTTGATTTGTGATATTATGATGATTATTACCCAACTCAGCTAGGTGCGGTGATTTTCTCTCAAAGACAGATGTCGCGAGGAAGTACCCAGTTTATTTGGGGTGCAGTATTTTTCCTTGTTGGTATAGGCCAGGAGGAGGAAGTATCTTCGTGGTTGTCAGACTCTGTGTGAGCAGTTTCCCGCGTGTATAAGTTGGTGTATGGAAATGGATATGAGAATGGTAGGTGATATTGAAGAGAATGAGTGAAATAACAGGTATGGAATTTGTATGGGTTTACGAATGAAAAGAAAGTAAATGATAAGGGTGTAATGAAATAAGAATGGATATAAGTAATGAATGTGAGACACTATAATGAATGTTTTAATCTTTATATGATGAATGGAATGCATGTGTATAAAGTGAAGAAAATAAGTTAAGTTATGAAGTAAAAATTGCCGTTTGCTTTAAGCGGAAAGTATGATGATATATGTATATATATAAATATCCGATATGGTCTAAGAATGTGGTAATAGAACTTTATTCTTGATATTATGATGATTATTAGTAACGGAGTGAAGTAATATAAAATGAGAATGAAGGTTAATGTAACACGGGGTGTTATGAGATGTGTTATAAGATATGGTTAATGTGATAAAATGAGATTGGATGAACTTGATATTATAAGATTGAAAGAATGTGATATCATGGGATTAAATACATAAGAGGATATGCGATGAGAATGAATAAGATAATATATAATTGAATGAATGTGAAGTGATGTGATGCGAATATATGAATATGTTATAAGATTGAATGTGTGGTGTTATATAGTGACAATGAAAATAAATATAGTATGAGATTGAATGAATGAAATATTATAAGAATTGTATGGCAGTGATGTTAGAAACAAAAATTTATGTGAATATAGAATATCTTGGAATTGTGTCGATGAACTACTCGCCCACTATTTTCATGGAAATGGTGGGAACTACCTGCCAAGGCACAACTTCAAGGTAGGGAGAGTGGTTATGGATATGTAGACGAGTTGAAGATTCAAAGGATTGATTCGGTGCAAAGTCACTTTTATGAGATTTTTATATTTAAATTTCAGATTCACTTAATTATCATGATATTCATAAGTTCTTTCAGTTTTTATACTGTTTAATTTATTTGCCTAACCAGTAAATTATACTTACACCAGACATGGCTAACCCCTGTTATTTTCTGGGGGTTAGGGTAGTCCCTCCCTGAGGGTGGACGACCCTAACTCTCTTGCAGGTTTGATAGCAGCGAGGTGAGATAGTGTGTATTATGGTAGATTATGTGTAAGGCATATTGATATATATAGTGCTGTGATGAATTATGAAAGCCCGTACCCACCTCGTGGTGGAGTATTGGGTTCTGCAGTTGATTTTTGAAAAGTTTTCTAAAGTTTTTCTAAAAACCATATATGTTTTCAAAAGAATTTTTGATTTTTAATTCGTATCTTGCTTATTGTGAAGTATTTTGCCCCCAGAGCTGTTGATATTATTGCCTGTGTGATGTTGAATGATTTGTCTAGGGAGGATTGAAATATATTACAGGTACATTGTTTTGTGTAATTGTTTGTAGATTTCTGTAAGGAAATTCTGTAAAAGGGAAAATATTTCAGGAAAAACTCTGCCAAAATTTTATTTGAAATATAACTATTTTAGTTTTTGTTTAAAGTGGTATATAAATTGAAAGAATTGAATTTGGAGTTATAAAATTGAAAAAAATAATAATAATTAGGGTGTTACAGCTTGGTATCAGAGCCTAGATTAATTAGGAATGTCATGCCAATTCTAGTGATCTTTTCAAGTGTGCATGGGTACATCATCGCTAAGTAGAGAATGTGAAGTTTGTGTGAAGTTTGTTTATGCTTTGAGAGTGTTTTGCTAAGTATGGATTATGTTGTTCAATGATGCGATCCCTATTAGACTTTTTTCTGACTTTGGGCCAGTTATTTTTTTTAGCCTATGCATATGTTTTGCATTCTGGCATTTTTATGTCCCCTTTAGAAGCCCCGGTGAGAATTAGTACACCATTAGAGAGTTCTATTATTTTGACTGTTGTGTGCCGAGAGGTGTAATCTCCTTTGGGATCCAGTGTGTGTCTGTTAGACTGTGGGGTTATGTGTGGTTGTGGTTATTATTCTATATTGGGAGATGGGTTGGTTGTGAAGGCATTATGCACGGTTGGAGTACAATATAGGGAGGATTCGGGTGAGAAAGCCTGATGAAACCCAGTGTCTAGTTGTATTTAATGCCTGGGACGATGTAAGCATGATCGTTGAGTTCGGTGGAAATACCCAAGGTGAAGATTGAAATTATTGATGTGGTTTGTAAACTTTCTGATATATTAGAGGATGACTCCCTGGGAATGTGTATTGATTATCTAGTGTTGAATAAGGTGACTATTGAGAATAATATCCATTGCCGAGACTATATGAGTTTCTTGATCAGTTGCAGGGAGCTACAGTGTTTTTACAGCTGGAGTTGCAGACCGGGTACCATCAGGTGAGCATTAAAGAGGGAAGTATCCCAAGGACTGCTTTTCGTACTCTGTATGGATTGTATGAGTTCTTGGTGATGCCTTTTGGGCTGACGAATGCCCCTGCATTTTTCATGGATTTGATGAAGCGGACCTTTCATCCTTATATCGACCGGTTGTGATTGTGTTTGTAGATGATAATTTGGTGTATTTTCGCAGCATGGAGGAGCATAGATAGCACTTTAGAATTCTGATATAAAAACTTTGGGACCAGAAGTAGTATGATAGTCTGCAAATTGTCATTTTTGGAGGTGAGAAGTGTGATTTTTGGGACACATTGTGTCTGTTGAAGGCATATCTGTGGATTCGGAGAAAATTACAGAAGTGAAAAGACGGGGAATAACCCATGACTATGTCACAGATTCAGAGTTTCTTGGGTTTGGTTAGCGATTATCGGAGGTTCATTTCTCGATTTTCTATTATTGCTGCACCGATGACACAGCTTACCAGGAAGAATGTATCGTTTGTAGGGCCGAGCAGTGTGAAAATACATTTCAAGAGAGTTAAAGGAAAGATTAACGACAGCTTCTATTTTGATTACCATCGAAAAGGGATTGCCTCTCCAAGTATATATTGATGCATGTGGTACAGGTTTAGGTGCAATTTGATGCATGAGGGCAGGGCTTGTGGCTTATATATCTAGGTCGTTGCGGTCACATGGAGTGCGTGATCTGATGCAAATTTGGAATCAGCAGCAGTAGTGTATGCATTGAAGAGGTGGAGACATTATTTGTTCAGATAACAGTTTTAGTTTTTCACAGATCGTAAGAGCCTGAAGTACTTGTTCTTGCAAAAAGATATTAGCATGAGGCAACAAAGGTGGCTCGAGTTTCTTAGTAGCTTTGATGTTGAAATAAAATACCTCTCGGGAAAGCAAATATGGTGACGGATGTCTTAAGTAGAAGAAGGATATTTGTTTTATTTTGTCCCAGGAGTGGACGGTATTAGAAATATTGGGTCAATTTGATTTTACTTCAGTAGCAGAGGGTGACATGATATGTGGGCAGTTTATCAGTACGGCGATTAAGACGTCAAGTTGCTCAGTTGCTGAAAGTTCAACGGAGTGTTAATTTTACTGACTAAAATTTGAAATCTTGGGAGATGGTGAGGAGAAAGTATCTGAAATCGTTTAAAGAATTTTCTTAACCCCTGTAGCTCGAGGACGAGCTTCTTTTGAGGTGTGTATAATGTAACACCTCGAACTTTTTTTAAAATACCGAAAATACTCGTTTTTATATCCTTAGAATGGTGAGAATTATTTTTGGTACATTTTATTTTAAATATTGATATTGGTGTTGATATTTGTGTTGGATCGCTATTATTGATATATTGAAGTTATGAGTTGAGTTTTATGTGTAGAAATATTGTTTATTTTTATTTTATAATTTTGGAGGATTATTATGAAATATTTTATTGTATCTTGTATTGTTAGTGTTATTAAAGTATCGAGTTTGGGGTTTATTTGCAATATTTAGATGATTGGGGGGGCTATATGTAAATATTTCCTTTCATAAATATTATATTTATATATATTTTTATTTTTCCAACACCCCCCCCCCCCTCCTCCATCTTCTTCTTCTCCTAGTTTCGGTTCCGTCCGACCGAAACCCAACCCATTTCCCGTCGATTTCCTAGTAGAAATCCCGAAGGTATTTGTAACCGCGGGGTTCCTTTTCTTGTATTTTGTATGTATTTATTTTTTTCCTTCTTGGTATTTATTCTAATTGTTCTCTTTTGTCCTTTCTGAACCGTGTAATCATTTCTTCGTTCTTGATAAACCATTTTTTATTGTCGTCAATTCAAGTATGTGACTTTCAATCTTCTTGATTTAAATTCTTCTGTCAGTTATTATCTTTGAATGAATTTGTTTAATTTGAAATCATCTATTTCATGGCCTAATTATGTATTATTGATTTATATCTCTATTTGGATCCAATTTCTAACCTAATCTACCATATTTAAACCCTATACCCTCTTCTTATTGGATCTTGACCCGAATCCTCTACCCAAAATCCTATAATTCGTCTTATTGGATCCTAAACCCGCTACCCAATAACCCCCTTTTACCCATTCTCCCTCAAATCTCTCCCTCATGTTCCCTCTATCTGCCTAAGTACAGATCACTCTCCCCTCAATCCCTTGATCTTCTCCCCTGATTCTTCAAATGTTAACTTACCAAAATTTCATTAAATCCTAATCAAATTGCTCTCTATCTTTATCTCTACAGTAAATATTTCCTAATCAACTCTCTCTCCCCTTTATGCTCACCCTGCCCGTCGACCGGGCCCCTTGCGACCTCCCGTCGCACCTCCACCGGCTGTCAACCCCTCCTGCCGTCACACTCCCGTCGCGCCCTCCCGCACCAGCCGCCCTGTGCCACGTCCATGTCGACCCCACCTCCATCATCACCCGCATCTCATCCTCTTCCCGAAGCCAGTCGACCCCGTCGTTCCACCCGTTGTGCCACCGTCGACCTCTCGTCTAAGCATTGCCGTCGAGTCTCCAATCCCGAAACCCTCTCATGCTCGTGAGTCGTTGTGTTCGTGCTCATGTGCGGGGATCTGTTCCCATTATTCTATTCTCATCGGATTCATCGTCTTCATTGAGGCAAGTAACTTGTATGTTATTTTTTTTCTTCATACAAGTACAAATACCGCAAGTAGTCTTGCTTTCATTGCATTTCATTCTCATGTCAATTCCTTGGTAATCATGATCTTATTCGCTTGATCCGTTTCCATCATTTCGTGATCATCATCACCACAAGTTGTCACACACACATTACACGAAAATAAACTAGATCTAAATAGATTTCTTGGTGTATATATATATATATATATATATATATATATAGTAATAATAATAATAATAATAATAATAATAATAATTACAAAGAAAGCTATCAAGTGGCTCTCATTCAATCTCCCCCAAAATCAATGGCCCAGATCTAACCTCACAAAACATATTTTTCCGCCCAAAATTTTAAACCCCACAAATTCAAAACCCACACACTCTCTCTCTCTTTTTCCCAAAATATCCCCTTCTCTATCTCTTTCTCACTCTGTCTCTCTCACTTTCCCGCTCAGTCCAACTGTATCATTCCAATTCTAAATCAGTCAAATTTAGGGTTTCCAATTCCTCCATGGCTTACCTCGACGAAGATGGCGAGCCTCTCATGGATCTCGACGATGCCGAATCCGACCTCGAGCCCGCCCCCAATCCCCAATTTAATGATGACGACAACAATGATGGCAGCGATTGGCTTCGCGATCAGTCTCCGACGCCGGTCGTGGATAGCGGGATACCTAGGAAGAGGTTGGTGTTCCATATGATGTAGTTGGAAGAATTTTAATTTGTGGCTAACACATGGAAATACTTTGTTTTTTGACATTTTAAAGGAAGAAAATCAACATATGGATATGATTTAGTTGAGAGAAATTTGTACGGGATAAATTTTTCTTCTTTATGTCTATATGCTGATATACACAACCTCAGGCGATTGCATAAGCATTTTGACAATATTGATTTAGTTTTTAAAGCGTTATCATTTTGAATCCGTGGTTGAGATTTATATGTATATACCTGATAATGTGGCAATCAAATTTTGTTACGCTGTACTAAGTTTTTAAATGATCTGTTATCTTTTGGTTGATAATATTTGATTTGAACTTCAATTGCAGGAAACAGTTGCAACAAGAATTTTTAGACCATGGAGTTTTACCCCTTCTGAAGAATTGGCTTGAGCCTCTTCCTGATGGGAGCTTGCTAAATATGAATATTTGAGTTGCTGTCTTCAAAATACTGAATGATGTATGTTTAATTTCTCTAATTTTGGTCCAACATTGATATTTTGTTATCATTAAGGACGATTAACCTAATTGTAACAGTTTCTAAACGTGTCCTCTGTGTGTTATATATTAGACTTTAGGTTTCTTGGGGTGCCTTTGATAATGAGGGTTCCTAAAATTATTGATGGGAACGATTTATGTTATGCAGTTTCCAATTAATTTAGAGCGGCACGACAGGAGGGAACAATTAAAGAAGAGTGGTCTTGGAAAGGTCTAAGTTGTACACTTTTTGACACATCCATCATATCTTATTCCAAGTGCAGTGTAATTACAACTAGTATTGGAAACATTCATGTCCACGTCATAATGTTTTTGTCAAAATCCGACGAGGAGACCACAGCCAATAGAAGACTTGCCAAGGAGTTGGTGGACAAATGGGTAACCTTTTAACTTATTTCACTTTGTAAGCGAAAATTTACTATATGTATTATGGAGATCTTTTGTTTCCATTTTGTTTCATGATGTGTACTGTAAATGCAAAATTATTTGCAAGAAGCTTTGGATGAAGGATTTAGATTTGATGAATGTTTCAAGGCATGTGTTAATTATATTATGGTACAAGAACATGTCATGCTTCTGGTGTGTATTTCGTTGACCTGTAGTTTTTGGGGTGTTACTAACTTATATCTCCATATAAGTACACTAGCTGAGTATAACTACTGAGGAGAAGATCATTCAAAGTAGTCAAGGATGATTGCTCGATATTATCTGTAAATAACTAAGTGCACTTACTATCAGTAAATAGCTTATTAAAGTGACATATTAATCATTCTCAGATTGTTCTACAACTCTGTTAATGGTTTAATAGGAGATTGAGTTTAGTTAATCATTTAAATTTCTTTCATGATTTATTACTTGCAGTCTTGAAGCTCCCTCTTCACAGCTTCAAGAACGACAAACAAAGTACTACCGATATCTTCATCCAGTGAAGATGATCTTGATCTTCCTACCGATTTCTTTCTCATTATATACCCTTTTGCTTGGGCGGGTATTGTTGTTTCCCTCAAAACTTCTCTTAAATTAGTTTGATTGCATACGGTTAATTTATTTATCAATTTGAACCCTCTACTAGTGAATGTCGTATGTGTGTCGAATACCAGACTGCTGCTGAATTCTATCTCGAACTAATTATCACTTCGTTACCAAATTCTTGGCAGACAGGGTTCAATTTCGTCAAATTAGCAGATAAGCTGCTGGCTTTGATCATGCGGTTTAAGGTCATTAAACATAGGATGCCCCTAAAAGAAATTTCTCCTAGGAGAAAGATGATCCTGCTTTGCTATGAGATAACTGAAATGTGAAGTATGATACAAACGTAAAGAGGCTAGCCACGATCTGGAAATTAAGCTTCTTGCTTGCCCGGCCTACCGCATGGCATGGTGGTGGAAGCTGGGAGCCCTTACGTACTTACGACTAGGTTACAATAGTTTAGGTGCATTTGCCACAATCAATCACCTACACACTTCCAGGTAGGTCATCGATCCTCTCCAAGTAATAGAACATGAACTGCATTATTGCCAAGTGATTAACATATTGTGTGATCAATAAGGGCATCCAGTTACAATAATGAGGCCTAACTAAGAGATACTTCTGATAACATGTTTTCGATCCACTATTGTTGTAGATTTCGATCTACTATTATTGTAGATTTACAATACTTTTTTTAAATCACAAGCTCCTGACAAATGATCCTGTAAGATATAAACCAATAAATAACTTAATTCAGAATACATCAATGTCTACTGCCAAATACACTTCTATATAAATAATTCTTCACGAAGGCGTGCATACATTTAACTTTTTACAGGGCTTTTTATATGCTGCATCGTTCACAGAAACGTGCCGTAGGCACGTGTCCACGGGCAAACCTAGTATATATGTATACTCTTTCATGAACTATTGTGTGTTGTGGACATTTATTTACATGATTGATGTGCTAAATGTGTTATCTTATTGTGGACTTGTTAATACCCATGCCATGTTGATTTAGATGTTCAATATATCATGTCTTGCATTATTCTCTAAATTGAACTTATCGTAGATGAGTTATTTGATCAAATGCATGCAAGAAACTTCTTTTTGCTGCTGCCCTGACTTGGTACAGCAATTTAGACCCTGTTATTGTTAGTAAAATAAATTAATTTGTGAATGTGATTCGTAGGCCTCGGTGTCTATTTTTTTAGAACTTTCAACAGATCTCAATTCAGATTTTGATGTGTGAGTTATCACTGTTTTACTATAGCTGTGTCGTAAATTCCAGATTCTAAATTATAATATCGTTACTTGATTTATTGTTTTAAAACTGATGTTAAAAGTAAAATTTGGACTGGGTATCATTCTGGGTATGACTAGACATGACTAGGATCAACACCAAATTTTTGTAGAATTGTTTAATGAATTTTATAACTTATTTCATGCTTGTGAAACAATCATATAATTCCTAAATTGCATGTTGTTCAGTGAAGAACTTTAATTTCAACCTGATTCCAGTCACTTTTGATTAAAATTTTGTGAACATGAAATGTAGCCTAGTGTGTCTATAGTATTTTGTGAATTATCACTGTTTTATTACTACTGTGCCTGAAATTTCAGATTTATAAAATTGTTGTGTCACTCTGTTTTCCAATTTAACTTGACTATGTTATCTATAATATAATAACATGAAAATAAATATTCTGAGACTAGACATATTAGGGAACCTTCCAAAATTTTCCTAAATTTAATTGTTGTGTTTTTGGACATCTTTCATGCTTATAAACAAAAATTTACTTTTCTGGCTAAACATGAATTCTGTGTAAAACGCTGTTTTGAACCCTGTTGTTGTAGTTGTTATATGACTTGCGTATATGCGCTGGATTTGACAGAGAGTCTAGTTTCTAAAATTTCTGACGGATCCAGGTTTGCAATCCTGTGGCAACGGGGATCTCGATTTTGGTGCAGCAACGCCTTGCTGTCCAGAATTAAAAGTCTCAATGTTTCTAACTATTATAAGTTGTTTTGTCACCCGATTATATTTTCTACCCGATCTGAACTTGTTCCTTATTCCTTACCATGTTTTCTTTTCCTGTTTGTGCACTTCTATGCCTGCTTTAATAATAATAACAAGTAATCAAGTCGGGGTTAAAGAAAAGATCTAGTAGTGGAAAATATAGAAATGTGTACTTGGAAGGGGACCCATGTTTCCCACATGATTACTTGATTACTTGATTACATGATACATGATCCTAATTAATTGTTTACATGATTACCTGACTACATACTTCCCTATTGGAAGGTGTACTCAGAAGGGGGCCCGTGTTTCCCACTTGCTTTACCCGACTACATACTTCCTTATAGGAGGATGTACTCGGAGGGGACCCATAGGTCCTACTTGATACATGACTACTTGATACATGACTACATGATACATGATACCTGAGTATACGGCCTTATATAATCCCTTACAAAATCTAAACACAACTTGTTTGAATGTAGCAACCATATGGTAAAATTTGGGACGCATGAAGTGCTACCAAGATAAGATTAAATACAAGACTTGAGAATAACATGCGCTGCTCCTTGTAGCTCAAATTCAATTGCAATCCTTCTGGTACCTCGAATCAAATCCCTCCACTCCTCGAATATGTGGAATATGTTATGTACCTGTGCCAATTCTTCCGGTAGATTCAATCTGTAAGTTGCATTACCAATCCGTTTCAGAATCTTGTAGGGTCCAATATACCTTGGTGCCAATCTGCCTCATCTTCCGAATCTGATGACTCCTTTCGTAGGTGATACCTTCAAGAAAACTGCATCTCCAACCTCGAACTCCAAATTTCGGTGCCGGGGATCTGCATAACTCTTTTGCCTGCTATGCGCTTCGACTAGCCTCTTCTGAATTAGCTCAATCTTCTCCGAAGTCTGCTACACAATCTTTATCCCAAACATCTTCCTCTCGCCAACTTCATATCAACAAATGGGTGTTTTGCACTTCCTCCCATACAAAGCCTCATACGGTGCCATGCTAATACTCGCATGATAGTGGTTGTTGTAGGCAAACTCTGCCATTGCTAAGTACTTCTCCCAACCTCCGCCGAAGTCCATAACACACGCCCTCAACAAATCCTCTAGTACTCGATTCATCCTTTCAGTTTGTCCATCTGTTTGTGGATGAAACATGGTACTAAAGTCATTCCTGGTCCCCAAAACGGTTTGCAAGCTCCTCCAAAACCTCAATGTGAATCTTGCATCTCTATCGAGATGATAGTCACAGGAAATCCATGAAGTCTCATGACCTCTCCAATATACACCTCGGCCAACTTCTCCAATGACCATGTGATCTTCACCGACAAGAAATGTACTGACTTGGTCAACCTGTCCACAATGACCTAGATCGAGTCGTTACCCTTCGAACTCCTCGGTAAACCAGTCACAAAGTCCATACTGATATTCTTCCACTTCCACTCAGGAATAGGCAATGTCTGAAATAATCCTCTGGGCTTCTGATTCTTTGTCTTGATCTGCTGATAAGTCAAACACTTTGCCACAAAATCTGCAACATCTCTCTTCATGCCTGGCCACCAAAAAATATTGCTTAATGTCCTTGTACATCTTCGTGCTTCCGGGATGTACGGACAATAAGGTTGTATGTGCCTCCTTCAAATCCTCTCTTTCCGGCACACATGACCTCTCTCCCATCCAAAGCACCCCATCTTGGACACGAAACTCTGACAATTTGCCGGCAGAAATCTGCTCTAACATCTTCTGAATCTCCGCATCTGACTTCTGGACCTCAATGATTTGCTCTCTCAAAGTAGGCTGAAGTCTCAACAGTGACAATGATGCCCCAAGCCTTACAATACCACCTCGATACCTACCCGATCCAGCTCCTCAGCCAGCTCCTTCTGCGTTGTAATCAGTCGAGACAGACCAACCTTCCAACTGAGTGCATCGGCCACCACATTCGCATTTCCTGGGTGATACTTGATCTCAGGACAAATGTCCTCCAAAAATTCCAACCACTATCTCTGACTTAGATTCATATCATTCTGGTGATAGATGTACTTCAAACTCTTGTGATCTATATACATGTTGACCTTCTCACCATACACATAATGCCTCCACTGCTTCAAGGTAAAAATGATAGCTGCAAGCTCCAAGTCATGCGTCGGATAGTTCTTCTCATGAAAATGCGACTGCCTCGACCCATACGCAATGACCTTCCATTCCTGCATCAAAACACGTCCCAAACCTCTGAAATATGCATCGTTATAGATATCATAATCCACACCTGCTTGCGGCAACACAAGAATAGGTGTTGTCGTTAACTTCTTCTTCAATTCCTGGAAATTGGCTTCACACTTATCCGTACATTTGAACTCCACATTCTTCTTTGTCAATCATGTCAATGGAACTGCTATCTGCGTGTAAACTTGAATGAAATACTAATAGTATCCAGTCAACCCTAAGAAACTCCAGACCTCCTTCACAATTGTCAGTCTAGGCCAACTCTGCACCACCTCAATCTTCGGAAGATCAGTAACTACTCCCTCTTTAGAAAGGATGTGACCCAAAAATGCCACCTCAAACTGCCAGAACTCACACTTCGACAACTTGGCATACATATTCTGCTCTTGCAACTTCTTCAGAACTTCTACCAAATGCTCAGCATGTCCTCCCCCGACTTCGAGTACACTAGGATATCATCGATAAATACCATGACGAAAGAGTCAATGAATGGTCGCAGAATCCTATTCATCAAATCCATGAACATCACAGACGCAATCGTCACTCCAAACGGCATCACTAGAAACTCATAATGCCCATGACGAGTCCTGAAAGCTGTCTTGTGCACATCTTCCTCCTTAACTCAGACCCGATGGTATCCAGACCATAGAGCAATCTTCGAGAACACACCTGCACCCAGCAGTCAATCAAAAAGATCATTAATCCTCATAATCAGATACTTGTTCTTAATCATCACCGTGATCAGGTCCCGATAGTCAATGCACATCCTCATTGACTCATCCTTCTTCTTCACGAGCAACACCGATGCACCCCAAGGCGAAACATTTGGCCCGATGAATCCCATGTGCAACAAAACCTCAATCTGCTTCTTCACTTTGTCTTGTTCAACTAGCGCCATTCTGTAAGGAGCTTTAGATATCAGAGCACTACCCTGCAGAACGTTGATGCAAAACTCAACATCACGCTGCGGAGGTAACCCCGGTAGCTCATCCAAGAACAATGTTGGAAAATCTCGAAGTACAGGAATTGTGACTTCCTCTGGAAATCCAGTCTCTGCTAGTGCTGCAACCACCTTCGTGCTCCCTTTCTTCCCTAGAAAAGTTGTTTCGGGTCCTCCCGGTGCTTTCACCACCACCTCTTTACTTTTGCACTCAGTTGTAGCATCATAGATTGTCATCCAGTTGATGCCTACGATAACATCGACACCCAAAACATCCAGCTCGATGAGATCTATCCCAAAGAGTCTTCCTCCAATCTCGATATCACACCCTGTGTAATATCGATTAGCAATCAACTCCACTCCTAACGGTATTGCCAACAATAGAACCCTGCCTAAAAAACCTTAGGTTTAACATCACGCTTCCAGTGTGCCACTCTGATCTTTCAATTGTTGTTCCTCAAGCTGTCTCATCCTCCACTGGTACTTGACTAGATGACGTCAAAATGCTGCCATCTTGTGCTAATCTCTGCATTGTATTAGAGAAAAACATGGAATCATCTGAAAGACTCCCTCAAGATTCACCTCTTCAAGATCTTCTTCAAGATCTTCCTTAGATTCTTCCTCAAAATCCATAAAAGTTCCTAATTCTCTAAGTCTTCCATAGGATTTTAGCCATCCACTATCCCACGGAAAGAAAAAGGAAATATCACAAATACCGGTGAAAACCAACCATAGTATTCGTAATACAAAAGAAAAACATGCTCGCATGCAATATCACATCAATGTATACGAAGAAAGTACCATGAATGCAAGTACAAACAACTACACATTCATGACTCAAAACAAATACACACACTCTAATGTCTACCTAGGTTTTCCTACACCATGTTTAGTGTTACTTTTTGAAGCATGCTCTAATACAAAACTTCTGCAGCACCCCGAATTTCAATAAAAGAAATAAGAGACACAACTCCAGAATCTTTACTTCAATGTAATCCAAACACAGTACAAAATACAGGAAAAAAATATAACTTTTCTTTACAACGGTTCTTTATTACAATGCACAACAGAAAATTAAACATATTTATTCAAACACATTCCAACACATAAACTTCAGTCATCTCGAATTCCAAGCTTTAACCTTGCTGAAGCCACTTACTCGCAAATCCTGCAAAACTGACCAGAAAAGTGGGCACGTAAATTGAATAAAACCGGCACAATACCATAGTAATAATAACCCTCCAAAGTTTCACAATCACAAACTGGTCGCATAGCATAAAATAAAACAACGATAAAAGATTTATAAAATCAACAAGTGAAACTACACTAAATGAATAAGTGTGTGTCGGAGAAACAGAGAAAAAATGCATAAAACAATGTTCATGAAAACACAATAAACATGATGCACACAAATGCATACCTGTTCCGATTCTATGCATCACATTCTACATAGGTCCGAGGGAAAGCCCTTAGTGTTCACCACCTTTTAGGGTTCAATCTTTCGCCAAGAAAACTACATCAATGACAGAGATAAGATTAGATACTCTGTGAATAGACCTCAGCTCCGGTATGCAACCCACCAATTTGTACAAGTGTAAACACACAAACATCCCGCAAGCATCGCTCTAACTCTGGAGAATTACCTCTCTGCCGCATATCCCGTGAATAGGCATGTCAACCCTCAACGCGCAGATACACCGTACATTCTGTGAATAGGCCTGCCGACCATCAACACGCAAACATACAGTACATTCCGCAAATAGGCCTGTAGACCCTCAACGCACGAACATACCAAATTTATCTCACTTCTAGACATTCCGCAAATAGGCCTACCGACCTTCAACGCGCAAACATACTAGAGAGACACAACAAAAACACAGTCCCAAAATACATCTACCTGACTGAAAACAGAGCTCATACTTATGTTGCCCAGGTTCCGTCACAACTCCCAACTTAGTGCATGTCCTCAGATTTGTAATGATAACAACCTGAGCCACCTAGAACTAGCTCTATCATACCGAACTTCACTTGCCAAACCAGGAACACGATCCCCGCAGGCTAATTTCCTATAATCAAAAATATCCACTATCAGTATTCTTGGGTTCGCTCAGTATCTAGTGCTCCCAACTCATCGCCTCAAGCATGCATCCATGGTTTCTCACAATAACCCAAATCACAATAAAAAACCCTTCAAGGTTTGATTATTCAAAATACTCTTTATACACTTTTTTCTGGAAAACAATACTTTTCCCACAACAGCACGACTTTGAATCAAAATCTCAAACATGAAATACCTTATTCCAAAAATAAACATTTTTACATCCACAAATCCTTTCATTATTCACATCTTATTTAATAAACCGTTACTACCATAAAATACCCTTTTTTATATGGAAGCGAAATCCAATCTACAAAATCCTTTAAACTTCACTTTTAAATCTCTTTTTCCATATATACATAAAACTCAATAAATTTCTTTTTAATACAATCAACTTAAACTGAAATAAGTCTCTTTATTGCCTGGGATCTAATCCCTAAAATCTGAAATTCTTTAGTTATAAAATTTTAAATTTTACCACTTTAGAAATTGAAAAATAACCCTTTAAAATTCAACCTTTCATCTTTCAAAACTGAGAATTTTATCTATAAAAATATATATTTGCACCCTCAAATTTATTACATTACAATATGAAGCTAGATTCCCACAAAATCAAAATTTATACATTCAAAACTCGATCAAAAGAACCAATTAAACTTCATACAAATATTAGATTTAAATATATACATATACTCATCTATATGCACACTAGGGTTCTAAAACCCTAACACACAACACCACACACACAAGCATGCAAACCGGGCCCTACAAGAGCTGGCCAAAACCCAAAATAGCCCCAAACAGCAGCCCTCCCGAGCGGTCTTCTTCTTCCACAACGAGTTCTGAGCTTAACTCGTCTAGAGCTACTGCCTAAACTCGTCCCCAAATGGCTCTTTCCTAAAGCTTGGTGATACTTTTCATCCCGTTCGCCTCTCTAGTGGCCTTCTTCATCAACAGCGAGTTCGCAGCCCAACTCGTCTAGCGGTGCTCCCCAAACTCGCCTACCGAATGACTCTTCCAAAGGGTCTTACGAAGCTCTCCTGTCTTCCATATAGCTCCTCCATGGAGAAGCTCCTCTTCTTAGCACACCAGGAGTGAAGATCCACTTCGTAGCTCCCCATGGGAAAAACTCCTCTTCGTAGATCCCCGACACCGAAGCACTTCTCAACTTCACGGAGGTAAAAATAATTGTGGGCCTATTTTGACCCAAAATAAGGATGATTCTGTTGGTGTAGGTCCTAGAGGCCAGTTGTCTATTGACATTACTAATTTACATTGTATCATGATATTTATTTCATATATGAGGTATTTCATCTATTGTGTTGTTCATTGTGATTAAATGAACATAATAAAGTCATTAGAATAGTAGTTTCAATACCATGGGATATCAAGTGCATGACTTGATTGTGAGATTCTTTTGGTTGTAATCAGAATACTATTCTTAAATGTCCCTAGTCAAGTATTATTGTGAATTAGGACAACAATAATACATAGAGACTAGTATGTACGTAGACTGATGACCATATCTCATGGGTCATGATTATGAGATATCAAGTCTTCTTATGGGTACATATTAGAGTAATAATGTATTGGAGTGACCCACCATGAGAATGCTGCATGGATCGTTACGTGAGTGTCATAAGAGGTTCTCACGGTAACAATGATGTATGTAGTTCTTTGACTTGAAGTTACTATGGTTCCCTACATGGGAAGTTATATATTTTAATGTCGTCAAACGTTGCCTGTAATAACATGATTATAAATTTGACTATTAGATATACTACAAATCAAGCAGAGGGATGTATGTGACTTAGATAGGATTTGTCTTTCTTACATAACAGGAGCGATATCTATGTGCCCCTTGATTGAATGAGACAGCAAAATACATGGTCATGCTCAAATGAGTCAATATGAGATACTGAGCTCATTTGTTTCAGTAAGTCTACTCAGACATCAAGAAATCAAAGATTGAACTACACAAGGGTAACACGCACTATGCCATGTGGTCATTTAAGATATCTGGACAAAATGACTAGACTACATGGTAACATTAGTCATGGATAGGTATTGTCTAATCTCCGATATTTTCGTTACTTGAGTAGTAGTGATGTATTGCTAGATACTGCTCGCTGTTTGTAATACTAGGATATAATTTTAATATTACTGTCAACGTAATGGGAATCTACAGGGTCACACACTTAGAATGGATCGAAATTGGGATTTAAATTCATAAGATGAATTTAATTGAGGATCCAAGTAAGACTTGGACTCCTGACATTGGTTGGACATTTAATTAGATTAAATGGGCTGACTAAAGTTCAAAGACCCACCTACGAATCTGAACCAGGTCAGATTGTGAGTCCAACAGCCTCATTACTCTCTTAGGATTGATTTTCTGCACCTATATATATGATACGTATCTGTAGAAAGGTGACACATGAGAAAACCCTAGCCGTCACATAAATTGTGAGAGAGATCGTGAGGAACATTCCCTTTCCGCAGCTAGCATAGTGGCGTGATGGAAAGCTTGACTCGATCCGTTCGTGTGGATACCGTAGAGGCACCGCAATATTGTAGTGCTGTGATTGGCATACTATGGAGACAGCAGATCCATCTTCAAGGTATAACTCCTAAATACAATTTATAGTTTTTGCATGGATCCATGGCTGGGTTTCAAAATTTTTTTGTAATTTTTCTGCTGTGTATTTAATCTGAGATTACCCTCGAAACCTAACAGATTCCTCAGCTGGCTTCTGAAAAGGAATTGTAGATCTTCGAGTCCTCAAAACGAGTGGTCATACGCTCCGATCGGATCTCTATAGCATCTAAAAAGTTAATTACAATGCGGCTGCACCAAAAAAAAAATCTATTAACCAAGTTGACATCGACCATCCCACAACTGCCACATGGTTCCACATCAGCCACCACATCAGATCAGGGGCTCCTCTCCCCCCCCCCCCCCCCCGACCAGAACGGGCATGAAAAAGCTCGATCGGGGCCCACCCGGGCACCACGTAAGCGTCACATTGTGCCACGTCTGCCACCACGTCAGATCAGAAGCTGCCCTCGAGCAACTTCACCCCCAACTAGAACGAGCGTGAAAAGCTCAACTAGGGCCGACCTGGGTGCCACATAAGAGCCACATGGCGCCATGTCAGTGGCACGTCGGATCGAGGGCTTCCCTAAGCAACTCCGCCCCCGACCAGAACGGACGTGAAAAAGCTCGACAGGGGCCCCATCTGGACGCCATGAAAGCACCGACGCGGCGCCACGTCGGATCGGGGGATGCCCTCGAGCAACTGTGCCCCCAACTAGAACGAACATGAACGAATCTCAAAAGGGGCCCACTCGAGCACCATGCAAGCACCACGTGGCGCCACATTGGCTGCCACGTGTGCTCAAGGGGCTGCCCCCGCCCAGAACGGAGAGCAAAAACCAGCTGATCTCCCCAAATTTTGCGCCAGAGCGTGATCAATGGCTGTGATTAATCAGGTAATTTCTTTTTTGATTAAATTTCTTTATTTAATTACGAAATCGAATTAATTATTTAAAAATTACGAAAAAATAATTAAAAATTGTGAAAATAATAATTAATTTGGGAAAATATTTTAAATTTCGAAAATGTAATTATTAATTTAGAATGATTAATTGAAAGTTTCAAAATTAATTGTTAAAATTCGGAAATTGAATAAAAATTTAGAAAATGATTAAAAAATTGGAAAAAATTCAGAAAACTCTGAAAAAAATCACAAAATTCTAGGAAATTATAAAAACAATTATGGTTATTTTAGAAACTCAGAATAACACCGTTATACTTCGAGCAAGGTTCAAATGTCATCGAAAACTCTGATAAGTTCTATAAACCATTAAAAACAGGAAAACTACTCCTTAAAGGCTGTAAAACTCAGTCTTCAGAAGTGGGGGGCTTGTGATATAGGTAGAAATAGATCTAAATAGGGACCATTCAAATCGGGCATAACGCAGTGCAGTGTGGAGTTCATGATGTGGTTCTGGTCAACTGAATCAATTGTAGCTTTGATTTTGTTGCAATCATCAACCAAGCTCTTGAGATTATCCTCAATGCTTGTAGTCTGATAAACATACAGCCACTACAAACAAAGAGGGAAACCCCGACACTTTTTTGGGTCAATCCCGACGTTTTTAAATGTTGGGCATGATACGGGCAGTGTTTCGAAAAATGCCACCGCAAGCGCTGGTGAAACCCCCGCTGGGGATACAAAAGGGCTTTCCCGATGTTTTCAAACGTTGAGGTAGCATTACTTCCTTTCCAGGCATTTGAAAAGGCATTTGAAAACGCCAGGGTAGGATTTTTTTTTTTTTTTTTTTTTTGTGTATTGGTGGTGGTGTTGTACAAGTGATTTAAGCAATAATCAAACACAATCAATAAGCAATTCATTCCAAATCATCGAAATAACCCTTCCAAATGATCATTCACTTGAATAACTTTTTATCCTATATAAACAACCAAATATTCTAATACCGAATTCAATTTACCGAAAATAAACAACTTCTAAATCCACAATCAATATATCATTCACACTAGAAGTGATAGTTCACAATAGATGATGACCAAACGAGAGAACTAGAGCAAACATTCCATTGCTCAACCTCCAGGATGCAGTGAATTCGAGTGCCTATGCATTTTCCCTCTCTGGTATGCGAAATTCATCCACAAGGCCCTACAAATTTCAATCCAAACTCAAATTGTCCCAAAAAAAAGTTTATGTACGTTTTATATCTACCAGTTCTCTTTAAGATTGTGAATTCTTACTTTAATAGCTTGTTGCATGAACAACATAGCAATCAAGAGACCAAACAGCTCGCCAGCAATACGAGTAAATATGTTGATAATAGAGCATGCTCCATGAATTGCCAACAGAATCTACAAGAAGCCAGTCCACACACAAACCCAACAAAAAATTAAAGCAGCAGTATCAGAAACATGCACAAAGTACATTAGTAATTATTTTCTTTAGGGAGTAGTTTACCATCCACTGCATGCTTGAAACAGCTTTGGTCCCAAATCTGGTCTGACTGTGGCAATTTGAACATGAACACATACATGAGCACAGTTGGCTCTGCTACACCGAAGATTAGCAAAGGGCTGACCACCTATAATCAAATGTATGATCCCACAAATTGCAGTAGATGCCAGTGTTTGAACTTTTTATATGAGCCCACCAGCACCCAAAAAAAGGTATAATAGTATAATAGTATATTATTCACTTGCCAGTATTTCTCTCCCAATTGTTCTCCAAATGATACGACTGGGATTGCATATGTAAAAAATATACACGCAGCGGGAGCCAAATCCTGAATTGGTAATATTCGGAAGCCTTTTCAGCTTCATCAATAATCATTGCCATTAAAGACATTTTTAATTGAATATTAAAGTCAAAAAATTAGAAATGATCGGGAGAATTAAGAGAATGAAACACTTGAGCTCCGAATCGAGGAATCAAAGGAAGAGGTCATCTCCTTGGAACTCCAAAAACCATAGCTCTGATGTTGAACTAGCGAGAAGCCAAACCCTAGATCTGATAGCTTTCTGATGGAGAGGATGGTGATAATGTTTAGGGTTAGGATTAGGGTTTCGGTTTGGGCGAAAGAAATGAGTTGCCGGAGAAGATGGCGGTCAGTGGGCTAGGGATTGAGAGTGAGAGAGGAAAAATAGAAAATTTTGGGGTTTTGGAAATTAGGGTTGGGGATTTGGGTTATTTATAGCCCAAAGTACCCAGCGTTTTAAAACGCCGGGTATCCTAAACTAGCCCAGCGCTTCTTTAAAAGTGTCGGGAATATCCCGACGCATCTATCCAAACGTCGGGGTAGTTTTGCCGGAAAAACACCCTTCATTTGTAGTGTGCTCTCCAATATACGAGTGAACTTTGTCAGCCAACTTCCCGATGGTAGCAGTTGCAAACCATGAACCGATTGATGATCAGCCGTTCAGCCACCAGGGAGAAATTAACAAGGCTAACTTATTATTTGGATGATTACAAATTCTTTCTTAGAGTTTGTACTTCTATCAATTAACATGTAGCAAGTAGTTTGGATGGAGTTGGCCAACTGCTTTTTAAGTTGACCATCATATATTTGGGTAGAGCAAGTCTACCAAGTAAAAGACTCGGTCTTCCTTTTAAATTAGCAAACTTCGTCAATCTTGCTAGATATTGGGTAGGGTTGGCAAATGGGTCGTTCAGGCTGGGTCGGGTCGAACCCGCTCGGGTCCACCCGTTATTCGAGCGGGCCTGAATCGGGTTGGCATGTTAACTGGGCCGGGTTGGAGATCGGAAAGTTCGACCCAGTCGACCTGCGAACCCATGTAGATCGAACCCGTTTTGGGTGGGGCCAGGTCGTGGGTTGGCCCGGCCAATTTCTTTTTTTTTCTTTTTTTTTTTTTACTAAACTAAAAAAAATACAACAAGTATAACTCAATAACTGTATAAGAGTGGGGGAAATGACTATATTATCCATTTCAACTTCTATGAATTTTTTACAAGTTGCTTACATACTAATACAAGTAATAGAAACTCATAAAAAACATACAATATTTCTTAAATTCATTAACATGTTTGAGGGGATAATAAGAATCTAGAGTTCGAGATAGCCTAAAGTTAGATTGAATAAAGGACATTGAACTACTGTCGTGCACCTCTACTCAACCTAAACCTAGGATCTCATCGCCCTAAATTTCATCATCTTGTTGTTGGACTTCAAGCGAGTTGCTTCCACTTGTTGATGTAGATGGAGCTTTTCATTGAGTCATGTCTTCAGCCATTATCCAACCTTCGGTGCACACGAGTATCTCCAACGAATCCGGCTTCAAGCAATTCTAGTAATTTTTGAGAACTCTACCACTTGTAGAAAAAACACTTTCTGAAGCAACTGTCGAGACAGGAGGAGTTAGTAGATCTCTAGCCATATGTGAAAGAATAGGAAAAAAAAAATCTTGTGCTTTCCACCATTATAGAACTTCAATCTTAATACAAGAACTCTTACTATCTTGTTGATTATACCAATTTAATTTATTAGGTACATTAGTCCTACATTTTTTATTGAATACGAGCAAGTAAATTAGGAGTGACATCTTCTAATGTACTCTTACCCTTACCTCTAGAAGTAGAAGAAGAAGAAGTACTATACTAGTTGTACTACTAGATAGAAAAGTTATATCATAATAATCATACAAGTTATTCAATGTCTATTTAAAGCTAGCTGAAAAATTATTAAAATTATATTCAGAATCATCTCCAAGTAAAGTACAAAATATTTCAATCAAACTCCTCGTGCCCACTAATTTGATTGTCATGCCCCGCTTCCCGAAATATAGGATTACAGGCACGCACTAAGGCCTAGCGAATGATATATATGTAAATCATTCTTAAGCTATAACAATCAACTAAACAACATGAAATATAATCACAACCACGCAGGCGAAATATAATCACATAAATAATGAATAACTTAAATAAAGATCCATGAAATAAATCCATAAAATAATATCCAACATCTGGGATAAACTTCGGGACAAAATGCCCAGAAAACAATGTATGGAAATAGCAGTAGTGACTAGAAAAGCATGAAACAAGAAACTAAATGCAGGCTAAATAAAAGAATCCGGCTTCGTCATCTAGAATATATGTTCACCAAGTCCTTCAGTCAGTTCTTCTCATGTACCTGCGATTTCAACATCTAGAGTTTGGGGGAAAAGTTCCGTTAGAGCAAGTTGCGGACAGTAAGTAGTAACAAGCAGTGAATAATAAAACAGAACAGAACAAGGAACAATCAACAGGAATAAGGAATCATATGATCAAGTATGGAACAAGTAACAAGTATAACATGTAAACAGGTAAACATGTAAACATGAATCATGTAACTTGTAAATAGGAATCTTGTAACTTGTAAACATGAATCATGCACGTGCTCCGTGTTAGCCTTAAGTCTATCAATATTTTATTAATCATATCTGCACGCAATCCTGCGTTCCATACCACAGATTCGAGTGTATACAATCAAGTTAACGTTTAGACTCTAGTGGTGAATTCTGTAGGATCATGTACTCGGAACTTCCAGTGACATTAACAAGAATCATGTCATGTAAACAAGAACGTGTAACAAAAAATCGTGTAATCATGTAATCATGTAATCATGTAATGTAGTCTAGAGGTGGCCCCCATCATCTCACGACGTGGCACTCAGTTCCATATAACTTGTAATCGACTATCATGTAATAAGAGTCACTATTACGAGAAACACGGGCCTCCTTCTGAGTACACTTTCCTATACTGTCCAATAATAGGTTTTTTCCTTATTAACCTGGTTTGTTATTCTTTTACAATAATTAAACTTGAACATGCAAAAATGAGAACAGATTTCAGGACAGGATCAAGAAGATATCAAGGGATATGCAATGCAGGATATAGAATTCAATTTATGAAATGCAAGAAATAAATATATTTATTTTTATATACATGAAGATACAAATTCTGGACAGAAATACATTGATGTACAAAAACCAACTTTCCGGCTGCTGTGGGAGAGTGAATCCGATTCCGTCAGGAGTTTCAGAAACTAGACTCTCTGCCGTTTCCAATGCATATTGACACGATATAATATAACTATAGTAGCTAGGTGTATAATTTCATTCTTTACCAGTTTCATGTTAAGGCAGTATGTTAGGGTCAAATTCTTATATATAAAAGTTGATTATAAATTCAATTAAAAAAATTGTAAAAATTATAAAATGACTCCTAATCATGTCTAGTAAAAACCTAGTTAATTTCAAGTTTTAATTTTACTGTTAACATATCCTTTTAATTAAAAATTCATGTCGTTATGCTTGTAAACGACAACCTAGAAATTTAAACCAAGCAGTGTTACAAATATGATAACTTGAAGTATATAAAACGGAATTTAGATTCGTAAAAAGTTCTGGAAAATAGATTCAGAGAGCTACGAATGTCGTTTACAAAGTTTTACCTAATTATAACAGAAACTGGGTCAAAATCTCAACATAACATGGAATAAACGAAAAGCCAGCAAGTTGATTATTATATTAGCAACAAACAAGGTACACAAGCATATAACTTCTTGGAAAATAATTAACAGGAAATTATACTCAACATTAGGGTGGAATTCTACTATTAACAAGACAAACCATTATTTTCCTAACATTTAATTCCCATATCAAGTTATAACAATCGGAAAGCATTCAAATCATCATTATTCTATATAACATGTTTCTAATTTATGTGTTCGTGTAGTGTATGCATATGACGATGTATAACAAGGCTTGGATTTGAGTCAAGGAAACGACACGAAAAGAAATCTACTACTTAGTTTCGCCGTTTAATTTGTAATAGTTTCTTTGAGAGGTATCAAGCAAATAAAATACAATGATTGGAATGGGAACTACTTGCGGAGATCTAATGATTCTTGAACAAGAATAATAAACTGGTTCAAGGAAAACTTGCCTTATTAATGATATGATTGCGACAGAATAGAGACGAAGTGAGGCAGCACAAACAAGAGCGATTTGCAACAACAGCAAGGGGGGACTACAGCGAGAGAGAAGTGGAGTTTAGGAGTATCAAGGTCGAGCAGTGAAGTAATGGCATTGGGGCTTCGAGGGGGCTGGCATCGGGACTTCGATGGGTGAGAGGCTCGGCGATGGAGTGAGGCACGGCAGCAATGGTGGTCAGGTGTGTTGCAAGCGGTGGGGTTGAAGTTGCAAGGGTGAAGAGGAGGAGTTTGATGAGACAGTAATGGTGGGAGGCAGCTGTGGTGTTGTGGTGGGATTGTGGGTGGCTGCAAGGAAGACGTGAGGTAGAAGAGGAGATGGAGCGGTGGTTAGGAGTAGCAAGGGGCACAGGCGGTCAGTGGAGGTGATGCAAGGGCATCGGGGTACGGGTGTTCGGGTTCGAGGAAGGGCAGCAAGGTGACGGGGAGGAGATGCGGTGGTGGAGAGCGACGGGGATGGGTTCGGGAACGAAGAAGAGGAAGGAGAAGGTTGGAAGATCGGGGTCACGAGGAAAGAGGGGAGCTGCTGAAGAAAAGATAGATTAGATTAAGAGTTGATTTAATTAGGGTTTAGGGTTAATTAGTATATATAAGGAATTAGGATGTAGGCTAACGGATTTGGGTTAACAGGTTTGGGTTAGGATCCAACAAGAAAAAAATAATTATTATAATTATTATAATAATGATATTATATAATAAAATCGGATTTAGGTTTGACACATATATTACTAAATAACCAAATAATAAAATTATAGAATGAGTTAAGTTGGGCTTGTACATTGTTTAAATGACCAATAGTAACTATTGAATAATTAAATAAAACAAAATAGAGTATATGGTTCCACACTTAACAATTAATCAAATAAAAAAAATTTAAACCTATAGAATGGAATAAGATTTGTGTTAAAATATATAATCATTTGAAAATGGTTACAAACACAATTTATGATTAAAAATGACTTTAATAGGAGATCCAATAATAAATTTTAAAACAAAAAGAATTTAAGAGCAGAAAATAATTTATAAGGAGATAGAAATACATAAAATACATAGAAAATATGTATAAGCTAAAATAGGGGTTACATTGATACGAGGATCCATAACAGTAGCAATACAATACAACATATTAAAATACTTCAAAATTTTAGTATAAGCTGGAATAACAATCTCGCTAATATATACGTCCAAAATTATTTCTTGAAAAGTTTGCATCATAGTAATTATTGAAATAAAACTACTACTAGAAGTAGAATCATAAGATGTAAAAAATTTCACAGCTGCGGTTTTAAAAGGTTCAAAAAATCGTAACAAAGATTCGGTAAAATACCATGATTTGGGAGTCATTTGAAAATTTTTCATGTGTTTTTCATGACAAAAATTGTTTATAATATCTTTGTATTCAGTAACAACATTTATTAAACCTAAAGTGGAGTTACATCGGTGTTTAACATCTCTATGAAATTTTCTAAAATGTATCTTCCTAACTTTGCACCATTCCTTAAACTCTTGAAGCATAGTACCACTCAAAGCAATAAAATGTACACAATTTCTCATTTCAATTATCTACTTTCAATGCATCTTGTATACATAAATTAAAATATGACATGCACATCTAACATGAAAATTTTTATTACATGGAGGAGCTAATTGTGTTTTCAATGTACTAATCGAAGCATTATTATAGATGCATTATCAAAACTAATTGTAAAAATTTTATTACAAAAATGATATAAATTACAAACTTCTAAAATACGTGTTACAATAATCATACCACTATGAGGATACACCAAAGCAGCAACTGAGATAATTCTCTTTTGAATTGTCCAATGACTATCGATCCAATAACAAGTTATGCCCATCATTGGAATATCGTTACAACCTTTCCGACAATCGGAAGTTAACGATACTCTACAAGTCAAAGATTACAATTGTGCAATTAAATTGTCTTTCATTTTGTTGTAAAATTATAAACAATCTGATTTGGGTGTGTTTCGAGGAATTCTTCTAAAATGTGGATTTAGTTCATTTTGGTTAAATGCCTCTACGTTCCTAGTCTCGGAATAGGAAAAAAGTAATTCATCCTTAATAACCAGTCGGGCCATTTCCCGACGAACATTTTTGGGATCATATAGGTGGCTATCTATTTATCCGGTCCTGGGGTTGATTTTTTGTTGGCCTTGTTGGTCTTATACTAGTTCAGGGTGTACATTAAGAGTGTGTCGTTTGATAGTATCCGTTCCCTCACCCTTCTTCTATTTGTAACTCTTGTTAAAGTTATACAAATCTTATGACCTACACCGGGAATCCCCTCGTCGGCGATAAAGGTATAAAGTTTGTGTCAATCACTAGTTTATCCTCTAGCTTTTCTACTACTAGTGGGTTGTGTGGTTTCGGTTTGTTGTGTTTGTGTCTCAATATCATGCATTTCTTGTTTTATGTCGTGTAGAGTAACATCATGAGAACCTATGTTTAGCATGGGGTTATACTCGGGTTCTAATTGTGGGATTGTTGGAGGTTGACGAGAAGAACTAGTGGAATCTTGTCAAATTTAGCTACGACCGCTACCTCGTGATCTAGATATGATAAATAGTTTGTAGTGGTAGTAGTGTATCTAAAAAAATGATTTCTAGTATTTAAATAGTGTACGTGAAAAATTAAAAAACAATTATGAGGTATATATTAAAAAGAAAATCCAAAAAACAATAGGAGGGCTGAGAGAAAAAGATACAGTAGCAAATAACTAATAAACCAATATGATAAAAAAATATAACTACAACAAAAATAAATAGTTGAGAGGGTTGTGAAATCATGATATCGTACTTCACGAATAATCGTATATAGAAATGAGAGAGAAAATAATAATAGAAGTAGACGTAGTCGAAAAAGAAGTGTAGTATAATCACTCGTAGAAAGAGTTGAGAAAGCTTCTTCGATGAGAGAGTTTGTAGTAGACAGAGTTGAGAGTGTTAAATCGACGCGAATTCGATACGATCAAAATTGTTTACCTTTTTGTTGCTTGCTTCTTTGTTGATTTTTTTTTTGGATTGAATTGAATAGTAGTAGTAGAGTGTAGCGCCCCGAATTTTCAATAAATAAAATTAGAAATACGTGGCACAAATTTCAGAATCAACTTCAATTATAATCATAAACATAGCAACCAAATACAGAGAAAATTAAAAACTTTTTATTACAACAACTCTTTACAACACAGCGAAATTCAAACACTTTTAATTACAATTCTTTACAACATGAAGAATTACAATTTTCAGTTAACTCCAAGCTCTTTCTTAATTCAACTTTACCCATAACTGTTGTTGTTGCTGATTTTGGTGTGGGAGCAAACAGATAAAATTTGTGAATTCTTGAGAAAACGAACAAGGCAAACCTGTTGACCTGTTGACCATCACCAATGTGTTGACTTGGTCTCTTGCCGCTGCTGTTGACCTGCAAAAAGTGCGAGACACCGGGGTTGATCCCGGCGACGCACTCTCCGACGCTCAAGTCAGTAATCAGGAAGACTATGAAAGAGCATAAACTGGCAAAAGATTGATTACCTCTTAATGATGGTGGATGGGGGATATTTATAGTCGCCTTTAGGATCAGATTAGGAATGTAATCCCTAATTCCCAGTGAAAGGATAGATACGAATCAGGGCTGTTGATTGGAATTAATCAGAAACCCTAATTCTACCCTGTTGGACTGGGTTCGCTGCGGGTTGAAACCCACACCCAGTTGAGATGGATCCGTTTATGGGTTATTGGGTTTTGAATAAAGACCCAGTTTCCCTTTCAGACCCGTTAGTAGGTGAAATTACCGTTTTACCCGTGAGCTTTAAGATTCGTGTCCGATTTGAATGGCCCCAATTTAATCTCATTTTTAGCCATATCACGAGCCCCCCACTCCTGGAGACTGAGTTTTACAGTCTTCGACGAGTAGTTTTGTTGTTCTAATGGCGTACGGAATTTTATCAGTGTTCTTAAGGGAGTTTGGATCTTGCTCGGGGTGTAACGATGTTATTATGGGCTTGTAAAATGCCCAAAAATATCCTCAGAATTTTCTGGATTTTTGGTGATTTTTCCATATTTTTCTCATTTTTTTGAATTTTTTTTTTCATTTTCTGAATTAAATAATTAATTATCAAAAATATTAATTAATTATTCTAATTAAATAATTATATTTTTCAGAATTTTAAAATAATTTTTCTGAATTAATAATTATTTTTAGAATTTTTAATTAATTTTTTCGATTTTTAAATATTTTTTCGGATTTTTTTAAATAATTAAAACAAATAAATTAATTAATTAATTAAATAAATATTACCTAGACATGTGGTGCATTTCTAAGCGTCGATCATGATCAGATGTGCGCGCATCGCAAAGTAGATTACGTTCTGGACACGTGGCGCGTTTCTGAGCGTCGATCGTGTCGTGACGCGAATTTTGAGAAGATCGGACGGATTGTATAGGTCGACAGGATTTTTTCTCCAATTTTAAGGTCGGTACATCGGCACCTCGGCAACGGCCGATGCTGTGGAGTCGACGCCGTGTGGCATTTTTTTTCTCCTTCCGCCTCTGTTCTTTCTCTTCTTCTTCGTTTCCTTCTCTTCTTCTTCATTTCCTCCTTCTCCTTCGTCTCAACTCTCCTTCGTCATCGACTTCCGACCCTGACCCTACCTCCGACCCCATCTCCCATTCAGTATCCGCCTCCGAGGGCGACGCTGGAGCTCGAGTAGGAGGAACTCGGCAAGTGGAGGCAAGCTTTGAAGCTCGGTGATGGAGCTCATCGGAGTTGGGCTCGCGAGGGGATGAGTTCATCGACGAGAGCTCGCTCGAGGGAGCTCGAAGAAGGAGATGATGGAGCTCATTAATGGTCGACGAGTTGGTGACGAGAAGTTGGGTTCGAGCTCGGAGACGATGAGCGCGGCATTGGTGATGGTGGGTTCATCGAGGATGGAGACTGAGCTCGAAGCTCGACGAGGGAAAGAGCTGGAGCCCGGAGGTTGAGAGGAGTTTGGAGCTTCAGCAGTGAAGCTCGGCACTGTGGTCGGCATTTGGAGAGGAGCTCGGAGCTCGGCACTGTGGTCGACCATGGCGGAACTTGGTGCTTGAATGTGGGGGATCTCGTCGACGAATGGAAGGTGAGAGGAGCTCGGCTCGAGCTCGAGCTTGGACGTCGGTACTCGCGACGTGGTGGTTGGCGAGGTTGGGCGAGCTCGGCGTTGGAGAAGAGCTCGACGGAGCTTGGGGAGTGGCGGTGTGTTCGGTGCTTGGACGAAGGAGCTTCATGTTCGGCGATGGAGGGAAGCTCAGTCGCAGGGATGAAGTTAGGAAGGTGGTGAAGAAGTTGGAGCTCGGCAAGGTAGAGGCATGGCGGGCTGTCGAAGGAGAGAGCTTTGACGGTGAGCTCGGAGACGAATGGAGCTCGTGAAGGAGACCTCGGAACTCGTTCGTGTAGAGCTCGAAGCTCGTCGAGGTGAGAGGAGTTCGGCTCGGCATTGTGGAGCTCGGTTTGATGGAGATGGAGCTCGCGAAGGTGGAGCTCATCGGAGGTGGAGCTCGACCATGGGGAGGAGGCTGGCTCAAGCTTCGTTGATGGAGAAGTTGGGTTTTTTTCTTTTTTGTTCTGATCGGTTTTGGCGGGAGAATTGGAGAAGAAAAGGCTGACGTGGGGGGTTGGTTCAGTTTGGGTTTGGGTCCGAACGGGCTCCGACCCGACCCGACCCGTTAACCCCTAACACTCCTCTTCTTGTTTGCTTTTGAGCTGCTTGCTTGTTCGGCGAATCTGAGCACGGATTTTGTGGTGCATTTTTTGCAACTTTGCAGTTCGGTAGATTGGTATATCGGATTTCAGATCCGAGCTTCGTGGCTCAATCTGGACGGTAGATCACGATCATTGCGCGAATCACGAGACAGGAGGCTCAGATTTCGAGAAAACATTGTCTTGTCGTTTTGTGGAGACGTGGCACGATCTGAACCGCTTATCAGATTCGGACACGAATTTTGAGACAATCTGACGGTGAAACTGACTCAACAGCATTTTTCTCCATATGTGGAGGTCGGTACCTCGTCACCTCGGCATTGTGGCTTGGTAGCTCAGCATAGTAGAGCTCGGCCCTGGCGGAGCTCATCGAGGTGAGCTCGACGACGGAGGAGGGGTCGGATCTCAACGAGGAAGGGGGTCGGCATATTGGAGAGGTGAAGAGCTCTGAAGCTTGGTGTCGGATCCGCTTTCCCGGTGCTACGGTGGTCCGATCGGGGCGTATGACCCTTCGTTTCGAAGCTAACCGAAGATCTACAACTTCTCTTCAGAAATGGGTTGAAGAATCATCCTTCTTCATGGTCAAAACACTCCTCAACTTCGACGAAGGGGTCGGAGCTCAACGAGGTAGGAGGTCGGAGCTCGACGTCGGCATCTTGGAGCTCGACCAGGTGAGAGGGGGTCGAGCTCGGTGATGTGCTGTTTGGTTTTGGCGCCAAATCAAAGAAGAGGAGCTCCACCCCTAGGAGCGAAGAAGATGGGCTGGGAAGATCCATTTTTGGGGGTGAGCGGAGCGAAGAGCTTGGCTCTAGGAGAGAGCCATCTGGGAGACGAGTTTGAGGAGCAACTCTAGGAGAGAGTTGTGAGCTCTGAACTCGTTAAGAAGAGGTCCACCTTGGAGGTGAGCAGAGCGAAGCACTTGACTCTAGCAGAGAGCCATATGGGAGACGAGTTTGAGGAGGAACTCTAGGAGAGAGTTGTGCTCCGAACTTATTGAGAAGAGGTCCGCTTTAGAGGCGAGCGGAGTGAAGAGCTCCGCTCTAGGAGAGAACCATTTGGGAGACGAGTATGAGGAGCAACTCTAGGAGAGAGTTGTGAGCTCTGAACTCGTTGAGAAGAGGTCTGCCTTGGAGGTGAGCGGAGCGAAGCACCTGACTCTAGGAGAGAGCCATTTGGGAGACGAGTTTGAGGAGCAACTCTAGGAGAGAGTTGTGAGCTCCAAACTCGTTGAGAAGAGGTCTGCCTTGGAGGTGAGTGGAGCGAAGCACTTGACTCTAGGAGAGAGCCATTTGGGAGACGAGTTTGAGGAGGAACTCTAGGGGAGAGTTGTGCTCCGAACTCGCTGTTTAAGTGAGAGAATCAATGGTTGTGGGAGCAGTTCCGAATGGCGAACCACTTCTAACTCGCTTAAGAGCAAGTTATTTGAAGCGGAATCGAGCCAAGTGTTGGACTCTGAACTCGTCGTTTAAGAGAGTATCAACGGTTGTGGGAGCAGTTCCGAATGGCAAACCACTTCTAACTTGCTTAAGAGCAAGTTATTTGAAGCGGAATCGAGCCAAGTGTTGGACTCTGAACTCGTCATTTAAGAGAGTATCAACGGTTTTGGGAGCAATTCCGAATGGCGAACCACTTCTAACTTGCTTAAGAGCAAGTTATTTGAAGCGGAATCGAGCCAAGTGTTGGACTCCGAACTCTTCGTTTAAAAGAGTATCAACGGTTGTGGGAGCAGTTCCGAATGGCGAACCACTTCTAACTTGCTTAAGAGCAAGTTATTTGAAGCGGAATCGAGCCAAGTGTTGGACTCCGAACTCGTCGTTTTAAGCTTAGCAAGTTGCGGGAGCAGTCATGTAGAAGAAGCTGGACTACGAACTCACCATTTAACGAGTTGTAGATGTGACTCGAAGAGATAGAGAAGAAGCAAGAGCAATAATTTTCAATGAAAAATGTAAAGTTTTATTGAGATAAACTAAGTGGCCGCTTCAATAGGGCGAACCATTATTACATGCTATTGGCCGAGTTACAAGCATCGGCCTTATTGAAAATCAAGATCCTACTTCTACAATAAGGTGAAGACCTCTTGGAAGGAGCTGAGTCTTGAAGCTCGATGGGCCTTTCTGTTCATTTGTTAGCTCCTCAGGGGGGAAGCTCGGCCCCCTCTTTTTGGACGAACTTGGTCAGGTGTCCCTGCTATATGAGTTCTTCGATTTCCTCCTTGAGAGCCCGACAATCATCCGTGTCGGGGCCGTGGTCCCTGTGAAAGCGGCACCACTTATCCTTGTTCCTCTTCTTGCCAGGGGTATTCATTCTAGGGGGAGTGTGGAGTAGTCCTTCCTTGTCCACCTCCATAAGAACTTCTGCTTTATTAGCAATGAGGGGGGTGAACTTCTCAAAATGTGGAGTCGGGTGGCGCTTGCCATTACTGTCCTTCTGGGATTTTTTGGACCCCTTTTCGTTCGTATTCTTCCGTTTGTTTCCGAAAGATGTCTCCTCAAGAGCAAGGGGGTTGAGAGCCTCTTCCGCCCGTATGTACTTCTCCACCCTAAGTAGGAGCTCTGAGAAGTTCCGAGGAGGTTTCTTGGCAAGGGATGCCCTGAGGTTGGCATTAGTGACGTTGCGCTCGAATGCGGTAGGGGCTACTGGCTGGTTGAAGGAGGGAATGGACCGGGCTTCGGCGGTGAAGTGTCGAACGTAATCCCTTAGGCGTTCACCCTTTTCTTGGTTGAGGGTCACCAGAGATACACTTGTTTTCTCGGCCCGGAGGCTACTCACGAAATGAGTAAGGAAGAGCCATTCGAACTGATTGAATGAGAAGATGGAGGCCGAGGCGAGTCGAGAGTACCATTCTCGTGCAGACCCCTTCAACGTGGTAGGGAAGATCTTGCAGAGGAGGGCGTCTGAAGCATGGTGGATCATCATGAGAGTTTTGAAACTCTCTATGTGATCTGGGAGGTCCGACTCCCCGGTATACGACTCGAAGTGAGGCGGCTTGAAGTTCTCTGGGATGGGGGCCTCCATGATGGTGGGGGAGAATGGAGGTCTGCTCGGGCGGAGGTTTATCACCCGTTGCTCTTCTTCCCTGTCTATTCGGCCGAGGCGCCTCTCCATCTCGTGGAGACGGCGGTAGACCGAGTCTTCTCTTTGATCATACCTTGCTGAGCCCCGGGAGTCATCTTCGTACGAGGATGGACTGGGGCTGCGGCGATGGTAGCTCGGAGAAGGACGAGGACTGAGAGTGTGAAGGCGGTGGCTCCTAGTTGGCTCATGAGTAGGTGGCATCTGGTCGTTCTTTGGGGCGATATTAAGGGCCCGTAAGACTGTTGCTTGGAAGTCTTGAAGATCCGCCCTTGTGACTGGTGCCTCTCCGGCTTGGCGGTCCCCATGTGTGGCTCGGCTTACTGGAGAATGAGTTCTCCGCAGATGACGCTGAGGGGACTCTCTTTGCCTCCTCAGGGGAGAGGATCTTCTAGTCCTCGGTCGGCGGGGGGTCTGGATTCTTGAGGGCCCTGGGTGCTCGGGTTGATGGACTCCCCTAAGAGCTCGCCATCCATTCAGGCGAGTTCGGAGGTCGACCCCCTTTTGGCGGTCAACAATCACTTGACGAAGATCCCGCTCGGGAGGGCTTTGAGAATCCATAAATACAACTGAAGGATTGGGGCCCGTGACATGGTCATGAGGAGGATGTTGCTTCGGACGACTCTGACGGGAGCTCCCTGGGCAGCCTCCCAAGACCCTGGAGGGGCCTATTGAGTAGGAGCATCTTGAACCGGATGAGGGAGAGGAGGAAGAGAAGTGGTTCTTCGATTGGAGACCACTACCTTCCCCTTCTGTTTTGGATGCATGGCTTGAAACTAGTATCGTTGATGAAGTTAGGTCTGGTTGCTTTTTCGGTTCCCACAGACGGCGCCAATCTGTTGCTGTTGATTTTGGTGTAGGAGCAAACAGACAGAATTTGTGGATTCTTGAGAAAATGAACAAGGCAAACTTGTTGACCTGTTGACCTTCACCAATGTGTTGACTTGGTCTCTTGCCACTGCTGTTGACCTGCAAAAAGTGCGAGACACCGGCCCCGGCGACGCACCCTCCGACACTCAGAAAGATTATGAAAGAGCATAAACTGGCAAAAGATTGATTACCTCTTAATGATGGTGGATGGGGGTATTTATAGTCGCCTTTGGGATCAGATTAGGAATGTAATCCCTAGCAACGGATTAGGAATGTAATCCCTAATTCCCAATGAAAGGATAGATACGAATCAGGGCCGTTGATTAGAATTAATCAGAAACCCTAATTCTACCCTGCTAGACTGGGTTCGCTGCGGGTTGAAACCCACACCCAGTTGAAATGGATCCATTTATGGGTTATTGGGCTTTGAATAAAGACCCAGTTCCCCTTTCAGACCTGTTAGTAAGTGAAATTACCGTTTTACCCCTGAGTTTTAAGATTCGTGTCCGATTTGAATGGCCCCGATTTAATCCCATTTTTAGCCATATCAACTGTAAACCTGCGAAATCTGAATGAAAAGTGGGCACATCGGTTAAATGCAACTGACATCAACTATAGTAATATTGATACTTTCCAACCTCACAATCACAAACAATAATAATTAATACATGACAATAATAATAATAGTAAAATATGAATAACATGGAAATAATAGATGGAACATATAACAACAATAAATGAAGCATAAAACATCAAGTGAATCTAGGCTAAGTGTCAAGTGTAAGAAAACAGAAAACATTGCATAAAACGAGTCAAGAAAACCACAAATTCATATGATGATTACTAATGCATACTAGTCCGGTTCCATGCATATCATTCTACATAGGTCTGATACAAGCCCTTATCGTTCTCCAATTTATAGGGTTTAATCCCTCGTTATGCAACTAATCCTACAATGGTAATTACTTTAAGATTTAGAGTATTCTGTGAGTATCTAGTGCCATGCCTTGGTAATTCCTGAGAATCAACTTTCCCATCGTCCATGATATTGGGTACACACCCTTACACCTTGATAATTTTGGAAATTGAAACCCATCCACCAATGGTATCTCATCACACAAATATCCCATGAGCATCGCCTCGACCCCCGGTAATCCCGAAGACACATTCCACACCGTCCGTGATCACACCCCGGTAATTCCTGAAACTATCTTCCACCATCCGGTCATATGAGGCCCCCTACCAATGTTTGCTCTTATTTTATCACAACTCCAATTAGTGTATGTCCTTAGGTTTATTATTATTAGTTAAGTCACAATTTACCCTAAAGTTTGTGTACTCTGCAGGACTTAATTCAACTAACTCAGCAACAAGGCCCTACTGGCCAAAATATCCACGAGGTCTCATCTGTCGGCATGTTATTGTCCTACTCAATCTCTAAAGTCTCAAAACTCAAAACATCAACTCAACACTTCTTGATATCTCATAAATCCAAATAATCCAACTCATAACAAGGTTTCCCTCAAATCCAATAGTCAACAAAACCAAGTACCTCCAAAGTACAACCATATCCACATAATTGGACAAAACTGAAACAAGACATGAATAAAATTGAGGTTTCTATTTTCAAATAGTTTAAAATGATCCAAATATAATACTCTTGAAAATCCACGAAAAGTGTCCACTTTCCAAATCCCACAAAATAGAACTTAAATCCTGTTTAAAACTTATAACTATGCACTCTCTGAAAGTGGTGTAATCTGTGATTAATCATTTTGAAAAATAGAGAAATCATCGTTTGCAAATGCGAAGAAACAATTGCTCAAGAAATAGAAAGATTCACAGCAAAACAAGGCTCGACGGTCGACCGGCAGACACAGTTATAAAACTACGGTCGACCGACAGCATTCAAAGAAAAGCCACGACTCAAAACCATGGCAGTCGACTGGCAATCATAGTAGAAGATACTACAGTCGACTGCTAGCAAAAGAATGGCGACAGCCTAGCGTGACAGTCGACTGCTCTTGCGCATTCAAAGGAACTCCCTGATCCTGTTACTGAATAGATCGTATCATCTGCATACTATAAGATCGTACATCCCTTTCTTATCCTACTACTAGCTACTGGGGCAGGCCATCCTTTTTGCCTGCAGTTATCTAACATACCCTTAAGCACATCAGCCACAAGGGTAAAAAGAAGGGGCAGGAGTGGATCCCCTTGTCTAAGTCATTTCTTACATGAAAATGGGTGACCCAAACATCCGTTAACCGAGATGGACGTTTTATAGGTGCGCAAGCAGTGCCAGATCCATCTGATCCATCTGTCGCCAAAACCTCTGCTTTTGAGAGTTTCCATCAAGCAATCCCAGTCCACTAAGTCATACGCTTTCTCAAAATTCAATTTCAGTAGGAAGCTCTTATCATTGGTAATTGGCACTGGTGGATATCCTCCTCCGCCGTGGCCACACAATCTCGGATGCACCACCCCCTCATAAAGCCAGATTGCTCGCGGCTGATTAAGCCATCTATAATTTTTCCCAACCGGCGGGTCAGAACCTTGGTGATAATCTTGACCGAGCAATTCAAGAGACTAATGGGCATGAAATTACCCACCCTAAGGGAATCCTCCCGTTTAGGGATAAGGATGACTTCAGCAAAGTTGAACATGCCCAATTTTAGAGTGTGGTCGAAGAATTCATCCATAAGAGCCGTAATATCCCATTTTATTTCCTCCCAAAAGATTTGGAAAAATATCATAGGAAAACCATCCGGACCTAGCTCCTTGTCTTCTCTCATTTGAGTAATTGCCTTTTTCACTTCCTCCTCCGTGAATCATGCTTCCAACTCTCTCAGGAAATGAGCGGCCTCATGTTGATTGTTATGCCAGAAGTCCCCCCTAAGCAGGACCCTAAAAACATTCTTCTTCTCGAATAAGTCCTTATAATGATCTTGGAAAGTTTTCGAGATTTTCGTTCCTGAGATATTCCAGAGTCAGTTTGGAAAGATAGAATAAGGTTAGATCTTCTCTTAGCACTAGCCGCCCGGTGAAAGAAGGTCGTGTTCGCGTCTCCCTCTTTGAACCATGAAATCCTGGACCTCTGTTGTCATTTGATTTTCTCAAGTTTATATAAGTTTGCAATGTTGTTCCTAAGCTCAAGCAGTCTGTTTCTTTCCTCTTAGGAAAGGTCACGAGACTCCTCCAATCTCTCTAAACCGTCAATGGCCTCCAGGAAAGATTCTTTTATACGCCAAATAGTCGAGAATCTGGTGCAATTCCATATTTGCAATCTATTGCGAAGCTTGCAGATTTTTTCACACCAGCAGGACGCAACATTCGTACCTCGGGTTGGTAATGTCTAACTTTCCATCACCATGTGGTGAAAACCCTGGATCTCCAGCCATACCTTTTCGAATCTGAATTTCCTTGGTATTCGGCAGTCCTACTCTCTTGTGGAGAGAGAAATGGGGACATGGTCAGAGGTTGGCTTCGGGATTGATTTTGAAGATGCCATCAGGAATTTAGCTTCCCAATGTAGGGATACTATGATTCTATCCAGTTTATCCATATTGGGGCCTGCTTGCATGTTCGACCAAGTGAATAACCTGTCATTAATTGGGATGTCAATCAGTTCTAGATCAGTAATGACTGTATTGAACTCTTCCATATGCATGTCACTTGAGCCTTTGCCACAATGTTCAAAGGAAAACCTAGTGATATTGAAGTCACCCTCAACAACCCAGGCATTCGGCCATCGTGCTCAGATTGCAAAGTTTTCATTCCCAAACACGCCTCTAGCACTAGACTGATTCAGCCCGTAGACCACCGTAATCGTTTGTAACCACTTCTCCGTACGATGAAGCAGTCGGACTGACAAAGGGTACACACCTCGGAATTCATTTAAACATGTGAAGACATCTGAGTTAAAGTTGATGGCAATACCACCTAATGCTCCAATTGATGGACGTACTTTCCACTCCTTAATTCTACTTCCCCCTAATCTTTTGAGTTTAAACCCCTGCATGATTTTGGTCTCCTGTAGACCTACAACGTTCGCTTTGGAAATAATAATAATGTCCCTAACCATTTCTCTTTTACCCCTCCCCAAACCCCTTAATGTTCCAAAAAAAGTACTCATAAGGAAACATTTTGGGGGTTGCACATGTTGCTGGGGGGGTGTCCCTCCTCCACGACTTCCATTAAGGGAACTCGCTCCCTTTCCCATCCCTTAAATATATTAAGCAAGAAAGCATTATGACCTAAATTGCACACGGCTACGCCACATGTTTCAGCTAAGTAAAAAATATTAGAATCTGACATAAAGTTGAAAATAGAGGCTAGAAAACTATGCATACCTCCATCGTCGTTTTTTGCCACCGCAGTCATCGCGACAATCTCAGGTAGTCGTTTAAGGACTCCTCATGAACCCTCTTAGCCACTCGCTGAACCCTGAAACCCATTGATACTCTCGATACCCTTGAACTACATTGTGCTACCTACTGGGAATGTAGAAGCAACCAACTCAGGGGAGACTGTAATCTGAGTATCAGCTACAAACTCTGGGTCATCTGAGTCGGCATCTGTGTATATAAATTCCTTATCCAAATTTAAGTTCGGCTCCACATTAACATCACTAACAGATGAGTACACATTAAGCACATGCATCACACCAACTTTGGGTCCCAACAAAGACCCACTATTAGCTAGCTTCAATTCAAACCCCGTCATAGGCCCCTCTACCCAAAGCACTGGCAAATACACACTTGCATTTTTATTAGTGGTAGTGGACTCCTCTGTGGCCCATCTTTGGTCATAGCAGATTGAATGGCACTAATACATGAGTTTGGCATAGGCCCAGTATTAGGCCCAAAAGCAATATTTGAGGAAAGAGGTAAAGAAATTGAATTCGGGATGTTGTTGGGCCCAACATGGATCGCAGGCCCACCTTCCTCTTTATTAAAAGAAAGCATGTCTCTAAGCCCCGACGAAGCTTTCGAGGTATGGCTCTTCGATTCTGCCTCTGCAATGCAACATGGTGCACAAGGACTTGTGGGTGCCACTACCATCTTGTGGTCACAGACTCCTCGTTCTTATCTGCTCCCTCTCCATATTTTCGAGTGGGAATCTCCTTTATCCTCTTCTCAAGTCTCGGCACTTCTCGAACAGCATCATTTCCATTCTTGACTTCCCTCTTCTTTTGCCTACCCTCTCCGATCTATGCCTTTGCCATCTTAGTAAGGTCCATTTTGGACCCATCCCCTCCATGTGGCCCACTGTTCGAAGACCCCTCACTGAGTCTCTTCCACCTTTTTTGAGCTCTAAAACCTCACAAACTGCACCATTGCTAACCTTAGTGTTCTACTCCTTTGACCTACCCACCTGCTATCTACGTCTTTGCCATTTTAGAGTGGTCCATTTTGGATTTTTCTACCCTATGTGACTCATTTTTTGATGTTAACCTCTCTGAATCCTTACCGAACTCTGGGTCTAGAGATCCATCATGTAAAAGCATGAAGCGGTTCTTTGCAGCGAGATTTCCACTACTGGAGAGTACTTTTTTGGTGGGGGGATGGCGTTGACCATTGTTGTGGTTAGGCAGATCATATCAGATCCAGATATGAGATCTGGGCCGTTGGATGAAAGATATCTATGTTCTTGTTGGAGTTGGGTTGATTTTGCTGGGGTGATGATATGTGAGGGTGGTTCAAGCCAGAGTTCCCTTTCCCTGGCCACCCTGATGAGCTCCCGATGGGCCCTTTCAAGTTCACCATCAATAGTAGAGTCAGGCTCCGGCTATGTCACTTGTTTGTACGATTTGCCATCTCTGAGGCCTTGCTTTGTGAAATCAGCCACCTCTCCCTCCTCCTATGGCTCCACCTTCATCTCAAGCACAAAATGGATGATGCAAGCCTCCTCATGAGGTTTTTTTTTTTTTTTTTGCAAATCTAGGCATTAGACTAATGTTGGGGCTTCAGATCTTGATCTTTGTGGAGATCACCTGAGATCTTCTTACTGTTTTCGGAGCCACTTCCACCACCATAGCAAAGTCAAAAACAATTTCTTCAAGCACCTCTTTTTTCTAATAGTGAAATGGTATGTTGTGTACACAAATCCAGAAAGAGTCGCCTTTAAGTCTTTTTTGCCCCGAATTGGGGTGTCGACTGAGAGAAAGAAGCTTTGAGTTGTCCGAAATCCACAACTCCCATTGCCACGACATCTGTCATCTTCTTTGGTGATGGGAATGAGATCAGGAATTGCAATTGTCACATCTTTTTGATAATCCAGTCCCAATCTCCTCGCATTGGCCATTTTTTATTTAGGGCATCAAGAAAATGGTTTTCGGAGGGTCAGCCGGATTTGATTCTGGCAAAGGCACACCAATGTGTGAGCCATTATTCCTCCTACTTGATCGTTGCGAGGCAGCTCACCAACTTATTGTGAGTAGGGTTTTCTGTAGATTGGCCTATCAAAACCTCACGTTTCTCCTCAGCTAAATTGGTGATTACATTTGTGCAGACATATGATACATGTCCCCAATTCAAGCATTTGAGACACCTGATCTCCTTTGTGCAGTTGGCACGTAAGTTCCCTGTGTCACCGCAGTTGAAAAAGCAGGATGGCTTCTTCTTACCTTTGTGATATCTGGTAACCCTGTTATTACTCTCCCTCGTCATCTTGTATCGTCTAGAGTTTTTTCCCACCTCTATCCATGGTGCCTCCAGGATTTTTCCCCCAAACTCCACACCCAGACTGGAAGGACCCCCGTCTGGGGCCCTGCCTAGCTCACTGTGAGAGGTACGCGGCTGGATAGAACTCAGAGGTGACTTCTGAAGGAAATTAGAAGGAGGATGTAATGTATGCTGGACCTGAGGATTGGATTTTGTTGAAGGGGGGTCCTGGTGGTGAAGTTAGGGGGGGGGTCTGAAGGTTTGGCAATGTGTGTTGGTTGGGCTTGAGTACTTGGATTTTGGTCATGTGAGTAGGTTGGATGTTGTTGGTTGGTTTTTGGTGTGGCACTGGTGGAGAGGGGTCATTGAGATCATGTTGTGGGTGATGGAGATCAGGGTAAGGTTGGTTTCTTTAGTGATGTTGAAAATTTGGTGACATTCTATCTCGGTAAGTCATGTCTCTGACAAATTCATTGTTGCGATGTTGGTGTTGGTGTTGGTGTTGGTGTTAAGATCTCTGAGGGCCACCAGATTCTCCCTCATTCTTCCTCATGTAATGCCCTCCTCTCACCTTTACCTCACCCTGCAGGTCAGCAGGGGGGCTCCATTTACGCCCATAGTAGCTTATAGAAGGACCCCTACGTTGGGCCATTCCTCTGCGTTGAGGTGAGCAAGATCGATGATGAAGAGAACGAGATTCCCCCGAGCGCTGATGATGAGATCCTCGATCTCCATTGTGCGTAACTCTAAGGTCTCGCATGCCCCTCTCAGGGGTAGAGATTGTTAGGGTTTTGACCATAAATACACGTAGACACTAAGTACTTGAAGTTGGAGAAGAAGAGGAGGTGACAAAGAAGCAAGAGAAGACAAACAGCAAATAGAAAAATGCAGCCTAGAGAGTTGCAGTCAACCGACCTGGGGGTGCAGTCGACCGCCCCTAACTGCTAAGAGTTCTTCGAGTATACAGATCCAACAAAGGAGGGGACGGTCGATCGACCTTGGGGTGCAGTCGACCGGTCAAGTCTTGGGTTTGATTCTATATGTTGCGTTCGACCGACCTTGGGGAAGCGGTCGACCCCCTTCGACGGGTGATTATTTTTGGGCTTACGAGTTTAAAGGCCCAATTGCTAGATTTATGTTTATCTTTTAGGGTTTACTTGGGGGCTATATACATGGTCGTAGACTCTAGGGTTTGTGTGGATCTAATCCATCAATTTGTGTAATCAAGAGGTGAACCGTTATCATTGTTCAACTTCAAAAGGGAATTGTGCCGAGTGTTTCAAAGGTAAGAGAGAGAGATTGAGAGTTGTAATCTCTTTTGAAATCTTTGTATTTCTTGGGGAATAAGAAGTATTGGTTATCTCTGCATATTGATTATGTTCTTATGAGATCTTGTATATATTGTGGTGGCTTGTTCTTGGTTCATCTAAGTCTTGGGAGTTTCTATTGCTTATGGTGTGTTTCCACTATTAGCATTACGAGTTGTGGGGTAGATTCTTCAACAAGTGGTATCAGAGCAGTTGGTTCGAGATGGCCGATAACAAGATGAAGATCAAGAGATTCGATGGGAGTGACTTCGCAATGTGGAAGATTCAAATGATAGTGTATCTTCGTCAGAAAGATCTTGATGGTCCGTTGTTTGATGAGAAGCCGGTAGGTGCCAACAAGGATGCAAAGGTCTTGGTAGATTGGGATCGTTTGGATCAGAAGGCGCTGGGGCAGATTCAGTTGGGACTTAGTAGGAAGGCGTTATTTCATATCTCAAAGGCAAAGACCACAAAGGATACTATGGAGATTCTCATGGATATGTATGAGAAACTGTCGGCATCTAATCAAATTCTTCATCTGAAGAAATTGGTTAATATGAAGTTGAAGAAAGGAGGTTCGGTAGCAGAGCATGTGAACAATTACTGTATGGTTTACACCCAGATGAAAACTGTAGGTTTGAAGTTTTCACGGAGGGGGCAGTCATTGTTACTTCTATCTACTTTACTCGATAGTTATGGTACGATGGAACAGACTATTACAGGCACTATGACAGATTCGACGACTCTACAGGATGTGGTGAGTAGCATTCTGAATGAGGAGGTGAGAAGAGTGAGAAACGGGGGATATCCATCATCATCTTCTAGAGATTCTGCCATGTATATTGAGAAGAGACGTGGAAGATCTAAGAGCAGTCAAAGAAGAAAGGATCAGAGTAGTTCATCTTAGAGTGGGTCTGATGACAGTGATGGGGGACATGGGCCTGAGTGTTGGTATTATCACAAGAAGGGTCACATGATGCGCAGTTTCAAGGCTTATATGAAGAAGAAGTAGGAAAAACCAAAGAGAGATACTCCAAAGGAAGCTCAAGTGGGGCATGTTGAGGATTTATGCTTATCCGCTCGAGAGGAGTTGGGCACTCAAGATTGGTGTATTGATTCGGGAGCTTTTTTTCATTGCACTCTGAGGAGAGAGGTGTTTGATGACTACAAGGAGGATTCTTTTGGAGATGTGATCATGGGGAATGGTCACCGGTGTCATGTACGTAGGGTTGGTATTGTTCGCATGAACACTATTGATGATCAAAGTATTGTCTTGCGGGAGACAAGGCATGTTCCAGACGTGAAGGAAAATCTTATCTCGATTGAAAGGCTAGACAAGGAGGGGTTGTCTACTACAGTTGGTAGTGGGAATCAATATATAGTTACAGCTTCAAGGGTGATTGCAAAAGGAAAGCGTAAGGAAATGCTGTATTTGCTTAGAGACGTGAGAGGTGTTTCTCCTATAGTTGACTCTCAGCCGGAATCGAGTAGTAGGTTGTGTAGGGTACAACCGAGTTCTTTCAGTTATGGAAGGGAGGTTACTAATTTAGTGGGAGCTGCTGGTCATGGAAGTGATCCTAGAGGGCAAGACGTTGCTGCGGTGAGGGTAGTTTGCGAATTGGCAGTTGAAGCTTCAAGTCGCTCTTGTGTGATAGAGAGCACTGGTATCGATATGCGGAGTGATGTCGATGATGGTAACCGAATTGAGACTGTAGGGACTGAACAGTCTGTGGATATTATGGAGGTGTCTTCCACGGAGACTTCTAATGTAGAGGGTGCATTGAGAGCTTTTGAACCATGTCCAGTGTTGATGGAGATTCTGCAAGTTGGAGAGTCTTGTAACACGGAATCCAACAAAGGAGGTTGTTTCTCTGGTATTCATGCTCTATGCGATTGGTGGAGCACATCCTTCATGAGGCGATAGGGGGTGGTTGGTGCACTCTACGTGGTGGAGTGGCGGAGGTGCTTTTCATGAGAATGGGGAGTACTTGGGTCTTCCATGAAAATGGGAGATTGGCAGAGATAATGCGAGGTAAAGATTGCAATAACTTTGAAGCGTAACGTATTTGGTCCAAGTGGGAGATTGTTAGGGTTGTGGCCTTAAATACACGTAGGCACTAAGTACTTGAAGTTAGAGAAGAAGAGGACGAGACAAAGAAGCAAGAGAAGACAAACAGCAAATAGAAGAATACAGCCTGAAGAGTTGCGGTCGACCGACCTGGGGGTGCGGTCGACCACTCCTAGCTGTTGAGAGTTCTTCGAGTGTATAGATCCAATAGAGGAAGGGACGGTCGATCGACCTTGGGGGTGCAGTGACCGGTCAAGTCTCGGGTTTGGTTCTACACGTTGTGGTCGATCGACCTTGGGGGTGCAGTCGACCGACTTCGGCGGCTGATTGTTTTTGGGCTTACGAGTTTAAAGGCCCAGAAATTCCCTGTTCTCTGATTGAAAAGTTTTCGCAAGATTTGTGTTTATCTTTTAGGGTTTACTTGGGGGCTATATATATGGCCGTAGACTCTAGGGTTTGTGTGGATCTAATCCATCAATTTTTGTAATCAAGAGGTGAGTCGTTATCATTGTTCAACTTCAAGAGGGGATTGTGCCGAGTGTTTCAAAGGTGAGAGAGAGAGAGATTGAGAGTTGTAATCTCTTTTGTAATCTTTGTATTTCTTGGGGAATAAGAAGTATTGGTTTTCTCTGCATATTGATTGTGTTCTTGTGAGATCTTGCATATATTGTGGTGACTTTTTCTTGGTTCATCTAAGTCTTGGGAGTTTCTATTGCTTGTGGTGTGTTTCTGTTATTAGCACTACAAGTTGTGGGGTAGATTCTTCAACAGAGATCGCAATCTGCGACAAGGGCTGATCAGAGGTTGGTCTTGCGGTAGGGAAGAGGGGGGAGGGCATCTGGACTGGGGTTGGGCTGGGGGTTGTGGACCCCTTCATTGGGCTCACATCCCGCATCTTAAGCATGAACAACTCCGTAACTGCAGGTTTGTAGATGTGTGGTTGAGCGGGTAGCAAAAGAAGAGGGAAAGGGAAAGGGAGCATAAAAGAACTAGCTGGGGGTTTAGGGAGCAATACGAGTCGTGAAGCTAAAGCTACAGTAGAAGAGGAGGCAAAGAGAGCGGTTCTCAGTTATGGCGTTCGCCGGAGGAAGAGGGAGTTCATTAATTCCTTAAAGGTAAAGCTTCATCATTCTAATTAGTCTTGGTCCGTCGGCTGCAATTCTTTCTAGTAGTTTTCCTGGAGTGGCTTGAGTTTAACCGCAACCTTACGGTTGTTTCTATCTATGGTCCCTCCAATGCCGATCACTGTTTGAAATTTTAGGACGAATAATTCATTCTCAGGTTCTATTAATGGGTTCTGGATTTTCTGTGGGGACTTTAATGCTGCGAGATTTAATCATTAAAGAATTGGTAACTACTCTTCTCTTAGAGACTCTCAGTCCTTCAATGACTGTATTCGTGCACTTGATCTGATTGATCTACCCTTAAATGGTAGCTCATTTACGTGGTCCAACAAGCGCCTCCTCCCTTCAATGGCTAAATTAGACCGGTTCTTGGTCTCGCAAGACTGGTTTTCTTTCTTCCATGTACACTTGTCCTAACTGAACTTGCATTAGTGTCTCTGTTCTTTCTCTTTCAGGATGGTAAATTTCTCTCAGAACATGGGGTGTGAATCAAACCCATGTTTAAATTTAAACTAGTATACTAATATCAAGTTCTTCTCTTCTGAATAAGATAGATTCATATCTGAAAGCGTCTGACAATAAGTTCTTTCAGAATTGACTATTTGTTCCTCTCGTAGAGGTGCTCAATGGTTAATAGTGGCCCTGATGGGTGGTTTCGCTAGAATAAGTAATAATGAGATCACCATTTTAGGAAATGATGCGGAGATGAGTACTAACATTGATCCGCAAGAGTGAATAGCGCTACGAACAAATAGATCAGATCAAATTGAAAAATGGAAAGATTTGTACAAGTTATACGTTACATCACCACTTTGTAGAAAATAGGCCCAAATCGGCTTACTAATAGGGTAGCCTCATACGGTACAGAATTTAGCTTTAAGAAGAATAAATGGAAGTGTGGTATCCACTTTTTCAATAACTGTATCCATTAGAAACGAATTCTCAACATTTGACTCCTTATTGCTAAAAATGTATTAATAAACTTGGAAGACAACTCATTAGTTTTTACTACTAAAATAATATATGAGGTTTGGAATAATTCAAATAGTCGACTAAATTCCTCCACTATTTAAGAATTGAGGAAAGTATCATTGTGGTCTAGCGGTAAAAGAGAAGTTTTAGGTCGTCAATGTATACAGAGAATGTATCGAAAATTGATAATATGAGAAGTGGGAGTTTTGGTATAGATTATATCCGTCTCTTTTGCTCAAAGAGAATTATTTGAAAAGTTAATTGAATTTACAAGAATACTGTTACCAATGGTAGGTTGTAAATATGTATACTCGTCGATATTTTATCACGAATATACAGATACACGACAAAAGCCCAGCGAATGATTTTCATCATCCATAAGTTGTTCAAGAATCTTTACAACATATCACAATATAATCAGAGTCGGAAGCCAGAAAAGTCAACCACATGCACATATGAACCAAATACCAACAAGAATACTTGAAATAAAAATATATTAATCTCAAATAGTCATGATCTGAAATACACAAATAATCCTGGGTCACATTGCCCAAATACAAGAATAAATCCAAGTATCAAAAATACAATATTGTTCTAGCAAGATACAAAGAATAGTCATAACAAGATCCAGCACTAATACTTCATGTCACTAATACCGTCTAGAACCTGTTCTCCAAAATCTGCAATTCAACGAATGCAGGAAAGAGGCAAAGAGAAAATACAAGTACCCTTCAATTGCAAGTTGCGGGTCACAAATAATGTAGGATACAAGTACAGGGGTTAGAAGATTCTAAGTAACAGACCTAGCATGGTAAAATTGTGTCAACAGAAAGATAATATCTAACTTGAATCAGGAAAAAGTAGAACTAAGTAGTAGGGTATGCTAACAGGTACAGGTAACAAGTATCAAGTGTCAAGCTATTAGGCATACCGGTAAACATGTATCATGTATCAGATAATCTAAGTAAACAGGTAACAAGTGATCATGTGACAGGATAATCAGGTAACAGGTATACAGGTAACAGGTAAACAGGTATCATTTTATGTCATGTCAAGTCTTGTTATTTTACTATCTAGGTAGCACTTCATGTCGCCCATACAACATGGTTGCTACAACAAACCGTTTCACTTTAGATTTCATAGTGAACCATAGAGGCCAGTATACTCAGGAATCAGAACAGAAATAGGTAATAGGTTCATGATGCAACAGGTACACGAATCATCCGATTCATGCAGCAACAGGTTCATGAAGCAACAAGTACACGACCAACAGGTCCGTGCAGCAACAAGTAACAGGTACATGAACCAACAGGTCTATGCAGCAATAGATAATAGGTACATGAACCAACAGGTCCATACAGCAATAGGTAACAGGTACATGAACCAACAGATTCATGTATCAACATGAATCAAAATGGGAAACACGGGCCCCCTTCCGAGTATACGTTTCTGAATTATCCACTATTCGATCTTTTCCTTAAACCCCGACTTGGTTATGTATTATTATAATCAGGTATGCATGTATGTGTCACAAAACAAAGCAAGGATAACAGACTATAAATATGTATCAGGTTCAGGGTGCAAGATAAACAAGTACAGGTACAAGATAACACATAACAGGGTGAAACAACTAGTTTTCTAATTCAGGACAGCAAGACAGTATTGTACTAAAACAGTGATTCCCGCTACTACAAATATCCAAATCTGGATCCGTCGAAGGATCTGAAAAATAGACTTCCACACGAATCCAGTGAGTATAATTAAGTCATATAGTAATTCACAACATCATAACTCAAAACAGGTTCGAAGACAGAAAACATGTTCAGTCAGAAATCAAGAAAACAAATTCTCGGTCAGGAAAACCAAATCGAAACCTCTCAAATAAATTAAGGAAAAATCTGGGGTATTCCCCTATATGTTTAGAATCAAAATATATAATTTCATAATTTTTCAGGAAGAATAGATAAGTCATCAAAAATAGGAAAACAACACGAAACATAGTTTAGCGAATCTGGAAATCCCAACACTGCTGTATGAAAACTAGGATATCTCGCAAACAGTGAAACGAAATTCAATTCCGCCAAAGGGATATGAAAATATATAGAATTTACTAACTTTCATATTCCACAAGGAATTTTCATACAGTATAACGAATCATAATGAAAATAGAATTCTTTACTGCACAGTAAGCAAAATACAGTATGAGAGGATTTTAGAAAAGAGCATAAAACACCACACTTGTCTTTAAAATTCATCAAAAATCTGGGTAGTCCCTAACTTCATATAGAAACACTGACCAAAATATTAGAGCAAGATAATATGTATAGACTAGTTCTTGAAAATAGTTTGTTAACAAAATTGACCCAAAACAGAATCTGGAATTGATCGACACGTCTGTACCAAAACATTCATAACTCAGTCATACGAAATCCAAATCAAGCAAAATCAGTGGGGTTTGAAAATAAACAAAATTATCTAAAATTCATCTTTTATTTTGGAATTAAGATTCGGACAGTAGCATGAACGAACAAGCAGCAAATACAGATTTCACACTTCTAATCAAGAACATCATAACTTTCACAATATTGATCCAAACACCTCCAAACTTGAAATACAACCTACCAAACATCTAAACATCATGATTTAGGGTTACTAACGGGTTACTAACATGTCCAAGCCTTTTATTTCACATAGGTAGTCATCCAAACACAAATTCACACAAGTAATCCCATACATGCCTAAAAATCAAGATTGGGCAAAACCTAGGTCATTATCCTATCAAGATTGGTGTCATAAGTCATCTGTGGCCAATTTATCATAATATAGACAAAACCCATCAAGGAAAATACAAATTTTGATTGACTCTAGACCCAACTACACTATATGTGGACTTTTTGACTTGTATCAATCTAATGAATTGTAGTACAAGTTGATTGCCTTAATATGGAGATGAAAACGATCCAAACACGAAGAGAAGCAAAACCCATGAACGAAAATCCACGAACTTACAAACGATCCACTCGCGCACTCGAGCACGCGCAATAACATTCCAAGAGCAAGAGAATGCGCAACGATGGATGGAGAGAAAGCGGGAGGGATGAAGCACGGATGGCGCAAGAGTTTGGGGAAAAAAATTTAAAAAAAAATAGGTTGTACGAGATTGTAAATAAAAATATATATAAGGACATATATATACTAGGTTTGAAGAAGGGAGAGATGCACATAATTTACGGCTACAAGAAGGAAAAAAAAAAAAGAAGTGGTCGGTTTGGATTTTGGGTGCAAACCTGGATGAGGGTAGGGAAAAAATGAAGCTCACGGGAATAGGATGCCAGGTAGGGATTTGGGGATATTAGGAAGTAGGCGTAGTATTTGGTAGGATGCAAAATTGGAAGTATATATATATGGTTTAAACAGAGAACAATTGTAATTGTTCTCATCCGTTGACTTATTGTTTGATTCAATTCTTCCCTGTCTTTTCTCTCTTTAATTTCAATTCTGCCTGCTCCCTATCTTGCTTTGTTATCTTGTGCTATTTCTCCCCATTTGATACTGTTTATTTTCTTCATGCACTTCATTTGACCATCCTTGTTAGCCCTTTTCTTCTTTCTTTTTCTGGTGTTGTTGCTGCTTTGTTTCTTTCCCTTTAGCCCTCTGCTTTGTTATCCTTCCCCCAGTTAGTTTGTTTTTGCCTTGTCCTATGTACTGCCTAAGCAAATTTCGAGGACGAAATTTTGTGTAAGGTGGGTAGGATTGTAACCACTGTTTTCCTAAAAAAACGTATTTTTATATATTTTCTGTATTTAAAATTTTCGCAAATTATTTTTTTTTCCCGGTTTTCAAATTCTTTTGTCAAAATATATTATTGAATTTTCCATTAAAATCTATTTTTGATCCATAATTTTAGTTGTAGCTATTTTTCTATGATTTTTGTATTTAATACAGTTCTTATTATTATTATTACTTTTATTATTTTTATCATTTTTATTACTATTAATATTGTTACCATTTGTATTATTTTGCTAGTGTTTTTTTTTTGCATTATTATTTTATTTTTATTGTTAACATTTCATTATTTTTTTAATTATATTTATTAGTTATTGTATTTAAATTTTTTTATTGAATTTTATTTTAAATACCCATCTACCGATTTATATCCTAACCCCAAACCCCTTTAATTCCCTACCCACAACCCACTACCCGTTAGCTTACCCAACCCGTTACCTAACCCACCTAATACCAAAAAAAAAAAACATGCCTTATATTTTTTCCCTAGAATCTATTCAGGCCATTATTACCCATCTTCCATATACTATTACCTAATACCTTACACTACACCTACCTTTTAAATCCTTCCTATATCCCAACTTCCTAAAATAAAACCCTATCAACCGTGAGTATCTTACCCCTCCATTCCCTACCCACAACCCACTACCCGTTAGCTTACCCAACCCGTTACCTAACCCACCTAATACCAAGAAAAAAAAAAAAAACATGCCTTATATTTTTTTCCCTAGAATCTATTCAGGCCATTATTACCCATCTTCCATATATACTACTAGTATCATGCACGTGCGATGCACGTGGAGGAAGAAGGAAGAAGACAAAAAAAAAGAAACCTACCAACACGTGCGCTGCACGTGGAGGAGGAAGGAAAAGGAAAAAAAAAAAGAAGCCTACCAACACGTACGCTACACGTATTTGCACACATAAAAAAAATTAAAAAATTATTTATTTGTTTACCTACCCCATCTCTCTCATTATAATAGTTATAGATTACCCAATACCTTACACTACACCTACCTTTTAAATCCTTCCTATATACCAACTTCCTAAAATAAAACCCTACCATCCGTGAGTATCTTACCCCTCCACCACCCGGTTTTGCACCAAGTGCACACCCTCCCCATCTTTCTCTAACCCTATCTTTTATACCTATATATGCATGTTTTTGTTTACTTTATATATACATGTTTTTGTTTACTTGTTTCACAGAAAAAGAAAAAAAAATGCATATTCTTTTTCTCTCCAAACCCTTGCGCCGTGCTTCATCTCTCCCGTTTTTTTTCCATCCGCTGTCTCGCGCTCTCATGCTCTTGAGTTTTTATTGCGCGTGCTCGAGTGCGCGTGTGGATCGTTCGTGCGTTCGTGGATTTTCGTTCGTGGGATTTGATCTCACTTTTGATTTGCATCGTTCTTCATCTCCAAATTAAGGCAAGTAACTTGTACTACAATTCATTAGGTTGATACAAGTCAAAAAGTTCACATCTAGTGTAGTTGGGTCTAGAGACAGTCAAAATTTGTATTTTCCTTGATGGGTTTTATCTCTATTGTGATAATTTGACCATAGATGACTTATGACACTAATTTTGATAGGAAATAACCTAGGATTTACCCAAAACTTGATTTTTATGCATGTATGTGAATAATTGTATGAATTGTGTTTGATTGAATGCTCATATGAAACAATAGGTGTGGACATGTTAATAATCCCTAAAACATGATTTTTAGATGTTTGGTAGATTGTATTTCGAGTTTTGATGTGTTTGGATCAATATTCTTGAAGTTATGATGTGCTGGATTAGATGTGTGAAATCTGTATTTACTGGGTATTCTGTTTTGATTGCTGTTTTCGCCTATGCTACAGTCTGAATCCTAATTCCAAAATTAAAGATTAATTCTAGATAATTTTGTCTATTTTCAAACCCCACTGGTTTTGCTTGATTTGGATTTCGTATGACTGAGTTATGACTGTTTTAGTACAGAGGTGTCGATCCATTCCAGATTCAGTTTTTGGTTGATTTTGTTAACAAACTATTTTCAAGAACTATTCTAAACATATTATCTTATTCTAGTATTTTGGTCAGTGTTTCTATATGAAGTTAGGGATTGCCCAGATTTTTGATGAATTTTAAAGACAAGTTTTATGTGGTGTTTCATACTCTTTTCTAAAATCCTCTCATGCTGTATTTTTCTTACTGTTCAGTAAAGAACTCTATTTTCACTATGATCCCTTATACTGTATAAAAAATATTTGTGAAATGTGAAAGTTAGTAAATTTTATCTATTTTCATATTCCTTTGGCGGAATTGGATTTCGTTTCACTGTTTGCGAGATATCCTAGTTTTCGTACAGCAGTGTTGGGATTTCCAGATTCGCTAAACTATATTTTCGTGTTGTTTTCCTATTTTTGATGACTTATCTATTCTTTCTGGAAAATTATGAAATTCTATATTTTGATTCTGGACATATAGGGTATTACCCCAGATTTTTCATGGATTTATTTGATGTGTTTTTATACTGTTTTCATGCTCTTGTATTCGTTTTCCTGATTTCTGGCTGAACCTAAATTCTGTATTCAAATCAGTTTTGAGCTGTGTTGTTGTGAACTAGTATGTGACTTATTTATACGTGTTGGATTCGTGTGGATGTCTAGTTTCCAGATCCTTCGACGGATCTAGGTTTGCATTTCTGTAGAGTCCAGAATCCCTGTTTTAGTACTGATCTGTCATGCTGTCCTGATTATGAACATAGACTATTTTGCTCGTTATGTGAATGTATATCATCCATGCATGATTATTTATTTCCCTGAACCTAATAATGATTATATCATGTTAGTTTGACACTATTTAGTATGCATTCATATTTGTTTGATAACCATAATAAAAGTAACCAAGCCAGGGTTTAAGGGAAAGATCTAATAGTGGATAATTCAGTAACGTGTACTCGGAAGGGGCACTGTATTTCCCTTTACTTGTTGCCATATCTCATGATTACATGATTCATACTTGATATTACTTGTGCCATATTTTATGATTACATGATTCATGCTTGTTATACTATATACCGCCATGTTTCATGACTACATGATTCATGCTAGATATTACTTGTTGCCACGTGATCAAGACTACATGACTCGTGCTTGATACTACTTGTTGCTACATGATCATGATTACATGACTCGTGCTTGATACTTGCTGCTACTTGTTCACGATTACGTGACTCGTGCTTGATACTTGTTACTTGACTTGTTCCTGAGTATACTGCCCTCTATGGTCCACTATGAAATCTAAAGCGAAACTGTTATGCTGTAGCAACCATGTAGTATGGGCTGTATGAAGTGTTACCTAGATAGTAATTCACTATAAGACATGATACTTGAACTTGATACATGAGACTTGATACTTGACACCTGATACATGAAACTTGTTTACGTGAGACTTGATACGTGAGACTTGATACATGATTACATGACACTTGATACTTGATGCATGATTATAAAATTCTTGATTACTTGACACTTGTTGTATACCATGTACACTTGATCACTTTTGCCATGCCAGTTGTTTAGGTGACATCATAATTATACCATGCTAGGTTTGTTGCTTAGATTCACCCATTTTCATGTGCTTGTATCCTACGTTATTTGTGACCCGTAACTTGTAATTGACGGGTACTTGTGTTTTTCCTTTTTCTCTTTCCTGCTTTCGTTGTATTGCAGATTTTGGAGGACAGGTTCCTGAAGGTATTGGCAAGATGATGTTTTAGTGCTCGAGATTTCTGCTTTATTATTATTTTTTTTATTGTTGCTTGAACTTGAATAAAGTGTATTTGGTTATTTAGATATTACTTGTAATTGGGTGATGTGACCCAGGATATTTATTTTTCTCCAGACTCTGATTTATTTGAGAATATTATATTTGGATTCAAGTAAATTTCTGTTGGTAATTAGTTTTAATGTTGCATGTTGGTTTCACTTTTTGCTTCCGACTCTGATTATATCTGTGATGTGTTGTAAAGATTCTTGAAACAGCTTATGGATGATGAAAATTATTTGCTGGGCTTTTGTTACATATCTGTATTCCGTATTTTTGGGAAGCGGAGCGTGACAGGATTTTTAGTAGTTCAGAGCCCAGGTTTGGCTAATGTATTAGTTGCCTAATATATTAAACAAGCTTGGCTCGAACTAGGATCTGCTCAACATTTCACCAACCATGCATGCATGAATGAATCATTATCAATATTGATCTGGATACTAGTCTTATTCCATTCATTTGATCCCTTCTTATTCAATCCCCTGATTTCTTGATTCTTCCGTCTTTTTCAGTCATCCTCTTTGATTGATTTCTTCTTATGGATTCATTCCTTCCGTACCTATACTCTTCTGATTTTGATGTCATGCATTCTTTTATTTTCTGCTTTGTCCGTCCGTTGACATCACTAGATGCTATTGGCAAAGTCTCCTCCAATCAGAGTGGCCAGCGGAAGCGTGGTGGGCCCATAACCCACAGCTCCCAAGATCATATTGTTGCTTCTCCTTCTTTACATTGTTTTGAATTCCTCTATCTCTTGCAATTGTTCTCATCCGTTGACTTATTGTTTGATTCAATTCTTCCCTGTCTTTTCTCTCTTTAATTTCAATTCTGCCTGCTCCCTATCTTGCTTTGTTATCTTGTGTTATTTCTCTCCTTTTGATACTGTTTATTTTCTTCATGCATTTCATTTGACCATCCTTGTTAGCCCTTTTCTTCTTTCTTTTTCTGGTGTTGCTGCTGCTTTGTTCCTTTTCCTTTAGCCCTCTGCTTTGTTATCTTTCCGCCAGTTAGTTTGTTTTTGCCTTGTCCTATGTACCGCCTAAGCAAATTTCGATGACGAAATTTTGTGTAAGGTGGGTAGGATTGTAACCCCTGTTTTCCTAAAAACGTATTTTTATATATTTTCTGTATTTTAAATTTTCGCAAATTATTTTTTTTTCGGGTTTTCAATTTTTTTTTTGTCAAAAATGTATTATTGGATTTTCCATTAAAATCTATTTTTGATCCATAATTTTAGTTGTAGCTATTTTTCTATGATTTTTGTATTTAATACAGTTCTTATTATTGTTATTATTACTTTTATTATTTTTATCATTTTTATTACTATTAATATTGTTACTATATGTATTATTTTGCTAGTATTTTTATTTGCATTATTATTTTATTTTATTTTATTTTATTTTTTATTGTTAATAATATCCAAATAGTTTCAAGTCTGGATCAAGTTAAACTCGGGAATATCAGCCCGTTACAAGTCTTAAGTAGCAGAAATGAATAATTCAAGAGAACAAATAATTAAAACATGTCCTTCCTCCAATTGAAGACTAAAACCTCTGATCACCAATTCCAGCAGGTAGCATGTCTCCAAAATCTGCTTAATAAATATAAAAAGGGAAAAGTAAAGAAAACAAGAGAAAATGCCCTTAGTGCAAGTTAGAGCCACAAATAGTAAAAACGAGTACAAGTAATGTGGAACAAGAATTAGAATCAAGAATGTAACAGGAATACAACAAGTAGTGGAAAACCAAGAACTAGCTAGCAAGAGGGACATCTTAGTAAACAGGCTGGATAACAAATGCTAATGGTGAAGCAAGTGACAAGTGAACCTATAGGGGTATCTAACATCAAGTGACAAGTTTCAAGTACAAGTGTCAAGTAACAAGTCTCAAGTCTAGTGTCAAATTGTCAAGTACAAGTATTAAGTTTCATGTATCAAGTCTCATGTATCATGTCATCAAGTATCAAGTAAGCATGCATCAAGTTCAAGTTTCATGTTCAAGTCTTGTGGTTATTACTATCTAGGTAGCACTTCATGCATCCATCTTTTTACTACATGGTTGCTACAGTCAACATAATTTCGTTTAGGCCTAGTAATGGAGTCTATAGGGTGGTGTACTCAGGTATCAAGTATCAAGCAAGTGATCAACCATGGGCTCTAGAGGTTGCCCCCATAGGCTCTAGAGGTGGCCCCCGTCACCCATGACGTGGCACTTAGTTCTACGTGGCACTTAGTTCCATGTGATCGCAAATATATATCATGTAATCTTATAATGGGCTCTAGAGGTGGCCCCCGTCACCCATGACATGGCACTTAGTTCTACGTGGCACTTAGTTCCATTTAACATAAAATTATGGAAAACACGGGCCTCCTTCTGAGTACACTTACCTATGGTGTCCACTACTCTGGTCTTTCCCTTAAACCCGGGCTTATTACATTTATTAATTTTTATCAAGCAAGCATGCAAGTGTGTGAAACAAGTCAAGAAGTCATAATTATGGATATGGGACAAGTCTGAGATATTTATATGGCATATTCGAGGGTCGACATGAATAAGAATAACACGAACAATGAAAGTCCCAAATCTGGACAGCACGACATTGCTGTACCAAAACTGTGATTTCCGTTGCTACGAAATAGAAAAAGTAGATCCGCCAGAAGATCTAGAAACTAGACTCCTGTCCGGTTCCAACGCATATAATTAAGGTGCATGAAAGTGGTTGGAACATATGTCAAAACAGCAAACTACACAGCTAATGTGTTCAGGCAAAATTCGTGTTCCTAAGTTTAAACCTGTGAAACAGGGTTGAAATAATGTTAATTAATTCAAAGAAAATTTTGAAAGGTTCTCTAGGGTGTCCAGCAACAGCATATAAAGTTTCAAGTCAAACTCTTACTGTTAACATAATTTAATTAATTCGCAAACTAAAAATGTGCAGCAGTTTTGCGAATCTGCGTCTACCGACACAGCTGAAGTAAAACTACGATAACTCCTAGATCGTAACTCCGAATTCAAAAATTCTGGAGGCTATCGACATCTAGACATCTATAACTACATTTATTATTCAGGGCTCGGGTTCAAATTCTGAAGTTAAAGGGGTCAAAACAGTATAGTAAGATTCAAGAAAGCAACATGTGGGAATGTTTTACGTGTATAGGTTGCATGAAAATTTGTTATTAGGCGTCTAGGTTAATGTGTGAGAAAAGTACGGGGTAATGATTATCAAAACAACAAGTAACATTTATTTCTTAACTCAAATGGGTGCAAGATCGTCACATCCAAGGTACAACACACATCTACAAATCTAGGATTTCTTAATTTCATAAGTTCATGTGACTAGGGGTTAAAATGAGTCCAAGTAGTTGTAATATAATACAATAAAATTGTTGTGACTCTTAAGATTATGAAATTTATGAGGATTAATATTTGATCAACAACGACGAGTCAAAGAGGAGTCACAACTTCTAACTATTTGCAGTATTTTCAAATTAACGCTTGTACTAGAACAAAAATATGTACAAGATGAATACTTGCCTTGATTGGATGAGCAATGCTGGAAGAAGGGGGGTGCACTGGCGCGTTGTGACCCAGGGCCGAGAAGACAGGGAGATGGAGAGAGACGGCTGCAAGGAGATAGGGAGGAAGGTGAAGGGTCGGGCTACAGGGTTTATGTAAAAGGTAGGGAAAGTTTAGGGTTGGGGAGAAGGAGGCTATACAGTAAGGGGTACTAACGGGTCGGGTAGTTTAGGGAAATGGGTTTGGGTATCTGCTAATGGGTGTTGTTCTCGCCGTCTTTCAGGTAAGTAACTTGTACTCCAATTCATTTATTTGATACAAGTCCCAAAGTTCACCTATAGAGTAGTTGGGTCTAGAGACAACCCAAGATTGTATTTTCCTTGATGGTTTTTGTCTCTATTGTGATAATTTGGCCATAGATGACTCAAGACACCAATCTTGATATGTGATAACCTAGGAATTGCCCAATTCTTGATTTTTAGTCATGTATGTGAATAATGGTGTGAATTTGTGTTTGGTTTGAGACCCATGTGAAATAATAGGTGTGGACATGTTAATAACCCTAATTCATGATGTTTAGACACTTGGTAGGTTGTATTTCATGTTTGGATGTGTTTGGATCAATATTCTTGAAGTTATGTCATTTTTGTTTGGGAGTGTGAAATCTGTATTTTCTGGATGTTCTGTTTTGTTTGTTGTTTTCGTCCATGCTACAACTAGTATCTTGATTCCTGTACAAAATATGAAATCTAGATAATTTTGTCTATTTTCAAACACCACTGGTTTTGCTTGATTTAGATTTCGTATGACTGAGTTATGACTGTTTTGGTACAGAGGTATCGATCTTTTCCAGATTCAGTTTTTGGTTGATTTTGTTAACAAACTATTTTCAAGAACTATTCTATACATATTAACTTGATCTAATATTTTGGTCAGTGGTTCTTTATGAAGTTGGGGACTACCCAGAATTTTTATGGATTTTATTGATAAGTTTTATGTGGTGTTTCATGCTCGTTTCTAAAACCTATACATGCTGTATGCGCGCTGTTTAGTAAAGAATCCTATTTTCACTATGATTTCTTATACTGTATGAAAATTCCTTGTGAAATGTGAAAGTTAGTAAATTCTATCTATTTTCATATCCCTTTGGCGGAATTGGATTTCGATTCACTGGTTGCGAGATATCTTAGTTTTCGTACAGCAGTGCTGAGATTTCCAGATTCGTTAAACTATGTTTTCTTGATGCTTTGGTATTTTTGATAACTGATCTATTTTTCCTGGAATATTATGAAACTTTATATTTTGATTCTAGACATATAGGAAAATACCCCAGATTTTTTCTGAATTTAATTGAGAGGTTTTGATGTGGTTTTCCTGACTGAGAATTCGTTTTCCAGAGTTCTGACTGTACATGTTTTCTGGATTCAACCCTGTTTTGAGTTATGATGTTGTGAATTACTATATGACTTATTTATACTCGTTGGATTCGTGTGGAAGTCTATTTTCCAGATCCTTCGACGAATCTAGATTTGGTTTGTAGTAGTGAAAATCACTGTTTTAGTACAACACTGTCTTGTTGTCCTAAATTAGAAAGCTAGTTGTTTCGCCCTGTTATGTGTTATCCTGTACCTGTACTTGTTTATCTTGCACCCTTAACCTGATACATGTTTATACCCTGTCATCCTTGTTTTGTTTTGCGATACATATATGCATGCCTGATTATAATAATAAATAACCAAGCCGGGGTTTAAGGGAAAGATCGAATAGTGGATAATTCAGAAACGTATACTCGGAAGGGGGGCCGTGTTTCCCATTTTGATTCATGTTGCTTCATGAACCTGTTGCTGCATGGACCTGTTGGTTCATGTACCTGTTACCTATTGCTGTATGGACCTGTTGGTTCATGTACCTGTTACTTGTTACTGCACGGACCTATTGGTCGTGTACCTGTTGCTTCATGAACCTGTTACTGCATGAATCGGATGATTCGTGTACCTGTTGCTTCATGAACCTGTTACCTGTTTCTGTTCTGATTTCTGAGTACACTGCCCTCTATGATCCACTATGAAATCTAAAACGAAATTGCTTTGACTGTAGCAACCATGTAGTAAAAAGATGGATGCATGAAGTGCTACCTAGATAGTAATAACTACAAGACTTGATACATGAGACCTGAACATGATACTTGAATACGATACGTGCTTGCTTGATAGTTGACTACATGATACATGAGATTTGATACTTGATACATGTTACATGATTACCTGTTTACCTGTATACCTGTTACCTGATACCTGTTACATGTTGACCCGTTTACTTGATTTCTTGACACTTGATTTAAGCCATTTTACACTTGTTCACTTTTGCCATGCTAGTTGTTTATTTCGGACATCATGATTATACCATGCTAGGTTTGTTACTTAGATTCACCCATTTTCATGTGCTTGTATCCTGCATTATTTGTCACCCGTAACTTGCAATTGACGGGTAGTTGTGTTTTCTCTTTTCCTCTTTCCTGCATTCGTTGAATTGCAGATTTTGGAGGACAGATTCCAGACGGTATTGGTGACATGATGTACTAGATGCTGGAATTTTGCTGTTATTATTTCTTGTAGATGCTTGAACAAATATTGTATTTTTGAGACTTGGATATTATTCTTGTATTTGGGCAATGTGACCCAAGACATGTGTTGTATTTCAGATCAAATATATTTGAGATTTATATATATTTTATTTCAAGTATTCTTGTTGGTATTTGGTTCATATGTGTATGTGGTTAACTTTTCTGGCTTCCGACTCTGATTATATTGTGTTATGTTGTAAAGATTCTTGAACAGCTTATGGATGATGAAAATGGATATGCGACAAAAGCCCAGCGAATGATTTTCATCATCCATAAGCTGTTCAAGAATCTTTACAATATATCACAATATAATCAGAGTCGGAAGCCAGAAAAGTCAACCACATGCACATATGAACCAAATACCAACAAGAATACTTGAAATAAAATATATTAATCTCAAATAGTCATGATCTGAAATACATAAATAATTCTGGGTCACATTGCCCAAATACAAAAATAAATCCAAATACAAGATACATTATTGTTCAAAATAAGCAACAAGAATAAAAATAGCAAAATTCCAGCATCTAGTACATTATGTCACCAATACCATCTGGAACCTGTCCTCCAAAATCTGCAATTCAACAAATGCAGAAAAGAGAAAAAGAGAAAAACACAAGTACCAGTCAATTGCAAGTCGCGGGTCACAAATAATGTAGGATACAGGCACATGAGAAAACTAACTAGTAACATAGTATACTGACAGGTATAGGTAACATGAGTCAAGTGTCAAGTAACAGGTAAGCAGGTAAAGAGGTAAACATGTATCTAGTAACAGGTAAATTAGGTAAGCATATAAACATGTAATCAGGTAACAGGATAATCAAGTAATAGGTATACAGGTAACAGGTAATCATGTATCAGGTAAACAGGTATCAGGTTATATCATGTCAACTCTTGTTATATTACTATCTAGGTAGCACTTCATGCGCCCCAATTTTTATCACATGGTTGCTACAACAAAACAGTTACGTTTTAGATTTCGTAGGGGACCATACAGGACAGTGTACTCAGGTATTCACAGAATCACAGAACTTGGTCGGTAAACTTGGTCGGTAACATGTCATACAGGAAACACAAGTCTCCTTACGAGTACACGTTTCTGTACTATCCACTACTAGATCTGTCCCATTAAAATCCTGAGTTGATTATTTATTATTATTCTCAAACGGGCAGGTATAGGCATGAAACAGTGTCAAAATAACATAGTATAATCAGTATCAGGTCTAGGGTTACACATAAGCATGCATAGGTGATAGACAGTCACATAAACGAGCAAAACAGGGTATGTTCATAATCAGGACATCAAGATCAATCAGTACTAAAACAGTGATTCCCGTCTCTACAGACATGCAAATCTAGATCCATCGAAGGATCTAGAAACTAGACATCCACACGCATCCAACGAGTATAATAAAGTCACATACTAGTTCACAACAACTCAGCTCAAAAATGATTTGAATACAGAATTTAGGTTCAGCCAGAAATCAGGAAAACAACTTCAAAAGCATGAAAACAGCATGAAAACACATCAAATAATTCCACAAAAAATCTAGGGGTATTCCCCTATAGGTATAGACTCAAAATAACAAGTTTCATAATATTCCAGTAAGTATAGATCAGTCATCAAAAATAAGAAAGTAACACGAAAACATAGTTTAACGAATCTGGAAAATCTCAACACTGCTGTACGAAAACTAAGATATCTCGCAACCAGTGAATCGAAATCTAATTCCGCCAAAGGGATATGAAAATAGATAGATTTTACTAACTTTCATATTTCACAAAGAATTTGCATACAGTATAGAAAAGTATAGTGAAAATAGAGTTTTTTACTAAACAGTAAGCAAAATACAGCATAAGAAGATTTTAAAAAAGAGCTTAAAACACCACACAAAACTTGTCTTTAAAATTTATCAAAAATCTGGGTAGTCCCTAATATCATAAAGAAACACTGACCAAAATATTAGATCAAGATATTATGTATATAATTGTTCTTGAAAATAATTTGTTAGCAAAATTGACCCAAAACAGAATCTAGAATTGATCGACACGTCTGTACCAAAACATTCATAACTCAGTCATACGAAATCCAAATCAAGCAAAACCAGTGGGGTTTGAAAATAGACAAAATTATATAAAATCCATCTTTTATTTTGGAATTCAAATACAGACTGTAGTATAGACGAAAACAGCAATCAAAACAGAACAAGCAGCAAATACAGATTTCACACTTCTAATCAAGAACATCATAACTTTCACAATATTGATCTAAACACATCCAAACTTGGAATACAACCTACCAAGCATCTAAATATCATGTTTTAGGGTTACTATCACGTCCAAGCCTATTATTTCACATGAGTATTCAATCAAACAACATTCATACAAATAATCACATACATGCATCAAAATCAAGTTTTGGGCATAACCTAGTTTATTTCCTATCAAAATTGGTGTCATAAGTCATCTATCGTCAAATTAACACAATAGAGACAAAACCCATCAAGGAGAAACAAGTTTTTGGTTGTCTTTAGACCCAACTACACTAGATGTGAACTTTTTAACTTGTATCAACCTAATAAATTGTAGTACAAGTTTCTTGCCTTAATTTGGAGATGAAGAACGATACAAATCAAAAGTGGAAGCAATTTCCACGAACGAAAATCCACGGACTCACGAACGATCCACACGCGCATTCTAGCACGCGCAAGAAAAATCCCAAAAGCAAGAGAGCGCGATGGCGGATGAAGAGGAAGCGGGAGAGATGAAGCACAAAAATAGGGTCCAATGGTTAGGGAAAATAAAAACATGTAGCAAGTAGATTGCAATAATATATATAGGATACATAGGCATTAGGGTTGAAGGAGGGGAGGGGGCACACACAGCCGGCTAGAGGTAAAGAAAACAAAATAAAATAAAATAAAAATAAAAAATAATGGGTCGGGTTGGTCATGAGGAGTGGGAAAAAGGAGTAGAAAAGGGCTCGGTTGCCCTGGGTGCAATCCGGGTTGGGGTATACAATAGGAATTGAGGGTTATTAAAACTAGGAAAGTATGGTATGGATGGATTTAATAGTTGATATCAGGTAAGTAATATTGGTAATAGGTGATGTAATAAGGTAATGGGAATCTTTCGGATGGTAATTGGTGTATGACTAAATATATATAGGTGGTGGGTTTTAGATACACAGGGATGGGATAAATAGTAAGTAGGTATAAATATTAAGTATGAAGTAATAGGAAAGTAATAAATGGGTATAAAAAAATTCAATAAGGAATTGGGTTTTAAAAATCCAACCGAGAAAAATAAATTAACAAATAAAAATATTGTTCATAATAAAAATAGATTTTACACTATGCAATATAATTTATTTAAAATATTACAAATACAATTAGTAGATAAAAGTGGATTTTTAATAACCAGATAAAAATAACAATAATCACAACAATACTAATAAGAGTAATAGTAACAAAATAAGAATTTTTATTATAATATAAAAATTATAGAAAATATTTGCAAATAAATTTATTGATCGAAAACTGATTTTAAATTAGAAGATCCAAAAAAAAATACATTTTGACAAGAGAATTTGAAAACCGAAAAAAAAAAATTTGCGAAATTTTTTTTAAAATACAGAAAATATACAAAGAAATACATTTTTGGGGAAACATGGGTTACAATCCTACCCACCTTACAACAAAATTTTGTTCTCGAAATTTGCTTAGGCGGTAATAGGACAAGGCAAAAATGAACAACTTGGGGAATGGTAACAAAACAGAGGGCTAATGGGAAAAAGAACAAAGCAGTGGCATCACCAGAAAAAGAAAGAAGTGGATAACAATGAGGTCAAAGGGAGTGCAAGAAAGAGAACGAACAGTATCAAAAGGAAAGAATCAACACAAGATAACAAAGCAATAAGGGAGTCGGCAGAACTGAATTCAAAGAGAGAATAGACAGGTTAGAATTGAATCAATCAATAAGTCAACGGATGAGAACAATTGTAAGAGATAAGGAAAACCAAAATGATGCAAGGAAGGAGAAGCAACAATATGATCCTGGGACCTGTGGGTTATGAGCCCACCACGCTTCCGCTGCGCCACCCTGATGGTGACGTCCCAAGCTGCAGACAAGTCGTTGTAGATCACGCGACAACCAGCGACGATCCGAACGGAAAGAAAAGAATGAGATACCAGATTAAAATTAGGCTTTAGAGGAAGGCTTTAATTTAAACAATTAGGTCAAAACTAATTAGCATTAACAAAAATAATATTAATAATACAAAAAATCAACACATAATAATAATAAAATAATATTGAAAAATAATAATAATAATAATAATAATAATAATAATAATAAACATACTAGTAAAAATAATAATAATAATTAAATATTAACAATATTGGTAAGGATAATAATACAAGACAGAAAATAATTTGGGGTTCATCATTTTGGTGAAAGTAATTCAATATCAACATCAAAAATAAAATAGTAAGAAAAATACAATAATAATAATAGTAATGGTAATAACAAAAGTAATAATAATACTAATAATAATAAGGAAAACGATAATAATAGTAGTAGTAGAAATTCTTTGATGTGGGTTCGCCTCATTTACATCCATCTGTAGACTTGCCTTCTCGACATCAAGTTGCAGGTTTGCCTTCACGACAACAGGTTGCAAGTTACCATCTGGATATTCGGTTGCACATTTTGCCTCACCAATATCCAGTTGCAATTTGCCTCCATTGAAGTCTAGTTGCATGTTTGTCATCTCGACATCCAGTTGCAACAAAACGATGAACGAAATGATACAATCTTCCACACGTACTTAGATATTGATTGCTCAATTTAAGTACGAAGCTACGGTCAAAGAAATTATATACTCTTGTTTATGTGTTCAACCGGAAAAAAAAAAACAAAAAAAAAAAAAAAAAAAAAAACTGCATATTCTTTTTTCCCTAAACAATTGCACCCTATTTCCCTGCTTCATCTCTCCCGCTTCCTCTTCATCCATCGTCGCGCACTCTCTTTCTCTTAGGATTTTCTTGCGCGTGCTCGAGTGCGCATGTGGATCGTTCGTGAGTTCGTGGATTTTCGTTCATGAGAATTGCTCCCACTTTTGATTTGCATCGTTCTTCATCTCCAAATTAAGGTAATAACTTGTACTATAATTTATTAGGTTGATACAAGTCAAAAAGTTCACATCTAGTGTAGTTGGGTCTAGAGACAACCAAAATTTGTGTTTTCCTTGATGGGTTTTGTCTCTATTGTGATAATTTGGCCATAGATGACTTATGACAGAGATTAACCTAGGTTTCGCCCAATTCTTGATTTTAGGCATGAATGTGATTATTTGTGTGAATTTGTGTTTGGATGAATACCCATATGAGATAATAGACTTGGACTTGTTAGTAACCCTAAATCATGATGTTTAGATGCTTGGTAGGTTGTATTTCAAGTTTGGATGTGTTTGGATCAATATTCTTGAAGTTATGATGTTTTAGATTTGAAGTGTGAAATCTGTATTTACTGGGTGTTCTGTTTTGATTGCTGTTTTCGCCTATGCTACAATCCGAATCTTTGATTCCAAAATTAAAGATGAATTCTAGATAATTTTGTCTATTTTCAAACCCCACTGGTTTTGCTTGATTTGGATTTCGTATGACTGAGTTATGAATGTTTTAGTACAGAGGTATCGATCAATTCCAGATTCAGTTTTTTGTTGATTTTGTTAACAAACTATTTTCAAGAACTATTCTATACATATTATCTTGATCTAATATATTGTTCAGTGTTTCTATATGAAGTTAGGGATTACCCAGATTTTTGATGAATTTTAAAGACAAGTTTTATGTGGTGTTTCATACTCTTTTCTAAAATCTACTCATGCTGTATTTTGCTTACTGTTCAGTAAAGAATCCTATTTTAACTATGATTCCTTCTACTGTATGAAAATTCTTTGTGAAATATGAAAGTTAGTAAATTCTATCTATTTTCATATCCCTTTGCCGGAATTGGATTTCGATTCACTGATTGCGAGATATCATAGTTTTCGTACAGCAGTGTTGAGATTTCCAGATTCGTTAAATTATGTTTTCTTGATGCTTTTGTATTTTTGATGATGGATCTATTCTTACTGGAATATTATGAAACTTTATATTTTGATTCTTGAAATATAAGGGAATACCCCAGATTTTTCCTGAATTTATTTGAGAGGTTTTGATGTTGTTTTCCGGACTGAGAATTCGTTTTCCTGATTTCTAACTGAACATGTTTTCTGTTTTCAACCTATTTTGAGTTAAGATGTTGTGAAGTACTATATGACTTAATTATACTCGTTGGATTCGTGTGGATGTCTAGTTTCCAGATCCTTCGACGGATCCTGATTTGCATTTCTGTAGAGGTGAGAATCACTGTTTTAGTACTGGTTGGTCATGCTGTCCTGTTTATGAACATACACTATTTTGCTCGTTTATGTGAATATATATCATCCATACTCGTATATTTGTTTCCCTAAATCTAAACCTGATTATACCATGTTAGTTTGGCACTATTTCGTACACATTTATGTCTGTTGATAACCATAATAAAAGTAACCAAGCCGGGGTTTAAGGGAAAGATCGAATAGTGGATCATTCAGAAACGTGTACTCGGAAGGGGGCCCGTGTTTCCCATTACTTGTGCCATGTCTCATGACTACATGATTCATGCTTGATATTAATTGTTACCATGTCTCATGATTACATGATTCATGTTTGATATTACCTGTGCCATATTTCATGATTACATGATTCATGCTTGTTATACTATATGCCGCCATGTCTCATGACTACATGATTCATGCTTGATATTACTTGTTGTCATGATTTGGGATGATTCATGATTGTGCCACGTGATCATGACTATATAACTCGTGCTTGATATTACTTGTTGTCATGTGATCATGACTACATGACTCGTGCTTGATATTACTTGTTGCCATGTGATCATGACTACATGACTCGTGCTTGATACTTGCTGCCACTTGTTCACGATTACGTGACTCGTGCTTGAGACCTGTTACTTGACCTGTTCCTGGGTACACTGTCCTCTATGGTCCACTATGAAATCTAAAGCGAAACTGTTGTGCTGTAGCAACCATGTAGTATGGGCTGCATAAAGTGTTACCTAGATAGTAATTCACTAAAAGACTTGAACATGATACTTGAACGTGATACATGAGACTTGATACCTGATACCTGATACATGAGACTTGTTTACATGAGATTTGATAACCTAAGACACATTATTACATGACACTTGACACTTAATGCATGATTATAATCTACTTGATTTCTTGACACGTGTTGTATACCATGTACACTTGATCACTTTTGTCATGCTAGTTGTTTAAGTGACATCATACTTATACCATGTGCTAGTTAGTTTCCCCATGTGCTTGTATCTTACATTATAAGTGACCCTTGACTTGCAATTAACGGATACTTGTTTTTCTCTTTCCTCCTTTCCTGCATTCGTTGTATTGCAGATTTTGGAGAACAGGTTCCAGACGGTATTGGTGACATGATGTACTAGATAATGGAATTTTGCTATTATTATTCTTGTTGCTTATTTTGGACAATAATTGTATTTTGAGACTTAAATTTATTATTGTATTTGGGCAATGTGACCCAGGATTATTTGTGTATTTCATATCATGACTATTTGAGATTAATATATTTTATTTCAAGTATTCTTGTTGGTATTTGATTCATATGTGCATGTAGTTGACTTTTCTAGCTTCCGACTCTGATTATATTGTGATATGTTGTAAAGAATTCCTGAACAGCTTATGGATGATGAAAATCATTCAGTGGGCTTTTGTTACGCGCTCGTATTCCGTATTTTGGGGAAGCGGAATATGACATATCCACATGTACGGAATACGAGCGCGTAACAAAAGCCCAACGAATGATTTTCATCATCCATAAGTTGTTCAGGAAATCTTTACAACATATCACAATATAATCAGAGTCGGAAGCTAGAAAAATTAACCACATGTACATATGAACCAAATACCAACAAGAATACTTGAAATAAAATATATTAATCTCAAATAGTCATGATCTGAAATACACAAATAATCTTGGGTCACATTGCCCAAAAACAAAAATAATTCCAAGTCTCAAAATACAACTATTGTCCAAAATAAGCAACAAGAATAATAATAGCAAAATTCCAGCGTCTAGTACATCATGTCACCAATACCGTCTGGAATCTGTCCTCCAAAATCTGCAATACAACAAATGCAGGAAAGAGAAAAAGAAAAAACACAAGTACCCGTCAATTGCAAGTCGCGGGTTACAAATAGAGTAGGATATAAGCACATGAAATGGGGAAAACTAACTAGCACATGGTATAGGTATAATGTCAATCTAGACAAACTAGCATGGTAAAAGTGTCAAGTGTACACGGCATAAATCAAGTGTCAAGTAAACAAGTATCTTATAAACATGCAACAAGTGTCAAGTGTCATGTGTTCATGTATCAAGTATCAAGTTTCATGTTTCATGTAATCAAGTCTCATGTATCATGTAGTGAAGTATCAAGCAAGTAAGTATCATGTTCAAGTATCATATTCAAGTATCATGTCTTGTGTGATTTACTATTATATTCAAGTATCATGTCTTGTGTGATTTACTATCTAGGTAGCACGACATGCTGCCCACACCACATGATTGCTACAACACAACAGTTTCGCTTCAGATTTCATTGTGGACCATACAGGGCAGTGTACTCAGGTATTCACAGAATTACAGAACTTGGTCGGTAAACTTGATCGGTAAACTTGGTCGGTAAACATGGTCGGTAACATGTCATACAGGAAACACAAGTCTCCTTCCCAGTACACGTTTCTGCACTATCCACTACTAGATCTGTCTCATTAAAACTCCGGTTTGATTATTTATTATTATTCTCAAACTGGCAGGTATAAGCATGAATCAATGTCAAACCAACATGGTATAATCAGGTTTAGGTTCAGGAAAATAAACATACAAGCATGGATGATATACATTCACATAAACGAGCAGAATAGTGTATGTTCATAATTAGGACAGCATGACAGATCCGTACTAAAACAGTGAATCTCGTCTCTACAGAAATGCAAATATGGATCCGTCGAAGGATCAGAAAACTAGACATCCACATGAATCCAACGAGTATAATTAAGTCATATAGTAATTCACATCATCTTAACTCAAAACAAGTTTGAAGTCAGAAAACATGTTCAGTCAGAAATCAGGAAAACGAATACAAGAACATGAAAACACTTTGAATAAATCCACGAAAAATCTGGGGTAATCCCCTATATGTCCAGAATCAAAATATAGAATTTCAGAATTTTTCAGGAAGAATAGATAAGTCATCAAAAATAGGAAAACAACACAAAAACATAGTTTAGCGAATCTGGATATCCCAACACTGCTGTACAAAAACTAAGATATCTCGCAACCAGTGAATCGAAATCCAAAGGGACATGAAAATAGATAGATTTTACTAACTTTCATATTTCACAAAGAATTTTCATACAGTATAAGGAATTATAGAAAAAACAAAGTTCTTTACTGAATAGCGCGCAAAATACAGCATGAGAAGATTTTAGAAAAGAGCATAAAACACCACACAAAACTTATCTTTAAAATTCATCAAAAATCTGGGTAGTCCCTAACTTCATATAGAAACACTGACCAAAATATTAAATCAAGATATTATGTATAGAATAGTTCTTGAAAATAATTTGTTAACAAAATCAACCAAAAACTGAATCTGGAATAGATCGACACGTCTATACTAAAACATACATAACTCAGTCATACGAAATCAAAATCAAGCAAAATCAGTGGGGTTTGAAAATAAACAAAATTATCTAAAATTCATATTTAATTTTGGAATCAAGATTCGGATTGTAGTATAGGCGAAAACAGCAATCAAAATAGAACAAGCAGCAAATAAAGATTCCACACCTCTAATCAAGAACATCATAACTTCAAGAATATTGATCCAAACACATCCAAACTTGAAATACAATCTACCAAACATCTAAACATCATGTTTTAGGTTACTAACATGTCCATACCTATTATTTCACATGGGTACTCATCCAAACTCAATTTTACACAAATATTCACATACATGGTTAAAAATCAAGATTTGGGTAAATCCTAGGTTATCACATATCAAGATTAGTGTCATGAGTCATTTAAGGTCAATTTATCACAATAGAGACAAAACCCATCAAGGAAAACACAATCTTTGGTTGTCTCTAGACCCAACTACACTATAGGTAAACTTTTTGACTTGTATCAAACCAAATGAATTGTAGTACAAGTTACTTGCCTGAAAGACGACGAATCCAACCAAAAGAAAAAGAATAACGGAAACGGATTCCCGGGCACGAACTCATCAGTAACGGATCACGAACTAGATCACGAATCCAAAGAACAATCGATCACGGACATGATCGGACGGCTGAGATTCAAGGGATCACGATATCAAGGCAATCGGATCAGATCGGACGACTCTGATCGAAGATCAAGATCAAGATCGAGATGTGATCAGTATCTTGATGATGATGATGATGATGATTGGGTCATATCGACGATCGAACGACCACCTAACAAAGCGATCGAAGAACCCCAAGATGATGATAGTGCGAATCAACGGTCCATAATCAAAGATGCTAATCGAGATCCAACGGTCCAAATCAAGAGATCAAGAACGGACGACCAACAATGCACTCAATCAAGATCAAGATGATCAAGGGGGAAACGGATGGCTCCAATCAAAGATGATCAAAGAACTCTATCATGATGATCATGATAAAGATCGACGGCCCAAATTTAATCCATCCAACTCCATGATCAAGAAATCCATCTCAAAACAGGGCATGGGCAAAGTGCTCTGCGACACAGGCGGGAGTCAACAGGGGGAGTGCGGCGGCCTACTGCATCGTCGCTACTGGCCAGGGGGGGCACGGCGGACGGGGGTGACGAACGGCGGCCAGCGGGAGGCAGGCCAAGAGGGCATCGCGACTGGTTGCGCAGGGCGGAGCTGCGCGCTGGGGAAAACAGGGGAGACGCTGCAGGCTAATGCTGGTGTGCGCTGAGGTGCTGCTTGCGGGGGCGCAGTTGGCTGGGGGGCGGCGCTGGAGGTAGTCGCGGGGGCGCGGCCGGTGTTTCGTTAATGAAGAAGATGAAGAGGCCAGAAAACTAACAGGGTATATATAATGGTAGGGTTTTAGGAGATGGGTAAACGGGTCTGGGTGACACTAACGGGTAGGGGATAGGCAGAATGGGTCTGGGCTTAAGAATAGTTAACGGGTAATAGTTAAATTAATGGGTAGTTAAAGTAATGGGTTTTGAAATGGGTATTGGGTAATAGTGTATTGGGTTTTTAAATAGTATATAGGGTTTATAAATTTAATAAAATGACAAATAAAATATTGTTGATAATAAAATGTAATTTGCATTACAAAAATAGAGTTTATTTAAAATAGATCAAATGGGTTTTAGACGATCTAGGAAAATATTCAATAAGAGATAAAATAATAATATACAATTAGGACTTTATAAAGATACTACTAATAAGAATAAAAACAATAACAATAATAATAATAATAATAATGATAAAACAATGATAATAGTAATAATAATAGAAACCCACGTAATAATAACAACAATACGATTTATATTATACTATAAAGAAAATAGTTACAAATACAATTATTGATCGAAAATAGATTTTACTAGAAGTTCCAACAATACATTTTTGACAAAATAATTTGAAAACCAAATAATAATAATAATAATAATTTGCGAAAATTTTTAAAATACAGAAAATACACAAAAATACATTTTTGGGAAAACAAGGGTAACAATCCTACCCACCTTACAACAAAATTTCGTCCTCGAAATTTGGTTAGGCGGTACATAGGACAAGGCAAAAACAAACAAACTGGGGGAAAAGGTAACAAAGCAGAGGGCTAAAGGAAAAGGAACAAAGCAGCGACAACACCAGAATAAGAATGAAAATGGATAACAATGAGGTCAAAATGGAATGCAAGGAAGAGAACAAACAGTATCAAAAGGAAAGAAACAACACAAGACAACAAAGCAAAAGGGGAGTAAACAGAACTGGAATCAAATGGAAAAAGACATGGAGAATTGAATCAAACAATTGCAAGAGATAGGGGAAACCAAAACAATGCAAGGAATGAGAAGCAACAATATGATCCTGGAACCTATGGATTATGGGCCCACCAGGCTTCCGCTGCGCCACTCTGATGGTAACGTTCCAAGCTGCAGACATGTTGTAGACCACTTGACACCAAGCGACGATCCGAGCAGGAAGAAGAGAATGAGACATCAGATTAAAATTGGGATGTCACGCCCCGCTTGCCACTAAAAACCCTGTCACATAATTGACACATTATTGGGCCGTCGATCTTCATCATGATCATCATTATCATGGGTTTTGATCTCTTTGATTGTGAGCCATCCGTTGGATTCTTGATCATGTGGGTTTTGATGGTTGAATATTGGTCGTCCGTTCTTGATCTCTTGATCTGAACCGTTGGATCGCGATTAGCATCTTTGATTATGGACCATTGGATTGCACTATCATCATCTTGGAGTTCTTTGATTACTTTGATTGGTGGCCGCTCGATCGTCGATCTGATTCGATCATCATCTTCATCATCAAGATACTGATCACATCTCGATCTTGATCTTGATCATCGATCAGAGTCGTCCGATCTGATCCGATCGCCTTAATATCGTGATCCCTTGAATCTCAGCCATCCGATCGTGTCCGTGATCGATTGTTCTTTGGATTCATGATCTAGTTCGTGTTTGCTTGTTCGTGATTCGTTGCTGTTGAGTTCGTGCCTGGGAATCCATTCCCGTTATTCTCTTTCTTTTGGTTGGATTCGTCGTCCTTCAGGCAAGTAACTTGTACTACAATTCATTAGGTTGATACAAGTCAAAAAGTTCACATATAGTGTAGTTGGGTTTAGAGACGACCAAAGATTGTATTTTTCTTGATGGGTTTTGTCTCTATTGTGATAATTTGGCCATAGATGACTTATGATACCAAACTTGATAGGAGATAACCTAGGATTTACCCAAATCTTGATTTTGAACCATGTATATGAGTATTTGTGTGAATTTGAGTTTGGATGAATAACCATGTGAAATAATAGGTGTGGACATGTTAGTAACCCTAAATCATAATGTTTAGAAGTTTGGTAGGTTGTATTTCAAGTTTGGATGTGTTTGGATCAATATTCTTGAAGTTATGATGTTCTAGATTCGAAGTGTGAAATCTGTATTTACTGGGTGTTCTGTTTTGATTGCTGTTTTCGTCTATGCTACAGTCCGAATCTTTATTCCAAAATAAAAGATAAATTTTAGATAATTTTGTCTATTTTCAAACCCCACTGATTTTGCTTGATTTAGATTTCGTATGACAGAGTTATGAATGTTTTAGTACAGACATGTCGATCAATTCCAGATTCAGTTTTTGGTTAATTTTGTTAACAAACTATTTTCAAGAACTATCCTAGACATAATATCCTTATCTAATATTTTGGTCAGTGTTTTCTTATGATATTAGGGACTACCCAGATTTTTGATGAAATTTAAAGACAAGTTTTGTATAGTGTTTCATGTTCTTTTCTAAAATCTACTCATGCTGTATTTTGCTTACTGTTTAGTAAAGAATCCTATTTTCACTATGATTCCTTATACTGCATGAAAATTCTTTGTGAAATATGAAAGTTAGTCAATTCTATCTATTTTCATATCCCTTTGGCGGAATTGGATTTCGATTCACTGGTTGCGAGATATCCTAGTTTTCATACAGCAGTATTGAGACTTCTAGATTCGTTAAACTATGTTTTCTTGATGCTTTGGTATTTTTGACTGATCTATTCTTACTGGAATATTATGAAACATTATATTTTGATTCTAAACATATAGGAGAATACCCCAGATTTTTCGTGGATTTATTCAAAGTGTTTTCATGCTGTTTTCTTGTTCTTGAAGTTGTTTTTCTAATTTCTGACTGAACATGTTTTCTGTCTTCGATCCTGTTTTGAGTTAAGATGTTGTGAAGTACTATATGACTTAATTATACTCATTGGATTCGTGTGGATGTCTAGTTTCCAGATTCTTCGACGGATCAAGATTTGCATTTCTGTAGAGTTCAGAATCACTGTTTTAGTATTGATCTGTCATGCTGTCCTGATTATAAACATACATTGTTTTGCTCGGTTATGTGACTGTATATTATCTATGCACGCTGATTTGTTTCCCTGAACCTAATACTGATTAGACCATGTTAGTTTGATATTATTTCGTACACATTCATGCTTGTTTGATAACCATAATAAAAGTAACCAAGCCGGGGTTTAGGGGAAGATCTAGTAGTGGATAATATAGAAACGTATACTTGGAAGGGAACTAGTGTTCCATACTGTTACTGTTACTGTTGCTGTTTTCTGACCCTGTCTACATTACTTCTTATGTAAGAAGGTGTAGAGTAGAAGAGAACCACTAGGTTCTGACTGTTACTGTTACTACTACTGTTATTGATACCTGAGTACACTACCCCATCATGGTCCCCTATGAAATCTTACTAAGCGAAACTGTTTGTTGTAGCAACCATATTGTATGGGCGGCATGAAGTGCTACCTAGCTAGTAATACACATAAGACTGTAAGAACATAAACTGATACTGTTAGACTGTTACTGTTAGACTGAGACTGTTATACTGGGACTGTTACACTGGTACATTGAACATACTGCTACTGATACTGATATACTGTTATCCTGATTCACTGATATATTGAGCTTACTTTTACTAGAGACTGTTAGTTGCCATATGACACTGCCTTTGACATAAAACAACTGTACGGTTAGGTTACTGTGCTAGTTGAATGTCATATTATTAGTTAGTTTTTCTCCATGTGCTTGTATCTTATATTATTTGTGACCCGCGACTTGCAATTGACAGGTACTTGTTTTTCTCTTTTCCTCTTTTCTGCATTCGTTGAATTGCAGATTTTGGAGAACAGGTTCCAGATGGTATCGGTGACATGAAGTATTAGTACTGCATTTTATTATATTATTTCTTGTAGTTTGCTTGAACAATAATTATATTCATGTATTTGGATTTATTATGGTAATTTGGCAATGTGATCCAGGATTATTTGTGTTATTTAGATCATGACTATTTGAGATTAGTATATTTTATTTCAAGTATTCTTGTTGGTATTTGGTTCATATGTGCATGTGGTTGACTTTTCTGGCTTCCGACTCTGATTATTTTGTGATATAATGTAAAGAATTCCTGAACAGCTTATAGATGATGAAAATCATTCGCTGGGCTTTTGTTACGTACTCGTATTCCGTATTTTTGAGAAGCGGGGCGTGACAGGGTTTTTATGGAACTATCTTTTTTTCGTTCTGTTTTCACTTAATTTCGTACTAGTAATTTACACGTGCGATGCACGTTTTAATAAATATATAATTTTTTTAAAGTAAAAACTTAGACAGCAGGGCAAAAAAATGGTGCGTGGATTTTGAGAAAGAGGAACAGTCGTCTTGTTTTTTGAGGGAGAGGTAGTTTACGTATTTGATGGGTTTATATAAAGAATTTTGGTTGCACGTGCGTTGAACGGGTTGGTAGATTGACAAATTACACTAAGGTCTTCTCCCATTATAGTAGTAGAGATTTTCTTGAAAAGTTCAGTAGCCTTACCTGTGCAGAATTATTTCTGCAAGAAGCTACAGATCAGTTTACTCATGGTGCTAACCCAGTTGTTTATCCTGATCGGCAGCTACTAATTTGCTCGATCTATTTGGTCGGTCTTTCTGGTTGGCAAGAAACAATAGGTGTTCCAAGATATCAAATACTGCCGCAAATTATTTCCTTTTTCATTAGTAAGATAAAGGTTATCAGAAATATAGATGCTGCCATGATTGCACACTTTTGCAAGGAGACACTCAGCTGCGACCCTGACTTGAGATGTGTAAGATTAACCTGAAGTTTGTGGCTCATGAGAAAGAATTGCAATGGACCTTTGTTTGGGATAAATTTCTTGTCACATACTTGCATATACAATGGAGATTCGGAACTTATTTGCTCTTCGGTCTTTGTAATTATAAGCTGGGTAGTGCTAAAAAACTCCTACTTGCATTATGCATCTATGAACAAGAAGGTATTGGTTTAGAAGGATCTCAGAGGACAACTCCTGGATTCTCAAAAAGATGATTAACAGACTCTTAAGGCAAATTTGGATTCAAACCGCAAATTATATATAATAATAATAATAATAATAATAATAATAATAATAATAATAATAATAATAATAATAATAATAAAAGATGCAAACACCACTCAAATTTTGATTGCAAAGCGGGCATGTAACAAACAAAATTTAACTGTTCATCCCTAAAACATTAACCTAACGAGCACACAGAATTTTTTTTTAAAAAAACACGGATAATTCAATTTCTCAAAAATAATTTGGTAGGCGAGGAACTAAAATGGAAAGAGAATTACAAGGACATTCCTACTTTAAAAAAACTGTCCGACTCGGGGCGAATCATGCTTTCTTGGGCTTGATACCCTTAACCCTTGAATACAGAAAAACACCAGCAAGTGCGATTCCAGTACCTGCTCAAAGTCCAAGCAACATAATTTGTTATATGACCACGGCACGTCTTAGGAACAATACAACACATGAAAAGCTTTGTAAACAGCAAAACAACAATTATACAGTTCAAGTTTGAATAGTATGATAATAATTAGTTGTAAATAAAAATCCATGTTTCCATTAGTATATGAATAATTATAAATGAGGGTGTAAAATCCAACTTCTTAGAACTTTAAGTGTGGAAAATGATGAAATTTAACTGTTGAAGAGATATTTGTTATTTTCAATATAACATGTGCAATAAAAAAAGCATAAAAATTCTGAAAATTTTACAAACCTGAAATCTTAAAATCTAAATTTCTAAGTAAATAAAGAAAGAATGGGAGAGAGAGGGAGAGAGAGAAATAGAGAAATATGAAAAAGTGAACAGAGAAGAGAGAGATAGTAATAAAGTAATAAGTTTTTTAGTTTTGGGGGGAAAAATTTAATTTTGGAATTTGAAATTTTGGACGGAAAAATATGTTTTGTGAGAATCAATCTAGGCCATTTGTTTTAGGGAAGATTGAATGAGAGCCACTTGATAGCTTTCTTTGTAATTTATTATATAGAATTGAGAATCAATATGATACTTTTGAAGGGATAGAATAAAGGGAAAAAAGTTTTATATACACCATGTTGTATGAAATATCTAAAGAATCAAATGATGGGCGGTTCAATCTCCTCAAATTCCGAGGAGATCTGGTCAAGAAATAGAACAGTTATCCTGCTCTTATAAATAATACCCATATAAAACGTATATAATTTCCTGGTTTTAAAATTTTTAATTTTCCCATGTAATGAAAACTGGAGAGACAGTGATAGTCTTTTACCGATGGCATTGATGGGGGTTACAGGGGTCCTGAAGAAGAGAACAGATGTGACGATGACGACGACCCTCTTCACGCAGTTTCCAACAGAATGAGTGACCGGGGAAACCTTGGCCAGTATCATATATGAGACCTGCCACAGGTTTCAAAATACAAAGTCAGGAATCCAAATTAAAATTTAAAATATTTTGTAATCTAGATGGTTCTGTTAAATAATAATTTATTTCATTCCCAAAAATTAATACATAATTTATTTTTTAAAAAAGCATATGTTCAGAAGTCAGATCATTGAATTATCATAAATATTACTGAACGGAATCTAAGACAATGTTAAACTTGGGCCTCATGTAAGTACATAATTTAATTTTCCCAAACCAAGTATTTTGGCAGCATAGTCTTATACCCCGAACACAACTTCGAGAACCAAAATTCAATTGTCAAAAGTCCTCCGTGGTTAGCCGAACAGAATGCAAAACCCAGTTTTACTGATATTTTGAAAACAAAGGTATAACAGAATGCAAAACCCAGTTTTACTGATATCAACTGACAAACAAAGGTATAACTAAATATGATCTCAAAAGACCACAGGGTGCAGCGAAAACAACAGTTCTACCAATTTGAATTGCAAATGAGATAAAAGTATTCTTTTAGCTGAGTCACCCCAAAGACTTGGGACAAGTTTTGATATTGACATCACTATTGGTGTACAATTTCACCAACATAGGTACATATATTTAGATAGCGAGATTTCATTTTAACATAAAAATGGGACGGGTTTCACAAACTGTGGACACTAGGTTTTACTGGTTAACTATCCACCTTTCTTATTTTAATCTAATCTATGCTCCACATTACACTAAAATTTAATCCAAACAGATGTACCAAAGATTCTAGAGACCAAAATATGATGAAAACCTAATTTTGTTTGAATGAAATTCTGTTGCAAAAATAAGATTCTATTCTAAGTAGCACAGGTACTTCTACCAAGGAGTCATATCCGTACCAGATGCTTCGAAACAAATGTACCCGAGCTTACTGTGGACACTTCTCATGTGTGACCAAATTTTATAATACATTTTATATGTTGGGCACTTCTTACAAACTTGTCCACAAGGTTGTAAACGACGTTAGGCGGTGGCGGTTCGGTCAAGGGGTGCCTAGCGCCTAGGGTGCCTAGGCGGCGCCTAGGCAGCGCCTAGGCGGTTGAATTTATTTTGCCGATTTAGTTAATTCCAGCCCTTATAATCATGCAATCCAATTGCAAATATTCATCATGTTCTTGTGTAATGTGTAATTAAAGGATGTTTATGCATAAAAAAAAGCTTACTCGTGCAATTAAAAAAAGAATTGTCCAATTATAATAAGTGCAATATGCCAATATGTGTAATATGTACTATTGTAATATGTGTAATAGGTGTAATATGTGCAATCCATCACCAATAATACAAAAAAAAAGTAAAAACAATTCCATTACTATTAAAGATCCATACATATATAACATATTAGTAGATTAATAGTAGTTCTCTTTTTTGGTGTTATTTTATAGTATTTAAAATTTTAAAATATGGAAAACGCTTAGGCGTTGGACATCAGGCGGATGCCTGATCAGCGCCACGAACACTTACTCAACAAGACGGCCGCCTAATTGCCTCTAACTGCCTAGACCACCGCCTAATGCAAAGACGGTTCGTTCTCCTCCATCTGAGCGTCTAGGCGCCGCCTAGGCGTCCGAGGCGAACGCCATTTAGAACATTGCTTGTCCAACATTTCTTGTAACACAACATTCAGAAGTATATTCATATTTCTTGTACTAATTAAATTTAGTTGTATGTTTATGCAACTATGCATCTCCAATTTTATAATGTAGTGGAGAATTATCACTTTTTATTGACAACATATCTTCTATTTTGATTATGAACAAATTGCATTACTGAACGCCATTTTTATTAAAATTATGCATAATTTGGATAATAGTAAGCTATGTTATATAATATTACAGTCGTATCCCCATCCCCATGTCCTATTTTTTACAAAGTTCGCGTGTCCCGCACCCATAACCGTACCTGTGTCCTAATTTTACAAAGTTGGCATGTCCCGTACATGTACCCGTATTCATGCTTCATAGATTCTATGAGACCTAAATTAAATGTGGGATTGTATTACCTACATTTCAAAGACGATGATAACGAATTGAATAATTTCTTCTAAATTTTCTACAATTAACGACCAGGCCAATCGTATGACTTTACACCTTCTTGCAACAGTGTGTAATTTGGATCATTTTTAGCCCCAGAGTTAACCATCAGCCTTATCCCTCGAAAAAGGGGTCAAATAGCAAAACTCCATGTGAAGAACACCCCGCAGAAATTTTGACTAATACTGCAAGGATTTGTCAATATTACATCAAAGCTAGTGAATCTGTGCAATGTTATTGATCGATGAAACTATAAACAAGACAGGAACTGCCATAGTATCGAAGAGGCTAGTTTCATGGGTAGGAAAATATATTATAATGGTTAGGAAAGTGTAGAAAAAGTTGAAAGTTTGTATGTTATGGGGAATTGAAATTTTCTCTAAAGCATTGGCATCAGCCAAAAAATAAAATAAAAATTGCATTGCCATGAATGTAAAATTGTAAATATAAAATTTGGAACTAATAGAGACCATATTCTAACCTATGAAGCCTAAAAAGTATCAATGGAAGTTTTGGTGAAAAGAAATTGTTTGTGAATATAAAATTACATATATCAGTTGAAGTAGAAAAAATCTCAAACAACACTGGAATATTCAAAGTTTCAAACATTTAGCACAAATAGAGGCTACATTTTATCCTGCAAGGTTTAAAATAAACAAAAAAAATCAAAGGAACTATGGAAGTAGTCGTGAATTGAAGGCTATATACAATATGATGAGTTTGGTGAGAATCTTAGCAAAAGGATTATATGACTATATCATTGTGCTCCACATGTTTCTACTGTTGGCATAACTAAAAATAAGAAACTTGCTCATGAGTAACATCAGAAAAAAGCAAACAATAAAGTTCCATAATAACTTGACAATATTTAGTATCCACAATTGGGAAAACACCAACTAGTATGAACAAAAATTATGATGGATCAATCAAGACTAGTTTTTCAAAACGCAGCCTCCTAGCCCCCAAATCCACCCCCCCCCCCCCCCAAAAAAAAAAAAAAAAACCTTGTGGGACCCTTCACCAACTTAATAGGTGTAACATACAAAAAGCATGGCAGAGGAGATGCAGACATGATAAAGGGTATGAAGAAATTTTTTGCAAAAAAAAAAGTAGAGAAAAGATAAATATTATAATATAACACCATGAGAGCTAACTTCTATAAGGAGTCAAAAAGTAACTTTCAAACTACAAATATTCATTAACTATAGCCATTAAGAAGTCTGTCTGATACCAAGAATTTAGGTGCACCGTTGACTACCAACCTCACATCGTCGAATAAAAGTAAACAAAATTAAAAAATCAAAAACAAAAGTAATATGTCAATTCACCAAAAACATGGACAAGATGATTGTCAGTCGTTTCAATGAAAGCACAGAAACTGATCCTCCAAATAAAAGGAATACAAGCACAGCACTAAAGCATTAGTTTCATGCCTATTGCAAAGTCTCAACAGATAAAATGTGTGTTTCTGTATAATTATCTGTTGACACAAGAAAAAACAACAAAGAACCGAACAGTATCTTACCTGTTGATAAGCATGAAAACATAACCCAGCAATGAGGGATCTCATATATATATGTTGCAGATTCAGACCCTACATTGCAAAAGTGTAAGGAACTAATCAGTAACTTGAAATCCCACACATAGACACACAGTCTGCACTTTAAACATCATATACTTACAGCAGACTGCAGATATGTAGGAGTAAACTTGACGCCTTCAAAAAACAGGGTCACAGGAGCTAACAGGAACAATGACATAATTGTTATTGTGGAGAAGAGATTTATGTTGTCCATAGATTCCTGTTTAAGAGATAATTTTAGGTTATAAATGAGAAATTATTAAGGAAACAGAAAATTAAGAATGTTCAGCAATGCAAACGACCGTAATTCTATAGCAATGAGAACAGAGCGCAATAAACAGTAAAGGACTAACTACAGAACATCTCCCACTACAGTTTGACCCATAAGACTATTACTGCTTTTTCTTTTTTTACCATCCAACCCCACATTATTTTTTGTTTTTTTGAACTTTTGTGTGTGGATGAAAATACCCTTTCAAGGACCCCTCCCTAACATTAGTAAAGTATGGAGATTTGATATGACATTTTATGCCAGAAAGATACCAAACTTATGGTATTTGGACAGGAAACTTTAGCAGGAAATAGAAGAGCAACTGACCTAACCATAAAGTGTGATGGTATTATTTGAAGAAATGTGGAGTCTTCAAGAAGCTACTAGTAGGAGATAGAAGTGATACTGATCAAACCATAAAGGGTGTTGCTATTATTCAAGAAACCACAGGGATTGTGGTTCTAGGGGTTGTATAATTAACCCAAAGTTGATAATCAATATCAACTTGATGAAAGGGCATCCAACAAGTAATAATTGTTTTTTTGGAGAAGTTGAATTACCTCTTTCTTAACCATGACCTTCTTGCTGAGAACATTACGTGATTGAAAGGTAACATTGGAAGCCATTGCACTCCAAAATCCAGCCCTGATTTTAGCAGGAAAAAAGGTAATGTGATTGTTAAAATCCTAGCTACAAAGAAAGAACACTTTTGTGCAGCATCACGAGTGCTCATATTTGAAAAATTCATACTTTAGTTAATTAAGGTTAGTTTGGGATATTACTTACCAGTTAAAAGAAGCTTCAGTCATTGATGCCAAACCCACACCACCAACAATTGGCACGAGGGCGAGAATTACCCACGGAGTAGGCGTCTACATAACATTAATCACAATATCAAAAAATAAGAAAAATTGAGCTGTAGCATCCACTTAAAATGACAATAATGATATGCCAGATGTGATGTTCACTACTCTTACTACACTACCTTAGTTGGCACAATCTCCTCCCCCTTGTATTTCTAATGATCCATGTATCACAGTTGAGATTTACCACATCAGGTAGTGGCGTAGAAGTAGTGACTAAAGCACTACCCTTAAAATAAATACAAGCATTTTGTAACTCGAGCATATTCACAGAATCAGCATAGAACTGTAGAGTTCACATTCAGAGAACATGTGCCTGCAATATTTTTTTAACAGAATGATGTCCATGTGAATCACATGATCAGCATCAATTAGGAAATTTTGACCACCTTCATATACAAGAGAACATACTCGTGATATAAAATAAATTAAGGGTCTGTGATACTATGACTTAATGATCTATTTGATGCCATAACAACTAACAAGTTAACCTGATTTACATGTAGTATGTGGACTCACGGTGAAAACTGAGCATAGAACTCCCAAGGTGGGGGGGGAAATTGTCCAAATATATATATATATACACACACACAGAGAGAGAGAGAGAGAACCTTCCATTGTGCACTAGCCATGGTGTGCACTCCGTGTGCACTCGCCCTTGGGGCCTTCATATCAACAATCCGAACCGTTCAGATTAATCCACATATCTAAATTAGTCTAAATATGCAAAATCAAGTCATTTGAAATTCATTTGCCCATCCATCATGTTATTATAAAAAACGATATTCAGCCATACAAATTTGTAACACTTCAATGCATGGGCAAATGAATTCCAAATGACTTGATTTTACATATTTAATTTAGACGTATACATAGAACGGTTCGGATCGTCGATACGAACGCCCGGAGGCCGAGGGCACACCATGGCTAGTGCACAACGGACGGGGGCTATATATATATATATATATATATATATATATATATATATATATATATATATATGAAAATATGACAATCTTCAATAAAATTCTTTCTACAATTATATATTGCATTTAACAAGATTTTAAAAAAAAAAGTTGAACAGATAAATTTACCTCTCCAAGAAACATGGCAGACAGAAGAACTGAGAAGAAGGGCTCCATAGCTTTGATTGTATGTGTGAATGAAACAGCAACTTTACCAAGACTCATATTGGTGAACAGGTTGCCCAATGTGTGGACCATGGCCAAAGGTAGAATTGCTAGAAGCTGCAAAGTGGATATTAAAAAATCTCATATCATGTATGTGCCCACATAAACATGCCTTGGCATGTGGTGTTCTGAACCAAAATGATATATTTCCGTACCTGTGCAGAAGTAACCTTTGGTCTCTTGTGAAGGTTTGTAGTCCACATGAAAAGGACAAAGACCGTCCCAATAGCAAACTGGGCTAATGTCATAGTCATTGGGTGTGGAAAAACCTTAAGAACCTGCAAACAGGATACAGAAACATATTTCACTTCTAAGAATGATCATTCTACAATAAAAAGAAAGGCAGTTAACTATTGTGCCCAGTATTAAGAGAGACGTCGGTAAGTTAAGAAAAACAATTATATGAGATTATGAGGTATGATGGCTCATAGGTATGTTTTCATAAAAAGGCTACAATCAATTTGGGATAACAAACACACTGGCACTCATCGACATGCTACACAAAGGAAAAGAAGAACTTAATGAGTTGGTTAAGGTATGAGACTTCAAATTTTGGAAAGTTGATGAAACAGACTACCAGTTATTTGGTCATCCACTGACAACAGTTCTTGTCTCTCTACACAACATTTCAAATTTAAATCTACATAAATCTAGAAATAATTTAAAATTTATACTAAAGTAAAATAAGGTCAGGTATCAGTACTAACAGACCAGTATAATCATACCCCTAACAAGTAACAATAATAGATCACAAAAGATAGTAGACTTTTGCATTATGAAAATATCAAGCAACTACAATCTGCTCATATAGAATAATCATCAGAAACTGATCAGAGTATAGGTGAAGAAGGTATCAAAGTTCTACAATGTACGGATATTCTCTTAGCACAGACTGACAACTACACCGTGAATTTTGGTTCACTTCCACCAAGGCACCAAAAAGAATAAAGTGGTCTCCAGTAACCACAGATTTATAATTCAACATGGAGGGAGCAATTCCTACTTCTTAATCTTTATTAAGATCATAATACTATCCATAATATTTTACAACTAAGTAAGATAATTATAATTGCTATCGCACCTGCTAATTCTCTTATTAAAATAAGCATAAAGGATATATTAGCTTAAAACTTACATCTGTATTAGCTTAAATCTAATGTTATCTTTCCTAAAAACCACAATCTAAGACTAACAAAATTTCCCCCAAAAAAATTTTGTAATTACAGAAAATTGGGTTTGAGACCATCCAAGACAAGTATGGTTACTACGAGTGTTATAGAAGGCGAAATGCAGAACTATGTGATTCTTGGTCGGATATCGCATATATCGCATATGCGGTTTGGGTTTTTTATTTTTTTTAAAAACCAAAACTTTGAAAAAGTTATTTAAAAATCAGAAAAAATAGAAACAATCAGAAAAAAAGTCAAAAAATAATAAGAAGAAAAAGCGGTTGAAAATGAAAATCACATAAAATATACTTATAAATAAATAGCATAAGTGCATAATATGATAATATCGTAATACAATTAAACAAAGAAGTAAAAACAACTAGTATAATTAATTTGCAAAATTACTTATAGTCATATTGCTAAAAAAAATTTACTTAAGAATCTTGCACAAAGATAAAAAGTATAGATGAGGTAACACAGTTGTTCCTAACAATCAAATACAATAAGACATAATCAACCGGAAATCTAAAAATGGTCTGAAGGACGGTCGTATTCACTTCGGAGTAGGTGCTATCAAAGTCCCTCTCGCTCTCTTCCACCTCACTCCCATTGCTAGGAATCATCGTCATGTCCACGTTACACCACCCTCGACCACTTATTGACCTCTTTCTCATTGCATAGGTGTTCAATTGTGAAAGAAAGAAGTGATCTGGCCTTTTTATAAACTTAAAATGGGTCGGATTGCAGGTTGGGTCCAAAAAAAACTATCCATATTAATATAACAAATCCAACAACCCACTCAAAGTATGCAGGATGATACTGGATTAATGCGGGCACATATCAGGTATACAACTGGTATGCGACCATATATTTCAATATGCAATCGTATAATCATATTTTTGACAAAATGGACCATGCAAGGCCTTAAAAAAAGTGACTCCCCACTGCATAGCGCATATGCGACACATAAATTCGCATTTTCGAACACTTAATAGAGTATATGGCTAAGGACATACTGTAAATTTGAAATGCTAACTATTTCACTAAAATTATTCAATCTCAAAACCTATCCACACTTCCATCAGTCAGTCACATAATATCTAGGATAAAATATCAAAAATAACTTCACCTTGATTATTCCATTAAAACCTACTAGCTGATGAATTCATGAGACGCAGGACCTTTATGCCAACTAGTTTCCAACGTCGTAAAAGAGCTCTACTTCAGGAAGGAAATGATGGTTACAGTGTATAGTGAATGCAAGAAGATCTATCAAAAGAGCTACATTGGTTGATCTGCTAGCACTTCACATAGCCTGATTAAATATCTTTTTGCAATAAATGTCTTATCCCTGGGTAATTACGGCGAAAATGATAACAATGGTGAAAAATACATGGACAGCATAGTTCTAACTTTGAACTTCTAACCACAATTAGAAAGTAACATGAAAGTAGTTTTAATGGCTTACACTAATTCAGCTAATACATAATGCATCTTTTCTTCAAACGAACGAAAAATTCTTTACACATATGAACAACATATGATTTTTAGCAATAAAAAAGTGATCAGTGAAATCCATTCCAATATTACTGTCCATTTTCAACAACGAGCATGACAAAAACAACAAAATCGTTGTTGGGGCTGCTGAACTACGCTTTCAGCAGTATAAACACATGCCTCAATATCAAAGCATAGCAGACAACATGAGTCAATATCACTTACCAACCCACCAAAGTAATGTCGTATTCCAACAACCAACAAATCTTCCATAAAATATTCTATCTTCAAACATTCAAAATCATTAATCAATATACCAATCTAATAATACTTAATTGTACAGCTTCGATATTTTTCCATCCATCGAAACAAACAACATTGAGGCAGATTCTTGCGATCAACTAATTAAACACTCTCACATCCTATGATCCTATCTACAATAATCCGGACAGATATAAAGGCAGCATCAGACCTTTGGAAAGCCATGAATTAAACCAAATCTAGAAAGAAAGAAATAATAGTTAAAAAGTAAAGGGAATAAAAGGCAGCAATCACACCTTTCTAACCAAAAGTAAATTTCCATCAAAAGTCGGAAAAGAAAAAGGAAAAACCAAATCAAGATCCAGTTAATGGTAATTAACGCGATTTTCGAAGCAAGATGGCGATGAAAGATACCTGCTTATTGTAGATGTTAAAGTAGATGTTGAAGAGATACCACAAGCCAAACAGCGCGCCGAGCTGCAGCGTCTGGAGCAAGCCGCCGCCGGCTCCGCTCTTTTCGGCGGCGATCTCGCCGGAGCTCTCGCCGGCAGCAGATCTGACGACCACCTCGCGATCCGACGGCTGAGATCGAGCGAAGAGAGGGGAGCCGATGCCATGAATTGAGATCGGTTTCGATTTGAGGGGCGAAGAGGATAACGACAATGACGGCGGTGGTGATGAGGCGGAGATTGGGGCGAATCTAGGGTTAGGGTTTGGTAGTCGAGATCTGGAAGGGGTTCGGAGGTTAAGGAGGCCCGTGGAAGGGGAGAGGGCGAACGCTGCGCTCTGCATTTTTCCTCTTTTTTTTTCCTTTTTTTTTCCTTGTTTCTTTGTTTTTTTTTTGTCTGGGTTTATGTAGGCATGTAGCTACTTATTTTGCAATTAGACCCTTTATCTTGCGCATATTTATGTCATGTGGTACTCTTGTTTGCAAATTAATATTTCTTATCATTTTTTTCCCGGTTTAAGAGCATCCACAGTCGTCATTGTTTAAAAAATGCATAAATACATATAGAATTTAGCGATTTTGCTGCAGTCGTCGAATGGTATTTTTTATCAATTTGATTTAATATAATAAAAACCTAAAATCAGACGGAGCTTAAAGTTGCGTCGGAGTAATTTAATTATTTTTTAATTGATATAGGTAACTTCACATTGCGTCGGAAGAGGGGAAAAAAAAGTTGAGGGACGAATGCGTCCGACAAATCCGGAAGTGAGGGACGCAACTTCAAGTTGCGTCCAAGGGGTTTTCCGATTTTTTTATTTACGAAAAATTATTTTTTTAGGAGGGACGCAAGGAGAAGTTGCGTCTGACGATTAAATTAATATTCTTTTTAGAGCGACGCAACTCGAAGTTGCGTCGTTTAAATTATGCATAATTATCATATTCTCTCTCATTTATAGCAATCTACTGTCGCAAAATATACAAAATATGCATATTTAGCAAACGACTGCAGCACATTTTTTGCAAAAATATGCATATTATGCATATTTAGCAAACAACTACAGATGCTCTAAGAGGCATTACTACTTTACTGCAACAATGTCTAGAGTTAATTCTACTTTAACTAGCATAGTATAGTGTGATTTTCTTTTTCTTTTCTCCCGAACATGCAATATAGTTTGATGATTTATGTAAATTTTTTTTGTAGCATATCATTTTGATGTAGTTATTATTAGCTTTGACTTATTTGAAAACTTGAAACTAGTATATTTAATTTAGCAAATAAATAAAACCAAAGTAGACTATTGTTCGCTCAACTATAATAAACTGATTAATCAATTCCCTCAAAAATTCAATTTTTTGTTGAGAGTTAAACGAAACAATTACAGGATGTTAATGATTTACAAGTCAAATACACTTATCTCATACAATAAGCCGAATGTATTGTTGATATGTAAAAATTCATCAAAACACTCTTAGTTCGGAACTATCGTCGACAAGATAATTATTATCACAAAAGTTGAATCTTTGATCTATGGTACTTATAAATAGTCGATTAGTTGTATCGCTTTATTAAAGTTTTAAGGTAGAGGGGTTCTCAAAATAACGTTACAAAGTTGAGGGACTATTATGCAAATGCAAACACATTTTAAAGTACGCGTGTCTCATATGAAGGCTGGTTGGACGGTGAATCTTGTTGAGGGCAGTGTAGCAAGTGTTTGGTGAGATTTGGTGGACATGCACCAACTAGGCGACATTAACGAGGAGGCTGGACCTAGACTAGAAAGCAAGGAAAACGCCTCCTAAATAGATATCGACATTGGGGCAATCTCATCCGTCCATTTCTTGTAACAAGACAGACATCAAATGGTCCAAAGTTTCTCGATTTTTCCGCCAGTTTTCCGTTACCGAATTTTCCGATGCAGCTTCGCACTCTTGTCCCATTTTATTTTATTTATTTGTTTTTCAATAAATCTCTAGTACATAATAGAAAAGTTGAGGTCGTGTAATTTGTAGAAAACTCAACATGTGTATTGCCCTTATTAATTAAAATCCAAAATTTCAATTAAAAAACATGAAACGCACGTCCAAATCAAAATTCAATCCGGCCTACTAAAAACCCCACGGCTATTCTGAGACAGTTCAACTAAGAACTGTATCTTTTCACATATCAGTCCATGTTAGATTATCTTTACTTCAGGGATGTTTTTGCATAATTAGATTATGTTTTGTGATGAAGTCCACTGTTATTGTATGACGATTAAGGCCTTTGTTGCTTTTGTCAGTGTAGTGGGAACCTTTTAGAAGCACAGGTATTGCACGTATCTTCATCCCTCTAAAACCCCAAGTCCTGTAATGAAACCCTTATGAATGAAATTGATATTAAGTTCTTAGTCTATCTTTTTCCCTGTTTTTGTTCTTCTCTTAGTCGAATCATGGTTGTCACCGCCGGCAACTTTGAAAGTTTCGATGATCCACCACCGGGTAGGATCAGGATCGTGCAACGTCCCGAATTCCAAATAAAGCCGAATTCGAGATTTCACAGGATCTTTACTTCACTTCGTACAATTTTACAAGGAAATTAAAATTTTTTAATAATACATCAGAGTTCATTACAATTTGTTTACACAGCGGAAGACAAAAATGAATTACAACAATACAATTACAATATCTTTAACTTCCAATTAAAACGGCAACAGCATATCCACTTTGAAATCCAATACCTGCATGTATAACTATGGGTACGCAGTTGATTACACCCGACGAAATGTTATACACGGCTATCCTCTTTATGCCAGTGATAGTATAACGATCTCCATACTTTAACAAACCACAAAGTTAAATGAAATATAAAGTGTCAAAAGTGATTATTCTAAACATATAAATGTATGTCATGCCTTAATGCCTAATACACACATTTTTATACTAGGATGATACTAATGCACACTTGTTCGGATTCTATGCATCCTATACTACATAGGTCCGAGGGCAAGCGCCTACATACTCCACAATAAAGGGCTCAATCCCTCGCCATGAAAACTACCCGATAATAAAACAATATTTAGATCATTCCACGAATATGGGTCCCAGCTCGACGGCTATTATAACGGTTCCCTCATCGTGCGAATCATCCCGCAAGTGCCCCCTAGCCCCGGTATACGTATGTACATTATAGACGACAAACTATCCGCCCGACTTCGCCAAGTCCCGGATTTAAATATAAAAATTTGTCTCCACAGAGCAACCTCAGTCTGCCGACTGGGTCTATAGCCACGGAGATCCACCGCCGACTATATAGAGGCAACCCACTTACGTTTGCCCAAGTTTACTACATCTTCACTTATATGTGCCTAATTATTTAGTTCAAGACATAAATAAATTTTCAAGCCTAGAATTAGTCTTACCTCTTACCGGTCTTCATCACCAACACCGAGATAGATCCACAACCATATCTCAAAATTATATCTCAATTCTTTTTATTTCAACATTGCCGGTAACGAGGTCTTACTAACTCTAAATCTCAACTTTTCATGTACAAAAATTCATGGGTATTCATACCCTCCAATAATCAATGTCTTAAACTCATTATATTCATATCTCTAACTTATCCATAATTAGATCTATGTCTCAATTAGCATCATACAAGAATCTCTTATCCATAATCAATTAACAACAATAATTCTTCTCTCGCAATTCCATTTGTAATTAAAAACTCATGAAATAACCCCAAATAATCAAGTACAATCTCTTCAAGAGAAATTAAATTCACATAGCATATTTCTTTTACTCTTCTAAAATAGTGTCATACCCTTTTAGTAATAAATCATCAATCTTTACTTACTTTCTATCTCAATCTTTCCCTTTTTTTAAAGACTCAATTATACATGGAAAAATTCTAAAACTAATTTTAGTAAGTTCTAAAACATTTTATAGGAATAATAGGATTTTCCCAAATTTTTATTTGCATAGAAACTCATTAATTCAATTAAAACACCAAAAAAGTAAAAGACCACCCTGGGTTTCGAACTCGTGAGCGCATAGCCAGTGCCCAAGGGCCCACCCAAAAACCACTCAGTCCATATGGGCTTGGTGTCCAAATCATACACCAAATTTCCTTTATACTTATTCTCAGATCTGAGTGATTTTTCTTAAAAAGAAACAAACAAAAAAAGGTTTGGAACCCGAGCCAACAAGAAAGTCAGTGCAACGCCAGACCACTAGGCCGAGTGCGTCCAATGATACAAAGAATCTTCCTAGGCTTTTTTTAGGGTTCTCTGTTATTCTATTTTTCATAAAAAGTTTTCGATTCTCCATTGATCTAACTCTCTTATTAGACTGAAATTATTTTATAAAACTGAGCTTACTTTCCAACAATAACTCACATATTTTTAATTCATATTTTAGACACTTAATCTAACTTTTGAAATTCCTTCTTATTGATAATCATAAAGTTGCAACTGTTTATTTTAAATCAAGATGCATGTTGTATCTTTTACAAACAATCAAAACAAGTTTATGTTATCCAATTAACTTTTATTAAAAATAAAAAAATTTGCTTATCAAAACAATGTATTCTCAACATTTTTCATACAATCAATTATATCTTCATTCATGCATACTGATTCGTGACAAAACTAATCACCCATTTCTTTTCTCATTATCAATTAACAAACTACAATTTAATTTACTTAACATAGCATATCTCACTACTACTCATGCTTCATACAAATCAAAATTTCTCATTTGTTACTACTAGCATGCATTGTTCTATATAACTAGAAAGTAAGAGAACACCCACATCCCATCAATTTGGACTATAATAATAATGTCATATTCTATGCATTAGAAAGTATAGAGACCACCCACCTTATGTGAAGCTTGAACAATGAAAGAAAAGAACACCACTTCTAGCTCCAAGGACTCCTTGCTCTTCTCCTCCTATCAAAAGCCTCCAAACACAAGAACATACTACTTCTCTTCCTTTTTCTTTCTTTCTCTTAATTTTGTTGTTGTTTTTGGTATGAAAAGAATGAGAAATGGGGTGTTATTTATAGGATTTCGGGAGGGTTCAATTTGTAAAATTACACACCTAATAAATTATTCAATTTAATTTTCAACCTTTCACATTTCATAACCCTCAAAACTCCCAACTTTTTATTTGCCCACCTCTTCAAAACCCAAACTCCCAACTCTCTCTCTCATCCGAAAGAGTATACAGGCAAGCAATTCATTTCCGGGTGGGGCCCTCCAGCCACGTCACCCTCCATTTTGACGGAAGTAATAGGAGGCTCCATGCTGTATACTTCATTCAACGTGGGCCACCACCAATGCACATAATTCATTTTTTCCAATTATTTCCACATATGCCATCCAAGCACATTACCAATAGTCAACACATTTTTATTTCAACGTATATACACACACACACACACACACATATATATATAGGGAAAGCTTCGGTTGAGCACTACTCTAGTGCTCACCGCGTGAACACTAGGCCTTCGAGCGTTCATATCGAAAATCAGAACCGTTCACATTGATCTACACATCTAAATTAGTCTAAATATGTAAAATCAGATCATTTGAAATTCATTTGCCCATCCATCATGTGACTATAAAAACAATGATTTTCAGCCATATAATTTTGTAACACTTCAATGGATGGGTAAATGAATTTCAAATGATTTGATTTTACATATTTAGACTAATTTAGATGTGTAGATCAATGTGAACGGTTCGAATTTTCGATATGAACGCCCGAAGGCCTAGTGTTCACACGGTGAGCACTAGAGTAGTGCTCAACCGAAGCTTTCCCTATATACATTTATATACTATTATACTCTTGGAAAATTACGGGTATTATACACACTCCGAAATTTATTTTGAAAACAAATATGCTTAAGTACGTTTATCGAAAACACGTGCGTCGCATGTAAAATATCAAAAATGCGAAATCGATTTTATCAAAGGAAAATTATTAAAATATAATCGAAAACAACATAAGAAAAATTATATTTACTAATTTTATATATTTCATGACGAAATCACTATGTACATGGAAAACACGTGCATTACCCGTACAAAAATTATCTTAATCAAAAAATACGGAAAATAAATTTCTGTTTTATAAAATAGATTTAAATACATAAAATAAATAATTTAAACACATAGAAAATATTATACGTAGCGGTGGAGACACGTGCATCAAAAACACGTAAAATGCACATAAAAATATAGAGATTGAAATATTATAGTTTAGTTGACTCAAATCAATACGGGAAATGTATAAATAGTCGGTAATCAAAATACATAGTGAAAACACATTACAAAATACACGTGCGTAACACACGATGGCAAAATTATCATTTTCAATTTTGCAGGGTGTTACAGAATGTACCATATTCTTCTCCCCCCTCTCTTTTGACCCATCGGCTTCTCACGCATCCACCTCACCTCCGCTGTCGCTGCACCACTGCGCTGTCGTGCCGCCGCAGCACTAACGCCGCACCATCGCGTTGTCGCACCTACATTTTCTCTGTTCCTCTCCCTCTCTCTCGTGTTACCCATCAACTTCTGCATCACAGCACCGTTGCACCACCACGCCGCCACACAACTTTCGTCGCACCATCGCGCTACCGCACCGCTGTCGCCACATCACCTCACTATTGTGCTACCGGACCACTGCCGCCCCCGTTGTTACAGCACCACAGGCGTTGTCGCGCCGCTGCACCACTGGCAGTGCACCATCACGCTGCAGCACTGTCGAACCACTTCAGTCGCACCATCGCTGTCCTATTTAGTAATTAATTAATTTATTGATTTTTATAATGTTGTTCTATATAAAGTTACAGTCATTTTAGATAGTTAATTAATTAATTAATCTGTAAGTTTTATTATTTGATTAATATTTGAATTTTGTGTTGTTTGAAGCGGTTAGGGGGGGGGGGGGGGGGGGTTGATATGGTTTTCATTTATCTGATTACTGCAATTCAACTTCTTATATTGTTTTTGGTTAGTAACCGTGGAATGCTGTAGACATAGTTAAATAATAAAAAATGGAAATTTTTGTTTAATTGTTTGATTGGGCAGTTAATGAATTTTCAGTAAACATCTATTTCTAATAATGTTAGTTAAATATTCCGTCTCCTAGATTAACTTAGTTGTTATAGATTAACTAAGGTGAATGTTTATTTTTTGGATTCTTAGTTCAAAATGAATGAGTTTTCTCTTTTTCTTTTGGTTTGTTCATGGTTCAGCCGACTTTTGATGTTGTTGATGCATATCTCCGATGTGTTAAATGTTGTCAATTTTGATTTTTATAATGATGTTCCAAGAGTTGTATTCCCTGTTTGGAAAATAAATTTATTATTGGGTTTGTTGGTGATTGAAGGTCTATCTTTGAAGGGTTTTCAGTTACTTGAAATTGGTTAGTGTTTACTTCAAAATTTTTGTTTTTCAGTTACATTTTGTAAGGGGAGAAGGATGGTCATGAAGAGAATGTTGGATCCAAACTAGAACAGTTCCACGTTCAACATCTTCACTCATAACCTAGGCTTTGTAAAATTCTTTGCTTTTGTTAATATATCCTATATGTTAATGGTGTTTTAAAGCCATCAATTGATTGTGTTTGTAAATAGTTTAATCATTTTCATTGTACTTCAGTTACCGGTGGAAAGTAGCTAAACAAGGGTTATGAGTGGATTTACAGACAATTCAAACATTTCAGGTAATTAATGCCCTATTACTCATTGAAGTTAATTTATATCCGCATATGATTTTCTCGCTTAATAAAACTAACTTTTAAGTTAAATTTATTTCTATCAAGGTAAATGGATAGATTATATTCAGCAAATAATCGAAAGGGTAATGACATAGAATTAGTAGACGAAATAGAATTACAGTATCAACAAGAAATTGATGCACCAACTAAAATACATCAACTATTAGAAACTCAGCAACTTGCTTAACGTAGAGAGTGACGTGGACAGTATGACAGAAATAGAAGAGTTAATATTACTACAATACAATTGGAAGATATTAGACAGAGACAACGCCAAAATGTAAGAAATCGACAATTGTTGATGTCTCAAGATCAACTAGCCGAACAAATGATAGACTAAGCAATATCAAAGAAATCGGTCCTTTAATATGAATGCGCAACGATTGGCTGATGAAAGAGTAAGAAATCAACAAAATATGCAGAATCGAATGTTAAGAATGTCTGAAGATTAACTAGCTGGACGTTGGGAGAGACTTACGCAATATCAAAGAGTTCGACGTGCTAATGTTACTAAAAATTCTATATTAAATGAAGATATGATTTATCAAAACATTTTAATTATTTCATTTAATCTACATAGAACATGTCTTTATTGATAACATTTGTGCTTTTTATTATGAAAGGAACAAATGATCATAATCGAGTGATAGGAGTAGTACGAAGAGTTGCTAATAATGAACCACACAGAGCTGCATTGCAAAGAACTAATGTAGACAACAATGAAGGAAATTGTGTTATGAATGAAGGTATAATTTAACACCGCACTTTATTTTCCTCACCACTACTAAGTTTTAAGCAGTTTAACCTTACAAAGCATGCTCCCCAATGTTTGATTGCTTCATCATAATAAGAGTAAACATTCTAAATTTCAACAATTACTGGAATGTTTATGGTCATTTAATCATTGTACTAATACTGTCATTTTTAATTGTATTTGTAACTAATACAACCAACAATGAAGGAATTTTTGTTATGAATGAAGGTATGAATTAACACCACACTTTATTTTCCTTGCCCCTACTGTTTTTTCGTCTTCTTAATTATGTGATCTTTCTAAAAATTAATTTAGGAACAACTGGAAATAATCAAATGCCAAGAAGAGTTCAAACCATTGTGAGCCACCATAATTATGTAAGAAACAATGTGAACACATCTCACTGTCAACAATTTCATCTACAACCTATAAGAAGGTGCCCACACTGTGCAAGAAAACTAACTTTTCATGAATCTAATGATTTGTGTTGCTAAACAGACAAAGTACAATCGCTGAGAATATCAGTTCCTCATGAATTGATGAGTTTTTATCTTGATCAGTCTGAAGAAGGAAGAGCTTTCAGGCAACATATACGTACTTAGAATATTTGCATTTACTTCCATAGGAGTGAACCTTGCTGATAGATTTTGTAATGCCCTGAATTCCAAATAAGACTGAATTCGAGATTCCATGGGATCTTTACACTTCACTTCGTACAATTTTACAAGTAAATTTAAACTTTTCATCATACATCAGAGTTCTTTACAATGTTTACACGGCGGAAGATAAAATGAATTACAACAATGAAAATAATATACAACTTGTATCATCTTTAACATGTAACAACATTATATCAACTTTACTTCTTCATGAGAAATCCAATTCCTGCATAATAAGCTATGTGCACGTTAGTTATTTACAACTGACGAAAATGTTATACTCGGTCATCCTCTCTATGCCGTACATATAACGATCTCAATATTTTAACAGATCACAAACTTGAATGAAAATAAAGTGTTTAAATGTGACTACACTAAACATGTAAGTGTATGCGATGTCTTAATGCCTAATGCAGATATTTTATACTAAGATGACACTAATGCATACTTGTTCGGATTCTACGCATCCCATACTACATAGGTCCGAGGACAAGCACCTACGTACTCCACATTATAGGGTTCGATCCCTCACCACGAAGACAACCCAGTAACAAAGCAAGATTTAGATCATTCCATGAGTACGGATCCCAGTCCTGGAGTCCACCGTCCGACTGTTATAACAGACTCCTCATCGTGCGAATCATCCCGCAAGTGCCCCTCTAGCCCCGGTATACGTGTATACATTGGAATACGGCAAACTATCCACCCGACTACGCAACCACAGTCCTGGAATCCACTGCCAAGCTGGGTCTATAGTCCAGGAATACACCGCCCGACTATATAGAGTGCCCCACTTATGTTTGCCCAGGTTTACTACATCTTCACTTACGTGCCTAATTCTTAAGTTCAAGACATGAATAAATTTTCATACTTAAAGTTAGTTTTACCCTCTACTGGACTTAATCAAAAAAATACGAGATAGCCCATGGCCATATCTCAAAATATATCTCAAATCTTTTCAATTTAATAGTGCCAGTACCCGTGGTCTTACTATCCCTAAATCACAAACTTTCATGTACAAAAATCCATGGGTACACATACCCTTTAATAAACATGTCTTAAACTTAAATATTCTCATCTTCAACTTATTCACAAATGATCAATGTCTTGTCTTAACACTTATTCACAAAGTAATCATTGTCTTATCTTGACACTATTCATGATCCATTTATTCGTTTAATTCCTTTCATGAACATAAATTAATCACTTGAAAACTTACTAGCAATTTAAGCTCATAAAAATGTATCTCAACCACATCCAGCATTTCTTAAACCAAGTAAGAGTATAATCTTTTCAAAAGAAATCACTTCACACAAACATATTTTACTTTTCCTAAAAATATAAATCTCATACTCTTTAATGATTAAATCTTAAGTCCAAACTCACTTTCTATCTCTATTTCTCATTTTTAACATCTCAAATGTACTTAAAAAATTCTACAACTCTTTTTAATAAATTCGATTTCATTTTATAGGAATTCTAGTATTTTTCTCAATTTTTTATTCTCATTAAAAATCCTTTAAAAAAATTTAAAACTAAAAAAAATCAAAAGTAGCCTTCGACTTTCGAACCCAGGACCGGCCAAGAGCTACAGTAACCGCCTAAAGATCCAACCGCAAGCCACTAAGTCCATATGGACTCTGTGTCATAAAGCTACAGCGAATTCCTCTTATACCCAAATATAGAGTTCGGATTTTATTTAAATGAAACAAATAAAAATGTGTCCAACAAGTTTTATTCGTTTAATTCCTTTCATGAACATAAATTAATCACTTGAAAACTTACTAGTAATTTAAGCTCATAAAAATGTATCTCAACCACATCCAGCATTTCTTAAACCAAGTAAGAGTATAATCTTTTCAAAAGAAATCACTTCACACAAACATATTTTACTTTTCCTAAAAATATAAATCTCATACTCTTTAATAATTAAATCTTAAGTCCAAACTCACTTTCTATCTCTATTTCTCATTTTTAACATCTCAAACGTACTTAAAAAATTCTACAACTCTTTTTAATAAATTCGATTTCATTTTATAGGAATTCTAGTATTTTTCTCAATTTTTTATTCTCATTAAAAATCCTTTAAAAAAATTTAAAACTAAAAAAAATCAAAAGTAGCCTTCGACTTTCGAACCCAGGACCGGCCAAGAGCTACAGTAACCGCCTAAAGATCCAACCGCAAGCCACTAAGTCCATATGGACTCTGTGTCATAAAGCTACAGCGAATTCCTCTTATACCCAAATATAGAGTTCGGATTTTATTTAAATGAAACAAATAAAAATGTGTCCAACAAGTTTTGAACCCAAGATCTCTTACAAGTATAGTAGTGCTCTGTGGTGCACTGGCTAACCAGTAAGTCCGAGTGTGATTATTGATTAGGAATCATGCTATTGTAGTTTTGTTCATAACATTATGAAATTTGTTATTTTTCACAAAACTCGACATATGATCGATCTAACATTTTTTTATCTGTACTTTTCTTATTCTTGTTGATTTTACTTGAAACGATGATTCACGAATTTCCAAACTTGTATTCTAAACATTGTATCTATATTCAAATTATCTCATTCTCTTGAATGAACAAAAGTTTCATTTCTTCATTTTAATCAAAATAACATAATGTATCTCTTGCAAATAATTTCAAAAATGATTCTATGTATATTAATTCAATTTTACCCAAAAATTCATTTTTATCAAAAAGGAAAAATCTCAACAAATGATCTTTCCATTATATTTCTACATTTGTGAATTAACAAGCATAAATGGCCATGACTCATTGTCTCTTTTTCTTATTTCTAATTAACATGTCAAAACAAAAATTTCACTACTACTCATCGTACAAACAATAGCATGGATTTGTTCTCTTTCTTTTTCTTATTTTCATCCAACATGTTGATTATAGTGAAATTTCTACAATTCATAAATAGCATGGATTTGTACTCTTGTTATCACATCAACTTTATTTTTACTACTCATGTAATATATTAGCATGCATGTCTTATAATTTAAAAAACACAAGATTACTCACATCACATCAATTGATCTATGTCACTAATATCATTTTCTAGCATGCTCAACATAAAAATTAGAAAATAAGGAGACCACCCACCTCTAATGAAGAATAACAATCAAGAATGAAGACACCACTTCTAGCTCCTAGCTCCAACTAGCACCTCCTTGCCCTTCTCCTTCTAGCAAGAGCTCTCCAATGCACAACGGTACTCTCTTTCTCTCTTTCTTTTCCTCTTTTTTTTGTTTAGTCTAAGTGTGAAATGAGAAGGAAATTTGGGTGCATTTATAGGAAAAAATGATGGTTCAATGTGCAAAATTATCCACCTAATAAATTACTCCACTTAATTCTCCAACTCTTCATAATCCTAACTCCCCTAACTCCTAACTCTTCATGTCTCAACCTCTTCAAAACTCAACCCCCCCTCTCTTCTCTAAAAATCGCTCACCCCCTTGCCTCTTGATTTACCACGTGCACGTGTTGTGCACTAGTGCACACATATACACAATATTTAATACAATTCCTATAGTTCTAAATTATGTATTAAAAGTTGTTACATGTCATGTATGAGTCCATGCACAACTTAAAATAGGAGTTAATTAATGGGCTTGTCCCATGGGCTTTCTTTTTAATCAATTTAGGGCTCTCCTTTTAATTAATCTAATGGGATAGAATCTCTTTTTAGGTCCATGAGTTTAATAAAAGACTAAATAAAGATTATGCATGCTAAAATAGTAAATGAGAGTAAGAAAATGGAAAAATTAACTCGTGCATGAAAAATTGAAAAATGCATTTTAAAATAAAATAAAAATATGGGGTGTTATAGTACTCCCTCCTTAGAATAGTTTCGTCCTCGGAACTACTCTTAAGAGTGAGAAAAATACAAAGAAAGAAAAGAAAAGAAAAGAGTTTACAAAAATTTTAGTTGAAGAGTTCAGGGTGATCGTTCATCATCTTTTCCTCTGATTCCCAAGTTGCCTCCTCAACAAATTGGTTCCTCCAAATGACCTTGACCATAGGTATTGTCTTATTTCTCAAGACCTTCTCTCGAAGATCCACAATCTCTATATGACGCTCTGCATAACTCAAATCCAATTTCAAACCTTCTGGCACTTATGGCAAATAATGACTCGGATCCGGGATATAACCTCGTAACATAGACACATAAAAGACATTGTGCACTTGGGCCAACTCTTCTGGCAATTATAACTGATAAGTTGTCTTCCCAATCATTTTCAATATCTTATAAGGTCCAATGTATCTCGGGGCTAATTTTCCTCTCCTTCCAAACCGAATCACTCCCTTGGTTGGAGACACATTCAGAAAGACAAAGTCACCTTCATCAAACTCCAGATCTCTCCTCCGGTTGTCGGCGTAACTCTTCTACCTGCTCTGTGCGTCAACTAACCTCTTCCTGATCAGCTTGATCTTTTCTGAGGTCTGCTGCACAATCTCTGGTCCATACAACTGCCGTTCCCCCACTTCATACCAACAAATCAGTGTCCTGCACTTCCTTCCATATAGAGCTTCATATGGCACCATCCCAATGATTGCCTGGAAACTGCTATTGTAGGCAAATTCCATAAGAGCTAAATGCTTCTCCCAACTGCCACAGAAGTCCAACACACAACATCTCAGCATATCTTCCAGTACCCTGTTGACTCTCTCAGTCTGCCCATTAGTTTGAGGATGAAAGACTGTACTGAAATCAGTCTTCGTCCCCAAAGCTGCTTGAAGACTTCTCCAAAAATACGAAGTGAAACGCGCATCTCAGTCAGATACTATCGACAGCGGAACTCCATGAAGCTTCACAATCTCGCCAACATACAACTCTGCCAGCTTTTCCATTGACCAAGTAAGCTTCATCGCCAAAAAGTGAGCCGATTTGGTGAGTCGGTCCACTATCACCCAAATTGTATCATTGCCTTTGGAACTCTTGGGCAAACCTGTGATGAAATCCATGCTGATACAATCCTACTTCCACTCCGGGATGGGTAATGGCTGCAACAAACCTCCGGGCTTCTGATTCTCTGCTTTGACTTGCTGACAAACTGCACACTTGGCAAAAAACTCAGCCACATCTCGCTTCATCCCTGGCCACCAGAAATATAGCTTTATGTCCTTGTACATCTTGGTACTCCCTGGATGCACAGATAATAAAGTAGCATGCGCTTCCTGAAGAATACTCTCCTTCAGTTCCGCTTGATCTGGCATATACAGCCGCTCTCCATACCACAAAACTGCATCCTTTACCTAAAACTCTGCCAACCTGCCAACACCAACCTGCTCCATCATCTCCTGGATCTCTGGATCGGTCTTCTGACTGTCGATGATTCTGTCTCTTAAAGTAGGTTGAATCCTCAATTGAGATAAGGAAGCTCCCAAAGCTTGCAAAACCACCTCAATCTCTGCTCGATCAAGCTCCTCTGCCAACTTCTCTTGAGTTGTGATCAATCGAGACAAACTGTCCTTCCTGCTGAGAGCATCGGCCACAACATTAGCCTTGCTCGGATGATATTTGATCTCAGGTCGGATGTCCTCCAACACTTCTAACCATCTCTCCTATCTCAAATTCAGGTCCTTCTGATGATAGATATACTTCAGACTCTTATGATACGTGTACATGTTGACCTTCTCCCCGTACACGTAGTGCCTTCACTGCTTCAAAGTAAAGATGATCGCTGCTAACTCCAGATCATGGGTTGGGTAATTCTTTTCATGCGGCCTCAGCTGTCTAGACCTATAAGCTATTACCTTTCCCTCTTGCATCAGCACACAGCCCAAACCATGATGGGAAGCATCGCTGTAGACATCATATTTGACTCCTGCTCGTGGCAAAGCCAAAATGGGAGCGGTAGTCAATCTTCCCTTCAGTTCCTGAAAGCTAGCTTCACACTGCTCCGACCAATTGAAACTCACGTTCTTCTTTGTAAGACTTGTGAGTGGCACAGCTATCTAGGCGTAACCCTGAATGAATCTTTTGTAATATCAAGTTAAACCCAGAAAGCTCCTGATCTCTTTTACTATGGTTGGTCTTGGCCAGTCTTTCACTGTCTCAATCTTCTGCAGGTCAGCAGCCACAGCCTCCTTAGAAAGGATGTGACCCAGGAAGGAGACTTCGGTTTTTCAGAAGTCACACTTGGACAGCTTCACATAAAGTTTGTGCTCCTGTAGCTTCTTCAGTACCTCTGCTAGGTGCTCAGCATGTTCTTCCTCTGACTTTGTGTAACATCCTGATTCTTTATTTATAATTAAATGAAGGGTTTGTTGATTTTTACGTGTTTTTGCATGTACAAATTCATGTGCATTTTTCCCTAGAAAATTATTTATTTTGTAACATGAACAAATATTTTAATCTTTCTCTTTTGTATTTTTTAAAAGCCTAATTGTTTATTCTTAAGCCCACCCTAATTATTTAATTATTTTAATTAGTCCATGGAGTTCTAAGCCCACAAATTTGAAAGCCCACTAATTTAATTTTCTTTTAATGAGCATGACTTGTAGTGTAGATCAACTTTGTAGACAATTAATTAATTAATCATGTACAACTAGTAACTAGGGGGTACTTTGGAGACACGTGCATTGCACTAGCACATGTCTTGGGTGTGCATTGGGGTAGGCCGGATGGAGTCAAAGAGAGAGCGGGAGAGTGGCTTAGTGGAGAGGTGGTTTGTGTTCATGGGTGGTTACTTTAACTCCCTAACTCATCCTAGCCCCTAATCTACGACTATCTAATTCAATCTTGGCCCTCCATCCCACCTTGGAAAATGTATAAATACCCCCCCCCCCCTTTCTATTCATGTAGTACATTAAAAATTTGTAAAGAAAAGAAAGAAAGAAACACAAGAGTCAGAAAAAGATTGAGAGAAAGTGAGAGAAAGATTGAGAGAAAGTGAGAAAAAAATTGAGAGGAGTTCTAGTTGTGTGTGTTCCTACTCTTTGGAGGCCGACCATTCATCTAAGGGAGAGAGAGAGCTCGAGTTTTCACTTGTGCAAGGAGGAGAAGGCTTTCGTGGTGGCACAATTTAGGAGGAGAAGGACCATTCGTGTGTTCAAGGAGATTCTAGGAGATTTGTATTTGTATTTTTTCAAATTGGTGGGTGGTTTCTCTACTTCTAACTTAGACACCATGCTAGGGGTTTGATTGATGAGATTGCTATAGAAACTAACAAGATACCCATGTGTTGGCTCTAAAAAGGAACTAGTAGGTTATAAAATGAATGCTTGATGAATTGCATATTATTTGTTATAAATTATGTAGCGCCCCGAATTTCTAACATAATAACTTAGAAAATACGTGGCACTTTCCCAGCGATCCACTTCAATGTAACAATATACATAGACCAAAAACTCAAGTCATTTTATTCCAAATCTTTATTACAATAATCTTTTACAAATGCAGCGGAAATACAAAACACCTTGAAACACATTTAACTATTACAACCCTTTCTCTTTACAAAATTACCCAAGGCTCTATTATATCACTCATGAAATCCAAAGCTAACCCAAGCATCCAAGCTTCCAACTCTAAGCAGCTACCTGTAACACATGAGGCTAGAGTTGAACTCTAACCCCCAAACTAACGGGGTCAGCCATAAATGGTGTGAGTGATATAAACATCAAACATAAATAACAAATAAACATAAATTCTCAACCAACATGTACTGAACAAAAATACAATAGCTGAACATGTAATCTGAAATAAGAACGATAGGCCAGTACATGCAAGAACCAAGTCGAGAAACAATACCAACGATCAAGTATCCATCAATCATTCATCCTCAAAAATAGTGCAGCTCAACTGCTCGGTGCAGTCGACTGTATAATGAACCAGTCGACTGATCTGAGCCAACAGAAATCCTCACATCTCAGTATATGCCCAATTATCAATAAGTCCCAATGCCACAATGTATGTCCAACAATCGATCACCAATAATGTCATAGATCGGATAGCAATATATCCATCTACAAAACTAAAGATAAGGTATAGATCGAATACGAACCCGGTATGCCACGACACCGACAAACATATCCATCTACAAACAACTAAGAAGGTATAGATCGAATACAAACCCGGTATGCCATGACACCGACGAACATATCCATCTACAAACAAACTAAGAAGGTATAGATCGAATACGAACCCGGCATGCCATGACACCGACGAACATATCCATCTATAAACAAACTAAGAAGGTATAGATCGAATACGAACCCGGCATGCCATGACACCGACGAACATATCCATCTACAAACAAACTAAGAAGGTATAGATCGAATACGAACCCGACATGCCATGACACCGACGAACATATCCATCTACAAACAACTAAAGATAACAAGAACCCTCAAGATCACGAAAACTCATCATAACCAGTCGACTTATGTTATAGTAAGTCGACTGCCCCGAGAACCAATATCCAAGATTATAACAAGTGCAGTAAGTCGACTTCATCAACCATCAGTCGACTTACCCTAAACAATTACCGATAATTTCTCAAGAACAATCCAAGTGCTAACAGTCGACTCATGGTCGACTGTCCCGAAAAGACTGAACAAACTTTACTCAGCATACCAGTCGACTGATTATAGTGCCAGTCGACTGTCCCGAACGATTACACGAGACTGAAAATATAATAATAGGGTCGTACCAGTCGACTGATACATAGTCCCAGTCGACTGTCGGCCTACAGATCTCACAAATTAGGTCTGTAATCAATACTCAATACTGGAGTTTATCACAATACCAAATCCCTTCCTCAACTCAAATCTGATCCAATTCGTAATAACAAGGTCCAGAGATTCCTCCATCCAATTTCTTATCTTCAATAATCATGAATCAAACTTCAACATGTTTCAAGCAATCAAGAATTGTCAATCGAGATCTACTAATCTTTCATGGATTTCACATGTATATCACAAATACAACCATGGCGTCGATTCCATACAAGATACGAAAACATCAAACAAAACAACATGCAATCATACACCTAAACAAAACAAGTCTATATCACTCACTTTTAGAAGCAAGAAGAATCCACAAAAGCCTTCCTTTGCTAGATCCAAACTCCTTCTCCAATCACCAAGAAAATAATATAATGAAACCTGAGTTATGCAGCGAATGAAGGCTGCAACTCTCTTTATATAGGCCGGGAATTAGGTTCTAGGGTTTTCAAATACATTTGCAAAACAATCCCTTCAAAATACAATTTTATATATATCTATCTACTCTTGGAAAATCATCCAAAATTCATTAAAATTAGGATTTAATAGAAAATATACTTCTAAATCTTAACCAATACTGTTTAAAACGTCCAAAATGCCAATTTTGCACTTTAGCCCTTAAAAATGTCAATTTTACAAAAAGGTCCTTCTTTTCTTAAAATTTGCAAATAGTACTAATTAAATTCAGAAAAATCCGGAAAAATACTAAATAATTCCAAAATAATAAATAATGATTTTTCATAAAGAAATCTTAATTTTTCAAACATCTCAAAAGTCATTTGCACGTGTTTTGCACGTGTACAAAAGATAAACCTTCTAGGAAAATATCAATTAAATCCTCAAAACTCATTTAAATTCATTTTCAAATAATTAAAATAATATTTGAAAATACGGGGTTCTACAAATTATGTTTATTGCAGTAGAATTGTTTTATTGCTATGGAAATGTGAAATCGGAACCATGATAGTTGTAGAATATGCTTGTGAATGATTAGTAATTGAAATAATTGAAATTGTACTTATTAATCCTTGTGACACTAGTTTAATGAATGAGGCCATGACATAGAGTATTGTGGGAGTAAAAGAGGAAAAAGCAAGATTTAATGTTCTTTCAAGATAGTTGTAATACAAAATTTAGTAGAGAGTATGCTAAATTTAAATGTTACAATTGTAGACCTAGAACACCAATTAGAAGGAAAATTCATGTTTTAATGTCAAAATAATGTTTTTAAAATACTGTTTTGTTAAAGTATATAAAATTCAATATTCTGGAAAATTTTATGACTTTATATGGAAGAGAAACAAATTTAACAACTTTTGAAAAAAGAAATAATTTTGATAAATAGAGAGACAAATCAAAAACATTTTAACCCGTTCTCATATCAGTTAACCATCAAGGTCATACTGGTTATTGGGTGCGCCATTAGAGCTCTACTGTAGCTCGGCGGCACTGTTGTGCTCGGGTTCGAGTATCGGCAGAGGTATTTATTTTTAAAAGTTTGATTTTTCCACTAAACCCGAGAACAGAACTCAACATTATTTAAACCCCTCCTTAAGCCAGTTGAGCACTGTGGCCTTTCTGGTTAGCGGGTGGGGGTTAGTGCGGTTACTGTTCACCCGTTGGGCTTTGGGTGTGGGTTTGAAACCGGCTGAGGCCACTTTTTTTTTTATAGAAAATCCGATTTTTTAAAATGCATTTAATTTTTTTTAAAGTTTTAAATGTGATAAAAAATTGAAGAAAATAGTGGAAAATTTTTCTGAAGATACATAGACTTCACAAAAATTATTTCCTAAATATTTGGACTTTTAAATGAGAAATAGGAGTAAAAGTTAAGAATAAAAATTCATAAAAACCTTGGACTTGATTCTTTGTACTTCAAAACAAATTAATGAATTTTTGAACATAGAGAGAATTGAAAAGAGATGAAATTGAGATTTTCGCTTATAAAATATTGAGTAGAATTTAATGAGAAATTGTTTAAGAATATGCAAGTTGTGCAAGGAAATTTATTAAAAAAGAGAACATGATGAAATGCAAAATTTGTGAGTAAGTATACTATCCTTTTAATGAACATGAAAAGAGAACTCAGACTAGAATTTTAGCTAAGACCTCACATCGGCAAGAATGAAAGTATTGAAAAGAGAAATGTGATATTTTGACCAAGTTTGGATCGTTGATAATAATTGATATTGGAAAGACCGATGTAGGGGTAACGCTAGATTCTAGAATATTGATCTTCATTTATACATAAGGATTAGATACATAGTGAAGATGTGATGAATGTAAGAGAAAAACATAACTATGAGGGCCACTAGATTGGCGGCGTAAGAGTATTCACAGGATGTCCCATGATGCGTCATGAATAGGGTGTGGATACTACTCCAGAGTACCGTCCCGGTGGTGACGCTTAAGGGGTGGTCTAGTGACTACGGGTGGTGCCATGTCTATGGCAGGAGGTGAATTGACTACAAGATGGCTGCATGATGAGTTAATGTGTCAGTGCGTGGGATTCTCTCCAGGGCACCTGGACGTGGGCTCGTAACTCATAGAACACCTAGGATACTTACCATAGTTTCCGTAGTAGATTAAGTCATGGCGAGGGATTGAACCCTATAAGATGAAAAATGATTAAGGGCTTGCGCTCGGACCTATGTAGTATGGGCTGCATACACTCTGAACAAGTGCGCATTAGTGTCCTATAATACAAACAACTGCATTAAGGACTAACTGCACGTTCACAACACGACATCAATAGGGTAGTCCCCTTAGTTTGTGTTGTGAGAAGTATGTGCTTTCTAAGTATGAGAAATTGATGTATTATATCCCAGCGTCAGTTGAATTAACTGACATGCCCACAGTTTCTATGCAATAAAGTGGTTGACAAGATTAAAGTATGCATACTGCTTAAAGAATGATTTAAGTGCTGTATATTTTTATTCATGTAATTGTTGTAAATTGCTTCCGCTGTATAAGTAATGTAAATGTAACTCTGATATAACAAAAGTTTTTTAATTCCTTGTAAAATTGTACGAAGAGAAGTGTAAAGATCATGTGGAACTTCGAATTCAGTGTTATTTGGAATTCGGGGTGTTACACTTTGAATAGAACAATATGTCGTCGATGAACACAATGACAAAAGAATCGATGAATGGCCGCAGAACCTTGTTCATCATGTCCATGAAAATAGCAGGTGCATTGGTGACTCCGATTGGCATGACTAGAAATTCATAGTGACCATGCTTAGTTCGGAAGGCCGTTTTGTGCGCATCTTCTTCTTTTACTCAGACTTGGTGATATCCTGACCGTAAGTCTATCTCGGAGAAAATAGCTGCTCCTTGAAGACAGTCGAACAGATAATCGATTCGAGAAATTGGGTACTTGTTCTGCACTGTAACCTTGTTCAACTCTCTGTAGTCGATACACATCCCCATTGATCCATCATTCTTCTTCACCAAAAGAACTGGGGCTCCCCATGGTGATGCACTAGGCCTGATGAATCTCTTGCTCAACAACTCTTCGATCTGCTTCTTGATCTCATCCTTCTCAACCGGTGCCATTCTGTATGGTGCTGTGGAAATAGGTGCACTTCCTGGCTGAACAGTGATGCTGAACTCTACATCTCGATGAGGGGGAAGCCCTGGTAGATCATCAAGGAACACTGCTGGAAAATCCTGGACCACTGGAATCTGCCTCACTTCTTCTGGAACTTTCTGCTCTGACAAAGCTGCTACTAACTGCTTACACTTCCTCTTATCTTGAAATGTAACTGCTGGTCCTCCTGGTGCCTTCACCATAACTTTCTTGCTCTTGCACTCAATATTGGCACTATAAACTGACATCCAGTTTATGCCAATAATGATGTCGACCCCCAAAACTTCCAACTCAATAAGGTCGATGTCAGAGAGCCTGCCTCCGATCTCAAGATCACACCCTTCATAATATCAGTCGGTAGTCAAGTTTTCTCCTGACGGAGTAGCCACAAATAGAACTTTGCTAGGAAAAATTTTAGGTTCGACTCCCAATCGTTTTGCAAATGAGGGTGACACAAATGTGTGTGATGATCCCATATCAAATAAAACAGATGCTTTTATTCCATTTATTTGAATGTCTCCCCTCGGTCAAAGCAAACACTCGTCCCTGCCGGAACTGCTTTTGCCTTGGGTTGGATTGTCTCTGACTCGGCCCTTCCCGCTGAAGTTGAGGGCAAAATGGCTTGATGTGGCCCTCTTTGTCTCAAAGAAAACAAGTCCTGTTTGCCTGCGGCTTGGTACACCCAGAAGATATGTGGCCTGCCTCTCCACATTTGTAGCATGTGGGTACCCTTCCATTCACAGCAACAACATTTGCTCTAGTTGGTTTGAAACGCTGTGCTGGGGGCTGACTCCTGAAATTGCTCGGCGCTGCAGGCCTCTTGCTCATGCTCTAATTGTTCATCTTGACCTGTACTGCCTGGAACTGGTTCATATTTGACTCAGTAGCGGCAGCCCTCCTGACCAGCTTCTCAATAATGTGGATACCTAGGGGTATCATGCGGGCCCTCAAGCTTGGCCTCAACCCTTGCTCAAACTTCTGTGCTTTCTTGGCTTCATCCTGTACTATTTCAGGCGTGTACCTTGAGAGTTGGTTGAATTTGGTCTCATACTCCTGCACAGACGTACCACCTTGCTGCAAGCCCAGAAATTCCATAGCCTTCTTCTCTTAAACATCCATTGGAAAGTAGTGACTCCTGAATTCTTCCAGAAACTCCTCCCAAGTAAGTTGCACATTGTCCAAAGTCCTTTTCAGCGATTGCCACCAAACACCTGCATCCTTCTCTAGCTGGATGGTGGCCAATTTCACCTTGCTGGCCTATGGGGTCTCTAGAACTTCAAAGACTGATTCGATCTGCCTAATCCAATCATCAGCAGCATCTGGATTTGCCTAGCCTTCAAACACAGGTGGCCTCATCCTTTTGAACGATTCAACCAGCCTAATTGCTATGGGAGCATGTACAGCTAGCCCTGGCCCAACATTCCCAGCGATGTTGGCAGCAAAAGCATTTAAGTTTTGATATACTCGTACTAGTTCGGTCTCCAAATCTAGCCCATTCTCACCGATATGCACTTCACCGTCCCTCTTCCTTTGTGCCATTTCTGAGTCATAAAATTCATCATTAATCATCATAAATAATACAAATAACATCGCTTCAATAAAATTTATTCATTCTAAGAAGAACTTTGTTCCAATACATCCATTACATCCTTTAATAAAATACATTCTAGATTCTACGATTTTTCTTGGCTACTCTGAGCTCGTCTCGTAGTTCCTGGAATTCCTTCCTTATATCTTCAAAGCTTTGTTGCCTCTCCTGCTTGTCCCAGCAAGTGAGGTGGTCCAATTTGGCAAAGTGTCGATCATTCACGTGCTGAACCTTCTCGAGTTCGCACACTTGAAAACTCAGCTCTTGAATGCACTCCTTGTCTTCTGCCCGTTGCGCCTCCAAGTGGTTAACTTTCCACTTTTGTGCAGCCAACTCTCGTCGAAGAGAAGCAGCAATATCATTTGGGTCATCTGGAACGAGTTCTTCGTCTGGGGATTCTTCGGGGAAATCAGGCAGAGGTGGAGTAATCTCCCTGGACTCGAGGAATTCCTCTTCTATCTCCACTGGTTCTTCTTCTTCCTCTTCTGGGTCTTCTTCTATTGGCTATTCCTCTTCATCCTCGAAGGGGACAAACCAATGCGCCTCATTCTGGGGATCATGCTGATTGGCCATCTTATAGGAAAAAGGAGGAGAAAAATGTCATCTCATAGAGCAACACAAGCATAAGTTTAAATCTCTATAAGTTGAAACTCACACTCTAATGTCTACTCTAGGGTGTCGTTCCTTATAAATTTCAAATGTCTACTACTTGGGAAACGTGCTCTGATACCATCTGTAACGCCCCAAATTTCAAATAAGACTGAATTCGAGATTCCACAGGATCTTTACACTTCACTTCGTACAATTTTACGAGGAAATTTAAACTTTTCAACATACATCAGAGTTCTGTACAATATTTACACAGCAGAAGATAAAATGAATTACAATAATGAAAATAATATACAACTTGTATCATCTTTAACATGTAACAACATCATATCAACTTTACTTCTTCATGAGAAATCCAATTCCTGCATAATAAGCTGTGGGCACGTCAGTTATTTACAACTAACGAAAATGTTATACACGGTCAGCCTCTCTATGCCGTACATTTAACGATCTCAATATTTCAACAGATCACAAACTTGAATGAAAATAAAGTGTTTAAATGCGACTACACTAAACATATAAGTGTATGCAATGCCTTAATACCTAATACAGATATTTTACACTAAGATGATACTAATGCATATTTGTTCGGATTCTATGCATCCCATACTACATAGGTCCGAGGGCAAGCACCTACGTACTCCACATTATAGGGTTCGATCCCTCGCCATGAAGACTACCTAATAACAAAGCAAGGTTTAGATCATTCCACGAGTACGGATCTCAGTCCCGGAGTCCACTGCCCGACTGTTATAACAGACTCCTCATCGTGCGAATCATCCCGCAAGTGCCCCTCTAGCCTCGGTATACGTGTATACATTGGAATACGGAAAACTATCCGCCCGACTATGCATAGTCCCGGGTTTAAAATAAAAGTCTGTCTCTCATGAAGCAACCACAGTCCCGGAATCCACCGCCCAACTGGGTCTATAGTCCCGGAATCCACCGCCCGACTATATAGAGTGCCCCACTTATGTTTGCCCAGGTTTACTACATCTTCAATTATGTGCCTAATTCTTAAGTTCAAGACATGAATAAATTTCCATACTTACAGTTAATTTTACCCCCTACCGGACTTAATCAAAAAAATACGAGATAGCCCATGGCCATATCTCAAAATATATCTCAAATCTTTTCAATTTAATAGTACCGGTACCCGTGGTCTTACTAACCCTAAATCACAAACTTTCATGTACAAGAATCCATGGGTACACATACCCTTCAATAAAAATGTCTTAAACTTAAATATTCTCATCTTCAATTTATTCACAAATGATCAATGTCTTATCTTAACGCTTATTTACAAAGTAATCATTGTCTTATCTTGACACTATTCATGATCTATTTATTCGTTTAATTCATTTCATGAACATAAATTAATCACTTGAAAACTTACTAGCAATTTAAGCTCATAAAAATGTATCTCAACCACATCCAACATTTCTTAAACCAAGTAAGAGTATAATCTTTTCAAAAGAAATCACTTCACACAAACATATTTTACTCTTCCTCAAAATATAAATCTCATACTCTTTAATAATTAAACCTTAAGTCAAAACTAACTTTCTATCTCAATTTCTCCTTTTTAACATCTCAAATATACTTGAAAAATTCTACAACTCTTTTTAATAAATTCAATTTCATTTTATAGGAATTCTAGTATTTTTCTCAATTTTTTATTCTCATTAGAAATCCTTTAAAAAACTTTAAAACTAAAAGAAAAAAAAATCAAAAGTAGCCTTCGAGTTTCGAACCCAGACCGGCCAAGAGCTACAGTAACCGCCCAAAGATCCAACCACAAGCCACTGAGTCCATATGGACTCTGTGTCATAAAGCTACATCGAATTCCTCTTATACCCAAATATAGAGTTCGGATTTTATTTAAATGAAACAAATAAAAATGTGTCCAACAAGTTTTGAACCCAAGATCTCTTACAAGTATAGTAGTGCTCTGTGGTGCACTGGCTAACCAGTAAGTCCGAGTGTGATTTATTATTAGGAATCATGCTACTGAAGTTTTGTTCACAACATTCTGAAATTAGTTATTTTTCACAAAACTCGACATATGATCGATCTAACATTTTTTTGAACTGTACTTTTCTTATTCTTGCTGATCTTACTTGAAACGATGATTCACGAATTTGCAAACTTGTATTCTAAACATTGTATCTATATTCAAATTATCTCATTTTCTTGAATGAACAAAAGTTTCATTTCTTCATTTTAATCAAAATAACATAATGTATCTCTTGCAAATAATTTCAAAAATGATTCTATATATATTAATTCAATTTCACCCAAAAATTCATTTTTATCAAAAGCAAAAAATCTCAACATACTATCTTTCCATTATATTTCTACATTTGTGAATTAACATGCATAAATGGCCATGACATATTGTCTCTTTTTCTTATTTCTAATTAACATGTTAAAACCAAAATTTCACTACTACTCATGGTACAAACAATAGCATGGATTTGTTCTCTTTCTTTTTCTTATTTTCATCCAACATGTTGACTATAATGAAATTTCTACAATTCATAAATAGTATGGATTTGTACTCTTGTTATCACATCAACTTTATTTTTACTACTCATGTAATATATTAGCATGCATGTCTTATAATTTAGAAAAACACAAGATTACTAATATGTCTTACTGACATCACATCAATTGATCTATATCACTAATATCGTTTTCTAGCATGCTCAACCTAAAAATTAGAAAATAAGGAGACCACCCACCTCTAATGAAGAATAACAATCAAGAATGAAGAGACCACTTCTAGCTCTTAGCTCCAACTAGCACCTCCTTGTCCTTCTCCTCCTAGCAAGAGCTCTCCAATGCACAATGGTACTCTCTTTCTCTCTTTCTTTTCCTCTCTTTATTTTTGTTTAGTTTGAGTATGAAATGAGAAGGAAATTTGGGTGCATTTATAGGACAAAGTGAGAGTTTAAAGTGCAAAATTATTCACCTAATAAATTACTCCACTTAATTTTCCAACTCGTCATAATCCTAACTCCCCTATCTTCCAACTCTTCATGTCTCCACCTCTTCAAAACTCAACCCCCTCTTGCCTCTTCATTTACCACATGCACGTGTTGTGTACTAGTGCACACACATATACAATATTTAATACAATTTCTATAGTTTTAAATTGTGTATTAAAAGTTGTTACTTGTCATGTATGAGTCCATGCACAACTTAAAATAGGATTTAATTAATGGGTTTGTCCCATGGGCTTTTTTTTAATCAATTTAATTAATTTGTCTAGTGGGCTCTCCTTTTAATTAATCTAATGGGCTAGAATCTCTCTTTAGGTCCATGGGTTTAATAAAAGACTAAATAAAGATTATGCATGCTAAATTAGTAAATGATAGTAAGAAAATGAAAAAATTAACACGTGCATCATACGTGCAAAATTGAAAAATGCATTTTTAAATAAAATAAAAATATGGAGTGTTACAGATTTCCTAATAGTAGAACGAGTGTTTACACTTTTCGTACTTAGGGTGACATACCAAACGATTTGTAGTTTTACTAGGTTTACCCGTGGACACTTGCCTACGACACATCTTCTGAACGATGCAATATATGAAAAACACTGTAAACATTAAAATATATGCAATCCTATTTGACTAACAAATCACATAGGTCAACATTTATATGCAATAACATCTGGTTAGTGACTACACAATAAGTTATAAAATATTTAGAATGTCGTAAAATAATTACATACTAAAACAATTAGGGGTGATTTGGTTGGTTGTAAAAAAATGAAGAGAAGGAAAAGCAATGTAGCAAAAACAATTCCTTGGATTTGATTTCTTAAAAGTAGCTCTGGTTGAATATAAGTAATACTACAGCGAAAGTAATTTAAAACACTTTTTTTATTTTTTTTGTTTTACATGAAATTAATCCAAAATTAGGGATGAATTAATTTTATTTAAGATTAATCCCTATTGTTTTGGATGAGTTAATTAAGCTTAATTAGATTGAAACTAATTAACTTTTAATCCCTAAATTGTAATTAATTAAGAAAAGACTAATTAAACCACAATAATTAGAGCTTTTCTTGATTAAGATTAGTGTGATTTTAATTGGTGTTTTCTTGATTAATTAAAAGTAGGGATTAAATGTTAATTAATTTCAAAACCCAAATAAAAATAAACTACTTCACACAACATAAATTATAAATCTGAATGTGGCTACTGTAGCTACAGTAATGGGTGGAAAAATATCTTTTGTGAGCATAAATCTGGATCGTTGATTTCCTTCAAATTGAAGGATAGCCACTTGATAACTTTCTTTTGAATTGCCTTGTGTTTTATTATATAGATCCAACAATAATTCTAGGCCTCGATACATGCAGTTGTATATATATGGTACTGAGCATGAACTCGATAATAGATTAATGGAAAGTGATTTGGTGAGTTGGCAAGTTGTGGAAAAGCTTCAACAAATTCTCCATGCACATAGTCCATATATCCATAATTTGTGGTGCCTTTCAAGATGCTCTGTTGTGGACAATTGTAAGCTAATACTTAAGGAAAGAGTAAATCATGGATGTAACACCCCGTAAAATTGAGTAATGACAATTTTGCCCTCGCGTGTTACACACGTGTATTTTGTACCGTTACGAGTAATATTCGTAACGTATTTTTATATAAATGTCGTATTCTGATTATTTATATGTTTTCTATTTTCTCAAAACTCTTTTTTATCTTATTCTTAGCCAACTCAAATATTTATTTTAATCTTGGTGTTTTACGTACATTGCACGTGCTTTCAATACACTTGTCGATGACGTAAATTTTACCGTTACGCGAAATATTCGTAACATTATCAAAATAAATATTTTTCGTATGTTATATTCCGATTATTTATAAACTTTTCCCAGTTACTCAAATCTATTTCGTATTTGAATATCTGTTTTGATGCGTGCATTGCACGTAAAATTTAATGAATTTTAATCCATAAAATTTTCCAAAGTGATGTACAATTTTAATCTCATTTTATTTGTCACAAATGTATTATTTTTTAATTAAAACTCATAGGCCTAAAGTTCATCTTAAAGCCCATTAGAAAATTTATTTAAAAGAAAAGCCCATAATAAATTATACTCTTTCAATGAACAATTTTTAATTCTACACACTCGTTATGTAACAAACAACTAGCCTAATAATAAAAATATAAAATTAATTAAAAGAATGAAAAGTGTGCACATGGGGCGCACGTGTGTGCACTCAAGGGTTTTGGCCATGCATATGAAGGAGAAGAGGTGGGGATTTGTGGTAGTAATGGTGAGTGGGTATTTATTTTGGTTAATCAGTATTTATTTTTGGGTAATGGGTGTCTCTTCATTCACACAAAATACCCTATAAATACCACCTCTTACTTCATGAACATTGCACCAAAAATCAAAAGAAACAAAAAAAAGAAAAGAAAAAGAGAAAAGAGAGAAGGAGCTTTTGGTGTTGGCAAAGTGCTATGAGGAGAATGCTTGCTTTGGTTGGAGCTTGGAGCAACTTCCTAATAATTTTAATTTCAATTTTTGCATCATAAGGTGGGCTTTTCTTCTTTCTTTCTAAAATATAGCAGTATGCATGTGTAGGAAAGATTGATGCATAAAATTGATATTTTATATGAGTTCTAGTTAATTTTGTGATGCTATGTGTTGATGTTATTTAGAATGTTTATAGAAATGAAATATGAAAAAAAATGTGACTCAATTTCACTTACAGGACACCCTCCAAACTATTTATAAAAATAGGACAGTTGGAAGTAATTTTTCAAGAAAGACCCTAACTTTAGGGATATTTACACAACACTAAAACTAAAAATTTACATATCTCACTACCCTATTTAAAAACTAGATATTTCACAGAAAATAAAGAAATTAAGATTAAAAAGTCTCTCAAATTTTAAAATCAGATACATTGATAGAATATTAACACAAAGAAAGCATATAACTAATAGGAAAATATCAGAATATTTGTTAATAACAAGTAAAACAACCAAAAAACACTTAAGAAAATACAAAAAGAGATAACATACAAGGTATTAGATTATAGAAATGAAGAAGCAAGTGGGTATTACCAACACCTTCTACCATATAAAATATTAGGCTAGGTATGGCTAATAAAGCAGTAAGATTAAATCCAAATATAGGACTAGAAATTTATATGATAAACATACAAGAGTTGGAAGAAAATTGCAATGGTGCTGAGTTTGTAGGAACTATAAGAAAAGATTTAAAAATCATAAATAAAAACATAAAAGAACTAGGTAATTATATAACCGAGGATACAGAAAAAGAATTAGGCATAACGGAAGAATGTATGAAGGATTTAGAAGCTATAACAACACTTAATATAAATATTTTAGAAATAGAAGATTTAATGGCAAATCCCAATTTAGTGGAAGTAAAGGAAGTCTTCAAAAATCTAGATATAACGAATGAAGAAATAAAAATGGATCAAGATAAAGATAAGGTTATAGCAAAACCTACAGAAATTCAAACTGACATGTACGAAATCTTAAGACCACCACCTAAGAAAAGACCTGATCACCTACCATGAAAATGGCAAAAAACAAAAAATAATAAGTTAGGAAGAGACAAAGAAAAAGAAATGCCAAAATATGAACCTACAGAAAACTACGAAAAAGGAATAGCAGCAAATGGAGAATGGCTAGATCTAGACTGCATAAAAGACATAGACAGAACAATAGAAGAATGGGTAAATGCCTCACTAATAGTAGGATTTAGGCAAAATCTTTCAGGAAATGCTTTTGAGAAATTTATAAAAGCAACGTTTATATGAGTAGTAGCAAAATGGTGGAATAGACCAAAGGAAGAAGAAAGAAATACTATAAGAAAATCAAGACTAATTGATGATAGAGGAACTGAAGAAACCTCAGCACAACAAACCTTAGGTCTAAAAAAAATAATTACAAATTACGAAATAGCAATAAGAACAGAATTCAATGTCTACGATAAAGGAGAAAAGCACACTATATAAAAAAGAATCAAGCAAGATGGAGACTAAGTAACTTAGAAATATGCGACATGTGTTATTTTGATAAATGTGCTTGTGAATTCCGAGTATATTTTCAAGATAGTTATTATACAAAAGAAGAACGGAGTCCAATCTTGAACTCATTCTTTTTAAAACTACCTGATCCATGGAGTATAAACATATATAGTGCATGCATTGATGAGAAAGTAAAACGAGAAGTAGACACTTTAGGGTATAGAACACAATTTGTAAAAGATTATAGGGATAAAGTGCCCCAAGATGCTAGAGCAACAATGAAATACTAGAGAACATATAAATAAAAAACTTGTTATGAAGATGCAAGACCGAATCATTGGGAATGTACTAATAACTATAATTATACAAAGAAAAGTGAACACAAATTCCAAGAATATAAACCAAAATATAGAAAAACTTTTAAGAGATATAAAAAATCCTATAAAAGATACTTTAGAAGAATAAATAAAAATAGACAATATCCGAAAACCCAAAGAAATGTAATTGTTATATATGTGGAGAAGTAGGACATATATCACCAAATTGCCCTAAAAGAATAAAAAAAGAAAATGTAAAATACGTAAAAGAAATTGAAGAAATAAATAACATAAATTATGAACCCATAGAATATGAGAAAGGCTTGTCAATAAGTGAAGATGAAGAAATAATGGTATTGGAAGAAGATAGTAGAAGTAGTCAAGGTGAAACAGAAGAATATGAAATAAACATGATGACAGAAATAACAGAAATAGGAGAACAATTAGAAAGAGAAGAAAACAATGAAGAAGTGAGGAAAAGAATGTGCTTTGACATACAAAAATACGATAAAATAAGAGCAACCAAATTACACATAAACTCAAAAGAGATATTGAAACTACCAATATTCGAAAGAAGTAAGAATATCATCATAATAGCCAGGAATAATGAACAACCTATAGACATTGAACAAGTACAAGAAAAAACCATAATCCCATTAATAACCGAAAGAATAATAAGACAAGAGGTGGAAAAAATAAGTAAGACACATACATTTAGGAGCTATGCAAATAATAATAAAAGCTTATTTTAAGGAATGAATAAATACACCCCTAGAAATATAGCTAATGGATGATAGAATAATATCAACTACACAAGATGCCTTAATAGGAATAGTACAAGGAAACTTAATGTATCAAAGATAAAATTTACAATAAAACTGAATTTCTCTATAAGCATGGCCGAAGAAAATAAGGACAAAAGCCTAGTCATATACCACAGATTATCAGGAATAGAAATGATAGAGAAAAGCAAAGTTATGAGTATAAAAATAAGAAATATTTATGCTTTCACTAGTAAACATGAAGTAAAAAATAGAAGTACAGATAATTTTCAAATAGAACCGCTATTCAGTGAAAATATAAGATACAAACTAGCTAGAGAAAATCCTGAAATGATCATACCAAATTATATAGAATTTGAATTTAATAAAGCAAAAGAAATTGCAAAAGAAAAAGCACCACAAATCATGTTCGGAAAGAGATCACTATCAATAAGAAACAAACAACAAGCACTAGAATTAATACCAATAATAACTACATTAGACAATCAGAACAATAACCAATTTAAAATAGAAATAGAATATTATGATAGTGGAAAATGGAATAAACAAGTAGCCCTAGTAGATACAGGAGCTACTTTTTTTTGATGAAACGGATAGAGTCCAAAGACTCCAGCCATAATATATATTCATAAAAATAATTGTAGCAAGGTCTTACAAGGCGTAAAACAATTAGTACAAAAACAATATACTACAATACAGATCCAACTAGAATTACATCCACCGATGAACATACGCTAAGCCGAGAAGAACACACCCCAACTAGAAGCCTGCTGATCGAGTAAGCCAAACCACGCAATGAAATAGAAGAAGCTCCCGAGGCTGATTGGAGTGAAAGGAAGCGAGGTGACCAAAGTGGCCATCTCGCCTGAATACTCTGATCGTGAAGGCGGGAAGCGCACCTGCGAAAATCAGAAAGACGATAGACAAACGAGCCACAATACCAAACGCCGTGATTAAGAGTACCTCCTCCCTTGGCTCGAGACGCCAGCGAGGGCGCGACAGGAGGACACGAGAGGCAAAAGGCAGAAGTCTACTAACACGGCAAGAAAACATCGACAGGTGAACACTACACCCAAAGAATGGGTCATAGAACCAACTGATTTAATCAGTTACAAAACAAACCGACAGAACAAGGAAATCAATGCTAATCAACAATGTGAAACACTAAACAGCTGAACTAAGTATACTGAAAATCACAGCTAACCCATGGAACACAGCACTCCTCCCAATCATAAGATAGAACATTAATAGAACTGATACCAGTCCATACTGCTTGTCAGCAGCAGCTACATCAGTAAACATCCAATTAAGAAGACCAGCATAGTAATTAAACCAAACACAGAGCTCTCAACATATGAGCTCAGAAAGTAGAAAAACAGGACGAAACGTTCCAACCACTAGTGAAACACATTAACATCAGCACCATCCAAAACTCATCAAACAGAAGAGAGCGGTAGCAGTCCCACAAAAGAAAACCTGGGCATCAACAACAAATTCCCAGCCAGAACAGCCTCATTACGGGGACAAAACAACTTGCCAAAAGCATAATGAGGGTAGACAACACTACCCTTTAAGCCTGCAAAAGAAAACAAGCAAGGGCAAATCACAAGATCTCACCGGAAAATCTGCAAGCCACACCTCAAAAGTGCCGGAAGAGAGAACTACTGCGAAAAGAACTAGAAGCAAATCAGATACCGAAAAAGAAATACCAATAAACGCAGTAGAGATATCTACTACCAAAAAAACTAGAAACTAAGACAGATTTAGAACATTAAATAGCATTGAGATTAATAAGACAATTGTAAGCCTTCTCCAACCTTTCACCCTTCATATTTTCTCTAGCTTCCGATTTTAAAGAAGAAGATCAAAAATTGAATAAAAGGAGTAACTCTTTAGCTAATGATCGAGATGGAGTGATAATATGCCGGAAAATTCTGTGATTTCTTTCTCTCCAAATAATCCATAGAATAATCTGGAAAGAGAGGATCCAAGAGTTGTGGAAATTACGGTTAGGGGGACGCTTAGACCAGCAATCGAACAGACTGATCGAAGTGTCAGACACTCCCCAGGCCAGAACGGTAATTTTCCATAGAGTTAGAGTGTAGTCGCAGTCAATAAACAAGTGGTTCACATCCTCAGAAAACGACTCGCAAAGTGGGCACAATTGTTCCCAAGCTAGATATAGGAGCTACTAATTCACATAATAAACAAATAAATATAAAAACAACAGAATTAATACCATTAGAACATCCATATTACTACCTAGACTATTACAATAATAGACATCCAATTGTGCATAAAATAATACTGCCATTAAGGATAAATGGTAAAAATAAAATGCTATTACATTTACATGTAGATCCAGAGCACAATGTTAATGAAATATTATTAGGAACTGACTTCCTTACATCAGTACAACCTTGTTCAATTCAAGAAGAAAAAATCACAATAACAGTAAACATGAAAGTATAGTAATAAATAGGATATTTTGTAAATGAATCCATTAAGAGCAACAAAAAATACATTATACATACTGACAGAATTTGTCTACGATGGATACAAATCAAGAAACTATCATAGTCTAGTAGACACTGGAGCAGGTACTAGCTTATGTCGTGAAAATATACTATCAAGATGGAAACAAGTTGGTTATAATAAAAAGGCAATAACTGGATTAACTGAAAAAACCGTCATACTTGATAGATATCAACAAAATGTTAATATACAAATAGGAAATTACATACTAAAAATACCAATAATATACCGGTTTGATGATATGAATAATGATGTACAATTAGGAAATGACTTTTTTCAGCAATACTATCCTACAACCATATCACATAAATCAGTTGTATTTACAACACCTTGTAGACACCAAGCAATAGAAATTAGAATAACCCAACCTTATTCTAGAACCGACCTGCTGCACATAAGAGTTTATTCAACCCAGCGTGGTGAATATCAATATTTACCAAACAAAACCAGAATACAACAAGTCCAAGAAATAACTACAAAAGAAATTTTACAAAAAACAATTAAAAGATCTATGCGGAGAAGACCCCTTGGCAAAATAGGACTTAAGTAAACCCACAATACATATAGAGTTAATAGAAAAAAAAAAAATTAAACCTATAAGGCACACTCCAACAGATCTAGAAGAGTTCAAAATACATATAAAAGAATTAATGGAAAATAATTACATAAGAAAATCACAAAGTCCACATTTATCACCAGTATTCATAGTAAGAAAACATTCAGAAGAAAAAAGAGGTAAATCCCGAATGGTAGTAAATTAAAAGGAACTAAATAAAAAATACTAAGAGATTTGGATATCTACTACCAGATATGCAAATAATACTTAATACAGTAAAGACAAGAAAAATATATTCGAAATTTGATTGTAAATCAGGATTTTATCATGTAAAACTAACAGAAGACTCAAAACAGATAACAACATTTAGTACACATCAAGGATTCTATAAATGGAATGTATTACCATTCGGATATAAAAACAGTCCAGGAATATTTCAGGAATATATGGATAAGATATTTGAAAAAAACAACAATTTCATATTAGTATATGTAAATAATATTCTAATAGGATCTGAAAACAAAGAACAACATAAAGAACATCTACTAAAATTCATAGAAATAGTAAAAAATACAGGTATTATACTATCAAAAAAGAAAATGGAATTGTTCAAAATAGAGATAGAATTCTTAGGAATAGAGCTACCACCACATATAGCAGAAAAAATAAAGACATTTTCTAATGTCCTAAAAGAAAAAAGAGAAGTACAATCTATAATCGGGTTACTAAATCAAACAAAAGGATACATACCAAATTTATTAGCAAAAACAAATTGGTTAAAACAAAAACTAAAAAAGTTTAAGAAATGGGAATGGACCCCAGAGGATGGAGAAAAACTTAAAATATTAAAACAATAGACTTCAAAATTAAATAAGCTAAGATTACCTGTCAAAGATTGTTCATGGATAATAGAAACAGATGCATGTGAAAATAATTGAGGAACAGTATTAAAATTCATTGAAATAGGAGAAGAAGAGGAAAGACTAGCCAGATATACTAGTGAATCATTCACCCAGACCCAACTAAATTACCACATAAACTGTAACCCCTATTTCCCCAATTCCGTATTTTCTGTGTATTTTTGGTATTTTAAATTTTTGTAAATTATTTTCCGCTTTCAAATTCTTTTCGTTAAAATGCATTTTTGAATCTTCCACTAAAGTTTATTTTTAATCAATAATTTTATTTGTAACTATTTACGATGATTTTTACATCCTATTAATGTCGTTGTTATTATTGTTCAGTATTATTATTATTACTGTTATTTTTATTTTTATTATTATGATCTTTGTTATTATTTTTATAATTACCTTTGATTGTTTATTTAAAAATCTATTTCTATTGTATTTAGTAGTATTTGAGTATTGATTTATTGCATACAAATTGATTATTTGTATTACTATAATATTTTTGATATATTTATTCATTTATTTTTCTAAAACTCCAAACCATTTTCTTATTGCATTTTTATACCCTATAACCCAACCCAAATACCTAATATTCACATATAAACCCAACCCGTCCTAATACCCATACTCGGTTCCCTATACACAACCCTAACCTATTACCCTACACATACTCGTCCCTATTAAACCCTATTGACCACAGCAGCCGTTTCATCTTCTATACCTCATCCCCTCGTCTACTCCTCCTCAACCCTGTGTGCACTCCCGAACCCATACAGCCGCCTTCCTCCTTCTCATCTCTCCCTCCTCTACCTTCTTCCGTCCATCTCCAGTCGCGACGCAACCACCACAGCGCAGCTCCCTATCTCCCGTCCATCCTCCTGTTGCACTGCCAGTCTGCAGCCAGGACGACAGCGACGCGCCGCCCTCCAGCCAGTCGCGTTCCCTGTGCTCCCTGCCTCCGTCCCAATGTCATCTCGCAGCAGCTGCACAGTCCCCCTGTGGCTGTTCTCAGTGCTTCCCTAAGCCGCAACAGCAGGCAGCACTCTGTGCTGTGCTTTCCCTTGCAGTGGACAGATCTGCGACAGCGAGCAACATTTCTATGTCGCCCCATGTGTCCCTCCGTCGACGCGCAACAGACGACAACAGTGAAATCCACTCCCCACGTTCCTTCGTCTCCCTTACTCTCCCTTGGTGTGCGTGTTGGGTTTCGTCGTATGCGTGTGCTCGAGGTTGTGTTTGTTAGGTTCGTTTGTTCGTTGTTCGTGTTCGTGGGATTGTGTGAGTGAGTTCATTGTTCGTTGTGTTTGAGGTTGTGTCCGTGGGTTGTTCGTTCGTTGAGTTCGTTGCCCGGGAATCCGTTCCCGTTATTCTTTCTCTTTGCATTGTCGTTTCCGTCGTCATCGATAAGGCAAGTAACTTTATTCTTTTCTTTGTGCAATACAAGTACTAAATATCGCCTGTAGTGTAGTTGTGTTCTAAAGACAATTCTTGCGTGAAACCCCTGTAGTATATTGTCTTTATTGTGTTGACCCGTCCGTAGTTGCCTCATGACACCCATGATGTAACACCCCGAATTCCAAAATAGACTAAATTCAAAGTTTCACAGGATCTTTACACTTCTCTTCGTACAATTTTATAAGGAATTAAAAACTTTTGTTACATCAGATTTACATTTACATTACATATTTACAGCAGAAGCAATTTACAACAATTTACATGAATAGAAATGTACAACACTTGAATCATTCTTTCAGCAGCATGCATACTTTAGTCTTGTTAATCACTTTATCCTGCATAGAAACTGTGGGCACGTCAGTTCATTCAACTGATGCTAGGATATAATAAATCAATTTTCTCTTACGTGGAAAGCACAAACTTGTCACAAACAGAATTACGGGACTATCCTATTGATATCGTGTGTGATTGTGCCCTTAGTCCTTGATGCAATTATTTATATTATATGACACTAATGCGGACTTGTTCGGATTCTATGCATCCCAAACTACATAGGTCTGAGGGCAAACCCTTAATTGTTCTTCGTCTTGTAAGGTTCAATCCATCGCCATGACTTACTACTACAGTAACTACGATAAATATCCTAGATGTTCTATGAGTTACAAGCTCATGTCCAGACAGCCTGGAGGAGAATCCCACGTCATGACATGACGCATCGTATAGAACCTATGGACAATTTAGCCTCCGTCATTGGACATGACACCACCCGTAGTCACCAAACACCCCACAAGCGTCGCCTGCGGTACGGACTCCTGGAGACATATCCACGTCATGACACAACGCATTGTGTAGACAGTCTGTGAATATTCTCACGCCAGAGCTCCGAGGCCCTCATACTCTTGTTTTTCTCTTACTTTCGTCACATCTTCACTATGTGTCAAGGCCTTAGTTATTTGAATCATGAATAAAATCAATCCTCTAGAGTTAGCCCTCCTACTATACCGGTCTTAACCATTTATATAACACGACCCCAAATCTTGGCGTTTTCATTTCAAATCTTATTTCAACAATTTTTTTTCAGTGCCGGTATGAAGCTTAGCTACCCTCCAGTTCTCAATTTCACTTCATAATCACAAAAATTGGGTTTTCATACTCATAAAGTCTTTTTCAAATTTCCATATGATTTCCGTTTCTTTTCTATGAATTAATTTCTTACATAAAGTTCAATTCGATTTATATCTTTCTCATTCAAGATTAATCTCAAAAGATCCATTTAATTTTCGCACTATTATTTCTTTTCTTCAAAAAAAAAGAAAAAGCAAAATCATACTTTTCATTTAACTTTAAATTGCATAACTTGCACAAATTTTGAATAATAATTTCATAGATAACACTCTTTAATTTTTTTTCATACAAGATCTTCTTCATAAATTAGGGATAATTTTCTCATAAATTAAATCACATTTTATACTTAGGCAAATGTCCATTTATAGAAGTTTACTCAATTTTTACTCTTCAATCTCTTTTATTTAAGTCGAAATATTGTATAAATATTTTTCATGAAGTCCCTATAATTTCAGAGTAATTATAGTATTTTTTTGGGATTTTTAAAAGTAAAAAATCAATAAAAAAGTAAAAAAAACAAAAAAAAGTTGTTATATGCTGAACTCAGGAATCGAACCCACAACCGAAGGCCACCCACACGCTACAGTGCAGCGCACTATGGCGCCTGCGCTAACCAGAGAGGACAGAGTGCAACTACGACAGAGGAGGGGGTTTAAATACCTAAAACTCGTTCTCTGCTTTCGGATTTTTTTTCTCAAAAATAAAACAAAAGGGCTAATGCCCAGTTTCGAACCCGAGACCCAAGACCAGACCCACGTGCTACAGTAAGCGCACCCGAATGCACCCAATAACCAATAAGTCCAAGTGACTAACCTGATATGTGTTGGGTTTTTAGGGGTTAAAGTCCGAATCTAAGTTATTTCGAATTTTTACAAAAGTAAGTGTTTTTAAGTTCTCTTCCTCTCCAAATTAATTCAAAAACTCTGGATTTTATCTTTTATATAATTACAGTTTTTCAGTAAAATAAAAATGTGATTTTTGATACAAAGAACATAATTTTGCTTTCTACTTACATTTTATTCTACAAATTTCGAAATGTGGGGAAATAAGCATATTCTCTTCACCAATTGCACTTAAAAATTCCCTAAATCACTTATAATATTTTTATTAACAATATAAAATTATTTCAGCAATAATTTCCTTTTTCATGCCATTTAACAATTAAAATGTCCAAAATCACATTTTCCATAGTTCTCATTTCAATTATCTAAACTTACAATCATATCTTCTTAGTTTAGCACATAACAAGCAATTTAAGCATGGTAGCTATTCTAAACTAACAATCACAATTTTGCAATTAATTAACATTCTTTTAACATACATTCAAAATCTTGTCTCATTTTTACAACACATAGCTAAATTAACTAAAGTTTCTTCTCAATTTTATCAACCATACCCTAGCATGATGTCTAATTAGAAGTTCGAGAAAATCACCCACCTCTAATGGAGAGAAAATAAACAAAACTCTTAGGGATCTCCTAGAATGAACAAGGGAAGCCTTCTCCTCCTAGTTTGAGCCACCAAGTTGCTTCTCCTCCTAGCTTGATGATGTTGGAACTCCTCTTCTTGCTCCTTGGAATAGGCCGGCCAACATTGGGGGAAGGAACACACAAAATTTTTACACTCAATCTTTTAAACTCACAAACTTCTCAATCTTTTATCTCACTAATTTTGCCTTTCTTTCTTTCTTTCTATTCTTTCAATAGTTTAGGTGTGTGAATGAAGAATGTAGGGGGGGTATTTATACAAATTTTGAGGGTAAATGGAGGGCTAGGATTAGTCCAAATGGTTAGGGATCAAAGGTCAAGATGAACTGGGAGTTGTAGAAACTACCCATGATGAAGCAACCAACTCTCCACCTCTCCCATCTCTCCCTCTCTCCTATGCACATCCGGCCAAGGTCAAAAAGTGCACATTGCACGCTCTAGTGCATGCACGTGCCATGCTAGTATCCCCCATTTACAAGTTTGTTCATGTGAATTAATCAATTGTTCATTAAACTTGTCTACACTACAGGTTAGATTAGTCAAAAGAGAAATTAAGTTAAATGTGCTCACTAATGAGCCAATTAACCATGGGCTCTACCAAGTATATTAATTAATTAATTAAGATGGGCTAAAAGAGACAATTAGGGCTAGGATTTAATTAGGCTTTTTTAAAAAAAAAGTCTTTTTGGAAAATAAAGAGAACAATTACTTGTTCATGCTATAAAGAAATATTTTTCTAAAAAGATATGTATATGAAATTATACGTGCAAAACACGTAAAATCACGAACTATTCATAATTAAAAATTCAGGGTGTTACATCACTCCCTCCTTAGAATAGTTCCATCCCCGGAATTACACTTAAAGAGTGAGGAAATATGAATATAACAAAGTGATAAGAAAAAGAAAGAAAAGATACAAATCACACAAAGAGCTCAGGATGGTCTTTCCTCATCCTCTCCTCAGATTCCCAAATAGCCTCTTCAACCAACTGGTTTCTCCAGACTACTTTAACCATCAGTTTCGTCTTGTTTCTCTAGACTTTCTCCCGACGATCGACAATCTCAACCGGAAGCTCAATGTAACTCAGATCCAACTGCAAACCCTCTGTTACTTCGAGCAAATGGTGACTCGGATCTGGAATGTACCCTCTCAGCATGGACACATGGAAGACATTGTGCACCCGAGACAACTCTTCCGACAACTCTAACCGGTAAGCAGTTTTCCCAATCCGCTTCAATATCTTGTATGGGCCTATGAACCTCGGGGCTAACTTTCCACCTTTGCCGAAGCGAATCACACCCTTGTTAGGTGAAACCTTCAGAAAGACAAAGTCACCAACCTCAAACTCAAGGTCCCTCCTCCGGTTGTCCGCATAGCCTTTCTGCCTACTCTGAGCATCCACCAACCTCTTCCTAATCAGATCGATCTTTTCAGAGGTCTGCTGCACGATCTCAGGCCAAACATCTGCCGCTCCCCAACTCCGAACCAACAAACAGGTGTTCTGCACTTCCTGCCATACAGTGCTTCGTACGGTGCCATCTCAATACTAGTTTGAAAACTGTTGTTGTAGGCAAACTCCACTAGAGCTAGATGCCTTTCCCAACTGCCTCCAAAGTCTAAAACACAACATCGAAGCATATCCTCAAGAATACGGTTGACTTTCTCGGTCTGCCCATTGGTCTGAGGATGAAAAGTAGTGCTGAAATCCGTCTTGGTACCTAGAGTTGTCTGAAGACTCCTCCAAAAATGCGAAGTAAACCACGCATCTCGATCAGACACAATGGTTAATGGAACACCATGAAGCCTGACGATCTCTCCAACATACAGCTCGGCCAACTTGTCTATAGACGAAGTGAGTTTCATCGCCAAGAAGTGAGCGGACTTGGTTAGTCGATCGACTATGACCCAAATCACATCATTACCCGTTGAAATCTTGGGCAAACCCGTGATGAAATCCATATTGATGTTATACCACTTCCATTCCGAAATAGGTAATGGTTGCAATAGACCTCCGGGTTTCTGATTCTCGGCTTTGACATGCTGACAGATCTCACACCTCACCACAAACTCAGCCACATCCCGCTACAAACCTGACTACCAGAAATATTGCTTAATGTCCTTATACATCTTGGTACTCCCAGGATGTACAGAAAAAAGAGTAGCCTGTGCCTCCTGAAGAGTACTCTCCCGCAATTCTACTTGATTCGGAACACATAGCCTTTCTCCAAACCACAACACCTAATCCCTGATCTGAAACTCTGACAACCTGTCAGCACCAACCTGCTCCTTCATCTTCTGAATCTCTGCATCTTCCTTCTGACTTGCGATAATCCTTTCATTCAGCGTTGGTTGAAGCCTTAACTAAGCTAAAAATGATCCCAAGCCTTGTAGAACAACTTCAATACCAGCCCGATCCAACTCCTCTGCAAGCTACTTCTGAGTTGTAATCAAACTAGCCAGACTGCTCTTACGGCTAAGTGCATCAGCAACAACATTAGCCTTCCTAGGATAGTATTTAATCTCCGGATGAATGTCCTCAAGTACTACCAGCCATCTTCTTTGCCTCAGTTTCAGATCCTTCTGCTGATAGATGTACTTCAAGCTCTTACGGTCTGTGTACATGTTCAGCTTCTCACCATACACGTAATGTCTCCATTGTTTCAAGGCGAAGATGATTGCAGCCAACTCCAGATCATGAGTCGGATAATTCTTCTCATACGGTCTTAGTTGCCTAGACCCATAAGAGATCACTTTCCCTTCTTGCATTAAGACACAACCGAGCCCACGATGTGAAGCATCACTGTAGACATCATAATAAACACCTGCTCTATGCAAAGCTAAAATGGGAGCAGTAGTTAGCTTCTCTTTCAATTTCTGAAAGCTTGCCTTGCACTGTTCAGTCCACTTAAATTTCACATTCTTTTTGGTCAGACCAGTGAGCGGCACGACTATCTGAGCATAGTCCTGAATGAACCTCCTGTAGTATCCAGTTAGCCCAAGGAAAAGCCTGATTTCCTTCACTATAGTAAGCCTTGCCCAATCCATCACCGCCTCTATCTTCTGCGGATCAGTTGCCACTCCGTCCTTAGAAAGGATGTGACCCAGGAATGCCACATCAGATTTCCAGAAATTGCACTTGGACAACTTGGCATACAACTCATGCTCCTGGAGCTTCTTCAAAACTGCGGCCAGATGCTCAGTGTGCTCCTCCTCTGACTTGGAGTACACAAGGATATCGTCGATAAACACCACGACGAAGGAAACAATAAACGGCCTCAGGACTCTGTTCATCATATCCATGAAGATTGCAGGTGCATTCGTCACTCGAAACAGCATAACTAAGAATTCGTAATGCCCGTGTCGAGTTCGGAATGCAGTCTTATGCATATCTTCAGTCTTCACTCGAACCTGATGGTATCCTAATCGAAGATCTATTCTGGAGAAAACAACTGCTCCTTGAAGACGGTTGAACAGGTCGTCAATTCGGGGAATATGATACTTGTTCTGAAAAGTGACCTTATTCAGCTCCCGGTAATCGATGCACATCCTCATCGAACAATCCTTCTTCTTTACCAAAAGCACTGGTGCTCCCCAAGGCGACGCACTCGGTTGAATAAATCCTTTCTCCAATAGTTCCTCCATCTGCCGTTTGATCTCATCCTGCTCTACAGGCGCCATCCTATCAGTGCCTTGGAAATGGGTGTACTCCTTTGTTGAATAGTGATGCTGAACTCTACATCACGATGCGGGGGTAACCCTGGCAAATCTTCCAAGAATACAGTCGGGTAATCCCAAACCACTGGATATTGCTGCACCTCTACAGGAACCTCCTTCTTGCTGATAGCTGCCACCAGCCCAGAACATCTCTTCTTCCGTTGGAAAGTGACTTCAGGACCACCCAAAGCCTTCACTGTTACTTCCTTGGTCTTGCACTCGATGCTTGCACTGTACACCGACATCCAATCAATGCCAATGATAACATCGACTCCTAAGACATTCAGCTCGATCAGATCAATTCCGAAAATTCTATCCCCAATCTCGATCTCGCAGTCCGCATAGTACTGATCAGTGGTTAAAGTCTCCCCTGATGGAGTAGCTATTGCCAAGACTTTGCCTGGAAAGACTTCCGGTTCAATTCCCAAAACTTTAGCTAACTTAGGTGATACAAAAGTGTGAGAGGACCTAGTATTGAACAAAATAACAGCTTTCTTTCCATTCAAATAAAGTTCTCCTGTTACATAACACACACTCGTTACATAACAGTTTACTAAATAATGCGGGAAAAAGAGAAGAACAGAAAAACACTCCTAAACATCCTCCCTCATACCAGTGATGACGTGATCCACTTCATCAGCGTCAGCTTTAGTCAAGGCAAATACCTGTCCCTGCTGGTACGGCTTCTTCCCAACTTGCTGCGTTGGTCCACCACAGGTGACATTCTGCGGCTTGGGGCATTGAGATTTGTAATGTTCCGTCTCACCACAGTTGAAACAAGTCACCACCGGAGATCTCACCCAATTATTTTTGGGTCTCCCAGCTATGTTGACAGCATTTGCTCCTGTCGGTTTGAACCTCTGAGCTGATGGCTGTCCCCTGAAATTGCCAAAAACTGCGGGCCTCTCCCAACATTCCAGTTGTTCCTCCGATTTTGAACAGCATGGAACTGCTCCATATCCACCTCACTGGCTGCAGCTCAATTGACCAACTTGTCAAACCTCCTGATACCGAGGAGTATCATCCTGGATCTCAGACTTGGCCTCAAGCCATGCTCAAACTTTCGAGCCTTCTTTGCCTCGTCCATCACCAATTCAGGCGCATACCTAGAGAGTTGTGTGAACTTTGTCTCGTACTCCCTAACCGAAATGCCACCCTGCTGCATTGCCAGAAGTTCCATGGCCTTCCTCCACTGGATGTCTGATGGGAAATAATGAGCAGAACTCCATCCAGCCCAGAACAATATCTCCCATCGTCCGCTTCATCTACTGCCACCATACAGCCGCATTCTTCTCGAACTGCAGTGCAACCAACTTCACCTTGCTGCCCTCCGGAGTCTCCAAGACTTCGAAGATGGTCTCTACCTGTCGAATCCAGTTGTCAGCCGTGTCAGGTCTGACTTCCCCTCAAACACAGGTGGTTTCATCGGTTTGAATGATTCCACGAGTTTGATTGCTTCGGGTACTGAATTCACAGGCACCCTCCCTTGGTTCTGATTCATGGCAACGACATTGAGTGTTTGATAGACCCTCGCTAACTCTGTTTCCAAGTCCAGACGTTCTCCGCTTCTAGCTCTACTTCCGACCATATTCTGATGCAAAAGATTCATTAAATTCGAAGTAGAAAATATGAATTTAAATCAACTCTTCATTTCATTGAATTTCAAACTTTATACATTCGAATTTAAAATATTCCTGACATCAAATGAAAGCAGTAAGAAGATACAACAATCTGGTTCCTACGGTTCCTCTTGGCTTCTCGAAGCTCTTCCCGTAGTTCCGCCTCTTCTTCCTTCAGTATATCGTACATGTCTCGAGTTCCCACACACGATGACTGAGGGTTGCGATGCTCTCCTTGCACTTCGCACACTGTGCTTGCAGCAGCTCCGCTCTCTCCCTCCGAGTCTCAACCTGCCTATGAAGAGACAAATGAGACTGCTCGGAACTGGTTCTTCCTCATTAGAGAAATCATTAGATGAATTCGGTGGTGGAGTGATCTCTCGGGACTCAGGTCATTCCTCTTCAAATTCTTCAGGATCTTCTTCGTCTGAATCAGCTTGCCTAGGGTAGTAATCCTCTTCAACTATGTGCCAGTCATCACTTCCAGCTGGGTCGAAGTGGTCCGCCATCTTAGAGAAAGGAGAAGAAGAAGCATAAATTATAGAGCAATACAAATGTAAGTGACTTATATTTAAATATCTAGACACAACACACACTCTAATGTCCACTTCTAGGGTGTTGTTCCTTATAAATTTGTAATACTTGGAAGCGTGGCTCTGATACCACTCTGTAACACCCTGAATTCCAAAATAAACTGAATTCGAAGTTCCACAGGATCTTTACACTTCTCTTCGTACAATTTTATAAGGAATTAAAAACTTTTGTTATATCAGAGTTACATTTACATTAAATATTTACAACGGAAGCAATTTACAACAATTTACATGAATAGAAATGTACAACACTTGAATCATTCTTTAAGCAGCATGCATACTTTAGTCTTGTTAATCACTTTATCCTGCATAGAAACTGTAGACACGTCAGTTCATTTAACTGATGCTAAGATATAATACATCAATTTTCTCTTACTTGGAAAGCACAAACTTGTCACAAACAGAACTACGGGGACTATCCTATTGATTTCGTGTGTGAATGTGCCCTTAGTCCTTGATGCAATTATTTATATTATATGACACTAGTGCACACTTGTTTGGATTCTATGCATCCCATACTACATAGGTTCGAGGGCAAGCCCTTAATCGTTCTTCATCTTGTAGGGTTCAATCCCTCACCATGACTTAAACTACTATAGTAACTACGATAAGTATCCTAGATATTCTATGAGTTACGAGCTCATGTCCAGACAGCCTGAAGGGGAATCCCACGTCATGACACGATGCATCATGTAGAACCTATGGACAATCAGCCTCCATCATGAGACATGACACCACCCGTAGTCACCAAACACCCATAAGCGTCGCCAGCGGTACGAACTCCTGGAGACATATCCACGTCATGACACGACACATCGTGTAGACAGCCTGTGAATATTCTCACGTCATAGCTCTGAGACCCTCATACTCGTGTTTTTCTCTTACTTTCGTTACATCTTCACTATGTGTCTAGTTCTTCGTTATTTGAATCATGAATAAAATCAATCCTCTAGAGTTAGCCCTCCCACTATACCGGTCTTAACCATTTATATAACACGACCTCAAATCTTGGCCTTTTCATTTCAATCTTATTTCAACAATTTTTTTCAGTGCCGGTATGAGGCTTAGCTACCCTCTAGTTCTCAATTTCACTTCATAATCACAAAAATTCGGTTTTCATACTCATAAAGTCTTTTTGAAATTTCCACATGATTTCTGTTTCTTTTCTATGAATTAATTTCTTACATAAAGTTCAATTCGATTTATATCTTTCTCATTCAAGATTAATCTCAAAAGATCCATTTAATTTTCGTACTATTATTTCTTTTCTTCAAAAAAAAAAAAAATCAAAATCATACTTTTCATTTAACTTTCAATTGCATAACTTGCACAAATTTTGAATAATAATTTCATAGATAACACTCTTTAATTTTTTTTCATACAAGATCTTCTTCATAAATTAGGGATAATTTTATCATGAATTAAATCACATTTTATACTTAGGCAAATGTCCATTTATAGAAGTCTACTCAATTTTTACTCTTCAATCTCTTTTATTTAAGTAGAAATATTGTATAAATATTTTTCATGAAGTCCCTATAATTTCAGAGTAATTATAGTATTTTTTTCGGATTTTTAAAAGTAAAAAATCAATAAAAAAGTAAAAAAAAAACAAAAAAAGTTGTTATATGCCGAACTCAGGAATTGAACCCACAACCGAAGGCCACCCACACGCTACAGTGCGGCGTACTGTGGCGCCTGCGCTAACCAGAGAGGACAGAGCGCAACTACGACAGAGGAGGGGGTTTAAATCCCTAAAACTCGTTCTCTGTTTTCACTTTTTTTTCCTCAAAAATAAAACAAAAGGGCTAATGCCCAGTTTCGAACCCAAGACCCAAGACCAGACCCACGCGCTACAGTAAGCACATCCGAATGCACCCAATAACCAATAAGTCCAAGTGACTAACCTGATATGGGTTGGGTTTTTTTAGGGATTGAAGTCCGAATCTAAGTTATTTTGAATTTTTACAAAAGTAAGTGTTTTTAAGTTCTCTTCCTCTCCAAATTAATTCAAAAACTTCAGATTTTATATTCTATATAATTACAGTATTTCAGTAAAATAAAAATGTGATTTTTGATACAAAGAACATAATTTTGCTTTCTACTTACATTTTATTCTACAAATTTCGAAATGTGGGGAAATAAGCATATTCTCTTTACCAATTGAACTTAAAAATTCTCTAAATTACTTATAATATTTTTATTAACATTATACAATTATTTCAGTAATAATTTCCCTTTTTCATGCCATTTAACATTCAAAATGTCCAAAATCACATTTTCCATAGTTCTCATTTCAATTATCTAAACACACAATCATATCTTCTTAGTTTAGCACATAACAAGCAATTTAAGCATGGTAGCATGGTTAATTCTAAACTGACAATCACAATTTTGCAATTAATTAATATTCTTTTAACATACATTCAAACCATTGCAATCTTGTCTCATTTTCACAACATATGGCTAAATTAACTAAAGTTTCTTTTCAATTTTATCAACCATACCGTAGCATGATGTCTAATTAGAAGTTCGAGAAAATCACCCACCTCTAATGGAGAGAAAAACAAACAAAACTCCTAGAGATCTCCTAGAATGAACATGGGAAGCCTTCTCCTCCTAGTTTGAGCCACCCAGTTGCTTCTCCTCCTAGCTTGATGATGTTGGTGTTGGATCCTGTAGGCGAGGTAAAAAACACTAGAGGGGGGTGAATAGTGTTAATTAAAATAAACTGCAGAATATATAATTTTTTCTTCGGTGCAGTCGACTTAGTTGTGAACCAGTCGACTGATATGACCAAATAAAATCAAATATAAACAACTCTGTGCAGTCAACTTAAAGTTGAGACAGGCGACTGAAGACACAGTTGAGCTTGAGTCTTGAGTCTTGAATGAAGCTTTATCCATTGTCTTTATCTGGAGCTTTTGTGCTTGTTCATTTGTTTCAGCTGTATAGTAGTAAGTCCTTTGTGTATAGCACCTGTAAGTTTAGCATAGATACATGTGCAGTGTGTTGTGATCATCAAAATCAAGAATCAACAGTTGGAACTCCTCTTCTTGCTCCTTGGAATAGGCCGGCCAATTTTGGGGGAAGGAACACACAAAATTTTTACACTCAATCTTTTAAACACACAAACTTCTTAATCTTTTATCTCACTAATTTTGCCTTTCTTTCTTTCTCTCTATTCTTTCAATAGTTTAGGTGTGTGAATGAAGAATGTAGGGGGGATATTTATACAAATTTTGAGGGTAAATGGAGGGCTAGGATTAGTCCAAATGGTTGTGGATCAAAGGTCAAGATGAACTAGAGAATTGTAGAAACTACCCATGATGAAGCAACCAACTCTCCACCTCTCCCATCTCTCCCTCTCTCCTATGCACATCTGGCCAAGGTCAACAAGTGCACATTGCACGCTCTAGTGCATGCACATGCCATACTAGTATCCCCCATTTACAAGTTTGTTCATGTGAATTAATCAATTGTTCATTAAACTTGTCTACACTACATGTTAGATTAGTAAAAAGAAAAATTAAGTTAAATGTGCTCACTAATGAGCCAATTAACTATGGGCTCTACTAAGTATATTAATTAATTAATTAAGATGGGCTAAAAGAGACAATTAGGCCTAGGATTTAATTAGGCTTTTTTTTTTGGAAAAAAATAGTCTTTTTGGAAAATAAAGAGAAAAATTACTTGTTCATGCTATAAAGAAATATTTTTCTAAAAATATGCATATGAAATTATACGTGCAAAACAAGTAAAATCACGAACTCTTCATAATTAAAAATTCAGGATGTTACACATGACATGAAATAACCTAGGGATGACCACTTCTTGTTGTGTACATGCTTGTTGTTCGTATGATATCATGAGCTTGATTGTGTTAGTTGTGGTAGACTTATTGTAGACTTGTGAAATACCCTATACCATGTTGCTTGGACATCTAGTATACCATATTTCATGTTTGGTTATGTTTTGGATGAGTTGCGTGTTAACTAGTTGATTTTGTGCAAGAAGGATATTTTCTATTTTGTTGATTTCTCGTTTTTGTTTAGTATTTTGGACCCTATTAAGGTCAGTATATTAAAATTATTTGTGAACATGAACTGTAAAGAATTCTTTCTATTTTCCAATCCTTCTGACAGATTTCAGTTTCGATTTATGAGTTGCGAGTTATGTCTATTTTACTACAGTGGTGTCGAAAAATTCAAGATTTCGTTTTATATAAATTTTGTGGAGTAAACTATTTTTATTCTAATGTTAAAAGTATTATTTTGATCCAATATTTGGCTGAGTATAATTAGATCTGATTGGGATTAACCCTGAATTTTTGTGGATTTAATTAATGAGTTTTCATGCTGTTTTCCTGTTTTTGAATACAAACTTCTGATTTCTGGCTGAACACGTTTTCTGGATACAAAGTTGTTTGGACTCCTGTTGTTGTGAAGTACCATATGAATTATATATATTTTATGGATTCTTCTGGGAGTCTATTTTCCAGATTCTCTGACGGATCCAGGTTTGCATGTTTTTAGCAACGGAATTCCAGATTTAGTGCAGTACTGTCTTGCTGTCCTGAACTAGAATTTTCGTTGTTCTATCTTTTTATATATTGTCTTTCACCTGTACATGTTATTGTTCAACCTGAACCTGTTACCTATTCATGCCATGTTATCATTGCTCTGTTTTATGCACGTACATGTCTGTTTAATAATAATAACAAATAATCAAGTCGGGGTTAAGGGAAAGACCTTAGTAGTGGACAACATAGGTATGTGTACTCAGAAGGGGGCCCGTGATCCCATTACATATTGCCATGTTTCATGATACATGATTCATGCCTGTTATTATTATATTCTTCCATGAACTCATGATTATATGATTCATGCCTGTTATTATTATATTCTGCCATGAACTCACGTTACATGATTCATGCCTGTTATTATTATATTATGCCATGAACTCACGACTACATGATTCATGCCTGTTATTATTATATATTGCCATGTTTCATGATTACATGATTCATACATGTTATTACTACCTGTTTCCATGTTTCATGACTACATAATTCATGCCTATTTCTGCTGCCACGATTTCACTACGTGATTCGTGCCTGCTTACGTGTTACTTGTTACTTGACTTGACGCCTGAGTACACGACCCTATAAAAACCCACTACTAGGCCTAAACGTAACTGTTTGAATGTAGCAACCATGTGGTATAAACTTGAGACACATGAAGTGCTACCTAGATAGTAATCACACAAGACTTGTAAGAACATGACATCTGTTATCTGTTATCTGTACCTGTTATCTGACATCTATTATCTGATTATCTGTTATCTGTCTGACTATCATCTGTATATCTGTCTGCTTACCACTTGACACTTGACACATGTTATCTGTATCTGTTAGTATACCATGCTATCTGATTTGTTTCCTGATTCATATTAGATATTATATTTCTGTTGACATGCTTATACCATGCTATATTTGTTTCTGCTGTTATTTTGTATTTGTTATTCTTTTCCCATGTACTTGTATCCTGCACTACAAGCGGCCCGTAACTTGCATTGACGGAAGTTTGTTTTTCTTTTTCCTCTTCCTGCAATTGTTAAATTGCAGATTTTGGAGATCAGCAACCAGATGGAGTAGGTGATATGAGATACTAGATGTTGGAATTTTGCTATTATTATTTCTTGTTGCTTATTTTGAATAATTGTACTTGATTACTTGGATTTATTTGTATTTGGGCAATGTGACCCAGAATATTGACTTGTCCAGATTTAATGTCACGCCCCGCTTCCCATAATACGGGAACACGAGCACGCAACGAAGACCCAGCGAATGATTATAAATCATCCTTAAGCTGTACCAGTCTAACTCAACAATATACAAGAGAACAAACCACGCACGCAAAGAATATAATCACATAAACAATAAATAAACTCAAAGATAATCATGAAATAAATTTACTAAATAATAATCCAACATTAGGGATAAAACAAAACTTCGGGTCATAGAGCCCAAGAATACAAAGTATGATAAAAAAAATATAATAAGAAAATAAGAAAAGATAGCTAAGTAACCTAAATTCCATCTCCAATCTTCAAAGAGTTTGCTCACCAAGTTCTTCTTGTACTGCTCCTTCGGTACCTGTTAATACTGGATCTAAAAAGAAAGAAAAGAGAGCCCTTAGAGCAAGTCGTGGGCAGCAAGTAGAGAAAACAAAGAATAATAGAAAAACTTGAATATCAAAGAAAAGGGACATGGTCAAAGTCAAGGAACAAAGCAAAGAGCAGGCAGTAACATCTAAAGGGTAACAATAATCACACATGAAATGCGTGATGTCAAGTCAATGTCAATACAAGATCAAGTATGCAGGTTGTTAAGTATTTTATTAACCTATCTAGTGCACGTACTACTGCATCCCATACTACAGGTTCCGCATAAGCACAGTGATCGTTTTAGACCGATGGTGAATTCACGGTTCGTGTACTCAGTGTAACTAGATAACGTGATAAACAAGATAACAAGATATCGAGATAACGAGATAACAAGACATTCTCCTTCCAAGACAATCTCCCCCTTCTATGTCAAGTGTTTGTGTGAGCGAGAAGGCCTTACCGAGTACGTTTCCCGATCGTTCACTACCAAGTCTACCCATAATACCCCAGCTTGTTATTAAGTTATTTTCATCCTATGTGAGCATGCAAGAGGGTGCCAATGTTGTATATTACTATGTGTGACTAATTCTAAGCATTACAGACAAAGCATGAAGTAAACAAGTCAAATCAACACACATCACATGATCAAGACAGCATGACCTTGCTGTACCAAAACATGGATTACAGCCACTACAAAATAGCAAAACTGAATTCAACGGAAGATCTGGAAGGTAGACTTCCACATGGTTCCAGCGAGTATAATTAAGGCATATGAATGTCATAGGAAGTAGGGTGAAAGTTCTAATCAAATCAGGTTTCATGTTCAGTCGGCATGCAGTAGGTTATGTTCCATCAATCAGTTCAGGTCAGAAAACTCATTATTAAAATCTACGAAAATTCAGGAAAGTAGCTATACATGTCTAGGTCCAGCCTAAATTATTTCAGATTTTTCCCTTACTATTAACAGGGTCAAATAAAATAAACAACTGCAGGATACTCATGAAATTATGAGTCTGAAATTTCTAACACAGTTGCAGTAAAGTGATGATATCTAACAGATGGCAAATTGGAATTTAAATCTAGACTAGGAAAAAATTATCTAGACATCAAGGGCTACATTTTATATTTCATAAGTTCTTTCACATTAGGTCATTAACAAGGCTAAAAATCTGATTTGAAGTGAAACTTACAGCAGTCCAGAAATCAAATTAATATAAAAAGATAACAAATAATTCACATGGTCACATATAGCATGCAAAATTGGCATTCAAAGCAATCCTTGGTGTCAACTAGACCTGGCAATCTTGACCCGTGACCCGTGGGTACCCGCGGGTGTACCCGTACGGGCCGGGTACGGGTAAGGAAAATTTTGAAAAAAAATGAGCGGTTACTTTTTTACCCGGCCCGTGAACCCGCGGATCGGGTCGGTTATACCCACGGGTACCCGTGGGTACCCATGTATTTAAATAAATTAAATTAAATTAAATACTCATCAACTTGAGTTGTAATTTATTTGAGTGTGTTGAGTTTGAATTTTATTTGGTTTCATTGTTTTTAATGTAATTAATTTCAAGGCTTTAGAAACTTATCATATGGTTTCATTGTTTTGATTTTTCAATTGTATTTTTGATTATGTTTAAATTTTGTTTAGACTCAATTATGTCTGTATACTTTGAAAAATAATTGCTCTTTCTTTTCATGATTGGACAAATTATTGCTCTTTTGTCTTTGTTGATGAAATGATAATTTGAAATGCTAGTTGGATTTTGAATGTTGATACATATATTTATTTGAACAAGAAGCACAAAAAAACAGCAAACAACAAGCTTATTAAATTATCGTTCTTGATTCCTGATTACATTTGTTGTTGTTTCAGTTATTCAATTTTATATTTTACATTTTTAAAAAAAATGATAGCATGTTGCTAATGTTTTTAATCAATTATTCAATTAAAATAAAATTTTAAATTATTTTTAAAAACCCCAAAACAAACTCAAAATAAACAATAAAATATTGGCGGGTACCCATGGGTACTTGTGGGTACCCGCGGGCCACCCGGAAAAAACTTTAAAAAAAGTTGCGGTTACTTTTCGACCCGGCCCGTTGGACCCGTGGGTCAAGCAACCAGTACCCATGGGTACCCGACCCGGCCCGTTTGCCAGGTCTAGTGTCAACATGCAAATTTCTAAGAGTTAAGATACATTTATCATGATCATAGTGTCAATTCATCAATAAGATTCAATTCTACCATGATCAATTTCAATGTCCAAGTTAACAAGTAATCCTATGCATGAATCTAGTTGTTTAATATGCAAATGCATGAAACATTGGGGACTAGGTTTAGATCGAAGAGAAGCACGATGTTAAGAGTATGTCGGGTTAGCTCGTGTAAACCCTCGATAATCTTAACGGAATTGTCAAAGCAGTTTTTGATAAATGAAAGGACAAGATCTATTTGCAAGAGATCAAAGAAATCTTGAACACAAATAAAAAGAAGGGTTCAAGAAGAGATTGTTTGTATTGCAGATATTAATAAAATAGAATAACGGGATCAGAATCCCAACGAAAATCTCCCAAAAGCATGTGCGAAGACCGTGCGAAGAAACCAAAACAGCAAATCAAAAGCTCTACACCAGATCGGGACAGAACGCAGAACATCGGAACTGGATCTGGTGCACACAGAACACAAAACACCAAAATAGCCAATAGAACCCACTGCCTCACATCGGATCCGACCCAAAACAGGGGACATCAAAGTGGGATCGGGTGTGGCAGAACACGAAACACCAAATCCCACCAATCACACTGCAGCTCCACACCGGATCGAGGGCGAACACAGGACAATGATTGCTAATCCTTAGCGCCCAGAACACCAAACGGCGAGTTCGACCACTCACGATTCGTCTTCAACCTTCGATCAGAGAGAGAGAACGACGCAACCTCGGCGTTGATGGCGGATGGCAGGGCATGGGCGGTGCGACTGGAGGTCGCAACGGCGGTGCGTTGGTTGGGAGGCGACGCAACGACGACAACTCTGTTTTCGGCTCGAAATAGAGGAAGGCAACATCGCGGCTTGGACGGGGCCTGGATGGTGATGATTGCGATGGGGGACCTCCGGAGGATGAAGGGGGGTGCACGGCGAGGACAAGGGACGAGGCGGGACGGCGCGGCAGGGTGCAGGCGAAGGGTAATGGCGATGGAGGAAGATGGGTTGATGGGTTGGTTGAGGGGCGACGAGCGATGGGTTCGGTGATTGAAGACGAGGACGGGGATGAGGGTGATGGGATGCAGGCGAGGGTGAGGACAGGGATGATCGGAGGTTGGGTTTGTGGGTGGTGGCGGAAATCAGAGAGAGAGCGGGAGTTTTGGAGAGGGAGGGTGAACAGGAAGAAGGTTTTGGGGTAAAACAGTAATGGGGATAGCAGCTGGGGTTAGATATAATTGGGGTTAGGGTAAATTAGATTAGTATTTATAGGGGGGAAAGAGATATTGGGTATTGAGCAATTAGGTATAAATCCAATAAATTAAAATACATTTTGTATGAATATAAAGATCAATATAAACCCAAATACAAAAGAATGAGATATCCGATAAAATATGATTCACAACAAAAATACAATTTGTACCATGTAAATTATTTGAAATAGTTATAATTATTGTTTAGAAAAAAAAATATGATTTAACAAAGAACCTCAAAACGAATTTAACAATAATAATTTAAAAATATCAAAATATAGAAAAATACTCATGAAAATACGTATTTATGGAAATAGGGGTTACATTTAATTTATTTGAGATTATAATATTTTGATTTCAAGTAAATTCCTGTTGGTATTTTGATTCATATATGCATGCTTGGTTGACTTTTCTTGCTTCCGACTCTGATTACTCTTGTGAAATGTTGTAAAGATCCTGACAGCTTATGGATGATGAAAATTATTCGCTGGGCTAAGTCATGTATCCGTATTTCGTATTCTCTTTTTGGGAAGCGGGGCGTGACATAAACGAAAAAGAACTACTAGTAATCTTAAAAGCAATAGAAAAGTTTGACTTATTCATAATACATACGAAATTCATAGTAAGAACACACAATACGCAAGCAAAAGGTTGGATTAACAAAATAATAGACCCAACTATTGCAAATAAAAGATTGATAAGATGGAAAATAGAGTTAGCACATTACGATTTCTCAATAGAAAATATAAAAGGAAAAGATAACATCCTAGCAGACTTCTTATCAAGAAACTAACAATTTTATTTTACAGGATGAAAAATAAAGTCCAGCATATAGAACAGGATATAGTCTACCTAAAGGAGACCGTGGAGCAATTAAAAGAAGCATTTAACCAACTACAACTGCAGTATGTGGTCTTCAAAGTATATTTTACCAACATAATAATGCAGAACATATTGAAAAAAATGAGCGAAGGGAGTGAACCTATTAACCCACAAAATACAAGTAAGATCACAAAAAAAGCCACACAAGAGAGAAACTCCACATCCATACAACCTACTACCTACAAAGAGAGATTACTCTAAGATCCTCCAAAATACTCCAAAAATGATTTATTTTTACAATATATTGAGAAATTATGCCAGACCACTTAGGTCAACCAATTTATCAAAACTATTTCTCAACAACATATGAACAAAGCGATCATACTACCAGGAGCAAATCCAAAAACAGTGAGAGTATTGTTCGAAAGAGGACTTATCCACTGCATATACCTATCTCGAGAATGCGAAGAACTTTGCCAGTTTTCAAAAGAAGTATATAAATCTGCTAAGAGTTATTTAGGTCTTACAAAGGCATCCAAAATATATGTCTGGGAATTTTCTGCTATTCCAGAATTCCTTGAAGATGATGAAGAACTACCAGCTGAACATATTATAAAGATATGGATGAATACATAAATCTTGTTTGGAGCAACCAATATTATACCATACAAAAATGAAGAATTTGAAAAACTAATCCCAGAAAGAAGAGCTACGGGATTTAGAACAATGTATTTTGAACTGAAGGACATACAAAATTGAGACAGTAACATGTAGATCTATGATAGCCCTGACCCACAAAAATTAATGATTTATAGCATAGCAAAAATTAAACAACCATGTCAAAGAAAGAAGTCGTTGACAGCTGGTACCGAATTCTACATAAAGGAGCCGTGACAATGACAGAAAAAACAGCTGTCCACTATTGTAGATTGATGAGGATGGAACCACAACATGAATAAGGACAATATAGAAAAGAACAAGAGAAAGCTGACGAAGAGCTATTTTTGATGTGAAGCACGAGAAGATGTTAGCCAGAAAAGAATCTTTAATGTAAGCAGTGACGTAATTGGCTCAGCTATTTATCTATGATGTAAGCAGTGATGTAATGAGAACAATAATTGTAACTGATGTAAAGCCTTCCCTTCTTCTATAAAAGGGGAGGTTGGGTAAGGGAGAATGCAAACTATCTAGGAGGAAAGAAATAAAAATTCCCGGACATATTCTGTAAGGAAATTGAGAGAAATAAAAATTGAGAGAAATAAAAATTGCAGTTTATTTTGTAAGGAAATTGAGAGAAATAAAAATTTATCTTTCTATGAGTTCTGCTACAAGATCTTATACAAAATAAGGTATGAAAAACTAATTTTTCGTACTTAGGGAGAGTTTTGTAAGACTCTGCTTGAAGGATCTTGCAAAAAGACCCATTTGTAATCTTCTATAGGTAGACTGTACACCTAGTAGCAGGAAACGAGTTAGGTTGTGGTTGCCTGTATCGAAGTGCTACTAGTTGTTCCAGATGTATCTCTAGGATGAAGCTCTCTTGAGAGCATAGTAGTCCTGAGATAGGAGGAACATAAAAAAAGCACTGAAATCGGGGTGCATACTAGATGTATTTTATACACTGGTGATAACTGGTACAAAGCAGCTCAAAGAGGTTTAACTAGGTCGGAAGCATGATGAGCATTTTATTTTGATTTTTAGGGTATCCTTAGAAATCTCTCTCTACACCTGATTTTATAATTGTTGTTGCTAAAAGGAACAATGGATAATAATAGTTTCAGTATTGCCTCAGAAAATTTTGAATTAATGATTAATTATCAAGGAAGTGATAAAATGCTAGTTTTTGATGTTTATTATCCTCATAGAGTAACAAGCATGAATGATTCTTATGTATTCAAATTATTTTTCTTTAGTATACAATGAGTAATAATTATTACAATAAATCAAATAAATCCTGGAGAAACTAGCAATATAAATGTCCAAATAATTGATGATCTAACTTTTTATAAATGATCTTTATTATTTTATGAAAATGGTGAATTTAGTAGTTGTTACCACTGATTTCGGTGTGGGGGTAAACAGATAGAATTTGTGAGTCCGGGAAAAAGCCTGAACAGTTGACTCGGCCTTCTTGCTCCCGCCGCGACCTGCAAGGAAGTGCGAGACACCGGGGTTGATTCCGGCGACGCACCCTCCGATGCTCTTGTCAGTAATCAGGAAAAAAGATTAAGAAAGAGCTTAAGTGGTCAAAAAGTGATTAACCTGGTCTTGGTGGTAGAGGGGGTGTATTTATAGTCGCCTTTGGAACGGTTAGGATCCTGATTTCCTGCCTAACAGCCAGGAGAGAAATCCTCCTATTCTGTTTTAGGAAATTGGGTCCTGATTCCCTGGTGAGAGCTAATCAAGCTTATTGATTTGATTTAGCCAAATCAGTGGCTTGATTCTCCTCATGGTGAACCGGGCTCGGATTGGGTTGGGACCCGTGCCCAGTTGATGTGGATCTATTCGCGGGTGGTTGGTTCTGTGAGAAGGAGGCCCAATACCCGTTTTGGATCCATCTGTATGTGAAATTACCTTTTTACCCCTGTGCTTCAAGATTCGTGCTCGATCTGGACGGTTCCGATTTAACCCCATTTTTAGCCATATCACGAGCCCCCCACTCCTAAAGACTGAGCGTGATCAGACTTTGAGGAGTAGTTTTGCTGTTTTAGTGGCTGGTGGAGTTGTATCGGAGTCCAAATGTGGGATTTTGAATCTAGAAAGGGGGTAGTGATGTCACTTTTGAGGTCACTGGCTGTTCTCTGGCCACACCGGGTATTCAAGGGTTTTTGTCTATTTTTTCGGACCATTTATTTAATTTTGCGACGTGTTCACTAATCGTTCGGGGGCCTTAACTGTACATTCTAGGCAATAATTGTTCGTTCAGGGGCTCGGAAATGTGCCCCCAAACTTTCAATTATCCTCCAAAATTTTTGGTTAATTTTCTCAAATTTTTAGCAATTTTTTCGCAATTTTTAAATAAATAAAACGATTTAAATAAAAAAAACGATTTAAATACCGATCAATGACGTGGCTCGATCTGAGCCGTTGATCATGGACGAGCGCGAATTTCGTAGAGATCTGATGGTTGTTACCGCTCGGCAGCGTTTTTCTCCGTTTACGAGCTCGGGAAGGCGCTTGCTCGGCTGCCGACCGGAGGTAGGGGGTTCGGCAAGCCGAGTGACGTGGCGCCATCTGAGCTGTCGGATGCTGGTGCGCATCTCGGAACGGGCGCGGTCCCCAAGAAAACACTATCTTGTCGTTTAGCGCGCGTGGCGCAATCTGGACCGTTCATCATTGGGAGCGTGAATTTCTGAGAGATCCAACGGTTTAAGTGGCTCGGTGTCTTTTTTCTCCATTTACCAGCTCGGGAAGGCACTTGCTCAGATGCCGACCGAGGGGGCGTGGCTTCGGTCGTCCGAGGGACGTGGCGCTATCTGAGCCGTTGGATGATGGCGCACATCTCGAGACGGGCGCAGCTCCCAAGAAAACACTATCTTGTCTTTTAGTGCTCTCGGTGAGATCTGGACCGTCTGATCGAGATCGGGCGCGAAAGTTGAGGGGAAAGTGAGTTTTCCCCGTTTACACGCTCGGGAAGGCACTTGCTCGGCAGCCGACCGAGGGCCTGTGGTTTTTTGCAATCCGAGATGGCTCGGTTCCCAATGGTATTAATGGTGTTTCGGGACTTGTGTGGCGTTCCGTCTTCCCGATGTCATTAAGGATAATTCCTTTAATTTAACGCGTGCCGTTTCAACTTCCGAGGGTCATAATGGCGGGTTCTTGGAGGCAGGCTATAAGTACCCCACTCTCCTTGTCATTTCAATCGCAATCAACATTGAGTTTCAGACCTCGGAGGCATCTGCCTTGGGTAGCTTTTCTCTTGAGGTCCGGAGAGGTGGTCACTCTTCTGCCTGGTTTTCCCTTTGTTCCTGACGGCCCCAAAGTGGATGTTAGGAGCAATGGGGGACGAGGTAGTAGTGGTGACGACCGTAGTCCGGATCCGAGGGATGAGTTACTTCAGAGGGACGGGTGGTCGCTCTGTTGTCTTATTCTTCTCCCGTTCCTAACTGCTCTGAAGGGGATGTCAGGAGCGGGAGGGGATAAGGCAGTAGTGGCGACGACTATAGTCCGGACTCGGGGTGTGGGCCACTTCGGAAGGACGGGTGGTCGTTCTTCCACCAAGATCTTCGGCCTTCTTTGGTCGCTCCGAAGCGGGTGCCTAGGTAGGCGGAGATCTTGGTGGAAGAGGTGATGATCCATGTCCGAGGCCGATTTCCGGACCATCCGAGTCCGTTTGTTGCAACTGTGAATGCGCCGTTGCCAGGGACCTCTGACAAGCCGGGCCTTCCAGTTGCAACCAACTAGCTCGGGATGGTGCGCTTCTCCACCATGAGTCGTAGCTCGGGCTTCTGGACCGTCCTAGCCCGTTGTTTGCAACTGTGAAGGCGCTGCGGTCAGAGTCCTCTGACAAGCCGCGCCTTCCAGTTGTAAACAACTAGCTCGGAACGGTGTGTTTCTCCTGATCTCTGAGTGTTGATGGGTCCCCTCTCATCTCTGTCTTCCTTCCGGGCTGATGGCTTCTGATGGACGTCAGCCCGGGGGAGTTAGAGATGGGAGGAGTGCCGATCTGTTCCCGGCCGGGGCCCGTGGGTCGGCGGAATACCGACTGAGGCACGGGACCCGGGGGGCGCCCGCCGAGGGCGGCGCCTCAAAACTGAATCAAAACTTTTCCAGGTTCTTCTAGGCATAGGTGAGGCATCTGAGGGTTCAGTCGTCCGAGCGACGTTGCGCACCTTGAGCCGTCGGATGATGGCGCGCATCTCAAGACGGGCGCAGCTCCCAAGAAAACACTATCTTGTCGTTTAGTGCTCTTGGAGAGATCTGAGTCGTCTGATCGAGATTCCGTTTACCAGCTCGGGAAGGCACTTGCTCGGATTCCGATCGGATCCTGCTGCCGGCGTGTTCGGATCGCTTGTAGCTCGGATTTGGAACACCTGGAGCCGAGCCAGTTGACTTGGTGAGAGAGGTAGTGGTGATGGGCCTTCGTGACGTTTCGAGATCAGCCCAAAAGTCGCGAACTTTCATTGGAAGTCCAAGGGACATCCCAATTTTACTATAAATCTTCACCCCCCCTAAGACCAAGTCTCACTTTTCACTTTTACTCTCTCTCTTCAGTTTTTACCCAGCTTCGAAGTTTTTAGCTCTCTGGCGGCGTTGCTAGCTGTCGCGGTAGCGTTCCTAGTTCCGGCGAACTTTCCGACCGCACCTGTCACTTCAAGGTCAGTCTCTTTCCCTTCTCTTTTTAGGAAAACATGGTTAAGATTTCGGCTGAGACCCCCGCCTCGGAGCAAGCCGTTGGCCGAGGGGATAAAGGGAAGGGAGTAATGGAGCCGAGCGAGCAAGACGTGGTTCGTCCGGATAAAGAGGGTGAAGTGGCCGAAGTGCCCGAGGAAGTCGCGGCGGAGTCCCGAAAGGGTAAAGCCGTAATCACGATAGTGGAGACGCCGAAGAGAGCGGGGGCGTTTGGTCGGCAGCCCATCGCCGTGTCGAGTGTGGGAGGCGTCCGGGATTATGCCGAGGATACCTTGGAGAGGGTTACTCAAGGTACGGCTAAACTGGTGGAGGAGAGCGAGCCTAGGGAGCTGTCCGAGGTGGACCATAGGATCTCGACTCTTACCGAGACCGATCTTCGTATGATCCGAGAGGGTTTCCGGATCCCGCTCGAGTATGTGCTGCTCCTTCCTGGGCCGGGGTTCCGAGCCAACACAAAGTCCTCGTCGGACGTATGTGTCTTCCCGGTCGACTCCCTCATCGCCGGGCTCCGCTTCCCCCTCCACCCGTTCGTGGTCGAGGTCTTGGTCTGGTACGGTTTGAGTCCCGCCCAACTGATGCCGAACACTTGGAGGCATGTCGTGGCGTTTCTCCTCCGATGCCAAGAGATCGGCGCTAAGCCGACTATGTACCTCTTTCAGAGTCTCTTCCGACCTTGCCAGCCGAGGCGGGATGAGCAGAGGTTTTTCCTTTCTCCTCGGACGGGAGTTAAGTTGATCGAGAACCCGGACTCGATCAAACATTGGAAGGACAAATACTTCCTCGTCCGAACTCTGACGCCATGGGTGATACCGACAGTTTGGGCGAAGGATGGCCTGCCCAAGCGTACAAAGAAGGACGTCCCGCTCAATGCCGACGAGGCTGAGGTTCAGAGGAAGCTCCTCGCTCTGCCGATGCTCAGCTGGAAGGATATTACCGAAGAGCATCTGTTCCGTGGGGGTCTCAGTCCGATCGACCCTCGTATGCTTCTGGTATTTATACTTCTTTGTTTAAAGCTCATGAAAATTTTCCTAAGTTTTTTCATTCGGCTTTTGCAGAGACGATGAAGCTCGATTACAAGGCTCTGGTGGCGAAGGGCAGGGCAGAGCAGGAGAAGAAGAAGAGGCCGTCGGCAGCGCCTCAGGACAGCCGGGCCTCGAAGAAGGCCTCGGTTGTGAAGACTGCCGACCAACCGAAGGTCGCGGTCCTCAAGGAGGGGGAGATCGAGGTCCTTGTCTCTCCAACGAAGGTCGCGATCCCCGAGCAGGGGGGGTCGTGGTCCCCGATCCCCTCGCCTCGGATGCACCTGCTCCTACCTCGGAGGTGGATGCTCCCGGTCCGTCGAGCAGCGGGTTCGGGGTGACGGATGCGCTGTTCCTCCCAGTTCCGCTCCTTACCTCCGACGCGGAGAAGATCTTGACCGAGCGTCATAAACAGATCTTTGTCCCCGATTGGCAGGTGATGAACGTCGACGACTTTTTGGGCGACAGAAACATCTGCATGGAGGCTGTGAGGCACCTACCGACCCCGAAGGATCGAGCGACCCTGAAGGTCGGGATGGCAGGGGACGCCGTGATGCAGATAGCCCGGAACACCATGTCGGTACGTATGCTGAGTTCTTCTTTATCCAAATTTCTTCCTTAGAATTTTTCTAAGTTCTTGGACTCGGATTTTAACGTGTTGTTCTCTTCCAGACCCTCTGCCACTTCAATTTCTTGGTCGAGGAGTTGGCGAAGAAGGATCAGGAGAAGGAGAAGGAGAGGGCGGAGCGCGTCAGGGTCGTAAAGCAGCTTGATTCCGAGCTGCTTCTTTCGACGAAGAGGGCCACCGAAGTGGAGGGCTGGGGAAGCAGCTGGCCGACGCCGTTCAGCTGTCAAAGGACACGGCGGCCAAGCTTGAGGCCTCGGAGAAGGATGTGGCGGAGCTGAAGGAGGAGCTGGCCAGCGCTCGGTCAGGAGCTGAGAAGGAGGTTGCCGAGCTGAAGGAGGAGCTGGCCAAAGCTCGGTCGGAAGCAGAGACCGCTCGGAAGAGGGCTGAGAGGATCAAGGCCAACCACCTGAAGAAGGTGAAGAAGGTGAAGAAGGCCGTGCAGGAGGAGGCTGCGCAGCACATGATCCAGAACATGCTGGACGCCTACGGCCGTGCCCTGACCCACGTAGCCGCGAGGAACCCGGGCTTCGACACGTCCTCCTACAATTTTTACGAGCCCGTGGAGGGGGAGGAAGGGATTACCGAGGGTCTGCTCGGTCCTGAGGGAGAGACGAAACCCGTCGAAGGCCCCGGGGAGACCGAAGCCGAGGGCGAGGAGGAAGATGACTCCGGGGAGGAGAGTTGGAGCGAAGGCGGAGGCGAGGGCGGTGGCGAGGACAAGACCGGGGGGTCGACGGACCCGAGCGGTAAAAAGGTCGACCCCTGACTCGGTTGTCTTCTTTTAGTCTTTTCTCGTTTTGTTTTCTTTTTGTAAGCCTCATTGCGGACTGGCCACCGCTTTTGTTTTGAATGAAAAGCATTTTGTTTGGCCAAAATTTGTCCAAGTGTCGAGTCTCGGACTTAGTGTCTGTTTTGGGCATAAATTTCTCCAAGTGTTGGGCCTCGGATTTATCTCCGCTTTTCAGGTGGTGTTCGGTCCGGTCACGGAGCTCGTCTTCCTTCGGAAGGAGCTGGCCAAATTGAAGCGTGAGCTTTCGGACAGCCGACAGAGGCGGTTTCTCCTGCTCGGCCAGGCGGAGGAGGTGAGGGCAATTCTAAGGAGGTACTGTCGCAAGCTGCATCAACTGCGGAAGCGCTCCCAGGGTCCTGGTCCCGAAGGGGAAGTCGAGCGGCTCCGTGGGGAGCTTACTGCCGCCGAGCAGAAGAATGACGACCTTTTGGCCGAGGTCCAATACTTGGAGCTAGCGGAAAAAGAACGTTCGGCGGAGAGGGAGAAGCTGGCTTCCGAACTGGAGAAAGCGTCAACCGAGCGCAAGAGGCTATCGGCCGAAGTTGACAGACTCAGAAGGATCACAATAGATAGGGGGATTGAGGTCACCCACTATCGGCGGCTCGCAACTGATAGTTCCAATGCCTCGGGCTCGTTGAGGGCTCCTCGACCGAAGAAGTTGGCGAAGGACGTCGTCTTGAGGGATAGGATTATCGAACTGGAGGAGGAGATCGCGTCGCTCAAGCCTGCGCCGGAGAGAGCTAATGTACGCAGCACTTCGTGCACTCGCAAAGAAAGCGAGAGGGGGATTACGTTTTACGAACTTGCGACGCGCTCGCCTATGACCAGGCGAAGTCCGGCCGATGCTCAGAGTAGCGCGGCTGTTTCGTCGAGCGGGGCTTCGGTCGGCGCCGCTGTTAGGACTAGCAGTGAAGGGGGATCGCGCTTCGTTGGTTTAGGGTCGAGCTCGGAGGGTAGGCCTCGTCGTCCTCGCGTTTCCCTAAACCGAAGCATTCCCCTTCCGAAGAGGCCCTGATTATGTCGTTTTCCATTTTTGTTGGTCGTTGTAACAACTTAGTTGTGGGGTCGGTCGACCGTCTGTAACACTATTATGTCTGAATGCAAATAGTTCTGAAAAATTTTCAAGTGTTAGACTTCGACAGTGTATTAAAACTGTGTTATTCGTTTTCCCTTCTTTTCAGCTCGTTGTGACGATCCATGGCTCGGACTCCGAGCGTTCGAATGATGACTCCGAATCCGAGGCCACCTCTGGAATGGTGGTTCTGAGCCCCAGGAGTGCCGATCTGAAGTTACGCCGAGCCGAGAGTGAGTGGGACCACCTTTCGTTGGTCCTCAGTCTCCGGGAAGCCGAGATCCAATGCTTGGAGAATAGGATCGTCGAGCTGAGCCCCGCAGGAGAGGATGAAGACTCGCAGACCGCATTCAGCAACGCTCTTCGGGTCAAAAGCATTCGGCACATTCAGTCGAAGATTATTGCCAAGCGGGATGACTTGCTCTCGGAGATGTGGCACTTGCAGGCTGTAATGGCGAAGCTCCGGGGGGAGGCAGAGGAGCTGCCAGCCGAGGAGGACGAACAGTCTGGTGAGGATGCTTTCTTATGAGAGACAAGTGCAGTGGGTCGGGCATTGTATGTTTTGTTTGCCAACACTTTGTAATGGAATGTTTTGTACTATGCGCCGACAATTAATAAAATTCCCTTTCGTTGCTTTGCATATTCGTCTTTGCTTATAACTGTATCGGTCGTGCTGAGATCTTTGAACTGAGCGTGTCTGTTTAGCCGAATGGATCCCCAAGGGTACGGCACTTTGTCGTTTAGTGGTTCTGACACGGTACTGCACAAATTCCTAGGCGGCTCCGCGCTCTAGAAAGTGCTATTTTGTCGTTTGGAGCAGGTGGCGAGATCTGAGCCGTTGAATGTAGGCGCGAATCTTGAGGAGGCTCGTTCTCCAAGAAAATGTTATCTTGTCGTTTAGTGCAGGTGGCAAGATTTGAGCCGTCTGATCGAGATCATGCACGAAAGTTGAGGGGAAAGTGTGTTTTCCCCATTTACACACTCGGGAAGGCACTTGCTCGGGAGCCGACCGAATGCGTGTGTCTTCGCGCTTCGGCTAATAGTTAAGAGAGTTCGGATTATATGTTCCGGACCTTGGGTATAGTTCAATGGCTGTGGGAGCAATTCCGAACGGCGATCTACCCCTGGTTCGTCCGAAGACGAGCCGAGGCGGTAGAGTCGAGCCGAGTGTTGGACTCCGAACCATCGGTTTAGTTCAACGGCTGTGGGAGCAATTCCGAACGGCGATCTACCCCTGGCTCGTCCGGGGACGAGCCGAGGAGGTAAAGTCGAGCCGAGTGTTGGACTCCGAACCATCGGTTTAGTTCAACGGCTCTGGGAGCAATTCCGAACGACGATCTACCCCTGCTCGTCCGGGGACGAGCCGAGGAGGTAAAGTCGAGCCGAGTGTTGGACTCCGAACTATCGGTTTAGTTCAACGGCTGTGGGAGCAATTCCGAACGGCGATCTACCCCTGCTCGTCCGGGGACGAGCCGAGGAGGTAAAGTCGAGCCGAGTGTTGGACTCCGAACCATCGGTATAGTTCAACGGCTGTGGGAGCAATTCCGAACGGAGATCTACCCCTGGTTCGTCCGGAGACGAGCCGAGGCGGTAGAGTCGAGCCGAGTGTTGGACTCCGAACCATCGGTTTAGTTCAACGGCTGTGGGAGCAATTCCGAACGGCGATCTACCCCTGGCTCGTCCGGAGACGAGCCGAGGCGGTAGAGTCGAGCCGAGTGTTGGACTCCGAGCCATCGGTATAGTTCAACGGCTGTGGGAGCAATTCCGAACGGCGGTTCGCCTCTGGTCCGTCCGGGGACGAGCCGAGGGAATGAGGCCGAGCCGAACGTGGACTCCGAACCATTGGTTGAGGTAATGTATAAAAGAGACAGGTGACAAGGGGGGAGAAAAACATGCAAATTCACAAACATAACAGAGCTTTCTTTATTGATTTCGACGGCGAACCTCTTTACATAGTACAATTTATGAAAAAATGGGTTACAAGTCGGAGGATTGGAATGGCTCGATACTCCTTGTTACTTAGAGTGGCGTCGGAACGCTCTCTTGGTATTTTAGGAGGTGGTCGGCATTCCAGGTCCTCGGGAGCTCTCTGCCTTCCATGTCTTCGAGACGGTATGCCCCAGGCCGAACAACTTTTGTAATGCGGTACAGACCTTCCCAGTTTGGAGCTAGCTTGCTCTTCTGACCGGGGAAGGATATGGCTAGCTTCCTCAAGACTAAATCTCCTTGCTTAAGGTTGGCGGGTCGGACCTTCTTGTTGTAGGCCAACTCGACTCTTCTTCTGTAATTCTGCTGCCGAATTGAAGCTCTCTCCCTCAGCTCGTCCACCAAATCTAAACTTGCTCTGAGGTCTCGGGCGTTCTGCTCTTCGCTGTAGGCAACGAGGCGAGGAGAAGGTATCCCGACCTCGAGGGGAATCACGGCCTCGGCCCCGTATGTAAGATTGAAAGGGGACTCCCCGGTGGGGGTCCGCTTGCTTGTGCGGTAATTCCACAAGACATTGGGGAGTTGGTCGACCCACAAACCTTTGGAGCACTTGTCTAACCTCTTCTTGATGCCTGCAAGGATCTGCCGATTAGCATTCTCAGCTTGTCCGTTCGACTGAGGGTGGGAGACGGACGAGAAGCGCTGTTGGATGATGAGGTCATCGCACAGAGCTCGGAACGCCGCACCAGTGAACTGAGTACCATTGTCCGTCACGAGGACGCGGGGGACTCCGAACCTGCAGATGACACTTTTCCAGAAGAACTGCACCACTTTGTTCTCGGTTATGGTGGCGAGGGGCTCGGCCTCGACCCACTTTGAGAAGTAGTCGATGGCTACGACCAAGAACTTGAACTGACCCGGAGCCGGAGGGAAAGGCCCAAGCAAGTCCATTCCCCACATTGCGAAGGGGATAGGGCTTGACAGGGAGGCGAGGTTGGCCTGAGGGAGGCGTCGGATGCTGGAGTGTCTCTGGCAAGTGCCGCATTGCCGAACATGTCGCTCGGCATCTTGGAGAAGGGTCGGCCATAAGTACCCATAGTTCAAAGCTTTCCGGGCCAAAGACCTAAATCCGGAGTATGCCCCTCCGATGCCTTCGTGAAGCTCCTGTAGGGCATATTCGGCCTGATCCGGAGAGAGGCACTTTAGATATGGTCGGCCATCTATTTGAGAGAATGAGCACTTGTATAGGATGCCCTCGATCAAGACATAGCGCTCGGCTCGAGTTCTGACTCGGCGTGCTTCCTTGGGATCCGAGGGCAGAACTCCGTCCCTTAGGAATTCCACCAGTGGCTTCATCCAATTGTCCTGCAGCATGACCGGCAATGACTCCACCGAGCTAGGTGGCTCGTCTTCGATGCTTGGCTTAGAGAGGACTTCAATCAGTACGGTCTGTTCGAGGCCTTGCAGAGAAGACGAGGCCAATTTGGAGAGAGCATCGGCTTGTGAGTTCTCCTCCCGGGGGACCCGTTGGATGATGGCTTTTTCGAACCGGCCCATGAGGTCCCGGACCTTGGCGAGGTACTTCGCCATTCGCTCGTCCCTGGCCTCATATTCGCCCAAGACCTGGTTCACGACTAGCTGGGAATCACTGTGAATCCGAAGGCGCTGCGCCCCCGCACTTCGTGCGAGTCCGAGACCAACTATGAGAGCCTCGTACTCCGCCTCGTTGTTCGAGGCCTTGAAGTTCATGCGGATCGCATACTGCAGGACGAAGCTGTCAGGGCCGTTCAGGATAATGCCGGCGCCGCTTCCTTCACTGCAAGAGGACCCGTCCACGAAGACTGTCCAAATGGGGGGCCCATTCGGGACGTGGCCGACCTCAGGGATAGTAGACTCTACGATGAAGTCGGCGAGAGCCTGTGCCTTAATTGCCGTCCGAGGCTGATAGGAGATGTCATGCTGACTTAGCTCTATGGACCACTTCATCAGCCGGCCCGAGGTCTCCGGCTTGTGGAGGACCTGCTTAAGGGGTTGATCGGTGAGGACGACGACCGAATGGGATTGAAAGTACGGCCGAAGCTTTCTCGCAGCCATGATCAGGGCGTAGGCTATCTTCTCTATCCTCGGATAGCGGAGCTCGGCGTCCCGGAGCACCTTGCTCACGTAGTAGATAGGCCTTTGGGTCCGGTCCTCCTCCCTCACTAAGACGACACTTAGGGTCTGCTCGGAAGCTGCCAAGTAGACGAAGAGGGTCTCGCCCGGGACCGGTTTGCTGAGCAGCGGGGGGTTCACCAAATAAGCCTTCAGCTGGTCGAATGATTCCTGTTGCGACTGGCCCCATTCAAAACCTTTGGCTCCCCTGAGGGCTTTGAAGAAGGGAAGGCACTTTTCCCCCGACTTGAAAAGGAACTGGCCGATAGCAGCGAGCCGGCCGGTGAGCTTTTGCACCTCCTTGACGTTCCGAGGTGGGGCCATGTCTAATATGGCCTTAATCTTCTCGGGGTTAGCTTCGATTCCTCGTTGACTCACCATGAAACCGAGGAATTTTCCCGAGGAGACCCCGAACGCACACTTGTTCGGGTTCAGCCGCATGTTGTACTTCCTCAACACGCCGAAGGCCTCCTGGAGGTCGGCTACATGATCGGTGCCGCGGATGCTCTTGACGAGCATGTCATCAACGTACACCTCCATGTTCCGGCCGATCTGGTTCTGGAAGACCTTGTTGACGAGGCGCTGGTAGGTGGTGCCTGCGTTCCTCAAACCGAACGGCATGACCCGGTAGCAGTAGAGGCCTTGGTCGGTGACGAAGGAGGTCTTCGGGATATCCGGAGGGAACATCCGGATTTGATTGTATCCCGAGAAGGCATCCATGAAGCTGAGGAGCTCATGGCCCGAGGTGGCGTCGATAAGGGTGTCGATGTTCGGGAGCGGGAAGGGATCCTTCGGACACGCCTTGTTTAGGTCGGTGAAGTCAATGCATATCCTCCACGAGCCATTGGACTTCTTGACCATTACAACGTTCGACAGCCACTCGGGATAATTTACCTCCTGGATGAACCTGGCCCTCAGCAGCTTGTCCACTTCCTCCTTGATTGCCTGCTGTCGCTCGGGAGCGAACTTTCGCCTCTTCTGCTGAACCGGTTTGCACCCCGGTTCGACGCTTAGGCGGTGGACGAGCAAGTCCTCGGAGATGCCGGGCATGTCCGCGGCCGACCAAGCAAATAGGTCGCGGTTATCCCGGATGCACCTCACCAAGTCGGAGAATAGCACGGTCGGCAAGGATTTGCTGATGAGGAATTTTCGGCTCGGATCCTCATCCGAGAAGAGTACTTCCTCTAACTCGTCCGCCGGCTCGGACGTTGGGCGGGCCTTCGGCTCGGGGATCTCTAGTGTCTCGAGCGAGAGCACTGGTCCCCCGGTGGAAGTCATGTAGCACTTCCGAGCTGTTTCCTGGCTTTCCCTGACTTCCCCTACTCTCGAACGAGTGGGGAACTTCATTTTCAAATGGTATGCCGAGGGGACAGCCTCCAGGGCCGCTAGGCCGGGGCAGCCTAGGATGACATTATATGCCGCCGGGACGTCGACGACCATGAAGTCCATCGGCTCGGTTCGGGTAGTAGGGGCGCTTCCCGCAGTAACGTCCAGGGTTATCACCCCTTCGACGGTTACCGGGACCCCCGTGAACCTGTGGAGAGTATAACCGGCCGGCTTGAGACGGTCTCGGGACAGCTGCAGGCCTCGGAAGGCCGAGAGGAAAAGGATATTGACCGAACTCCCGTTGTCTACCAAAATCCTCTGCACCTTGAAGTTGGCCATGCGGAGGTCGATGACAAGGGCATCGCAGTGGGGGGTTCGGACCCCTTCTAAGTCGGCATCGGAGAAAGACACTGGGACGCCGAGACCTTTCGGGGGAGGAGCACTATGGACCGAGTTGACCTCTCAGACGAAGGCCTTCCGGGAGGAATTAGAGGAGCCCCCCATGGGGCCTCCGTGGATCAAGTGCAGGACCCGTTCCTCTTCGAACTCGGGTGTCCCCTCGCGCCGCTCGGAGCGCTTGTCAGCCCCCCGAGGCGGAGGGGAGTGGCGATCTGTCCGATCATTAGCCTTCACGAACTTGGCCAACTGCCCCCTTCGAATGAGGGCTTCGATCTCATCTCTCAAAGCCCGACAGTCATTCGTATCGTGCCCGTGGTCTCGGTGATACCGACACCACTTGTCTTTGTCCCTCCTCTTCGCCGGGGTGTGCATCCTCGGGGCTGGAGGGATGACCCCCTCCTTCTCCACCTCCATGAGGATAGTGGAGACATTAGTGGTGAGGGGCGTGAACTTCTCGAACCTGGGGGGAGGGCGACGTTGACCGCCCATGTCCTTCTGAGCTTTCTTCGACCCTTCTTCCCCTGTTGCCTTCCTTTTCGATCCTGCGGAGGGCCCCCCAAAGCTGGGAAGGGCTTCGGCCTCTTCTGCTCGGATGTACTTCTCGCACCTCAGGAGGAGGTCGGCGAAGTCATGCGGGGCTTCTTGGCCAGGGAGGATCGGAGGTTGGCGTTAAGGACGTTCGACTGGAACGCCACGGTGGCCACGGACTGGTCTAAGGAGGCAATTGACCTGACTTCTGCGGTAAACCTTTTCACATAGTCCCGCAACTTTTCTTCCTTCTCCTGCCGCAGGTTCAGTAGGGAAAGACTCGTCTTCTCGGCTCGCCGGCTACTCACGAAGTGAGTGATGAACAGTGTCTCGAACTGCTCGAATGAGAAGATGGATGAAGGGGCGAGCCTGGAGTACCATTCCCGAGCCGACCCCCTGAGGGTGGCAGGGAAGGTTCTGCAGAGCATCGCGTCGGAAGCTTGATGGATCAGCGTTAGGGTTTTGAAGCTCTCGACGTGGTCGACCGGGTCGGATTCCCCTGAGTATGTTTCAAACTGTGGTGGTTTGAAACTCCTCGGTATGTGGGCCTCCATGATCGACCGTGAGAAGGGAGGTCGGCTGGGACGGAAGGTTCCGGCTCGGGACTCTTCCTCCCTGTCCATGCGGCCGATGCGCCTTTCCACCTCATGAATACGGCGGATGAGGGCGTCGTCCCTCCGCTGGTAGTCGTATGACCCTCCGGACTCCTCTTCATAGGAAGGGGAGCGTGGACTGCGGCACCGGTAATCCTGGGACCGGCGTGGGCTTTGTTCCCGCTGCTGGCGGCTGGGAGCCGGGGAAGGGCTCCGTGTTCGGCACCGAGGACTGGGATCCCTGGGGGGCGTCGGAGCCCTCTGAGCATTCTGGACGTTCTGCCGAAGATTGAGGGCCTGCAGAACGGTCTCCTAAAACTGGAGGAATTCGACTCTACTGATAGGTACATCCCGGTCCCTCGGATGACGCCGATTCCTGGGGGAACGGGACCTCCTCCTTCGGCGTTCTGGGGACGCCGCTCGACCTCTGCGGTCCGGAGACCTTCTGCCGTCCCGACGGCGTGGCGACCGCTCACCTTGGTGCTGGCGGGAGGCTCCCTCTCGGGCCCGCCTCTCGTCAAGATGGGTACGGAGGTCGTCGTCCTTCTGGCGGTTTAGAAGTGTGATGCGGAGGTCGGGATGATGAGAAGCCATCGAGTCCGAGGACCCATTATGGACCGAAACGTGGCCCGGATTGAGCGGCTGCTTCTCCTTCCGACCGTTGTGACCGGACGGACCATTGTTGAGCTGCTGCTTGGGATGAGGAGGTGGGACCTGCTGGATCAGCGGAGGGAGGTCGGACTGAGGGATAGGATTGACCGGAGCTTCATTTGCCGGGTCGGTGAGGTTGCCCGCACGGTTCGACCCTCTGGATCTGTTCTTCTTCGGCAGCATGACTGCAGGGTATTACGGAGAATGGACTGAGGCTGTTCGTGTGGCTTTTTCCCACAGACGGCACCAATCTGTTACCGCTGATTTCGGTGTGGGGGTAAACAGATAGAATTTGTGAGTCCGGGAAAAAGCCTGAACAGTTGACTCGGCCTTCTTGCTCCCGCCGCGACCTGCAAGGAAGTGCGAGACACCGGGGTTGATTCCGGCGACGCACCCTCCGACGCTCTTGTCAGTAATCAGGAAAAAAGATTAAGAAAGAGCTTAAGTGGTCAAAAAGTGATTAACCTGGTCTTGGTGGTAGAGGGGGTGTATTTATAGTCGCCTTTGGAACGGTTAGGATCCTGATTTCCTGCCTAACAGCCAGGAGAGAAATCCTCCTATTCTGTTTTAGGAAATTGGGTCCTGATTCCCTGGTGAGAGCTAATCAAGCTTATTGATTTGATTTAGCCAAATCAGTGGCCTGATTCTCCTCATGGTGAACCGGGCTCGTATTGGGTTGGGACCCGTGCCCAGTTGATGTGGATCTATTCGCGGGTGGTTGGTTCTGTGAGAAGGAGGCCCAATACCCGTTTTGGATCCATCTGTATGTGAAATTACCTTTTTACCCCTGTGCTTCAAGATTCGTGCTCGATCTGGACGGTTCCGGTTTAACCCCATTTTTAGCCATATCAGTAGTTATATCTGGAGTCCCACTACAGCATATAGACAATTTCTGGAAGAAAATGAACATATTGAAGAAGGAAATAGACATATGGAAGAACTCGAAGAACCCCTATATATTAGTAGTAGTGAAATATCTGAGACAGTCAGAATCCATGAGAGATATTGAACTCATGCTTGATTACTTTAATATTTTTGAGATAGACAATGTACATTATTTCGAAGAATATTATTTTGCAGATCTTTGAAGTTTTTTGATACTCTGTTTAATTCTATTTTTCAGGTGATTCCACGCTTCGTAATCCCAGTTGGTATCAGAGCCTTGTTTCTAAGTAAGTAATTCCCATCTGGTTTTCTCAAAATATTTAGTACAATTTTAGTAGTCAAAAAATTAATTAGATAAGATAAATAAAATATATTACAAAAACAAATTTTAAATTTGCAGAAAGATTACACATCCTATAGAAAAATCTATATGATGGTAAGCATAGAATATTAATTAAAAATTATCCCTTAGTTGCAAATATTTTGGTCATTGTCCTTTTTTTGCAAATATTTTCAAATTTAGTCCTAAAAAAACAATTAACTCAAGAAATGCATGCTAATTGAAAGTTTGTCATGTAGATAAACTGGAAGAGTTGTTGTGGTGTTATTGGGTGCATAGTAAAATATTATGTTTAGATTAAATGAATTGAGGATAAATTCATACATAAAGTTGTTAATTTATGTAAATAAAGTTGTTTTAAGTTTTTGTTGCATTTCAGAAAATCATATCTGTTAAACTAGATGGAATCTAGAGCTAAAATTTTTATGGACATATCGTATATGTCAGGAACATCACTTTAAAATTTTATAATTTTTGGATTTCGTTTACTATTTTAATAAAATCCAAACATAGTACTGGTTGGCATTTGACTAGTTACTGGAAATTTGTACATATATCGGATTTTAATCTTTTCAACATCTCAGATGAAGTAATTGTAGAAAAGTAAAAACAAAGACTTGAAGTAGACTCGTTAACCTTTTTGTAAAGTCTAAGAAATAAAATTTTCACAAAAAACTGAATTTATAATGAATTTTTCAAGACTGTACAAGTGGCAGTATTTCAATAATTCGACCCTACTGTATATTTCGAAGGATTCAGGGTTAAAGATACAATATTTTGGAGAAACTTATAACTAAGAAATTTTAGTAGACTTGTATACCTTTATTTTTTTCTAAAGAATATAAAGTTTCGTGAAGTATATAATTTTCTATGATTTTTACAAGTAGCATGAACTGCAGTTTCTGGTTTTGAACTTACTATTTTGCAAATGAATTTAGACGAAGTAACTGAGGATGATTCTAGGTGGTTTTTTAACTAAAAAGATGTAGTAAACTCTGTTATGAAACTAATAAATCTATCTTTTGAATAGAATTGAGATTTATAATTAAAATATAGATGAATATGAAAATGGTTTATTTAATCGAAGAAACTTGTAGCTTATTAAAGTGAATTGTTGGTTGTGTGATCAACCAAGAAGTGTTTACTTCATATTTGGTAAATAAAAATGAATGAAAGGATTTGAATGAAATATAAATACATAAAAATGAGAATATGAATTATAAGGGTATGCGTACCCCATAATGTTGAACATGAAAAGATGTGGATCCTAGAGGCTTAGTGTGACCCAGGTGCCGGCAAGTGATACAAATGATTAATTGAGTTTTGAGAAAGTTATAGTATGGGCTATCATTCTCGGTATTTGTGTAAGACCGACAGGAGGGTAAACTAGCTCTAGGTGGTATTATTTATTCATGTTTCAACTTAAGGTTAGGCACCAAGGGGAGATGTGATGAAGTATGGATAAACATGAGTATGAGGGCCTAGATAGCGCGGTGGGAGGTATCTCCAGAATTACCGGGGTTGAGGCTTGCGGTGGAGGATATTACTCCAGAATTACTGGGATCAAGGCGACGCTCGTGGGGTATTTATGTAATAAGGTACCTATGACAGCGCGGTGTAGGTTTCGTCTCGAGAATTATCGGGGTGTGAGGAATGATGGCCGAAAATCACTTGCTGTGGGAGAACGAATCTCAAGAATTATTGGGGTCATAGCTTGCGGTGTGAGTATTCGCCTCCAAAATTATTGGGGTGTGAGGCAATGTGTCCAAAATCACTTGCGGCGAGAGCGTGATTCTCAAGAATTACCGGGATGGTACTCGATACTCACAGGATATCTAAAATATATATTAGTCACCATAGTAGTAATTCATAGCGAGGAATTGAACCCTGCTTTGAGGAGTATGATAGGGGCTTGCCCTCGGACCTATGCAGAATGTGATGCATAGAATCCGAACAAGTATGCACTAGTGCATCATAGTGTAAATCTGCATTAGGCATCTACGGCATATCATACACTAACATGTTTAGGATAGTCACTCTTTTGCACTTTATTATGCATTCAAGTTTGTGGTTGCTAAAGTATGAGAATCGTTATATTACGGCATAGTGAGGATTACTGTTTTATAATATTGCGTCAGTTGTAAGCAACTGACGTGCCCACAGATTTTTCAGTGTAAGGCTTGGATTGGATTGGCAAAGACTTGAAGATGAATTGATGCTAAAGACTACTCATGATTTAAGTTTTAGATGTTAATGTTGTATTTATCATCTACAACTGTGCGGTTCTTCAATTGTGCATCGACCTCTTTCCCTGTCAAATATCTGGGTATTCCCCTGCGATGGGGTAAATTACATAAAGAATATTGGATTCCTATGATTGACAAAGTGGAGTCTAGACTCAACGTCTGGTCAGCTAAACATCTCTCTCGAGGGGGGGGGGGGGTCGGCTGATTCTGGTTAACTCGGTCTTCTCTTCTATCTCGCTATATATGATGTCTTTCTTCTATGTTCCTTCTTGGGTTATCAATAGAATCGACCAGATCAGAAGGAACTTCTTCTAGTCGGGTACTAATTTAAATAGGCCAAGAACGCATCTTTGTAATTGGAAATTAGCGTGCTCATCCAAGGTGGCTGGTGGTCTGGGTATCCTTGAACTCATGCACCAGAATTTAGCCCTTTTAGGCAAATGGTTATGGAGGCTGATCAACGAGGACCACTTACTTTGGGCACGTCTCATCTCTCTTAATTGCTTCCGTCGACAACAGATTCTGGATTTTAACTCTTCTTTATTCTCCAGAGCTTCCCCGTTCTAGAAAGGTGTTTGGAAAGTAGCTGAACCTTTCCTTTGCGGCATTACCCATGCTTGTGCAGTTGGATCCCAAACCAAGTTCTGGTTGGATTTATGGATCGGTAATATTAAGCTAGCATCTGCTTATCCTACTCTATTTCAGTTAGCGTCCAACCCTTTGGCCACTGTGGCTGATTATTGCTCGGGCCATAACAACTCCAGAGAGTGGCAGATCTCCTTTACCACCACTCTCCCTCCTTCCATTGAGACGGAGCTTTCCAAGATTTTCGAGAGTTTGATCAACTACCCTTGGCAGCCCTCGGAAGTAGTCAGGTGGCGTTGGACCAGCTCTGGTTCCTTCTCGGTCAAATTTTTCTATAAATTCCTCAATTTTAGAGGTGTTAGATCGCCCATCGCTTATCATATTTGGGGCAGTTGTGCACCGCTCAAGGTTAAGATACTTACTTGGCTCGCTCTTAATAACAAGCTGCTCACGGTGGAGGTTCTCAATAAAAGAAACATCGCCATTGGCCAATTAGGGCAGTTGTGTTCTATTTGTCCAGAGGATGTGGATCATCTTTTTCTTTATTGTAATTTCACTACCAAACTATGGTCTATTTGTGCGATCGCTTGGCAAGTTACTCCCCCCCCCCCCCCCCCCCCCCAACCTTAATCTCTAGCTGGAACCATCACTTGATTAGTAAAAAATTTTGCAAAGCTTGGTTTCTATCTATTATGATTATTATTTGGGTTATTTGGAAGGAGAGAAATTCTCATATTTTCTCTCTTAGTTCTAAACCCATTGACTCTATTATTGATGACTTTATTTTCTTTTCGAGACACTGGACCTCATTGTTGCCTCATCTTAAAGTTAAAGCGATGAGTCTTCATCGCCTTGTTGTGGCGGCTCAGTTTTTACGTTCTTCGTAGTACCCCTCTAATTTATTATAATCATTCTTTCTGTATTTATCCAATTCTCTATATCTATTAATTGTCTTTTCTTCTTGTCTTTTTTCAAGCTTGAGAATAGATGCGATACGCCACAGTTATTTTGTTTCTCTGTGTATATTTTTTTGGGGGTTGGAATTGGTTTCTGATGCTCTAGTTCTCAGTGGTGTGCTTTTTTGGAGCTGTTAGTTTTTGCCCTTCTTTTTGGTGCCGCGTATTTTGATTTCTCTGTTTATGTTATTTTCTCTCCCCCTGCTGCACTATTTTGAGTTTATTAGCCTTGTACCCTATGTGTTGCTACTCTGTGTTCACCTTTAGTGCATGTTTTCTGTGGTTAGTATACCCCAGAGTTAGATTACTTGTTTGGATTGGTGATGGTTTGCGAGATTTTTTGTGTTAGGCCAGTCTCCTGGCGGTGTTCTTCTCTGTCTATCTTGTTCATGAGGTGGTGGCCAGCGTCTTCTGAGCTGGCATTGCGGTCTGTGATTGTTTTTGATGGTGCAGGTGGCTCATTAAGCCTGTGGTTGTGCTTGTCTTGATTTCCCTTATTATGTTCTTTCTCTCTCGCTGCTGCTCTATTGTGTGTTTGTTGGTCTTGTTACCCTCTGGTTTTGATACTCTGTGCTCACTTTGAGTTATTGTTTAGTGTGGTTCACATGCCCCAGATTCCTTTATTGTATTGTTTGGTTGAGGTTTTGCGAGGCATTACTTTGTTGTGCCACTCTCCTGGCGATCCTGTAGGTGGGGGAGAGGCCATCATATTCTTAGATGGTCTTGCCCTCTGTGTGGTGGTGTTGTTGCCTCTTTCAGCCTGTGGTGGTGTTGTTGTGCTCTCGGTTCTTCTACTACTTCGATTGCAAACTCCCTCTGACTTCTCTTATTGTTTCTTAGCTCCTGTGGTTTTCTTTTGTCTGCCTGGTGATCGGTTCTGGCTGTTTTCTTCAGGTGGGCTTCGCTGTGACTGCTGGTTGCTGTTCTGCTGGCCGGTGCTAGTTCATCGAGTTAGGGTCCTCAGGCGATCTTGGGCCGTTGTCTTCTAGATTTGTGGTTGTTTCCCCTTTGTTTGTTTTGTTTTGTAGGTTGACGGCTGAGTCTTGTTTGGCTGTTATCTTTTTCCTATTTCGTTTGGGGCAGCTATTGGTTTTTCTACTCTCGTATTTGTATTTTAGTTTGGTCGTTGTGCCTTTTTGAGTTGTTTCAGTTTTACTCCGTGTAAAACTTGATGTGGTTGTAAGACCGTTTTGTTATTAATTTATTTTTTGGGCTGGAGTCTTAAGACTCTATCCCCGATCTCAAAAAAGAAAAAATGTTGTATTTATCATGTTGTATTTTTTTTATTTTCATTGCGTTGATGTAAAGACCCGTGTTGTATAATAAAAAGTTTTTAATTTCCTTATAAAATTGTACGAATTGAAGTAAAAGATCCTGTTGTGCTACGAATTACATGTAAATGAAATTTGGGGTGTTACAATGGAGGACTAAGGCCGGCCCTGTGTTCCCGGGGGCCCGAGGCGAAAGGCCCAAATAATTATTTTTGGGGGCTCCTAATTAGAAAATATTTTTCTTACGCGCAAAATTCGTGCCTATATTTACAAGGGAAATACAAATTTGGGGGCCCCTAAAATTGTAAAAAATTTGGGGGCCTGAGGCGGCCACCTCACCTACCTCAAGGTAGGGGCCGGCCCTGTGGAGGAAAATATCATTTGCCAACTTCTTCACAAGTTGCTGCAGTGTGGGTTCCTAGGGATAATCCTTATGAATGTCATGAAAGATAAATTATTGTGGAAACTTATTCCAACCATTTTCACAATGTTTCAAATATTGTTGGGTATTATGATCTTCTCCACTATCATCTTTTATTACCTTATGAGAGTCATGGTTGGGATATCCACATTCATAATGATGAATGAAAAGTGTCATATAGAGAATATTATGCATTTCGACTTTAGGTATTGACTATAGTTGGTTATTTTAATTTTATATTTGTTCATAATTTTTAATCTATCTATCTATCTATCATTAATGCTCCAATTTATTTGTTCCTAGATTCGTGAAGATGACCAATCCATTTTCCTTCATGGTGGGTGATTACTACAACAATACTTAGTAGATAACTTTGTTAAAATTGTCACATAGAGGTTGGATTGAATGCGGGTTCATCGACATGAAATACACGCTGAAATGTACAAAGGGTTACAAGATGCAAAAGATGCAAGCAAAACATTTGCAGGTAAATTCTATCCTTTGTATATTATAATATGAATAATATTTTTTAGGTAATATAACTATCTAATTTGTGGCACTCTTTGTTATTTGCTAGAAAATGTGGGTCTGAAAACCGTGCTACCTGCATCATATGTTGGAAGTCCCCGAGATATGTATCAGAGATATCAAAATGCAATGGCTTTGGTACAAAAATATTGCAAGCCTAACTTATTTATTACGATGACTTCCAATCTGGCATGGATTGGAATTTTCAATAAATTACTGCCTATGTAGCTTCCACATGACCGGCTAGATTTAACAATGAGAATCTTTCATTATAAACTGGAAGAGCTTAAGAAAGATATATTTGACAGAGGAGTACTTGGGGAGTCATTACCCATGTACATGTCGTTGAATTTTAGATGTGTTGATTGCCTCATGCTCATATTTTAATCATTCTTGATATAGAGATAAAATCATTTCTCTAAATGATTATGATGAGATAATAAAAGCAGAAATTTCATATCGGGATGCAGAGCTAGAACTATATGAGACAGTTTTGAGACATATGATTGGTGAACGGTGCGAGCATTTCCATCCTAAATCAACTCCATGAAAGATGAAAATGCAAAAAAGAGTATCCCAAAAATTTGCTCCTACAACTTTGCAAGGACAGAACTCATATCTTATATATCGATGATGAGATATTGGTCGGTATATCTTTCGAAGGAAGAACTTTAATCAGTTGACCGATAATAGATGGGTGGTTCCTTACAACCCATGGCTATTGGAAAAATATAATTTCCATATAAATGTTGAAATTTGTTCGAGTATAATTTTTGTTAAGTATATTTATAAGTATGTTTACAAAGGACATGATCGTGTGTCGTTTAAAGTGCAACTAGGTAATGCTATAGATGAAATATCACGATATGTTGATGCCCATTGGATATGTCCACAAGAAGCTGCCTGGAAAATATTCGATTTTTCTATGACTCGAATGTATTCATCTGTTCTCTCATTGCAAGTTCACTTGCCGAATCGACAACAAGTTTTATATTATACTCATCAATCAACTGAGGATTTACTTGCTAATGATCAAATGCAAAGAACGATATTGATAACATTTTTTGCAAAAAATAATGAAGATGCTGATGCAAGACAATATATGTACATGGAGTTTCTAGAGCGTTATAGGTGGAAGAAGACTGAACAGAATTGGAGCAGAAGACAAATTAACATTCGTCAAATCGGTAGGATATATATCATTTCTCCTCAAGAATGTGATCGCTACTATTTAAGGATGTTGCTAAATCATGTTAGAGGTCCATTATCATTTTACCACTTACTTATTGTAAATGAGATTAGATATCCAACATTTAATTAAGTAGCTGAGGGGTTTGGTTTGTTGGAGAGCAATAATAGCATCATCAATTGTCTTTTAGAAGCATCCAATACTCATATGCCATCAGCTATAAGAATATTTTTTACGACAGTATTGATATATTGCAAGGCAGTTGGAGTAAGGCAACTCTGTGACTAATTGAAATAAACACATCCGAGGATTATTCATCTGTAATTAAACTGACTGGATTATGTGAAGTACGACTGATGAAAGAGCTCAACAGTCTCTTAAAGAAATATGGCAAGAACATTGATGATTATGACTTACCTATGATAATTGTTAATGAAAAGTTAGATATCCGCAACTGATGGAAGATGAGAAATCAATACCAATTTCTTATGGAGATTTATCTTCAATTGAAAAACTCAATGTGAATCAGAAGTATGCATTCAATCTTATCATAGAAGTAGTTTTGTTGATGGTCCTAAAGGTACTGAAAATACATTTCTTTATCGTTGCATTTTTTTTGGCGATAGAGAGGCCATATTGTATTAGCAACAACATCCTCTGGAATAGCTTCTATAATGATGCCTAGAGGTCGTACAACATAATCAAGATTTAAGATTTCTATAAAGTTATGTTCAACTTCCTCATGTATGATCACTATTCAATCTGATGAGGTCAACTTTTACGTCTCTCGAGTGGTATCATTTGGGATGAAGCAACAATGACCAATCTTTTGAAGCTTTAAACATGACAATGAAAGATATCTTTGGAAATGAATTGCCATATGGAGGAAAAGTTGTGGTTTTGGGTGGAGATTTCCGACAAATTTTTTCAGTTGTGCAGTATGATACAAAAGCACATACTATTGATGCATGTATAGTCAACTATGCAATTTGGAATGATGGAATTGTCATTCGGTTGACAGAAAATATGTGTGTCAAGGAGGATTCTGATTTTCCAACTTTCTTCTACGCATTGGCAATGAAAATGAACCATATGTTGAAAGTAAAATGATTAGAGTTCTAGAGTATATGGTTGTTCCATGGAAAGTTGAACACTCCTTAAAACAATTTTATCGACATACTTTTTCCTTCATTGAGCTCTAGTGCACATGACAAGAATATATTACTGAAAGGGCTTTGATTACTATAACTAATTAATATGTTGACCCAATTAATGGTGATATAATATGTTTATTTTCTGGAGATGAAAAAATATATATTTCATTTGACGAAATTGAGAATGATAGACAAAATTTTTATCAGTAGGAATATCTAAATTCTATTGCGCTTGAAGGACTACCACCACATAAGTTGATACTAAAAATAGGTGCTCCTATCATGCTTTTGAGAAATATTGATCCAAGAATTGGTCTTTGAAATGAGACAAGATTAATTTGTAAGAACTTCACTCCAAACTTAATCGATGCAGAAATAGTGACTGGTCATTACTATGGTACAAGAATATTTATTCAACAGATCTCTTTTAAGCCTTTAAAGAATGTAATGATGCCTTTTACACTCATAAGGAAGCAATTCCCAGTGCGGCTTAGTTTCGCATTAACAATCATCAAGTCACAAGGAAAAATATTCCATGTGTTGGTGTGTACCTATCGAATAATGTACTTAGTCATGGACAATTATATGTCGCTCTGTCCAGGAAAATTTCGAGATCTACTACAAAACTCTTAATAAAAAATGGACATCTCAAAAGTTGGCAAGGCATATATACAAAAAATGTTTTCTACACTAATGTATTGGTGAAATGTCATGGAACTTCAAATTAAAGGGTAAGTTGGCATTTAAATGTACATGGTTTTACCAGTTTTAAAATATATATACATACTTTTGTGCATAACTGTGACAAAAAATGAATTAGATTATCAACATACATCTCTACTATTTTAATGGGAGAGTTGGGGTTGTAAACAAACAAATCCTAATTTTGTAACTGAGCAAACCCGTGCAATATACGGCCAAACTAAATCCCCAAACATACCCGTCTGATGCACGTGCAGTCCCTACCAAAAAAAAAAAAGCCCCTTCATCCTCTCTGTTGGAAAAACAAACCCTAAATCCAAAACATCTCTCCTCCTCCCTTCCACCCAACATCGCCCCCCCCCTGCTCAGCCGCCCTCCCATCGCGCACCCACGTTCCGCCTCCATGCTCAGCCGCCCTTCCACCGACGTCGCGCCCTCCCCCTGCTCAGCCGCCCTTCCATCGCGCACCCACGTCCCGCCTCCCCACTCAGCCGCCCTCCCACCGTACTTCCCCGTCTCGGCTCCTCAACGTCGCGCCCTCCCCCTGCTCAGTCGCCCTCCCATCGCGCACCCACGATCCGCCTCCCCACTCAGCCGCCCTCCCACCGACGTCGCGCCCTCCCCCTGCTCAGCCGCCTTCCCATCACGCACCCACGTCCCGCCTCCCTGCTCAGCCGCCCTCCCACTGAGAGATTGTTGAAGGTAAGGTGGAGTGCGTTACACCTCCAAGTAGCACAGTGGTTAGTGATTCATCAAATGTAAGTCAAATTCTTCAATTTTAGTGTAAATTTTATGGATGAAGTATCTCTTCGTCCTTTTTTAATCACGATGTTAACATATTATGTTGGATTCTGTTCCTTGATGTTCTTCTTACTAGTCGAGTAAGCCAGCAAAAGTTGTTTCCCAAGTTGGTGGTGCGCAAAGCTTTGGAAGAGACTTGGGTGGGCTTTCGGATCATGGTTTTGGTAATCCCTTAATCTTTTCCTTCTCATTGTCATCTTTTTTAGTTACTTTCTGTAACATGGTTCTCAGAACTTGACAATGCACAATTTCCTTTTTGCTGTGAGTTTATGATTGACAATAATTTATTTTGCATACTTCTCTCATAATGCAGTTATGGACTTATAATTGCTGCCTATACTGTGTTGTTTATACTATTGGAATCTGTGGATCATTGGGATTGTGCTTGCAGTCTTATTTATCTTTTAGGAGGCTTTGTGATTGCTTAACTTTCCATATATGGATTTCTATTTATTGTTATGTGTCTGGACTTTTTGGTGTGTTCATTAAGACTTATATGGAATAGTTAGGATAATCAAAGTTCATTTGTAACAACTTTCTAATTAAATTTTTTTATATCAAAGAAATCATCAAACATGTGAAATTTGCTTGAGAATGTATGAGAAGAAACAAACCTGTTGAGCAACTCCAAGAAGAAAAATTAGTTCCATAGGTGACTGTCCACGTGAACTACCGATGTGGGTCATCGGCACTCACCATTGCAGTTGCACTTACAAGCAGAAAAACACAAATAGCAATAAACCCTATTGCAGTAATCTTAGAGATAGAATCAAAAAGAGATAAGAGAAGATGTGACTGCGATGGTAGTAATGTGAGTGAAGGGCGGGTTGGTTTATAAATGGAAGCAGGAATGGGAAGGTGGGGTTTTTTGGTAAGTGTGGATGCATCCAATCACCTTCATCATCTTCTCTTCATGTGCCAACTAAGATATTAGCATTGTAAAGTTGGGTCTAATTTGTACAACACATAGTTGCACCACAATCTGACGTGTTTTTTTGCGCATATCTGGTTATATGAGTTTGTATGAGTTTATTTTGAAATTGAACAGGTGTGCAATGCACGTGTTTTTCATGAAAATGTTTTCTGACTTCTTTTTTTCTTTCCATTTTAGTCGAGCTAATTATGAATCTTACTCTTTGAGCTATAACAAAGTGGTTTTTTATGCTTATATTATGCTATTAAAAATTTAATAATGGGAGATTAATTTTTCATTTGTGTGTAATTTTTAGGTGTATTACAGGAAAGGGTATTGAGAAGGAGGTGGTTTTCGAATAAGAAGAACATAATTGGAAGGTAAATGTCGCTTTCGTGTTGGTTATTGTGAAATCAATATTTAGATTCAGAATTAGTGTGATATGTTATTGATGTAATTTTGGTTCGATCAAAGGATTATGGTTATGTTACTGCATTTTTTATATCATTTTATTTTTCCAAGTAAGATTGCTTTTTCAAGTAACCATTAAGTACACATTATTTCCTTCAAGGTAAATGGATAGCATATATCCAACGAACAATCAACAGGGCAATGATGTAGATATACTAGACGAAAGAGAAATACAATGTCAACAAGAAATGCTTGAACATAAGGAAAGGCTTAGGCAGTATCACAAAAATAGATTAGCTAATATGACTGCGTCACAGTTGGAAGAACAAAGGCAAAGACAATGTCAATATATGAGAAATCGACGGTCATTGATGTCTAAAGAACAACGAGCTGAAGAAAGAGAGAGACGTAGGCAGTATCAAAGAAATCGACGCTCTAATATGAATGCAAATAATCAACCAAGTAATGACAGAGAAATAGTAGACAAAGGAGAATTACAGTATCAACAAGAAATTGCAGCACCAACTGAAATACCTCAACTCTCAGAATCTCAACAGCTTGCTGAACGTAGAGAGTACCTTAGACAATATCACATAAATAGAAGAGCTAATATGAATGCATCACAATTGGATGAGCTTAGACAGAGACAACGTCAATATGCGAGAAATTGACAATTGTCAATGTCCGAAGATCAACTCGATGGAGAAAGAGAGAGGCATAGGCAGTATCAAAGAAATCGTCACTCTAATATGATTGAAGGTATGATTTTATAACGTCAATCATATTCTTATCATTCCTGATTTTTTTTCTACTTATTTCTGTGATCTTTATTAAATTTAACGTAGGAACAATTGGAGATAATCGAGTGGCAAGAAGAGTTCAAACTATTGTGAGACATCATAATTCTGCAAGAAACCATGTGGACACATCTCCCTGTCAATGATTTCATCTACCACCTACAAGAAGGTGCACACATTGTGGGGGGAAACTATTTTTCCAAGAATCCAATGATTTGTGTTGTCAAACAGGTAGAGTACAATTGCCAGGAATATCAGTTCCTCCTGAATTGATGAGCCTTTATATTGATCAGTCTGGAGAAGGAAAAACTTTTAGGCAACATATACATAGTTATAACCATGTGTTTACATTTACTTCCATTGGGGTGCACCTTGATGACAGATTTTCTAATAGTAGAAAGGGTATTTACACTTTTCGTGCTCAAGGTGCCATATACCATAAGATTGGTAGTCTTATTCCACATAATAATTCTAGACCTCGATATATGCAACTGTATATATATGATACCGAGCATGAACTCGATAATAGATTAATGGAAAGTGATTTGGTGAGTAGGCCAGTTGTGGAAAAGCTTCAACAAATTCTCCATGCGCATAATCCATATATTCATAATTTGCGGTGTCTTTCAAGACGCTCTAATCTTGACAATTGCAAGCTAATACTTAAGGAAAGACCGAATCATGGAGGACAATATCATTTGCCTACTTCTTCACAAGTTGCTGCAGTGTGGGTTCCTGGGGATAATCCTTATGATTGCCATGAAAGAGAAAATATTGTGGAAACTTATTCTAATCAACTTCACAATGTTCCAGATACTGCTGGGTATTATGATCCTCTTCAGTATCCTCTTTTATTACCTTATAGAAGTCATGGTTGGGATATCCACATTCATAATGACGGATGAAAAGTATCATGCAGAGAATATTATGCATTTCGACTTCAGGTATTGATTATAGTTGGTTATTTGTATCTGATATTTGTTCCTAATCAATAAGCAATCTATTTATCTATCATTCATGTTCTAATTTATCAGGTTCCTAGATTCGTGAAGAAGACACATCAGTTTTCCTTCATGGTGGGCGATTATTCCAACAATACTTAGTAGACAACTGTGTTAAAATTGCAACACAGAGGTTGAGTTGGATTCGTGATCATCAACATGAAATACGTGCTAAAATGTACCAAGGTTTACAAGATGCACAAAATGCAGGCAAGACATTTGCTGGTAAATTCTGTCATTCGTATATAAATCACAAAATGATATGAATAATATTTTCTATCAAACATGTTAACTATCTAATTTGTTGCGCTGTTTGTTATTTTGTAGGAAATATGGGTCGGAGAACTGTGCTACCTACATCTTATGTCGGAAGTCCCCGAGATATGTATCAAAGATATCAAAATGCAATGGCTTTGGTGCAAAAATATGGCAAGCCTGACTTAACTATGACTTGCAATCCGTCTTGGATTGAAATTTTCAATGAATTACTACCTGGGCAGCTTCCACAAGACAGGCAAGATTTAATTACAAGAATTTTTCATTCTAAACTGGAGGAGTTTAAGAAAGATATATTTGACAGAGGAGTACTTGGGAGAGTCATTGCACACGTACATGTCAATGAATTTTAGAAGCGTGGATTGCCTCATGCTCACATATTAATCATTCTTGATGATAGAGATAAAATTCTTTCTGCGGATGATTACGATGGGATAGTAAGAGCAGAATTTCCAGATCGGGATGTGGAGCCTGAACTATATGAGATTGTGTTGAAACATATGATTCATGGACCTTGCGAGCATTTGAATCCCAAATTAGCTTGCATGAAAGATGGGAAATGCAAGAAAGAGTATCCCAAACAATTTGCTCCTACAACTTTGCCAGGAGAAAACTCATTACCCGTGTATCGCCGAAGAGATACTGGTCAATATATCTCTTTAAGGGAGAACTCTAATCAACTGATCGATAATAGATGGGTGGTTCCTTATAACCCAAGGTTGTTGAAAAAATATAATTGCCATATCAATGTTGAAATTTGTTCAAGTATAATTTCTGTAAAATATATCTATAAGTATGTTTACAAAGGGCCTGATCGTGTGTCCTTTCAAATCCAGCCAGGTAATGCTACAGATGAAATATCACAGTACGTTGATGCTCGTTGGATATGCCCTCAAGAAGCCGCCTGGAAAATATTCGATTTTCCTATGACTCGAATGTATCTGTCAGTTTTCTCATTGCAAATTCACTTGCCAAATAAACATCAAGTTCTATATTATGCTCATCAGTCAATTGAGAATCTACTTGCTGATGATCGAATGCAAAAAAAACAATGTTGACAGAGTTCTTTAAAAAAAATACTGAAGAACCTGAAGCAAGACAATATCTGTACAGGGAGTTTCTAGAGCATTACATGTATGAATTATGGAGACATTTTGGATATTTCACTTAATCTTCTTCGAATATAAGGTTATTGATAACTTTTAATTGTGAAGTGAATAAATGATGATAGTTATATATACTTTTAATTATTGATGATAACATTTACGCTTTTCGAACATGTCTTCATAGGTGGAAGAGCACTGAACATAAATGGAGCAACAAACAAATTAATATTCGTCAAATCGGCAGGATGTATGCCATTTCTCCTCGAGAAGGTGATCGCTAATATTTAAGGATGATGCTAAATCATGTTAGAGGTCCATTATCATTTGACTACTTACTTACTGTAAATGGGATTCGATATCCAACATTTAAGCAAGTAACAGAGGTGTTGGGTTTGTTGGAGAGCGATAATAGCATCAACAGTTGTCTTCTAGAAGCATCCAATAGCCATCAGCTCTACGAAGACTTTTTACAACACTATTGATATATTGCGAGCCAGTTGGAGTAAGACAACTCTGGGACCAATTTAAATCATATATGTCTGAGGACTATTCATCTGCAAGCAACCTGAGTGGACTATGTGAAGTACGATTGCTGAAAGAGCTCAATAGTCTCTTAAACTAGTATGGCAAGAGCATTGATGACTATGACTTACTTGTAATCAATATTAATGAAGATGTTGATATCCCACAACTAATAGAAGATGAGAAATCGATACCCATTTCTGATGAAGATTTGTCTTTAAATGAAAAACTTAATGTGAATCAGAAGTATGCATTCAATCTTATCACAAAAGCAGTCATTAATAAGGAGAGTAAAGTCTTTTTTGTTGATGGTCCTGGAGGTACTGGAAAGACATTTTTTTATCGCTGTATTTTGTCTTTTTTGCGACATAGAGGCCATGTTGTATTAGCAACAGCATCTTCAGGAATAGCTTCAATAATGATGTCTGGGGGTCGTACAACACATTCAAGATTCATGATTCCCATTAAGTTATGTTCAACTTCGTCATGTATGATCTCTATCCAATCTGATGAGGCTAAACTTTTACATCTCGCGAGTGCCATCATTTAGGATGAAGCAACAATGACCCATCGTTATGCTTTTGAGGCCTTGAACAAGACAATGAAAGATATCATTGGAAATGAATTTCCATTTGGAGGAAAAGTTGTGGTTTTGGGTGGAGATTTTCGATAGATTCTTCCAATCGTGCAGTATGGTACAAAAGCATAGACTATTGATGCATGTATAGTTAACTCTGCAATTTGGAATGGCGTAATTGTCATTCGGTTGACAGAAAATATGCGAGCCAAGGAGGATTTTGATTTTTCCAACTTTCACCTATGCATTGGCGATGGAAATGAAGCATATGTCGAAAGTGAAATGATTAGAATGCCAGAAGATATGGTTGTTCCATGGGAAGGTGAAAACTTATTGTTCAATTTTATTGACATGATTTTTCCTTCATTGACCTCTAATGCACATGATAAGAAATATATTACTGAGAGGGCTTTGCTTACCCTAATTAATCAATCTGTTGACCAAATTAATAATGATATAATTAGTTTATTTCCTGGAGATGAACAAGTATACTTTTTATTTGACGTAGTTGAGAATGATAGACAAAATTTATATCAGCAAGAATATCTAAATTTTATTACGCCTGGAGGACTTCCACCACACAAGTTGACACTGAAAATAGGTGCTCCGATCATGCTTTTAAGAAATATTGATCCAAGAATTGGTCTTTGCAATGGAACAAGATTAATTTGTAAAAACTTCTCTCCAAACTTAATCGATGCAGAAATAGTGACGGTCATTGCTATGGCACAAGAGTTTTTATTCATCGGATCCCTCTTCAGCCCTCAGAAAATGTATGGATGCCTTTTACACTCATAAGGAAGCAATTTCCAGTAAGGTTTAGTTTCGCCTTGACAATTAACAAGTCGCAAGGACAAACCATTCCATATGTTGGTGTGTACCTTCCGGATCACGTTTTTTTTAGTCATGGACAATTATATGTCGCTCTGTCCAGGGGAGTATCGAGATCTACTATAAAACTCATAATCAAGAATGGACATCTAGCACGTCAACAAGGCATATATACAAAAGATGTTTTTTACAAGGATGTACTGGTGAAATGTCATGGAACTTCAAATTAAACGGTAAGTTGGTATTTAAATATACACGGTTTTCTCAATTTATACATACAATTGTGCACAACTATAAGAAAAAAATATAATTAGACTATCAACATACATTTTGCATTATATCTCTTTATTAACTACATTTTATATGATATATATACTACATTTTATCTTTACTATTAGAAAAAAAATATACGTTTTATGTTCTAAGCATTCACATAGTTTTGACATCCCCAAAATGTTATAGTATTTCGATATGTAAAGATTAACCAATTCTTAAATCTCTATTATTATAACCAGAGAAGGTACAACTTCATCATCATGGTAGGTGACATGACTATCTTCTTCTTTTTTCTATGTATTGTTAGAAAATCATAGCAATCTGATTTTATAAATGTGTTTTTGATTTATAGTTGGAACAAAGGTATCAATTATATATATAAAAAATCATTAATTTAAAAAAAAAAATTGACTGAAATTTGGTTATTTTGCAGAAGCAAATATGTTGTATGTGGAATCACCTGCTGGGGTTGGATTCTCTTACTCATCTGATAGTCCTTATTATGGTGGCGTGGATGATAAGATGACAGGTAGGAGGATTATTATAATTTTGATTCAACTTAGTAATGTGGCATTTTGTTGCCGTTAGAATGGTATGTAAATTTTAAACTTTTTGGGTGATTTGATTGTTGTAGCAAAGGGAGAAAATACAGTTGAATGTGAATATTGGTACTGTGAAGGAGGTTGTGCTTGAGAAAACTAGCCATGCATTAAAGGTGAATATACATGTGCTATGGCAGGACATGTATTGTGACATTTTCATTTTCATTTTTTAAAGTTAATTTTGGCTGACATTTTTTTTTCCTTCAGGAAAAAGGTTGGCGTGCAGGGAAAATGTCGTTTTTGTATGAAGCAGAGGTCGAACATTGGTCCACAAGAGATTTCCAGTTTTCATATAGTGTATGTCTACAACCAAGCTGATGCTTTTATCTATGACACGAGCACAACTTTTAGTTTGATGTTTATCTTTTGTACATCTTATTCCTTGCCTCAGTAGGATTTACTATATAAATCTCAGGTTTGTGTTTGGTGCCATAATATGACTAAAGAGAAACCAAAAGTGTGGCTCCCTGATTAAAGCTAACTTATTATAGTGAAACTGAAAACAAAAAACTTAAATTAGGGTGGAGTGCACATAAACTTCTTATTTACTTTTTTTTACAGGTTTATTTAAGTGATTTGTTTGGAGGTGTAATCTTGCAGTCACCACCAGCTCATGACTATGATCAAAGAGAGATGTTTTACTTATATTTTCTCCCTGGAGATAACCCGAGCAAAGAGGTACATCTACGTCTATTATTGTTTCTTTTCTTTTGATTTGTTTCTTAACTTTAATTTTCAGCAATCAAACCTCCATATTGTTAAGTTAGCTATAACTACTATACTGTTGACACTAGCACTATTAAATAGTGGCAAATAGACATATTTAGACTTATATGAGATACACACCTATCAAACTACTTAGGGTTTGTCATTTTGATGCTCTTTTTGTTTAATGATGTCAGTTTCGAGAAGATCACTTTCAAAAGACTAGAGGAAGCTGCTGAGGCCTCTAAAACTACCGACTCTGTGAAGGTGCAAGCCATAATCTTTGAAGTAGAAGGCAGGGAGACAATTGGAGGATCAGCCTACGTTTTGCAACCATTTTCAAGATGTAAGTATGCTAACATTTTTCACTTTTAGCAGTGTCAAATAGCTTTTGTAGGTATTATGTATTATGCTTCATTGAGATCAGGCAATTGGCGAAATTCGTTAAAATACAAGTTGCTAGAGGGTGACCCAATATTAAAATTAATGCAGATTGATTCCTGCAAAAGGAATATAATAGTTCAATGAAAATTTTAGCGGTGAAATAAATTTGTATACGTATATTCATGAGGGTGTGCATGTAGTTGTGCTTGAAATTTCTATGAAAAGACAGAGAGATATATTTCTATCTGTGAAAGAGCACATTAGATTATAATCAAATTGTTGCCTGAGAAACTAACTAACTATATATAGTGAGAATATACCTATATATCCAACAAATTTGAGAATCTGAATAGTCATAATATTTTCTTTGAATGAACGAAAACATGATTGTGATGGGAAGGCTCCTCTGTATTGGGGAATAACATCAGATGGATGCATAGCCTTTTGCGACGATGTTGATCTGCTTAAAGGATCGTGTGGCAAGTCACTTGCACCATTTCCGCAAGGTCAGTCACAAAATTATATATAGGTGGTGTATATATATGTGCTTAGTTTGATTTAAATTTAATTATTTTTGAAATTTTAATGATTTTGATATTAGGATGTTTCTTTTCAAGCACTCTTGGTGGTTTGAAAAGTTATGAGAAGCCGAAGAAGAAAGTGACTGCAGTTCTAGCAACTGAAGAAGAGATGTGTGGTGCCACATTTCAGGTGATTAACCCCCCCTAGTCCGGATTACTTTGGTAAACCGGCCCAAATCAAGATGCGCTAGCTTAATATTAAGCTTTAATCTCAAATTACTCAAAATCATGTTGGTTTTTTGTTTGTGTATGATTTGTTGTTTATTTAGTTTGTTAATGGGTGATTCTTCTGCAAAGCAACCACATCTGAATGGACTGCATACAGTTTTTGGAAGAGTGATCCATGGGTTCATGGGTTTGAATTTTTAGACCTGATGGAAAAGGTAAGTTGGCTTAATTAACAAACCCCATGATGGTATAGAATTGATAAGATTGAGTAACATATCTGACCGTTCTTTGTGTTTATCTTGAGTTAAATTCAGACACAAACTGGACCTGGGGACTGGCCGCTTGCAGAGATCAGACTGAATCGGGTGAACATGCTAACCCTCTGGCTGGCTGATGTATACTTAGACTTTTGGCACATGCAACACACAAGATATGAGATGCTGTAGTAACTAAACGAATGTGTTTCATACAAGTGCATTGCACGAGTAGCTGATTGCCTTCACCCGCTCTTCTGGAGTATTTAAGTGTCAAGTCTATGTTATGTAAGACCCAGATTATGGATAGATTTTGTTCTCAAGTCTATGTTATGTAAGAACCATTTGAGGATGAGAAGCTAATACTCACCCACATTTTTACACTACAAAAACCAAAGTAACTATACTGTTACTTCAGAAATGCATTAGTTTTATATCATAGCAATGACTCTTTGCTGGACAAAGCAAGATGGATCTTCAAAGCCCCAATTTAGAGTGGCATTATCTCAACAGGATTAGAGAAGTACAGCTTAAGATGTGTATTTCCTTAAAACATAACAGTAATGAGACTGGTTGGAGGTGACATGTTTTATTGTCCTTTGATCCTATCCTGTTACTTTAGTATTTAGTACATTGCTTTGGTCTCTTTTATTAAATCTTCATTGTGAGTTTTTTTTCCCACTTTTTTCTTTAAAACAATACAAAACATTAATGTTTGTCCTGCATCGTCTCTCATCACTTTAGCTGCTTATGTTTGGATTCATCGGTGAGCATTGGAATCTATCATCAAGGTGATGACAAATATATACAAGTCGTTTTCTTCTTCAGTGTAAACAACAATATAAAGGTTTGCATATTTTTTGTATGTGATTTTGTCTTTTCTATTACAATGGAATTCATAAGGGTCTTTCTCTATTTCGTTTGGTAAGAATATTTGATGTTATTATCTTTTGGAAACAAAATAAACAGCCTTCTGCTCTGTTCTTTTACAAGTTTGTAACGGTCTGAATTAGAACATATAGAGTAAATTTCTCAATAATTTACTATATCTTTTTTATGGACAATTCATTTAATTTAATGACTAAACTTTTTTATAGACGTACATCGCACGTGCATTATACTAGTCATATATTATCTCTCTTTGTTAACTACACTTTATATGATATATACTTATGATTATTATTATTCAATACAAGGAAGCTTATTTGTAAGGAGAAAGCCAGGAAATCACATTGATTTTGTAATTGGTTGGTTGATGTTGCTTCTACTTAAGTGGTTGGATTAATGTAAGTATGCTTCTATTTTTTTTTTGTTATCCTTGTTGCAAACAGATTTTCTTATAGAAGATTTTATTTGTTCTCAAAATTTGTGGAGATGGAGGAAGTCGAATGTGGAACTGTACTAGGGAACTTGATAGTGTTCTAGATGATGATGATGACTTAATTATTATAGGTACACAATTAAGTTTGTTTGTTTTTTTTTTTTTTGCCTTATTGGGTAATAAATTTAGGAACTATATAATGGGGACTGTTGTGACTTAATTGCTAATTGTTTTCTTGTGTTTTCCAAAACAAACTTTTGATATAGACGGTTAAATATTTTCTTATGGGAAAATTATTTATTTTAATGACTATACTTTTTATAGGTGTGCATCGCATGTGCAAATTACTAGTAGACTTAACTTACAAATTAAAACGTGTACTTTAGATGAAAAAATGCACAATACATGTGTAGATTATTTATGTTCATATTTTGCAACCCAACTCTGTCGTGCACGTATGATGGGGGTGAAAATGACTGCCAATCAGGACGGTATGATCTTAGTACAAATCTCAAAGACCCCTAAAGGCCAACTAGTTCTCTCATAGAAACAACAGGCCAATAGCAAGAACATGGTCCGACCTCATGATCACAATTAGAAACTGCAGCGTAATAAGGGGAGATTGACCAGCCTTTTATGGTTGGCAATCAGATCCCTAGAAATTAGGGTAGCAATTCACGACTCAAATCCCGTAAAATACTCCTATACAGGCCTATAATTACAGACCTCGCTCCTCAGTTACCAAGTAATCACAATTTTAGTAATTAAAACCTACCTTTAACTTCTGGTTACTAACTTGATCGTCAGAGGGTCTGTTGCGGGACCACCCCCGATGTTTTAGGTTGTCCTTGCAGGTTTCCGATAAGATGTCAGCCAGTGCAACCACCATAACCTCCACCCAAATCCACAAATACTAACCACACATCCAGATCTGATAGAGGGTTGAGATCTATGCTTTCCGCAAGAATACAAGAACTCATCATCTATTTCTCCCACACCGAATAATGTAGCATCAGATTGACGATATCTATGGGAAATGCACAGATCCAGCCTCCCACTCATATCCCTCATTCCGGGAGCCTCCTAACATGGTTCCAAAAGTAAAGAAGGGGGCGGCTGTGAGTCATCAGGTGGACCTCTGACCTCCTCCTCCACTGAACTCATCCCAACGCGGAGCGATCACTCAAGGATCGCAATGATCGCGCTCTGAATGAAGACAAGGTCTCGACCCTGTCGCCTCTCACTCGGCAAGATGTTCACAAAGGAGGGATAAAATTGTCGCGACAACAGTCTCTAGCGAAGCGACCAAACAGACGAAAATACTTTTATTACCACAACATGGAAATTACATCTCAAGGTTACATTTTTCGAGGTACATAAGAGATTATAGGTTTAGGGCGCAAGGGCCCGACCTTAGGAAGCTCTCTCATTAGCTCCCAGATTCAGGTTCGTGAAATCAGCACCTGCGAAGCGAGTCCCTGCACTTGACGGTCCAAGGCCCTTTCGAGCACTAGCCACGCTAGATGATCCAGCCCTTCAGCTCTGAGCGTCAGCAAGGGCCCTCAATCCAGAGCAAGTCCTCGGGTAGGGATCTTGTCATGCCCCACTTCCCAGTAAGGAATACGGAATACGGATACGTAACAAAAGCCCAGCGAATGATTTTAATCATCCTTAAGCAGTTTCAAAATCTTTACAACACATCACAGAATTTATCAGAGTCGGAAGCAAAAGGCACAACCATTCATTCATAATCGAAACAAATTACCAATAAAAATTTACTTGAAACCAATAAAATATTCTCAAATAAATCAGAGTATGGAGAAAACAATATCCTGGGTCACATCGCCCAAATACAAATAATATCCAATAAACCAAATACACTTATTCCATGTTCAAGCAACAATAAAAATAATAATAATAAAGTAGAAATCTCCAGCACTAAAACATCATCTCGCCAATACATTCTGGCAGCTGACCATCCTGATCTGCAATAGTAAATTTGCAGGAAAAGGGAAAAAGAAGAAAACAAGTACCCGTCAATTGCAAGTCGCATGTCACAAATAATGTAGGATACAAGCACATGGGGAAACTAACTAATAGCATGGAAGTCAACTAGCATGGTATACTAACAGTATACTAACAATACAAATATTTTATGTCAAATGCAGTCTTATATGGAAACTAACCGTGTCTAGTAATAGTAATCTCAGTATCTCAGTGTAACAGTATAACAGTATCAGTCCAACAGTATTCAGTCTAACAGTATCAGTCTAACAGTATGAGTTTTATGTTCTTACAGTCTTGTGTGTATTACTAACTAGGTAGTACTTCATGCAGCCCACCTACATGGTTGCTACAACAAACAGTTTCGCTTTTAGATTTTATAGTGGACCATGATAGGGCAGTGTATTCAGGTATCAGTAACAGTAGCAGTAACAGTAACAGTCAGAACCTAGTGGTTCTCTTCTACTCTACACCTTCTGACATAAGAAGTAATGTAGACAGGATCAGAAAACAGTAACAGTAACATTAACAGTAACAGTAACAGTATGGAATACCAGTTTCCTTTCAAGTACACGTTTCCATATTTTCCACTACTAGATCTTTCCTTAAGAAACCACGGCTTGGTTACTTTTATTATGGTTATCAAACATGCATGATGTGTACAAAATAGTGTCAAACTAACATGGTATAATCAGTATTAGGTCCAGGAAAACAAATCAATATGCATATATGATATACGGTCACATAAACGAGCAAAACAGTGTATGTTCATATTCAGGACAGCATGACAGATCAGTACTAAAACAGTGATTTCCGTTACTACAGAAATGTAAATCTAGATCCGTCTAAGAATCTGGAAACTAGACATCCACACGAATCCAATGAGTATAATCAAGTCATATAGTAATTCACAACATCTTAACTCAAAACAGGATCGAAGACAGAAAACATGTTCAGTCAGAAATCAGGAAAACGAATTCTCAGTCAGAAAAACAACATCAAAACCTCTCAAATAAATTCAGAAAAAATCTGGGGTATTCCCCTATATGTCAAGAATCAAAATATAAAGTTTTATAATATTCCAGAAAGAATAGATCTGTCATCAAAAATACGAAAGCATCGAGAAAACATAGTTTAACGAATCTGAAAATCTCAGCACTGTTGTACAAAAACTAAGATATCTCACAACCAGTGAATCGAAATCTAATTCCGCCAAAGGGGATAATAGATAGATTTTACTAACTTTCACATTTCACAAAGAATTTTCATACAGTATAGGGAATCATAGTGAAAATAGGATTCTTTACTGAACAGTAAGCAAAATACAGCATAAGTAGATTTTAGACACAAGCATGAAACACCACATAAAACCTATCTTTGAAATTCACCAAAAATCTGGGTAGTCCCTAACTTCATATAGAAACACTGACCAAAATATTGGATCAAGATAATATTTGTAGAATAGTTCTTGAAAATAGTTTGTTAACAAAATTAACCAAAAACTAAATCTGGAATTGATGGACACCTCTGTACTAAAACAGTCATAACTCAGTCATACGAAATCCAAATCAAGCAAAATCAGTGGGGTTTGAAAATAGACAAAATTATCTAAAAGTCATCTTTTATACAGGAATTCAAATACTGACTGTAGCATGACGAAAACAGCAATCAAAACAGAATTCCCAGTAAATACAGATTTCACACTTCAGATCAAGAACATCATAACTTCAAGAATATTGTTCTAAACACAACCAAACTTGAAATACAACCTACCAAGTATCCAAACATCCTGATTTACGATTATTAACATGTCCATACCTATTATTTTACATGGGTTTTAATCCTAACATAATTTCACACAAATATCCACATATACGATTCAAAATCAAGATTTGGGCAAATCCTAGGTTATCACATATCAAGATTTGTGTCATGAGTCATCTATGGCAAATTATCACAATAGAGACAAAACCCATCAAGGAAAACACAATCTTTGGTCGTCTCTAGACCCAATTACACTATAGGTAAACTTTTTGACTTGTATCAAACCAATGAATTGTAGTACAAGTTACTTGCCTTAGTTAGGGGATGAAGAACGATCCAACACGAAGAAAAGCAAAACCCACGAACGAAATCCGCTACAAGCAATGAATCCAAGCCCAACGAGCGAAATCCACCCACGAACGATCTTCTTTGAAGAAACGAACAAAGTGGCCAATACCCACTTTGAGAATCACCACGAAAAGAGAGTATGGGGGTCAAAGATGCAACCTTTGATGGTGGTGGTGGTGTTCTTGGTGGTCGGCAATGCAAGGAAGGGGATGGATCGGGTTGTGTAGGTGGTCGGGTTTTGTATGGTGGCCGGATGAAGGGAGTAGTGGTGGCCGGAGGTGTGTGTGGTCGGGGTTGGGGATGGATGCAGGCCGGGAGCACAAGTAGGAAGAAGGGGAGGCCGGGATTGAGGAGAGGGAAAGATAATAGAGTTTAGGGTTAGGGTTTAAGGGGTTAGGGGTTATATATATAGGGGATTAATGTGGGTTAATGGGTTGTGGGTATTAGTATGTAGTATTAGGTATACAAATGGGTAATGGGTAATGGGTAAATAACAAATGGAAATACAATTTAGGAGTGAATTCTATGGTTCTTGAAAAATCTAATTAGGAGTCAAAATCATAGGTTTGGGAAAATGCAACCAAAGCACCACCACAACTCCATGGAAAAATAAAATAAGGAGAACGAGGCCAAAAATGAGGAAAAGATCAAAATGATGAAAAACTAGTCAAAAGAAATAATCAATCAAATACAAGAAGCTCAAAATGAAATAAAATGAATATATATTGAAACAAATCCAATATACGGTTCAGAAAAATACAAGAGAGATAAAAATACACAAATATGAAAAATACACTCCAAAATACATAAAATGAAATATAGGGGTTACAATCCAACCCACCTAACAGAAAAATTTCGTCCTCGAAATTCAAAAGAAAGATACATAGGGTAACCCCCCTAAAAAAAAGACAAAACAAAACCAAAGCAACTACTCAAACAAATAAGGAAACTTCTGCTGAATTTCCTCCTCTAACTCCCAAGTCGACTCACCAGGTGAGTGGGGATTCCAAGCAACACGAACCAACTTGATGACCTTGTTCTTAAGCACTTTCTCCCACCGATCCACAATAGCAACTGGCAGAATCTCGCAAGTCAAATCCGGCCGAACGGTCAACTCAGAATAGTCGATCACGTGGCTCTCATCTCGGATATATCTTCGGAGTTGTGAGACATGTAAAACATCGTGTACTCCTGATAAAGCTGGCTGCAATGCAAGACGATAGGCCACCTTGCCTACCGCTCCAAAATCTCAAACGGTCCAATAAACCTCGGGCTAAGCTTGCCCCCGCCACTGAACCAAATGATACCACGCCACGGCGATACCTTAAGGATAACATGGTCACCAACATCAAACTCCAGAGCCCTACGGTGAACATCAGCCCATCGCTTCTGCTTGTCCTGAGCTGCCTGCAAGTGTTTCCTGATCTGAACCACAACATCCACTGCCTTGGTGATCAACTCTGGACCCAACAACTTCCTCTCACCAATGTCATCCGAGCACAATGGCGACCTGCACTTCCGTCCATAGAGTGTCTCAAACGGAGCAGCTTTAATACTGGCTTGAAAGCTGTTATTGTACGAGAACTCTTGAAGGTGCAAATGATCCTCCCAAGACCCACCAAACTAAAGCATGCAGGACCTCAACATGTCCTCAAGAATCTGAATAGTCCGCTCTGACTGTCCATCAGTCTGGGGATAAAAAGCTGTACTGTACTTTAATTTGCTCCCCAAACTGTTCTGAAGACTCTCCCAAAACTGAGATCTGAATATCATATCCCTGTCGGATACAATGCTGACTGGAACTCCATGAAGTCTAACAATCTCTTGCATGTACCTCTCAGCAAGGCTCTCATTAGACTGACCGACACGAAAAGGAATGAAGTGATCACTCTTAGTCAAACGGTCGACAATCACCCAAATAGCATTGTGACCCTTAGGACTCCTCGGCAAAGCAGTCACAAAATCCATAGTGATATGTTCCCACTTCCACTCTGGAATAGGAAGTGGTTGAAGAAGTCTAGCGGTTCTCTGATACTCTGCCTTAACCTGCTTGCAGATCAAACACTGAGCAACAAACTGAGCCACAGTCCTTTTCATACACTGCCACCAGAAATGAAGCTTCAAATCTCAATACATCTTAGTACCGCCAGGATGGATAGAATACAAAGACTGATGAGCTTCTTCAAGCAACCTCTGATAAACTTCACCCTCCGGGACACATAACTGGGAACCAAAACGAAGAGATCCATCTGAATGAATAACCATGTCCATCCTGGACCCAGACTCAACCTCAGCTCGAAATTTCTGCAACTGCGCATCTCTAGCCTGCGCCTCTTTAATCTGCTCCACAAGAGACGACTGCAGTTAGAGCGCCAGACAACTCCGACCAGAACTCGGCAACACAACATCCAGCTCCAACCTCCTCATCTGCTCAATGAGACCTCTCTGCTGAGTAAGAAACATAACTGCCGGTCTCCAGCTTAAAGCATCAGGCACCAAGTTCACTTTACCAGGATGGTATTGCAAACTGATGTCATAATTGGCCATAAGTTCCAACCAATGCCTTTGCCTCATGTTCAACTCCTTCTGGGTGAAGACGTACTTGAGACTTTTGTGGTCTATAAAGATCTCCACTCGGCCTCCAAGCAAATAATGTCTCTACAGCTTTAAAGCAAAGATCACTACCGCTAACTCCAAGTCATGAGTAGGATAGTTCTTCTCATTAGGCCTCAACTACTTCGATGCATACGCAACAATACGGCCCTTCTACATAAGAAATGCTCCAAGACCCTTACCAGAAGCATCACAGTGAGCCACAAATCCGCCTGAACCATCTGGAATAGTCAACACAGGCGCTGACGTCAATCAATCCTTTAACTCAACAAAAGCCTCATTGCACTCATCAGACCAACAAAACTTCTGATCCTTCCCAGTCAATTTAGTCAAAGGTCTTGCTATCTTCGAAAAATCCTGAATGAACTTCTGATAATAGCCAGCCAAACCAAGAAAACTCCTGACTTTTGAAACTGACTTGGGAATAGGCCAATCCTTCACAGCCTCAATCTTGGCAGGATCCACAGAAATACCATCGCCAGATTCAATGTGCCCCAAGAAAGAAATCCTATCGAGCCCAAAACTCGCACTTGCTAAGTTTTTCATAGAGCTGATTCTCTCTCAAAGTCTGCAGAACCACTCTAAGATACTCGGCATGATCTTCCCGATTCTGAGAGTACACCAAAATATCATCAATAAAGACCACCAAAAATCTATCCAAGAACTGAGAGAAAACCCGGTTCATAAGACTCTTGAATACAGCCAGTGCGTTCGTGACCCCGAACGGCATCACAAGATACTCATAGTGCTCGTATCTAGTCCTGAAAGTAGTCTTCTGTATATCTGCAGCCTTCACCTTGACTTGGTGATATCCAGAACGAAGATCCAACTTCGAGAAAACAGCAGCCCCACTCAGCTGATCAAACAAATCATCATTCCTGGGCAACGGATACTGATTCTTCACAGTAACTCTGTTCAGTTCCCGATAATCCATGCACAGTCGACGACTACCATCTTTCTTATCAACAAAAAGGACCGGAGCACCCCAAGGTGAAACACTAGGTCTGATGAAACCCAAATCAAGCAACTTCTGAATCTGTACCTTAAGCTCAGCCAGCTCAACCGGTGCCATCCTGTAGAGACTCTTCGATATCGGTTCTGTTCCATGCTAAACATCAATACTAAATTCCACTTCCCTATCAGGGGGTAAGCCAGGCAACTCATCTGGAAAAATATCCAAGAAATCCCAAACTACTAGAGGCGCAGCCTCACAGCCTAAGTGCAATTCCATTGCACAATCTACCTATTCAACTGCAGTCTTTGCTCGACCAAGATAAGACTCTCCAGCATGGAACTCAAATTCTACTCGATCTGGTATTCTGAAGACAACTTTCTTGGCACGGTAATCAATAACAGTATGGGCTTCACGCAACAAATCCATACCCAGAATAACGTCGAATCCCAAATTTCAAATTATAATCAGGTTGGCTTTGAAATCTGCGTCCCCAATAACAACGAGACATTGCCTGCACTCACGGGAACAACTGACAACTCCACCACCTGTCACGATGTTCCCAGCCTCTGACATGTTGCTGCACTCTAACTGAAGGCGAGCGACAAATCGAGAGGAGACAAAAGAATGGATTGCCCCAGAATCAAAAAGAACATATGTAGGAAAAGAGCAAACAAGGATGATACCTAAAAGAAATCAAAGACAAGGAGAAAGCATAGAAGATCAAGGGTGAGGGAAAAACAACAATGCAGGAAAAGAATAAAAGGAAGCAAAGCAAAACCAAAGGAAATAAACAAAGGAACAAAACAACAAAGCGACAAAACAAAATATACCTGCCACAACTCCTTCAGCGGCCTCAGCATCTGCAGCAGTCAAGTTGAAAGCCTGACCTCTCCTCGGAACAGCGGTCCTCTGACCGACAATCTGGCATTGAGGAGGAAGCAGATGCCTAACTGGACCACGAGCTGGACCTGCTTGCTGAATAGGACCCTTGGCTGGAATAGCCACCTGCTTTTGCTGCGGACAATCGCGTACAGAATGATCAGCGACGCCACACCTAAAGCACCGGCGGTTGATGCGCCAACAAATCTTACGCTCATGCCCAGACATCTGACAGAAGTCGCAAAAACCACCCCTCTGGAAGCCAGCAGAAGGATACAGAATTGTCCTGACTGGATGGGTTGGGACATGCCTCCAAACAGGACCACCAGAAGACCTAGCAGCAGAATGTGGAACAGTCCGCAAAGAAGGAACCAAACCACCACGAGCCTGCTCCTGAGCTTGGGCTGCTTCAAGGGCCTCAGCATAAGTACGCAGACGAAGATAGACCAGATGCCTCTTGATATCCTGCTCAAGCCCATTTGTGAACCTACGAGCCCTATCCTCTTCAGTTGCCACAAGAACGGCAGCGAAGCTGCTAAGCCTAGTAAACTCAGCTACGTACTCATCCACTATCCTGTAACCCTTTTTCAAGAAAGTCCATGTTACAACATTCATAATTGTTCATTCAATATTGTAACAAATCCAAAATGGAACAATGACTTAACCTGTTTTAGGGTCAAGAATTGCTGTTCCATCTCGAGTACTACTGGGGAAGAATTTTTCCAAGAATCCCCGAGAATAAGTAGCCCAAAAAATAGGCCTCTCAAGACGCTCAAACTCAGCCATCCACCAGATATGAGCTAAATCCACCAGCTGGATGGAAACCACGTCCACCCGATCAACCTTGGCAACACGAGCCGCTAACAACAAGCGCTCAGTCCGGATCAACCACTGTTCAGCCTCCAAAGGCATCTCGATGCCGGAAAAATGATCAGGATGCAGCCTCATAAAGTCTGTAATTGTCCCTGGGTGAGGCAGAAGAGTTGCCTACACAGGCACAACAGGAGGCAGTACCCGGGCAGCCATCACCAGATCACTGTGGTTTTGCTGCTGATTAATCAGCCGCTCAAGCACAGCAGTGTCAGCCTCAATCGGATCAACCTGTGACTGAGAATTAGAACCTCGGTGAGCCATAAGCTGCACAAAACCAAAAACAATTAGTATCCAGAATCTGAGTTGGTATATATATTTCATTTATGCATGTATGATTGGTGAAATATTGTGCAGATCCCAGTTCGAGCCAAGCTTGTCTAATATATTAGGTAACTAATACATTAGCCAAACCTGATGCTCTGATACTACTAAAAACTCTGTCATGGCCCGCTTCCCAATAAGGAATACGGAATACGAATACGTAATAAAAGCCCAGTGAATGATTTTCATCATCCTTAAGCTGTTTCAGAATCTTTACAACACATCACAGAATTTATCAGAGTCGGAAGCAAAAGGCACAACCATTCATTCATAATCAAAACAAATTACCAACAGAAATTTACTTGAAACCAATACAATATTCTCAAATAAATCAGTGTCTGGAAAAAATAATATCTTGGGTCACATCGCCCAAATACAAATAATATCCAATAAACCAAATACACTTATTCCATGTTCAAGTAACAATAAAAATAATAATAATAAAGCAGAAATCTCCAGCTCTAAAATATCATCTCGCCAATACCTTCTAGCAGCTGACCATCTTGATCTGCAATAGTAAATTTGCAGGAAAAAGCGAAAAGAAGAAAACAAGTACCCATCAATTGCAAGTCGCGGGTCACGAATAATGTAGGATACAAGCACATGGGGAAACTAACGAATAGCATGGAAGTCAACTAGCATGGTATACTAACAGTACAGATGTTTTATGTCAAATGCAGTGTTATATGGCAACTAACAGTGTCTAATAATAGTAAGCTCAGTATATCAGTGTAACAATATAACAATATCAGTCCAACAGTATTCAGTCTAACAGTATCAGTCTAACAGTATCAGTTTTATGTTCTTACAGTCTTGTGTGTATTACTAACTAGGTAGCACTTCATGCAGCCCACCTACATGGTTGCTACAACAAATAGTTTTACTTTTAGATTTCATAGTGGACCATGATGGACCAGTGTACTCAGGTATCAGTAATAGTAGCAGTAACAGTAACAGTCAGAACCTAGTGGTTCTCTTCTACTCTACAACTTCTTACATAAGAAGTAATGTAGACAGGGTCAGAAAACAGTAACAATAACAGTAACAGTAATAGTAACAGTAACAGTAACAGTAACAGTAACAGTATGGAGCACTAGTTCCCTTCCAACTACACGTTTCCATATTTTCCACTACTAGATCTTCCCTTAAGAAACCCCGGCTTGGTTACTTTATTATGGTTATCAAACATGCATGATGCGTACGAAATAGTATCAAACTAGCATGGTATAATCATTATTAGGTTCAGGAAAACAAATGAATATGCATAGATGATATACGGTCACATAAACGAACAAAACAGTGTATGTTCATATTCAGGACAGCATGACAGATCAGTACTAAAACAGTGATTCCCGTCACTATTGAAATGTAAATCTGGATCCATATAAGGATCTGGAAACTAGAAATCCACACGAATCCAACGAGTATAATCAAGTCATATAGTAATTCACAACATCTTAACTCAAAACAGGATCGAAGATAGAAAACATGTTCAGTCAGAAATCAGGAAAACTAATTCTCAGTTAGAAAAACCAAATCAAAACCTCTCAAATAAATTTAGGAAAAATCTGGAGTATTCCCCTATATGTCAAGAATCAAAATATAAAGTTTCATAATATTCCAGTAAGAATAGATCTGTCATCAAAAATACGAAAGCATCGAGAAAACATAGTTTAACGAATCTGGAAATCTCAGTACTGCTGTACGAAAACTAAGATATCTCGCAACCAGTGAATCGAAATCCAATTCCGCCAAAGGGATATGAAAATAGATAGATTTTAATAAGTTTCACATTTCACAAAGAATTTTCATACAGTATAGGAAATCATAGTGAAAATAGGATTCTTTACTGAACAGTAAGCAAATTACAGCATGAGTAGATTTTAGAAACAAGCATGAAACACCACATAAAACTTGTTTTTAAAATTCACCAAAAATCTGGGTAGTCCCTAACTTCATATAGAAACACTGACCAAAATATTGGATCAAGATAATATGTGTAGAATAGTTCTTGAAAATAGTTTGTTAACAAAATTAACCAAAAACTAAATCTGGAATTGATGGACACCTCTGTACTAAAATAGTCATAACTCAGTCATACGAAATCCAAATCAAGCAAAATCAGTGGGGTTTGAAAATAGACAAAATTATCTAAAAGTCATCTTTTATACAGGAATTCAAATACTGACTGTAGCATGACGAAAACAGCAATCAAAACAGAATTCCCAGTAAATACAGATTTCACACTTCAGATCAAGAACATCATAACTTCAAGAATATTGATCTAAACACAACCAAACTTGAAATACAACCTACCAAGTATCCAAACATCCTGATTTACGGTTATTAACATGTCCATACCTATTATTTTACATGGGTTTTAATCCTAACATAATTTCACACAAATATCCACATATACGATTCAAAATCAAGATTTGGGCAAATCCTAGGTTATCACATATCAAGATTTGTGTCATGAGTCATCTATGGCAAATTATCACAATAGAGACAAAATCCATCAAGGAAAACACAATCTTTGGTCGTCTCTAGACCCAACTACACTATAGGTGAACTTTTTGAATTGTATCAAACCAATGAATTATAGTACAAGTTACTTGCCTTAGTTAGGGGATGAAGAACGTTCCAACACGAAGAAAAGCAAAACCCACAAACGAAATCCGCTACAAGCGATGAATCCAAGCCCAACGAGCGAAATCCACCCACGAACGGTCTCCTTTGAAGCAACGAACAAAGTGGCCAATACCCACTTTGAGAAACACCACGAAAAGAGAGTATGGGGGTCAAAGATGCAACCTTTGATGGTGGTGGTGGTGTTCTTGGTGGTCGGCAATGGAAGGAAGGGGATGGATCGGGTTGTGTAGGTGGTCGGGTTTTGTATGGTGGCCAGATGAAGGGAGTAGTGGTGGCCGGAGGTGTGTGTGGTCGGGTTGGGGATGGATGCAGGCCGGGAGCACAAGTAGGAAGAAGGGGAGGCCGGGATTGAGGAGAGGGAGAGATAATAGAGTTTAGGGTTAGGGTTTAAGGGGTCAGGGGTTATATATATAGGGGATTAATGTGGGTTAATGGGTTATGGGTATTAGTATGTAGTATTAGGTATACAAATGGGTAATGGGTATTGGGTAAATAACAAATGGAAATACAATTTAGGAGTGAATTCTATGGTTCTTGAAAAATCTAATTAGGAGTCAAAATCATAGGTTTGGGAAAATGCAACCAAAGCACCACCACAACTCCATTTTAAAATAAAATAAGGAGAACGAGGCCAAAATGAGGAAATGATGAAAATGATGAAAAACGAGTCAAAAGAGACAATCAGTCAAACACAAGAAGCTCAAAATGAACTAAAATGAATATATATTGAAAAAATTCAATATACGGTTCAAAAAATACAAGAGAGATAAAAATACACAAAAATAAAAAATACACTCCAAAATACATAAAATGAAAAACAGGGGTTACAGATCTCGTGTAGAGCATGCTCCAAAAGGGGGTCGACAAATCCGATCCCCAAACTTAGTCCTCAAGCAGTATATTTCTAAGTCTTTATCCGCGAGCATCTTCTTAAGGATGGCTTCCAAGGATCACTCTCCTACCGAGCTAGATAGTGTGTCCCCCTCGGCTCGAGTTATGACCAAATTGATATTGGGTATCGCTTTCTTCAAGCGCGAGAGTTCATGCGCGATGCTTTGCGATCTCCAGATGTGATAGCTGAATGCTCCTTCCTGATCTCTAGCTTCTCTCCAAAGCCGAGTGATCATACTTTCCACCCGTCGCAACCTGTCTCGGAGAGATCAGATCCCCTCATCTTGGGGGTCCACTGCCCAAGGCTAATACCTTACAATCTGTGTTAACAAAAATGCTCAAGTCTCAAGGGTCGGATATGGACGTGAAAAGACGAAAAAACCACAAATCTTAAGCGCAAAACCATTCTCATTCAAAACAAAAAACAGTACAGAGGGGTAGTGGCCAGTCTGCATTTGGCATCAATACAAAATAAAGAAAAAACACTAGGGCCTATGACTTAGGAGAGGGAGGCACCTCTTGAGAAGAGACTGGGAGAGCCTTGATACCGATCGTTTGTTGTCTGGTGGGTGATATGGGGACCTCCTCACTCCCTGACAGCTCTTCCTCGGGCGTCGGAGGAGTGTTGTTGGCCGCCATGTCAAAGGAGAGGCCCTCGAGGTCGAGGTCGGGATACCTCTACCTGACATGATGAAGAGCTCAATCATACCCCTGGTCTTGTGCCCCGGTGACCATGCCTTGGGCCTTCTCTCGATCCCTAACCAGCTCCTTAACCCTCGCCTCCAATGTCGCGTTCTCCGCCTACAGGCCATCTCGGTTCGAGGTCATGGACAATAGCTAGACCTCCTTGTACTCCTTCTCCACCTAGGCCGTCCTCCTGTTGGTGCACTTGAGCTCATGTTCGTATTACCGCTGCATCTCCGCCCCTTGAAGAATCGTCTACAGAAGGAGGGTGGAACACTTGAGAAATTCAAAACTAAAAATAAAGGAATGCGGCTCTTTGTGGTCGGGTCTATACCATGACGGAGGCTTGGGCGAACATAAGGTAGCTCAAATCAAAAGTCTCGTGGGCAAGACTCTTTCTATCCCTCAGCAGAGCGAGGTGGTCCATAACCAGAAGAGCCACCGGGCCCTCCATTATGGATTCGACCATCTTCACGGCCCAGTCGAGCCTGAAAGTTTCCTTAGTCCTCTCTTTGAGGACACTCCTCACCAACAGGTGGATAGGAGGAAGTGGGGACCTAGCTAACTCGATGACCCTGAGTGCTTTCTCGCTCAACGCGGTCGTTGGGGACTCGGGTGAGTCGGCAATGGAGAGGGCCTTCAACCTGTTTGCCCTATTAGATAGGTCAAGGTAGAAGGCCTGTTCATCCCCTTCAGCTTCTCGGTGGCCTTTTTCTTCGCCAGTTCGGCCTGACGAGCTGCGATGGCGTCATTATCAACCATGGCTGCAAAAGGAAACATAGTAATGTTAAAGTGAGGCAAAATAGTTGACTACAAAAAGGAAACTAAAACATACAAGGCATGACCAGACTCAAGCCACACTCCACCAGGCTCATCACAGTCACTCTCACCCAGTCTATGTTTCCCCCATCGAATATATTCTTGAACTCCTTTTCTTCCTCCAATGTAAAGTCCTTTAGCCTTCGGGCATTGATCTTCAGAATGTCGTATACCCAACGGGTGGGAATGTCCCAAGGCTTAGGGCTATAGACGATGAAGTACTTCGTCTTCCACCCTTTGATTGAGTCCGGGTGGTTATGGATCACATAATTTTTGTGACGATGGGTGAAAAAGCACCGCCCCTCAAATGCCCGGGCTGTAGTTAGGCCCAGACACACACAGAAATATTTGAGCTTCATGGGTACCCCATTTTTCTGGCATAACATAATGAAGCTAACGAGGTGCTTCAAGGAGTTAGGTATGTACTGCTTATGGCTCACCTTGGCCCAATTTAGAACCTCCTTGATGAACGAATGCATGGGGCGACAAAGTCCCGAGATGAAAGCATCCAAAGGGAACATGCAAAACCACTCGAAGAGATTGGCAGTCAGACGGATCCCCGAATTCGGAATGAGAAGGTCATAATCTCGAAGATGTAAAAAGTATTCCGAATTTGAGTAAGGTCAGTCCCTCCAAGGTATTCACTGTCTTGTACGCCTCTATCATCGACCAATCTGATGATGATGCCTGCACTCCGAAACGAACCGCATCAATCAGATCTTCCGGGTGCATCCTGATAATGTGTGGGTTCATAAGGGTTGTAGGGAGGGACTTATGTCACCACAAACAGAATGAACGTCCCATACACCCTTCCTGCTCATACTCCATTGGCTCGTAAGAGGTGTCCGACTGGAAAACAAACTTCTCCTTTCTCAGCAGGGGTCACAGAGCCCGAGGTTGGGGAATAGCCACCACACTGTCGGAGGATGACTCCTCTCCACCTTGGCTTGGAAGGACCCCTTCAACTTCCTCTTCCCTCTCCTCCTCCAACTGGTCGTCGGAGGGAATGACGACCGGGGTTGAACTCTCCCCCACTTCGCCCTCCGGTCTTTATGACCGCTCGGATTCCGTCAATGCCGAAGATGATTGAGACGTAGACCATGAGGGTGATTCACTGCTACCCGTGGTTGAGGCTAAGTCGCCAGATCGTTCCCTAGGAATGATCAAATTCATACCTTACATGGTTATGGTAGTTACGAGTAACAACATGAAAGACCACCGGAGGAATCGGTGAAAATTCTAGAGAAAGAAGATCTGGTTGTAGAAAGAGAAAGTATTGTGAAAAATGAAAAAGGGAGGAGAATATATAGAGCGAACTAAGACTTCTCGATAACAGCAAAGTCACATGATAACTGTAACATTCCAGAAAAATTAATTTTTATTTTTTTTGCACGTGCATTGCATATAAAATTTTATGCATTTTAGTCCCTAAAAATTTTCTAGAGTTATGCACATTTTTCTTCTCATTTTTTTTGTCACACTTGTATGATTTATTTTATTTTAATCCAATAGACCTAAATCTATGTTGAAGCCCACTAAAAATTAATTACCAATTGAGGCCCATGATTAATTTTACATTTAAATACATATTTTAAAGTCTAGTACACTTGTCATGTAACACACACCTACATTTTATTGAATAACCATTAATAATAGAATGAGAAGTAGTGTGCACATAGGGTGCACGTGCACATGTTGTGCACTAGAGGATTGGCCGGTCATGCATAGGAGTGAGGAGAGAGTGAGAGAAGTTGTGAGTGAGTGGGGAATTAATTTGGGTAGTGGGACTCATCTCAACCACACAATAATCCTATAAATACCCCCCTCCTTTAACATGAACAACACATTAAGAATCAAACTCAAATTTGTGCCCAATCTATTTCATTTGCACCATGTCTATCAGCTCAATTTGCTATTTTTCTTGGGGAATTGACCAATTCATTTCACCAAATCCATATGGCCGAATTATAGTGATTTTTGACTCAATCTCCTTTTGGATCCTACTCAAACTCGCTATCCAATAAACCTGAACCTGCAACCCTACTATATAAAAACCCTAACCTAGTTTAACCCTAACCCTATTACCTTTACTGTTGAATCCTATTAACCAGCCGCCAAACTCCTATTCCCTACTGTTCACCCATCGTCTTCCCCTAGCCTTTGCCATCCCTGTGCTCGTCGCCGCCTATTCGTCTCCCCATCACCCTCGTCTTCGTCGCCGCCTCATTGTTTCCCTTCACCCTCGTCTTCATCCCCGTACCCCTGCACCTTGATCAAACCCTTTGTCTTTCTCTCCGTGAACCCATCAACTTCGCCATTGCCGAACCCATATTACATCGACCCTGGTGCTCCTCGTCGCCGTCGTCCCCTACCTCTACTCATCCCCTCTGTCGCCTCGCCATCCCCGAATACCCGAAGTTTCCCCCGCCATCGCTCCTCTATTTCTCTTCCGAAAACAGAGCTCCATTGCCATCACCCTATCGCCATTGTCGCTCTTCGTCGACTGCTCCGCAGTCGAGCCCCCCTCGCCGCCACTATCGTCTTGCCACCGCCAACCACCAGTCGAAGCCGCTGCCAAAGTTTCCTGCCCATCACTGCTGTTGATCAAGGGAAGGAGATTGGTTGTTTGAATCTCAGCTATCCGATCTCATCAAGATCGTGGCCATCACCATCAGATCAGATCTGGGCCTCCCGATCTCTTCGCGATTCGGATCATTTTGATCATCTTGATCATCTTGATCATCACCATCACCGAGTTCTGGGCCGTTTGATCTCCATCATCTTGATCAGATCTGATCTGATCTGAGCCATTGATCTTCATCGATCTTGATCGCCATCAAGATCTGCGCCGATCCGATCCATCCGATGTCGATCGTCGATCAACGTCCTCATCCAATCAAGAAAAGTATCTTCTTGTACAATTTGTTGTTCTAGTACAAGCTTTTATTTGAAAATACTGTAAGTAGATCGTAGTTGTGATTCCTCTTTAGCTTATCGTTTGATGATCTTATTTTATTCCTTATCAATTCCATGATCATAAGAGTCCCAATCTTTCGTTGATATATTTGTTTCACAACTAGTTGGATCCATTTTATCTCCTAATTATTTGAACACATGAAATTAAGAACCATATTGACTTGTAGATGTATGTTGTATGATGTATGCGTTGATTCTACTTTCTTTTGAGTTGAGAAATAAATTTGGCTTGCTGGTTTGATACCTATTGCATCATAATTTGGATCACACACTAATTTAGACTCATAATAGTCATTTATCATGCCACTTTTATATACAAGAAACCATCTATGTTGCTGTTCCTATTTTTACTTGCTGTTTCGATCCTGATAACATCAGAATTTGGACTTGAGTTCTCAACATAAAATTTAGCTCCAGATGTCTAATTTACTAACCTTTTTATGGAATTGAATTCCGAGTTATGGTTTGTGATTTATCATAGTTTTACTGCTGCTGTGTCGTAGAATTCAAGATTCATAAATTTACTGCACCACTTCGTTTTATAATTAATTCAACTATGCTAACTATAAGATAATGACTTGAAATTTTGCATGCTGATACTAGACACACTAGAGGACATTTCCTAATTTTCATGTAATTAATTAATGAAGTTTCGGACCTGATTCACATTTAAAAACATAGTTTTACAAATTCTAGCTGAACACAAATGCTGTATAGTTTGCTGTTTTGACACCTGATGCTACAACTTTTATGTATCTTGATTATATGCGATAGATTTGGTAGAGATTCTAGTTTCTCGATTTTCTAACGGATCCAGATTTGCATTCCTGTGGTGGCAGGAATCTCAATTTTGGTGCAGCAACGTCATGCTGCCCAGAATTGAAATTCTCATCGTTCTTGATAATTTCAATTTGTTTTGACACCCGAATATGCATTCTACCTAGCTTAAACTTGTTCCCTATCCTTTATCATGTTTACTTGCCCTATTTCGGACACTTTCATGCTTGTCTTGGTAATAATAATAAATAACAAGCCGGGATCAAGGGAAAGACCATAGTAGTGGACAATATAGGTAAGTGTACTCGAAAGGGGGCCCGTGTTTCCCATGATTTTGTGTTAAATTGTACTAAGTGCCACGTCAGGGGTTGACGGGGGCCACCTCTAGTGCCCGCGGGAGTTACCTCTAGTGCCCATTATATGATTACATGATATGTGTTTGCAATTAAATGGAACAAGTACCACGTAGAACTAAGTGCCATATCAGGGATTGACGGGGGCCACCTCTAGTGCCCATGGTTTGACCACATGCTCGTATTTCCTGCATGACCTGATTACACCGCCCTATAAAATCCACCACTAGGCCTAATCGTAACTTGTTTATAAGTAGCAACCATGTGGTAAATAGATGGGACGCATGAAGTGCTACCTAGATAGAATTAAATAATAGACTTAAGTATAACATGTTCACTTACACATTCTGGTTACCCGTTCCTACTACTTGTTACATGTTACATGTTATTTGTTACTTGAGACTTGTTACTTGTTACTTGTTACTTGATACATATTACATACCCACTTGTAACTTGTTCCTGTCACTTGCATTTGTTATCCGATCTTGTTACTTGATTTGTTTTACTTGCTAGATACCATCTTGAACTTCACTATTTGTTGCATCCTTATCAAATCATGTTGTATATTCTTGATTCCATATCTTTGTTTCGTACTTTTTTGCACTTATTTTCATACCCTTACTTGTACTACTTGCGGCCCTAACTTGCACTAAAGGCGTATGTCTTTGTTTCTCCACTTTCTTCTGTATGTATATATACAGACTTTGGAGACGAGTTGCCTGCTGGAGTTGATGAGCAAACCTTCTAGGCTTCGCTTGGGAAAGCTTGCTTCAGTTATTTGTATTTGAGTCATTTAATTCTTGTTGCTATTTAAAACTTATAACGGGCTTGTAGTCCCGAAGTTTTTACTTTTGATCTAGATCTTGAATTTATTTAGAATATTTATATTTGTTTTAAATTTTTTCTGTTGATTAATAAATTATTCATGCATGCGTTGTTGAATATATTTTGCTCTATTTCTTGTTATGATGCTGAGTCGATCCTACAGCTTATGAATGATGAAATCATTCGCTGGGCTTCGTACGTACTCGTATTCCGTATTTCTTTTGGGAAGCAGGGCGTGACAATTAATTTGAGAGAAAAGAATAGAAATTGAAATTTATTGAAGGAGTTAAATATGAGTAGAAACAGAGAACAAAGTTATAAGAATTTGAACCCATATATTATCAGATATGAGGATTGGGTATCTTGGTTAGTGCATGAACGCAAGGGGCTTGGGCGCCTCTGGCTGTGCTCGGGTTCGAGCCTGGGAGGCTTTTGCCTCTTTTGGAAATTTTTTAAATAAAATAAAATAGCATTTCTGGGTCACAAAAACAACTTAGAGAGCTTTTTATCACAATCGTGAGTTGGCTCATTGGTCTGGGCGACTCTTGGGGTTTCTGTTGGTCCTGGGTTCGAATTTGGGTGTCTACTTTGGGGGTTTATTTTATTTTTTGGGATTTTTCAAGTATTAAAATTGAGAAACTTCATAGAAATATTATAGAATATTATTAGAACACTTGGAAATCATTTCATATTATTCTAAAAGATACTTTTGAGAATTTAAAAGTCATATTCATGTATTAATTGAGTTTTAATTCAAGTTTAAGAAGAAAATGTATATGATTAAAGATTTTAAGAGTTGGTTTACAATAAAAATCAAGGCATAATTATGAGTTGGAAATAAGGAACTTCTAGTGATTAATCCTAAGAATTTTGGTATTAAGAAATGGTGATTAATTGAAAGAGCATGAAAATATTATTAAAGTGAAGGATTTAGTTCGTTAACCAAGGAATTGTCCACAAGAATTTGATTTAAGAAATTGTTATCAAATGTTGTTATAAGAAGTGAATACTTCATGATCTACAAATATAAAGAAAGTGGATAAAGAGAAATGATGGTTAATGAATGAAATGTTTGTGTTGAGGTTAGTTATAACCTAATTGATCTCTGTAGTGAGATGATTGTTGGAATCTAGAGGCTAGCCGAGACACTTAGTAACCGACATTTTGTGAATAATAAAAATTTGAGGAGTAACCAGTGTGGGTTAACTTTCTCTTTGAGGAGTAGCCACTGTGGGCTAACTTTCTATCATGTTATTTTAAGTCTAGTAGGGTAAGCTAGTTCTAGATTGTGATGATTATAATTAAACTTAAGGACAAACACTAAGCGGAGATGTGATGAAGTATGAGCAAACATGAGTATGAGGACCTCATATGATTCGCGATGGGAGATTATCTTCAGAATTATCGGGGTGTGAGGCAATATGTCCAAAATCACTCGCGGTGGAAGGTATTTCTTTAGAATTATCGGGATTGAGGCGACACTCATGGGGTATTTGTGTGATGAGGTACCTATGACTCGCGGTGTGGATTTCGTCTCCAGAATTATCGGGGTGTGAGGCATGATGTCCGAAAATCACTCACGGTGGAAGAACGACTCTCAAGAATTATCGGGGTCATAGCTCGCGGTGTGGGTTTCGCCTCCAGAATTTCAGGGTTACGACTCGCGGTGGGAGAGCAATTCTCAAGAATTATCGGGGTGGTACTAGATAATCACAGAATATCTAAATCTTACATTACTCACCATAGTAGTATTTCATAGTGAGGGATTAAACCCTATATTGAGGAGTACGATAAGGGCTTTCCCTCGGACCTGTAGTATGGGATGCATAGAATCCGAACAAGTATGCATTAGTGTCATCGTAGTATAACTTCTGCATTTGACATTAAGTCATATCATACACTGACATATTTAGGATAGTCACTTTTCCCACTTTATTGTGCATTCAAGTTTTTGTTTGCTAAAGTAACAGAATCGCTGTATTATAGCATTGCGTCAGTTGTATGCAACCGTCGTGCCCACAGTTTTCCAGTGCAGGACTTGGATTAGCAAAAGGCATAAAAATTAATTGATACTGATGGTTACTTCCATATTAAATTTGTTAAATGTTAAATTTGTATATTTTTGTTGTAACTTCCGCTGTGTATTTTGTAACAAACCTTGTGTAAATGAAAATTTTTAAATTTCTTGTAAAATTGTATGAATTTGAAGCAAAAGATCTCGTTGTGCTACGAATTACATGTAAATGGAATTCGAGGCGTTACAATAACTCTTCGATCGCCACAAAGTCTCATGACGAATCCTCAATAATCTTGAAACCACGTGAAGTCAAAGCCCAATGCCTTCGTCATCTTCCGCGAATTCGCTTGGCTTGTCCCTCGACCATCGGGTGGTAATCCAGGTCACTTGTAAATTTCTCTCACAGATTCTCTTGGCTCGACCCTCGCCCTTCGACGTGGTCATACGAGTCACTCGCCAATTTCTCTCACAAATTTGCTTGGCTCGTCCCTTGGCCCCTCGGCGTGGTCATCCGGGTCACTCACGAATTTCTCCCACATATTCACTTGGCTCGTCTCTCGCCCTTCTGCATGGTAATTCGGGTCATTCACGAATTTCTTCTACAAAATCACTTGGCTCATCCCTCGACCCTCGTCGTGATCATCTGGGTCACTCGCGAATTTCTCCCACAAATTTTCCTGGTTCGTCCTTCGCACTTTGGCTGTTAATCCAGGTCATTCGTGAATTTCTCCTACAAACTCGCTCCGCTCGTACATCATCCTTCGGCGTGGTCATCCGGGTCACTCGCAAATTTCTTCCATAAACTCGCTTGGTCACTCGTGAATTTCTCCCACAAATTCTCTTGGCTCATTCCTCCCATAAATTCGTTTGGTCAGATAGCGAGTCTTGTTCAACTGAACTCACTATACCGAATAGCGAGTGTAGGTCTATACATTTTATGTAAAAATTACATTTTTAAAATTTCTCTAAAAAATGAGTACAACTACACTCGCTATCTGAGATAGCGATGTCAGTTGAAATAGACTTTCTACCTGAGATAGCGAGTGTAGTTATATACATTTCAAGTAAAAGCTGCTTGTTTAAAATTTCTCTAAAAAATAAGTACAACTACACTCGCTATCTAAGATAGCGAGGCAAGTTGAACTAGCGACTGTATACATTTCAGGTAAAAATTTCATGTTAAAATTTTTTCTGAAAACTGAGTACAACTACACTCGATATTTAAGATAGCAAGTTCATTTGAACTAAACTCGCTACTTCAGATGGCGAGTAGGTCAATTTAGTAAATAGTTTTGAAAGTGGGTCAGTTTGGTAAATACTTTCAAAAAGTTGGTCATTTTGGTAAAAGAATTCAACCCCTATTACAACTTCTGAGTGTGGATTACATAAAAAAAAAAAAAAAATAATAATAATAATAATAATAAACTTCTGAGTGTGGTCTACTGGTAAGTCTTTCACAGAATCTGAATAAAATGGGCTGTAGATTGATACCCAGAAAGTGATTCAAATGTAAAACATCTTTGAACAGACATGTCTTTCACAGAGAATTGAATAAAATGAGCTGTAGATTGATACCCAAAACGTGATTCAATTGTAAAACATCTTAATTAGAATGAAATGGCTGTAGCTGGAGTTGTCATCGAGCAATATTCTAGCTCAATTTGCACTTAATTTCAACAAAATCTTCAACAAATTTCTTAAATTCAAGTCAGTCTTGAAACAACTTGAGAATTATGATTCGCTTTGGATTTGAAAACAATAGGACAATTTAGCAAAATTGCAAAATTTGGGGCCATTTGCATCTCTCCTGAATTCTCAACTGCCTTTGGCAATTGCAATTTTTCTTTACAAGACCGATGTCATTTGCATTTATAATTCTGAAAACTCATTTTTTTGAGGGGGAAAAAAGCTCATATGGGTGTATGGTCCACATCAGTTTTGCACAAAACAAAAGTGCCATTTCCAAATGCATTGAGAATTTTGGGGTAGATGCAAATGGCCAATTTACAATTTTGCTAAAAAATTGTCAATCTTTTAAATCCAAACACCACTAGGGGTTGTTTGGTTAGTTGTAAAATATATCCAATATAAAAAGTTACTATTTGAATTTTTTTTTTTATTTAGAAATAAGTTTAAAATGTGGTTTGTTTAGATGTAATTATAATATACTGTAGGATACATCGGAGAGAGAAATAAATTTTAAAAAGTAGTAAGAAATAATTGTAGAAGAGTATATGGTGTTGTTTTTTTAGATAATATAAAAAACAAAGGAGGGAGAGAATCGAATTCAAAACTCATGAATGGTGCACTTCCATTAATTTCCTCTCATTTTGGCTTGAAAACAGAAGCCACAAAAAGTGCTGCAGTATTTCTTCACCGAAACCAAATCAAAATCCTTTTACTTCTAAACAAAGCTATGAACAAAGTCTTTTTTTCCTCTCTAAGAATTCATTTCCAAAGTCTTTTTTTCATCCAATCAAACCACCCATTAAGCAAAAAGAGATACAGTATTCCATAATTCTGCATGCACAAAATCGCATTGAGCAAATTATAATGTACAAATAGAAATGATAAAAACTCATGCTCAATAAAATCAAACGTACATGTACTGGAGCACTGCACGTGCTCTATAAAATCATATGGAAATCGAACACAATCGACGAAAGTAATCAGCCATACTGAAAAAAATCACTAGAAAAAAAAAAGGCTATAAACTATATTAACGATGATGAGAACATCTCTTCTGATGCACAAATGGGTGTTTACGACAGTTTATCCTCCGCTTTGATTCCGGGGGTTTGGGTTGATTGTAGTACCAACCGAGATGATGGTTTGGAATGGGTGCTGGCGGCGTGTAGGGCTGCCTCCCTCCCAAAAACCTTCTGTGTGCTGATAAATTCATCAGGCGCGCACCAAGTGTCTTAGTTTTTTGAATCACAACAAAGAGTGAAACAATAAAGTATTTTTTCTTCTCTTTAATGAAACAATATGACTGTATTTCAGTTATTTTCTCGAAATATATATATATATATATATATATATATATATATATATATATATATATATATATATATCAAGGAAAGGGATAACATGACTACAAGAAATGGAAGTGGAGGTGAAGCAGCAAAGGTGGAAGATGAGAATGGCTAATATGATGAGCTTTGCCATGTAACGAGTAATTAAGTCATTTAACTACTGGGTACATGGTTTATTTATAGAGGATCGTTGTGAATTAGAATTTTTTCCCGAACTGTCCCACTTTTTGAAAGTTTTTTCCAAACTGTCCAACTTTTTTTTTAATTCCCAAACCATCCCACTCGGTCTTTGAAAAACCGAGTTTAGTTAAAATTAACTCGGTTTTTCAAAGACCGAGTGTTAGTCTTGGATTTCGAATTCTAACACTCGGTCTTTGAAAAACCGAGTTATTTTTGCCTAAACTCGGTCTTTCAAAGACCGCGCATTCATTTTGATAAATACTTTCAAAAGTCAGTTAGTTTGGTAAATACTTTCAAAAAGTGGGTCATTTTGGTATTAAGTTCGGTTTGTAGAAGGAAAAAACACAAATTAAGAATTAGAGACCATTTAAGGTTGTAACAAGTGTTACATAATACTAGCAAACCACAAGCACCAACTTGATTATTTGAAAACTATGTTTAATATTAAACTATTTTAAACTATTAGTGTATAATCAAATTAAACTTTATCGTAATTTAACTAATAGTAATAACACTTTACATTAGTTAAAACACAATATGAACAGAGAAATATGAAATAAATGAAAATAGTGAATATTAAAGTTAACTATAAATGTCAATAATAATTACTTAACAACCACATTTTAATATTAAACATAGAAAAGGGAGTTCCTGACCAAGGCCACCATCTTTTTCGGAAAGTACTCTTTTCCTTTCATAGACTTTGCGTCTTAAATTTTATGAACCTAAAAAAATATTGTAATTTATTAAATGTTTGCACCTTTAACTTTAGTACTACAACCATTTATAGTATGTTTCCCTTCAAAATTTAAAATCCTTTAGCGTTGCACAGTCAGTAGAAAAATTTTGGGCCAAAAGATGGAAGTCCCGTCAGGATCCAGTTCAAATTGTAAGTCTCCATCTGAACAAACACAGAGACTAAATTATTACATAATTCTACAACTGGACACAGAGAATGTTAACAACTGGACATTTATAGGTTGTTACTTTATGAAGCTTAAGCATGCAGAAGATTCTCTTGTTAGGTGACAGAATCAAAACCATTGGTTGACCATCAAAACATATTCTGTGGCTATCTGTTGAACTTATTATCTTTCTATTTGAACATAATATACTAGGATGCTGTTAACCAGTGGTTCTACTTATGGTTGGGCCAGCATACATAAAAATCATTATATAAGGAGTATTAATGTGGAATTTTGTCATAATATATATGGAGTTTGTGTGTATAACATTCTAGAGTTCTAGATCCAAGCTAGATTCAAATTTTCTTTAATCTTACCTATTTCTGATAAAGATCTATCTCTGTAAGCATGTGTCGCCAACTCAAGTTGAGTCCACTGACATATATGTTTATGGAACATAAAAACATATATGCACAAGTAGGTTGTTAAGTAATTATTATTGATATTAAAATATTAAAAACATGTATGCACAAGTTGAGTCCATTTTTTATGTTTAATATTAAAATGTGGTTGTTAAGTAATTATTATTGACATTCACAATTAACTATAATATTCACTATTTTCATTTATTTTATATTTCTCTGTTCATATTGTGTTTTAACTAGTGTAAAGTATTATTACTATTAGTTAGGTTCCGATAAAGTTTAATTTGATTATACAATAAAAGTTTAAAATAGTTTAATATTAGACATAGTTTCCAAATAATCAAGTTGGTGCTTGTGGTTTGCTAGTATTATGTAACACTTGTTACAACCTTAAATGGTCTCTAGTTCTTAATTGGTATTTTTTTCTACAAACCGAACTTATTATCAAAATGATCCACTTTTTGAAAGTATTTACCAAACTAACCCACGTTCGAAAGTATTTATCAAAATGACTGCGCGGTCTTTGAAAGACCGAGTTTAGGCAAAAATAACTCGGTTTTTCAAAGACCGAGTGTTAGAATTCGAAATCCAAGACCAATACTCGATCTTTGAAAAACCGAGTTAATTTTAACTAAACTCGGTCTTTCAAAGACCGGGTGGGATGGTTTGGGAATTTTAAAAAAAAGTAGGGCAGTTTGGGAAAAACTTTCAAAAAGTGGGACAGTTTGGGAAAAATTCTGTGAATTATTGGAGAATGGATTTGGGTCGGGTTCTACAAGATTCGTATGTGTCGGTTTGACATTGCTTTTGGATGATGGTTTTGAGTCTTAAAGCTTCTTTAAGCTTATAATAAGTGTTTGTCAAACTTAATTAAAAATGTATTTAATCAAAATTACCTTTTCTAAAATTACTATTTTTACTTTTTTTTTTCTTTCAAAACATCTAAAATAGTGTGTTTAACTTTTCAAAAAGTATCTTTACTTACTAAAACAAGTTTAAAATTAAATATAATTCTTTCTAACGGTATTTTTGTTATCAGCACTTTTTTGCAAAAATATTTTTCGTTCACAATATGACCAAATGAATTTTATTGTAATGCCTTGATTGTTCATTTAATGAAAAATTATTTATTTTGCACGTAGTGTGCACGTGCAATATTTTTGGTTGAATTAAATGTTATGATTATTTCCATTATGATGGGTATGGCTTTTTAAATGTGTTCTTTTAAATTATTTTCACAAAGCTTTCTTTCAACTAGACAAAAAGCCTTTTCTTTTTAAAAAAGGCCAAAGTTAATTTAATTTATTATTTTTATAATAAGTATTTTGGCCCATAAAACTAAAGCCCATGGATTAATTTATTTTTAATACAACTTGTCATGTAGAATACAATTTAAAGTTTATTTTTTTTCTTTTATATAAAATTTAATGTACAATTTTTTGGACCTAATTGCTTGCACATGCATTGCACGTACACGTGCAAAATGCACTTTTTCAAACTAGGCCGGTTGGGAGCTTGGAGGGAAATGAAAATTTGAGTGGAAATCATGGTGTGGTGGTTACTTGGTTGTGGGTAGTTAATGCAACTCCTACTTTCATCTTAGCCCTCCATCTCATAACCAACTACTTGATCCTAGCCCTCCATTCTCTTTGATTTTTAGTATAAATACCCCCCCCCCCCCCCCCATGGCTAGTTATTCTTGTGCTTATTAATCCCTCCAAATCTATAGTCTAAAATACTTTATCTAGTAGTGATTTTGTGAGTTAAAAGATTGAGAGTGTGTGGGATTGTGCTTGCAACATCAAGGAGGAAAGGAGAGGCCGGCTACCATCAAGGAGCTCTCGGTTTGTTTGGGTGTGCTTGGAGGCTTGTGTGCACGTGTTCAAGGAGGAGCATTTCGTCGCAAGGACATTCGTCTAGGGATTGCTAGTTGTATTTTTTTTCTCTCCATATAAGGTGGGTAAATTTTCTATATTTCTAAATAGGAATACATGCTAGATTGGAATGGAAAATGATGCATAAGAGTACACATTTTTGAGCTAAAAATTAATTAGAATGTGGGTGTTTCTCATGACTTCTAGTACAGAGATCATGCTAGGATTAATATTGATTGATTATCGTACTTGTGAAAAGTGGATTGATAGGATGATCGTTATTTTGAAATGTCCTGTGCTATACATAATGTGGAAAATGTGAATGAATGAAAAAGAACTAAGGATTTTTAGAGAACTGGAAATTGCCTGTACAGTCGACCGATCATGCAAACAGTCGACTGGTACAATGAAATAAAATGTATACAGTTCGAAATTTCATGAAATGATGTTTTTAATGTGTGTCGTATCTTGACTTTCCTAGTATGTTAAATTCGGAGTTGATATCCATCTCCGTAGACAAATAATGAGTAAAAGATGAATGTACGACTAGAAATTGTATTTGGATGAAAGAAGATACTAGCTATGTGAAATTTACATTTAATCGTAAACTATATTGTGATGTTTGGTAAATGCATGTATGTGCTGACATTGAACATACTATAGTGTAATAAAAATGCTATGTGCTATTTGAAGAACAGAAGAAAGAGATAAGTCCTTAATTTGAAATTTAACTCTATTCAGTCGACCAAATATATGTAGCAGTCGACTGCACTGAACATGAAAAGTTGTATAATTGAATTACCCAGAACAGCCGACTGATATGAACGACAGTCGACTTCTCCGTAATTTATATTTTTATTTTGAATGCTGCGGAACAGTCGACTGGCCGTGTGCAGCAGTCGACTCTTCCGAGCGATTATTGAAGAACTTTCTTTGGCTGAACAAGTCGACTGGATGAGTTCTAAGTCGACTGTTCATAGCACCTTTTGACGTCTCAGAAATTCTATGAATTGTTTTATAATAAAAATTGTGAATCTTATGTTGAATATTGGTTGTGACAGTAAACTCTATTTGTCTTTGCATGAATTTATATGAAGTGAATCATTTATTAGAATTTATGAAAGTTATAATTGTGGAACTATGAACATGAAAAAGAAAATCCATGGTGATTATGAAGAAAATGAACTTATGAGTTGGAAATGCTCAATTTTTGGTAATTGTGAATTGAAATTGAAACAAAGAGTAGCTAAGTCTCCCCCGGCATTTGGAAAGAAATGAAATGAAATATTAAAATGAAAGACCAAGGTTGGTCATGTTTGAATAAATGAATAAGTCCGGTTTAGTGGAAAGGCTAACTCTAGAGCTTTGATTTTGTTCATGATTTTTATAAAAACTAAGGATTAGTACATAGTGGAGACGTGATGAAAGTAGGAGAAAAACATGAGTATGAGGGCCATCGGATTGGCGGTGTGAGAGTGATCCACAGGCTGTCTGCTTGATGCGTCAAGACATGGCGTGGGCACTACTCCAGAATTATCGTCCCGGTGGCGACGTTTGTGGGATGTTTGGTGACTGCAAGAGGATCGTGCGCCATGAAGTGAGGCTGAATTGCCACAGGCTGTCTTCACGATGTGTCGTGACATGACGTGGGATTCCCCTCCAGGATTTTCTGTACACGTGCTTGTACTCATAGATCATCTAAGATACCTACCGTAATTACAGTAGTAGACTAAGTCATGGCGAGGGATTGAACCCTACAAAGATGAAGAACGATTAAGAGGCTTGCCCTCGGACCTATGTAGTATGGGATGCATAGAATCCGAACAAGTGCGCATTAGTGTCATGTAACATAAATAACTGCATTAAGGACTAAGTGCACAATCACAACACGACATCAATAGGGTAGTCCCTGTAGGTTGATATGTGACAAGTTTGTGTTTGCTAAATATGGAAAATAAGTTATACTATTTCCGGTATAGAGAGGATGGCCGTGTATAATGATCGTCGGTTGAATAAACTGACGTACCCACAGTCTTATATGCAGGTAAATGGCTTGACAGATTAAAGAGGAACAAATGCTTAAAGATTATTCAATGTTGTTGTACATTTGTTTCATTGTTGTAAAGTTTACTTCCGCTGTGCAATGTAAAATGTAATGTAATCATGTAAACTTTGATGTAAAATAAAAAGTTCAAATTTCCTTGTAAAATTGTACTAAAGGAAGTGGAAAGATCCTGTAGAACATCTCTAATTCAGTGTATTTGGGATTCGGGGTGTTACATTTATAGAATTCAATAGGGGAGCCAAATACTAAAATCCGTGATGGAACCGGATTGCGTTATCATTTAACGGGTGCCTAGCTATATCCGGAGCTAAGTCGAAGGAAGACCTGGTCGACTTAGAGGATAAAACATAAGTTGAAGGGGATGCTTTGGTTTTTGAAAGGAGGTGATCTATTGATTGTCATTGAGACTAATCTTTGATAATTGTTTATCACTAGACTAACAGAAGAAATATAATTTTCTATAACAAACAGAAAAGATAACTAATGTGTCAAATTATTGAGGAAAAAATAACACAAATTTAACTTAACTACTGACTGGTGGTGGTAGTAATATACAAGTCTTGGGGACTTGGGAGACTTCATGGCTTCATCTGAGCAAACATTAAAGGCTTTGCTTGGCACAAAGAGGATATTAGTGGGAAGGGATTTTAAAAATACGGCGTGATTTTAAAATCACTGTATTTTCAAATATAAATTACAGTGATTTTAAAATTAATGTACCTTTTATAGTGACTGAAATGCATAAGAGCATTTGTAGTTGTTTATACTCAAAATTTCCATTTATGGATTTTTAGAAATAGGAAATTTGACTTCTTCTGTAATCGTTTAGACTCAAAATTTGCAATTTTTTTTTTAAATGGACGGACACTTGATCATCTTTCATCCCAATAAAATTTTTCATTTTTTTGTTTAGTTTATCGATATGGGACGAGCCATCTAAAATCGTCCCATTTATAAAATAAAATAAAAATCTCAATGGATGCAAGAACATCAATCGCCCGAGATAAAGTTTTTATTTTTTTATTTTAAAAATTGAACAGACGGGATATGAAATTCCGTCCCATTTAGATATTTTTTTTAAAGGCACGAACGGGATATGAAATCTCGTCCGATTTAAAACTTTTTTATTTTTTATTTTTAAAGTAGCGATGAGACATTATCGCACGTCCGACATGGGTGGGGGAATCTTTCACCTCAGACATGATATAAAGCTTCGTCCAACACTGTGTGTATATATATATATATATATATATATATATATATATATATGGGAAAAAGGGGTATGAGCAACTTGCTCATTTAGTAAATAAGTAATTGATGATGTGGCATACATGTTATTGGAAAATCCTTAAAATAGTTAGTTGTCCAATGTATCACATGCATGCCACATAATCAATTGCTCATTACTAAATGAGCAAGTTGCTCATATCCCTTTTACCCTATATATATATATATATATATATATATATATATATATATATATATATATATATAGCGGATGGAAGGACGACAAATCATGTATCGTTGCACAAATATTTTTTTTGGCTATTCTTATACTACCCTTCATAGTTCATTTGGGCCTCAACTCTATACATTCACATTATTTTACAGTCTTCATACAAACTCATCTCTCACTTTGCTTCTCAGTCCAAAAATAATAATTTTTTTTTCCAATTTCCCTCTTCTCAAATCCTTCTCCTCTATATATAATCAAGAACATCATGTCGATCCAAAGATTTATTGGTATGATCAAATTAGAGAGTCAAGCCGGTTTAGATCATGCCAACAGAAGAAAAGAACCTGAATCAGATACTCCAGATGTGGATCTCAGTGTTCCGAAAATGTGGAAACGGGTTGTCGACGAATGCCCTCAGATTTATAAGCATATTACCGAGCACTCTTCTGGTGGTTTCTGTAACTTTAAGGAAAATTGGAAGGGTCCAATTAAAGCATACAGGGTGTGCTCTCGTTCCCCACTAGTGAAGCAAATAATTGATAATGCGGGGTGGCACCATTTTTTTACAATTGATACCGAAAATTCATCTCAACGACTAGTCGAGGCCTTAGTTCAGAGATTGTGAGATACTACCCACACATTTTACCTGGCGTGCGGCGAGTTGGGATTCACCCCATTGGATTGGGCGATGCTAACAGGAATATCCATCGGAGTCGATGAAAAGCCTTCGTGATGAATACCCTTTTGAAACAGTGAAGACCGGCTTCTTTTCTGAAATAACTGAATCTGATTGGAAATCTCAGGGAATACGTTGTTCGTTTCTGAAGAAGTATTTTCATAGCAGTATAATTGAGAAAACAAAATTTGATAATAATGTAGCTATTACGGTTGCATGTGCATTCTTTATGTTCTTCTTTGGGGAGTTTTATTTCTTCAATGTTGTTTCAGTTGTAAGATGTGGTTGGCTTGCTGCACTTAAAGATCTTACTAAACTGGGAACATATGATTGCGGTAGTCCCGCACTGGCACAATTGTATATGTCTCTTGATTCATGATGCAGAAATAAAGTTAGAGCTTTTAACGACACATGGCAAGTACCAAAGGTAACATTTATTTAAATCGTTATTTAATGAAATACAGTTTCTAAACTAATTAAACACATGTATTTAATGAAATACAGCATTGGGTTTATCAATACACACATGTGTTCCAATAAGTGCACCACCGAAAAATCCTGCGAACACATTACCAACCGGTGAAAAACGACCCAAATTGCTCATTGGAATCACAACAAATTGGAGATGAGAAGAACAGATCAAGTTAGATACAATATATCTGTCGCCAGATATTAATTGGAGATGCGGACATCGACATCTATTATGTGGCGATCCTATTTAGGATCGTCATTTGAGGGCGAGCATGATATTGTCCATGCCTCTTTAATGTCTCAACATTGAGTTATCTTCCAATTTTGCGATCAGGTGGCAATCCATATTCTGGTTTAAATTTATATTTTATGACCTTAATTATAATGTTTGAAATAATTTCTAAAGTAAATATATATGATACAGGGTGTATGGTATCTCGGTGATCGTTGTTATTGCCAAGTGACTGGGATTATTGCTATCCTAAGAAATCCACCGACTATTATGTCTCGAATACCCCCACAAGATGTTAGTCCACCAATTGATGCTACTCAGTTGGTCCATCCTGTACAACATCGTTTATATGATCAATATTGGGCTACGATATCAATATGTGCTATTATGAAAACACTCTCGCATGCTGCACATATAGATTTCATTGGACCGGCGAGTAGTAGTGATCCTACTACTCAATTACCGGAACCTTCTCCCCTATGTTGGGCGCCGGTCGAGTATACAACACAAACCTCCCTTGAAAGGCCTGTCAGGTACGATGAGTGTGTAGTGGAATTGCCACTTTTTAGCGGTGGTACATTTACGAGAAGTTTCTCACAGGAATCTTACGAGTTTGAGCCGTGAGGCGCACTATCTTATGTTAGCACATGTTAAATATATATTTATTTTAAGAATAATTTATTGGAATAATATAACACTGTATTTGCTATTGAAAACTGATTGTACAGGGGGAATTATATCGACAATGTCAGAAATCTTCGAATATTGAGGCTCAGCTACGGCGTATCATTTTGTCAGAAACATTGTTGAAAGATTATATTAACACTTAAGAAATTTCTCGTAGAAGATCTATATCAGGCGACCGACCATCTTCATCACGACAATGGGGGTTGCAGAGGAATATCTACAACTTAAATACCGAGACTTCTAATTTTCAACTACCGGAATTTGCACCGTGTACACAATTCGATGAAGAAGAATAGTGGGTTCTGTAATTATATCATGTGTTGAATATTGATTTGCATTGTAATTATATCATGCGTCTACTTGAAGAAGTTCACAATTAAATCACCTGAATCAATTCCTACACCATTCACTCGAAAACAAAATAGCATGTCTACATTGAATGAAGACAAAGTAGCATGTCAATCCTATCTCTCACTTTCATCCATATGAGAATCTTTCAACTCAAACCTCCAACGTACCATGTCATTCCAACTCAAGCATTTATCCTACATTAACATTTTTGACTATGAGAATCTAACTATTATCTCTCATTCCAAAACAGTATGATATTGGACCGGTCTATTTAACTATCACCATCTGGTTTGAAATACAGAACACAATCATCAGACCAAAATATCAATTTCTTCTCTTGCTTCGTTTTTGTGATGGCTAATTTCAGCTCATCTTCTAACTCAACTTCATCAGACGAAGAGAACGAGAATCTAGCAAGAATTTTTAACAGCCGTATGAAATTATTTTCGATTGCCGTTCAACAAAATCAACATACAAATCACTGCCGATATATTCGACGCGAAATAGAATATGGTGATAGGCGACTTTCAAGGGATTATTTTTGAGATAATCCCATTTATGGCGACTATCTATTTTGTCGAAGATTCCAAATGCGTCGGGACCTTTTCAATTGGATACTCAAAGCTACTATAAGTTATGATGAATACTTTCTTGAATGACAAAATGCCACAAAAGCTTATGGTTTATCTCCACTTCAAAAAGTTACTATTGCGGTACGGTGTTTGGCGTACAGATCATCTGCAGATGTAGTTGACGAGTACGTATGAATCAGAGAAGCTACGGTTCTTAAACACTCTGTGGATTTTGTGTTGCAATTGTTAATGTATTTGGGCCACAGTATATGAGACATCCAGCAGCCGATGATATCCAACGACTACTGGAAGAAAACAACTCTCGGGGATTTCCCGGAATGTTACGAAGAGTAGATTGCATGCATTGGCAATGGAAAAATTGTCCGGCAGCTTGGCATGGCCAGTATACAGGACACGTTTGAGAACCCACAATAATCCTCGAAGCAGTGTCATCTTATGATCTTTGGTTCTGGTAATCATTCTTTGGAATGCCGGGATGCAAAAATGTTCTAAACGTACTTAACCGTTCTCCATTATTCAATAACATTCTTGCGGGTTGTGAAATAAAGGCCAATTTTCTGATTAACATTCACAATTATGATATGTGATACTATTTAGCAGATGGTATATACCCGCCATTAACTACTATTGTTAAAACTTACTCGGCACCAGATACACCAAAAAAAAGAAAATTTGCTCAAATGCATGAAGCCGCAAGAAAAGATGTTGAACGCGCATTCGGGATCTTACAGGCATGATTTACGATTGTAAAAGGTCCAGCCAGACTATGGGATGCCGACAGTTTTTCATATATTATGAAGACATGTATCATTCTGCACATTATGATTGTTGTGGACAAACGTGGAGAAAGAATTAGTGTGAGTACGACCAACAAGCTCACTCTACATTCATTGTACCTGATAGGGATGGACCAACTGAGCGTGCAGTGCGAAATGCACGCATGGTACAACTACATGACCGAAAAAGAACTTCGTCAAGATTTGGTCGAGCACATTTGGAATCAATATGGAGATGATGAGAATTAGCAAATGCGAGTATATGTTTCTCTTTCATTATATGTTTAGTTTTTTAAAATCTGAATGCATTGAATTCCATAATACAAATTAACTTGAATTTTTTTTTTCCTTTTCTAAGATAAGATAATCAAAAAATTTGCAACATTCGGATACAAAAGCATGGTACAAAAGATAATGCAACATAAACCATACAAATTGGTGCTACTTTACCCAGGATGGTAACCCCGTTTTTGCATTATTTCATTTTATCTACACATGAAATAAAAGCGTTGAGTATCAGGTCAAACTAGTGAGATCCATACTCATTATGCGGTCCTCTTCCATTCGTTCCTTCAGTTCGTAGTCTTTTTGTTTCATCGTCATCCTCTTTTCATGCGTCTCTTTATAAAAGTTGTTAAAGTTTTTGGTCTCTTCAACCGTTGCAGCAAAATCAGATGATTCGGTCGTTCGTTTTCCTTTTTTCTTCTCTGCTTTGCAGCCAGGTGGTTGGGAGAGGGGGGTAGGCACATCGACGTCAATGGGTATATCTGAATCCCAGTTGACAGTTGCAGGCAAACGGGTTGTACTACCACCTTCACCCGATTGGGAAATCGGGACAAAGTCGAAAACTTGGGTTGTACGCAAAGAAAATTTTCATTGATCTTTGAGTATTTCGTAACATTCCACGAATTTGAAAGCTTTCCCGACCGTTTGCATGTATTCTATTCTTGCTTCGCGTACCTATCCGAATTACATAATTTTACAAAAGCACTAGTTATAACTGCGTCTCTTTATAAAGTTTGAAAATAATAAACTCACATAAACCACATAAACTATACATACCTTATCCACCTCAGTAGTACCGCTTGCTGCTCTACTTGTTACGCTGCCCAACTTCGCAATGTACAAAGCAACCTCTTTTGAAATTACCGAGAATCTACTTGAAAGAGAGCCGGTCATTCTGTAGGTTGTAGTAGTGCCTACGAGACTCGAAAATGTAAGAAAAATGCAATCCCAAAATTGTGTGCTGGATTGATCGCTACCTATCAACGGTACTTGAGTTATAGCAACCTAGCTCTGGGATATAGTAACATCTTCAATAATAGTGTATGCTCAGCCTCTATTAAAATGATTCGCCATTGTATCTATTCATTAAAAAAAGTTAAATGAGAAAGAAAGATACAGAAGATAATTTGATGGAGATTGTATTAAAAATTTTTGTGTCTGATCTTCACGAAGAACAGAGTGAATATAAAATTGGGAGGAATGAAATTTGTAGCCGTTTTTTACCGTTGGAGAAATTGTAGTAGCCGTTGGATTGAAGGAGGGAAATAGCGTAATTCAATAATGATTTTTTTAAAAAAATTTTTGGGTAAGGGACGGAAGATCAAATATCTTCCTAGCAATTTGGGGGGGAATCTTTTTCGGACGGTTGATCATTTACTATCCATTTTTTTAAAATGGGACGTTAAATGATCTGTCTTCCGACACTACAAAACAAATTTTTTTAGACGATGTTACATCTTTCGTCCGAAATCATCACAGAAAGGGGGGGAGGGTAATTGATCTACCGTCCGACACTACAAAAAAAAACGACGATACAAGATCTAATGTTTGATTTCTTATGACAGTAAATTTTTATATCAGACGAAGAAAGATATTTCGATTGCTATATTTGGTGATTTCTCATATCACTTCTCGAATATACGACTACTATTCCCAAAATCAAATTTTTTTTTTTTTAAACATTGGGAACGACTACAATTTTTTCGCCTATATTTTCTAAATTTTTCATATTTACCGATGACTACAGATGCTCTAACTAGTGTGATTTCGAAATCAGTCAATTTAGATTTGACAAACTGTGGCTGGCTTTGGAGACTTTGTGGCTTGTTTTGAGCAACATTATAAAAACAGTTTTGAGCAACATTATAGGCTTTGCTTGGCAGTTGGCACTGAGAGTGAGAGGGTATTAGTGGGAAGTGATTTTAAAAACAGTTTGTCAGTTTAAAATTAATATATTTACAAATACAAATCACAGTAGTGTTAACCCTCCTATCATTTTTGATGTGACTTTTAAATGCACATCTAATACAATTTGGAAACCACTCAACTTGAATTTCAGATACAAAGAACATGAGAGTTAATAAAACAATGACAATAAAAGTATGTTATATTATTACTGTTAAACCAAACTATTAAACAATACATGTGATCTTCTATGTTCTAAAATTAATATTATAAAGAAATATGTAGCATTTTACAAAATCTCATGTATCTTATAATTTGCAAAAGGAATTTCTAGGTTAACATAAACATAATTTATAAAGTATTGTAAATCATCCTAGGCAGGTGAATAGAATAATTGTGTGGAAATAAAAAACATAAAATAGATGCATTAAGAAAGGAGATAGAGTTAGAGATACCAAACAGAGTAAGCATACAGGACTCAGTAATATAACGTGCTTCAGCCCCCAGGTCGACGCCCACATCTCCTACTTGTAGCAATTCTCTGCCACAAGCGTTCCACTGTACTTCAAACCCCGTACAATGAGTTCTCGGTGCCCAGGCCTACAGTTTAATTACACCCACATGACTTCTATATATAAGCCCACGTAAACCGCCTCTTATCGAAGCGGAAGAAAAATAAAAGTCGCATGTTCAATGTCTTAACTAAGAAAACAATTAAAGCGCAGAGTTTCTTAATCGTTGAGAAAGTATTGTGCTAAGAAGAATTAGAGTTGAAAGAGATGAAGAATACTTAGTGAATTCACCTCTATTTATAGGGTGAAAGATAATTTATTTCCAAAACAATGAAAAAAGAAATACCCAAACTGTCTTTGTGCAGGTATCGATTGATTGCAATTATGAACAGTCAACCATTAAACTCTCAGCCGAAGACAGAGAGGTTGAAAGTCGACTACATCAAAATTGCACTTGAAAGTGCGGTCGACTGTATGTATGTGCAGTCGACCGTTAGTTACCAAAAATAAATTATTTGGTGAATCAACTTTATATTCTTTCCTTCACTATATATTCCATCAACAATTCTTTATATATATATTCCTCAAAATTACAGTAGTAAATATTTTTCGTTTTGCTGGCTTCTTGAAGATTTGAGCACATGTTTCTTGTGTGAGAACCTCTTTGATATTTGCAATCTTTTTTATACTTTCCTTTTAAGTTGATTCCGAATGTCTTTTGAATCTTCATTTAAATTTCAAATCCCTATTATCATGTACATATCTTAACTGAAAATATCAGTCACAGGAATATTTTTATACACACCAAACTTAGGGTCAACAATCTCTCCCTTTTTGTGTGAACAAAACATACTTTAGAATTTAAAGATAAGTACTTTCCCTCAATCCGATACTCCCCTAAATCCATCAACATAAGAAATAACAGGAGTGTGTGCGAACATGATGAATCCTATATGCAAAAAAAAGCCAGAAACATGCACAAAACATGAACATACATATATGGAATCATGGATTAAAAAATGTATGCAATTTAAGTGGATATATCATTTAAAAACTGGAAATACAATAGAATTGCACAAACATGAATATAGAGATTCAAACATTACAAATCTGGATCCATAGCATAGATCTTCTTACATAATATCACGATACTCTTTAATATACATTAAGAGCTCTTCATGATATCATGGATTATAGACACTCTTTTTATAAAATACATAATAAAGAAGCAATATCTTAAATTTTCTCTTTTTAGAACACATCAAAAGGAGAACCATTCCTCATTGCCTTCATCGTCTTCAATGTCGTCATCGTCTTCTTTGTCGGCAATAGTGCTAATTGGGCGAGGAGGTGGAAGGAGTGCCCAGTCTTCTTTGTCTTGCAAGAATTCGATAGTATTGATGTAGTAGTCATACACCTGAATTTGGTGAACATTGAATTTTTAGCTTGTCATAAAGCCAGAAGGAGCTGGAGGCTGCGATTGAGATGAGGGAGTAGCTGTCTTCAGACGAGACCGTTTTGTCAAAGGCACATCAATACCCATTTGAGACGGAATAATATGTTTATTAGTTTTACATATGAGGAATTTGCCAATCGGGATGTCGGAATCGATAGCTAGCTTATAAATGATGGTGCTAAAGGGGAGAGTGTGGTTTCTGGTGGTTGTAAAATTCATGGTTCGGATGATAAAGGTTGCGAGATCAAATCTGTACTGACCAAGAATAAAGAACAACATACTGTTCAAAACGAATCTCGATCTTGTTGTTGCCCTTAGGCAAAACATTAAAGTTGACAATTTTATTCAGGATGCGAGGGGTATTAGTAAAATTAGCAGGTTTGGGTTTAACGAGTGACCGAGCGTGAGGTTGGAGAAGCATGCTATAGACAGTGTTTTTGTCATGTCGGGCTTGTATTTGAGAGAGCTAAAATAAAGAGAATATACATCAAATTCACCGACGGGAAGAGAGAATCTGAATCGGAGATAGGTAGGTGTTATTTAAAGGGGTTTGATGAGTTTAATAGAGGAGAGGGTGAGTTCATTGTCATGAAGCCCATCAAGATTGGCATAGAATTGACGAGTGAGAGATTCAGAATGAATACTAGGAGTACTCAAATAGTCTTCCCACATTTTGAACTAAAATTAAACTTTTTGGTGGAATATTCACACTATTTATAATATACTGACTCTCAAATTTAGCGAAACCGAGTAGGAAGGCCCTATTGAATTAAGCGATGAGATTGCTTAGTCGCAGTGGAGTTGTTTGGAGTTTCCCCAAATTGTCCACCAAGAGAAACAAGATTGATTGACCAACTTGGAACAATGGCTATAGAGGCTAGGGTATTGAAGTATAGGTCAGCACTTTGTTGGTTCTTAAATGCAATGTCTTCTATATAAAGAAAATTGGAAGACAAAGCGGGTAGCTTACTTTTAGACTTTAGAGACTTGGCTGTGGTATAAGATGAAGCAGGATTTTAAGCAGGACGCCTAGAAGCCATTGAAGAAGTGGCCAAAAAGTTGATAAAATATCTAATGAAAATTGAGAGATTTGGGTGAGAAATATAGGATTTTGAGTGGGTTCAAGAAAAAGGAGGCTAGTGTTCGGGTGTAAGAGAGAGGAAGAATGAGAGAGGGTATATATAATAGAAAGAGGACCCCACACGTTAGAGAGAGCGAGAGGAAAGCAAGGGTATGAAGCAAAGTATTGCAGTCGTTAGTGCAGTCGACCGCACAACTATCGGATTTGAGATTTGATTAAGGCGGTCGACTGTGCAGTTGACCATACAACTCTCGGGTTTGTGATTCAACTGAAGAATTTTCATACTTAAATAATATACATAATGTTAGGAAATTAGACAAAAATATCAATCAATTCAATTCTCCTCTCAAATAATAAAAACGTTTTTCATCTAATGGTTTTGTGAAAATTTCAGGTAATTTTAAATCCGTTGAAACATAATCAAGAATAATATCTTCTTTTTTAAAATGGTCTTTAATGAAATGATAATGAATCTCTATATTCTTTCTGTGACTTTGTTGCTCAGAATTTTTTGTCATGTGAACAGTACTAATATTATCGCATTTAATAGGGATATGATCACGAAACACCTTATAGTGTTCTTGTGTTTGTTCAACAAGGCCCGACAGCAATATATTTGTCTTCGGTGGTGCACAAAGTGACTGAGTTTTGTTTTTTGAGGCCCATAAAAGGAGATAGTTTTCTAAGAAGTGGCATGTACCACTCGTGTTTTTTCTATCGGTTAGGCTTCCAGCATATTCAGCATCTGAATATCCTATACCTACATTCGGAGTACCTTTGAGATATCAAATGATATACTTAACAGAAACCAAAATGACTCTTTTTGACACGATTGAAAACTAGCACATAAACAAACACTAAACATAATATCGGAACGAGATGCAGTAATAAAGTAAACTACCTATCATACCACGATAGGTAGAAATATTAATATTTTTACTAGATTCGTGATTGGAAAGCTTAGTAGTGGTTGTCATGGGCGTTTTATATGCATTGGCGTTATCCAATCCAAACTTTTTGACGAGCTCTTTTGCCTACTTGTATTGATTGAAAAAAGATGTCATTCATTTATTGTTGTACTTGGAGACCAAGGAAATAATTAATTTCACCCATCATACTCATTTCAAATTCATCCTTTATTTGCTTGGAAAACTCATTGCATAGATTTTCATTAGTAGATCCAAAAATAATATCATAACGTAAATTTGAACAATCAAAATATCTTTGGAGTAATGTTTGATAAACAATGTAGTGTCTACTTTTCCTTTGGAAAAACCTATATGAAAAAGAAATGAGCTGAGCCGTCCATACCAAACATGAGGAGCTTGCTTCAAACCATATAACATCGTATCAAAATGAAATACATAAATTTGGGTGTGTCGGGTTAGTGAACCCTGGTGGTTGTTCAAAATAAACTTCTTTGGAAATAAAACTATTTTAAAAAGTACTTTTAACAACTATTTAAAATAGAATAAAATCCATGTAAGATACATACGCTAATAAGATATGAATGGCTTCAAGTTGTGCAACAAGAGCAAAAGTCTCATCAAAATCAACCCCTTCTTTTTGGTTAAAACCTTGAGCAACAAGTTGGGACTTATTCCTAACAATGGTACCAGATTCGTCTAATTTGATTCTAAACACCCATTTCATTCTGAGAACAGTCCTACTGTTAGAAACAAGTCTCCATACTTGATTCCTTTCAAATTGGTTAAGTTCTTCTTGAACGACAATGATCCAGTCATTGTCTTACAAGGCCTCCTTAATATTTTTAGGTTCAAGTATGGATATGAATGCAGAAAAACACATAAATTTTTTGGCTTGAGTACGAGTAGTTGAACCCTTTGTCATATTGATTTGTATTCTGATGGATGAATGACCATGATTTTCAAAGCATGACGTTTTTTGATTATGGGAGTTGGATTTGGAAAGGTTGTTTGGATGTTACCATCTTCCACTTGGTCATTCTTTGGTGATTGCATCTCTTTAGTCAATGGCTCATTAGTGTTATTGTTGTTCACTTGTTATGAAGAGGGTTCGCCAAGATGTGTTGAGTTGTTTTAAGAGTCCTCTTGCAACTCCTTCTCTATATGTGCCTATCTTTTTTAGAGACGAATACCTGTCTAATCATCATCAACACCATGTAATATCTCTCTTGCGAGAGGATTAGTTTCATTGAATATAACATCAATTGACTCTTGTACAATACGTCTTCTTTTGTTGAATACACAATATGCTTTGCTACTTAGAGTTTTTCTAAGAATAGGCCTTTATCTCTTTTACGATCAGATTTCCCTAAGTTATCTAAGGTATTTAAAATGAAAAGTTTGCATCCAAATACACGAAAATAATTTAAGTTTGAACATTTTTCATAATATAGTTCTGTCTCCAGCGAATGATTTTCATCATCCATAAGCTGTCAGGATCTTTACAACAAGCACAAGAATAAACAAGAGATAACAAGAAGAAATCAACCATGCATGCATATATGAATCAATAGACCAACATGAATTTACTTGAAACAAAATTTAATAATTTCAAATAAACCAGATCTGAACAAGTTAATAATTCTGGGTCACATTTTCCAACACAAAATTCATGTAGAATTTACATTTATTCAAGAATAGCAGGAAAGTAAATATAGCAAGAACTCCAGCAACTAAAATCTCAGATCGCTTACTCCATCAGGCAGCTGATCACCATAATCTGCAATTTAACAAATTGCAGAAAAAAGAAAAGAGAAACAAAATGCCCGTCAATGCAAGTTACGGGTCGCTTGTAGTGCAGACGACAAGTACAGGAAAGAGAAATAGACAAGAATAGAGTAACAGCAGAAGCAAGTATAGCATGGAAAGATGTAACAACAAAATAGTGAACTAACTCTAGTCAAGAACAGGAACAACTAGCATGACAAGATAAACAAGTGCAAGTGGTATGAAACAAATGTCAAGTAAACAAGTATCATGTAAACGAGTAACGAGTAACAAGTGTCAAGAATCAAGTATCATGTACAAGTAACAAGTAGCAAGTCTCAAGTGTCAAGTGATCATGTTCAAGTTTTGTATCTAATCCTATCTAGGTAGCACTTCATGCATCCCAGGTTTTTACCACATGGTTACCACATTTAAACAATTTCGTTTTAGATTTCATAGTGGATCATAGAGGGCAGTGTACTCAGGGACAAGTATCAAGTATTCAGGTATCAAGCCTCAAGTATCAAGTATCAAGTAATCATGTAGGATCTATAGATCCCCTTCCGAGTACCCGTTTCTGTATCTTCCACTATTAGATCTTTCCCTTTCAACCCCGGCTTAGTTTCTTATTATTATTATTCAAGCAAGCATGGACGTGCACAAACAAGTCAACAAACATGGAGAGACAATAAGGGACAAGTACAAGTTGAATAAAGAACATGAACGGGTGGAGAAAGACTCAAAATGGACTAAAACAACGAAAATTATAGTTCTGGACAGCAAGAAAGTACTGCGCCAAATCTGAGATTCCCGTTGCCACGGAAAAGCAAATCTGGATCCGTCAAAAAATTTAGAAAATAGACTCTCGGACGAATCCAGCAAATATATATAAGTCATATGGTATTTTACAAAAACATGACTCAAAACAAAATTGTATCTAGAAAATGTGTCCAGCCAGAAATCAGAAGTTTGTATTCATAAACAGGAAAACGGCATAAAAACTTACTGATTAAATCCAAGAAAAATCTAGGGTATTTCCTAGTATGTTTAATATCAAAATATAAAATTTCATAATTTTTCAACATAGATAGAATAGTCAAGTAAAATCAGACAACAATTAGATATAGCAGTTTTGTAAATTTGAAATCATAAATACAGCAGTACTAAAACAGCAATAGATTACAAATTTTAAATCGAAATTCAGATCCGTTAAAAGGGTGATAAAGTAGATACAGCAGGATACAATTTATATTCACAAATTTTTTATAGACAGCAAATAAAATCAGGTCGAAATTAGGGTTCTTTACTGAACAGCGTGAAAATTCTGCAAGTATAGTAGTTGTTTGCAAGTATAGAATAGTGCATAAAAGTTATCAATTAAACCCACAAATTTAGGGGTTAATCTCAATCAAGTCTAGTTGAAATCAGCAAATTATTGGATTAAAATATTATCTTTAACATCAGTAGAAAAATAAATTACCATACAGAATTCATATAAAGCTGGATCTGGAATTTTAAACAAATCTGTAGTAAAATAGCCATAACTCGCAATTCATAAATCGAAAATGAGATCTGTCAGAAAATCTGGAAAGTAGATAGAATTCTCTATAATTCATATTCGCAAATAATTTTCATATACTGACCTTAATAGGGTTTAAAATACTGAACAAAAATGGGGTTCAACACAAAAACAGAATCTTCCTTATGCATAAAATCCACATAGATCATATAAAATTTATTCAAATCATAACAAACGTAAAATATGGTGTACTAGATGTCCAAGCAACATGGTATAGGGTATTTGACACATCTACAACAAGTTATACTTCTACTAACACACCAAGCATACGAGATCATACAATACCTCATAATCACGAACACATGCATGTATACAAGAATTGGTTATCTCTAAATCTAAATTTATGTCGTGTGTGTAATGAGACAACTACGGGCGGATCAATACATAGAGACAAGATATAACAGAGGTTTTGCACAAGAATTGTCTCTAGAACACAACTACACTACAAGCAGTATTTAGTACTTGTATTACACAAAGAAAAAAATACAAGTTACTTGTCTTATAGAGGACGACGGGAACGATGCAAAGGATGAGAATAACGGGAACGGATTCTCGGGCAACAAACCCAACGAACAAACGAACTATGAACCAATAACGAACACACACGATCACACGAACACAATACTCACGAACCACGAACACAACCTTGAATCAACACACACACACACACAACCACCAAAAGAGCAAGAGGAAGAGAGGGAGAGAGATTCAGGGCTGTGGTGAGAGGCAACGACCGCACGTGGCTGCTGGCTGGCATCGGGAGAGAGAAAGGGGAATGCCGAGGGGAGTCGGCAGTCGAGCAAGGCGGCACAGCGAAGTCATCAAGGAGCTACAGGGGGGACGGGGTGTGTCGATGTCGCTCTAGCTATTGCTATCGAGGAGAGGTGCCCAGGCAAGTCTAGGTGTTACGCTGCTGCATCATAGAGGCACGACAGGAGGGCGACGCGACACTGGGGCACCCCGAAGAGGGAGAGGGACGATGTGAGGCAGAGGACCAGGGCTCAGGAGAGGGTGCAGGGGGATGGGAGAGCAGGAGGTAGAGGAGCGGCTAGGTTTAGATGTGAATAGGGGGAGATATAGTAGAATATATAGGCAATTGGTTATATTAGGGTTAGGGTTTAGGTGGGCTGACGGGTGTGGGTGCTTAACGGGTATAATGGGGGTTTAAGGTTATTGCTAATGGGTATTGGGGTTTTAACAGATCAAATAGGGTTTAAATGGATTAGGGTGATCCAAAAATAGATGGGAGACAAGATGAATAAATAAAATGAGGTAGAACAATTTGAATAATGAGGATAAAAAATATAGGCTCGATCAAACAAAGATGAAATAATATGAGACAAGTAAAATAAATGAATATATTGAAAGAAAAAAATCCAATATACGGTCCAAAAAGAGATACCATGAGAAAAATATACAAAAAGAAAAATACACCCAAAAAAGCATAAAATGAAAAACAGGGGTTACAAGTTCAAAAGGTATTTTCTCAATATATTTTCTATTACTTGGTTGATAGTGCAACATGCTGTATTGACAGCTTCTCGCCAAAAAGATTTAGGAAGCTTATTTTCACTAAGAATTGTATGGGCCATTTCTTAAAGAGATCGATTTTTCCTCTCTACAACATCATTCTGTTAGGGAGTACGAGGACAAGCTAACTCATGTTTTATTTCCTTTTCATCACAAAAGGATGTGAATAGTTAATTTTGAAATTTTCCACCATGGTCACTACGAATAGTTACGCTGGTAAGATTTTTCTCATTTTCAACTCTACGACTGGATTTTGAAAGATATGAGGAGTGTCATCATTTTGTGATTAAAAAATAACCCAAATAAATCTACTATAATCAACAATAACGAAAGCATATCGTTCACCTCCAATACTACGTGTACATGATTGTCCAAAAAGATCTATGTGCAAAATTTCAAGAGGTTTTGAAGTTGATACCACTTTCATAGGCTTGTGAGAGCTCTTTGTTTGCTTACCAAATTGACATGAGTCACATAGTTTGTCCTTCTCAAATTTAATCTTTGAAATCCCTCGTTAAGTTCTTTGTTTACCAATTTGTTGAGGTTGTCCATTGCCGTATGTCCAAGCCGCCGATGCCATAGTTAACTGTCTTCATTTCTATCTAAAAAACACTTCATATTTTCTTGTGCTAATTCAGCAAGAAGGTATACAAAATTATTATAATCCAATGTAGTGCACCTATTTTTTCCAAAGTAACAATGTAACATTTATCACATAATTGTCTAACACAAAGTAAATTAGGCTTTAACCCACTTACCAAAAGCACATTATCAATGGAGCAAGAAGAACCAAAATTGATTTTACCTTTACCAATAGTTTTACCAGTGCTATTATCTCAAAAGATGATGCATTTCCTTTTTTTCCTTGATAGTGATGCAAAATATTTGCTATCGATAGTCATATCATTCGAGCATCCACTATCAAGGTACCACCGGTCTTTAGGTTTGGCGTGTTGATGCACCTACAGTAAAATTCGCAGGTATAACTCTGAGTTCCTAAGTTTGTGTTGTTCCTGCAATTACATCCTTTTTCACCCAAACAAATTAATATTCCTTTTTAAGGCACAGTTATAGAAAATATGACATAATTTACAACAATAGTGACAAGTAATTATGCATTGGATCATACACATTTGAATAGTTATGCTTTGGTTTGTATTCATTTGAGTGACTATACATATGTGTATGATAAGATTGCTTAAGAGTTTGACGTTCTTGTGGATTGTTTTAACCAAGTCCTCGGTTATTATGAAAATATCTTGAACTATTTCTCAAAAAATGATTGGGCCCTTCATTTTTTCAATAGCTTTTTCGAGCTCAGTTATTCTACGACAAAGCCTCTTTCTTGTGTGATCATCATCTCTGGTATTCCAACGAAGAGTATCAAGAGCTACGTCAAGTTGTCTATTCTGTTCTAGGGTTTCTTTACAACCTTTCACTACGTCGTTAAACTTCTTTTTGCATTCATTAAGAACAATAGTGTGCTTAGCAATATGGGCGGATTTCTCATGAAATACTTTCAGGTTTTAATTATTTATTGTCACAGATTTTTGAATTTGTTCTTTCAAATGTTCATTTTTCTTTATCAATAAATCATGATCCTTCCTAAATAACTCAAGTTTTTCAGTGATAAAAGAATTTGCATCTTTCAATTTTTTATTTTTAACAATACATGAGTCATGTGATTCATTAGATATTCGCTTATATTGTTTCAGCTCATGACTAAATTTTTTTGCATACTCTTTTAGGTCATTATAAACATATACAATTCATCATAAGTCGGTTCTTCGATTACCTCTTCTTTGATTGGTGATTTTCCTTCACCATTTTCAAGAGCCATAAATCTGATGTTGTTTGTTCATCATTGTTATCGCGTGAGTCTGAATTAATCCAAGTTGCCTTCCGCACCTTCTTTTTGTAACTTGGTTTGAAATGTATGCTTTGTTCCTGTCTTAAGAGAGAGGAAAATTTGCACGGATATGTCATGCTTTCTTAAATTTATAGTACACATCCTCCATGTCCTTGTCTCTTCCTGTAACGCCCCAGAATTTTAAATACTATAATTTGAATTAATAAATCATTTTAAAATCAATTTATTTAATTATTTTGAATTTTTGTAAAATTGTCATCTAGCACGTGCAATACTATGTATTATGATTATACAATCACTATTATTCATTTATGTATATTTTCATTCATTAAATTTTATTATTTGGTTTTATTTGGGTGAAGGAATGGTAAAGTTTATTATTTTCTTCAATTACTATTTGTGCACGTGCAAATATTTTATGAAGTGTGAATTTAGAATCATGAGTTGATAAACAAATTCTATTATTTGATATTGGGTATATTTGAATATTTGGTATTTTTCTGAATAAAGAAAACTACTTTTGTAAATTTTCAAAAGAAGGGGACCTTTTTGTAAAAAGTCTTTTGGAGATGAATTTTGAACTTAAAATTGGTTGACTGCGTTTCAGAGCTAGCTATCAGTATATGGCTCTAAGAAATTATATTATATCCATATTTGGTTGATTTTTATTGATTTAATTGAATAAATATATATAATTATGCAATTTTGGGATTGTTGGGGACTTTATTGCAAATATGTAATTAAAACCCTTATTTCCTAGAACCTTGCTCTATAAGAGAGAGCATGAACAGGGATTTTTGGATACTCTTATATTTGCTATATTTTGTGACTTATTAAGCATCTTTCTGAAATTTATCTTTTTTGCACGTGCAAAACACGTGCAAATATTTTTATTGGAAAATAAAAATCAGAAAAATTATTTGAAAAATCTAATATTTATTAGTAGATAATAATTCTAAATTTTCTTTATTTTTATGAATTATTTATGGCATGTTTGCAAATATTTCAAAGTGAAGGCCTTTTATGTAAAATTACCACTTGGAGGCAAAATTCGAAATTTGAAACCACTTGGTAGCACATGAGAGCTGGCCAAATCAGGAGAGATTAGGGGGGGATAGAATCTTACCTTAATTGATTTTGACTAACTACTTAATTTGGTAGATTTACATATTTGTAATGATTTGATTTCTTGGAGGGGGGGGGTTTTGTAAAATTCGTCAAGAAACCCTAAAAACAGACCCCGGCCTATATTAGCTGCTACTTCAGCCACCCTCCTCTGTAGTGAGCTGTAATACCCTGATTTTTCAATAAATGAGAAATTATTTATTTTGCACGTGGTATGCACGTGCAATATATTGTTGGATTATTTTATCATGGTGAGTATGTTTAAATATATTTTTCTCAAATTATTTTACAAAAGCCTTCTTTAAAAGCCTTATTTGATTTAATTAAAAAGCCTTTTCTTAAAAAGCCCAAAAAGCATTTTTATTTTATTTATTTTTATAAATTATTTTTGGCCCAAAAAGAAAGCCCATGATTAATTTATTTTAATTAAACTTGTCATGTAGAAGACTTTTTCTAACAAAATTATTTTTTATACAATTTTAGAATGTACAAATTTGGCCTAGTTGCATGCACGTGCACTACACGTACACGTGCATTGCACACTCTATTTTTGGGCCGGTAGCATTCTTTTTGGAGGGAGAGTTGAAATTTTGGGTGTGGAGAACATGGGGGTAGTTTCAAGGAGGTGGGTAGTTTTCCTAACTCCTACTTGAATCTAAGCCCTTCATTTTGCAACCACCAAGATGATCTTAGCCCTCCATTTCCCTCATTTTTTAGTATAAATACCCCCCCTTTCTCATGGCTAATTTTCATATGCAAAGTGTAATTTCTAAAGCTATACTAATATATTGTGAGAGTTATAAAAAATAAGAGTTGTGTGGGTTGTATTGCTTGGAGTGGCCGGCACCATCAAGAGCATTCGGCTAGGAAGCTTTCGGCCAAGGAGGAGAAGTATTCGGCATTTGGTTGGAGGCTTGGAGTGGTGCATTCTTTTGGCTAGGAGGAGGTGTTCTCATCTACTTGATTGCTTTTGTTGTGTTTCTCTCCAATTGAGGTGGGTAAAATATTTCATGTTTCTAATATAGGGTTCATGCTAGTATATTGATGACACTATACATGGAAAATACCAATAAGAGACCACTTTAATTAAAAAGTTAGTATGTGAATGGCTTAGAATGGTGTGGTAAATTGTGTACGTAAATTGTTTGCATGAAATTATACCATATGAAGCACTTTCTATGATTATCTAGTTAATTGAACAATGATGCAATGTGACTAGCATGATGTGTGAAAGTCTTTTATTAATTACTTGCAAATTGTGTGGTTGAAACATGAAAATTGAGAAAGACATTAACACTATGGGAATTGAATAGAAAAGTATATTAAATACTTCGAATCCATGTGTAGAAGTGGCATGAATGAACCAAGGAATTGCTTGTTGTCATCATATTAGAAATGTACCAAAAATTAGAAATTGTTGAGTTTCACCTATTCATGTGCTATATGAATTCTTTTGCTAGTATGAGTATGGGAAAATCCAAAGTTGTATTGTGTTGTGAATGTAGAATAATAACCAGTAATTTATCATGAAAAACTTTGGGATAAAAGAGGGATTAGAAGAACAATCGATTATTTTCAATGTCGAAAAATAAAAGATTTGCTAGTTTTAATTAAAATAATTAATTTGGGTGGAGAAAAATGTGTTTTTAGTACAAAAATTTATTTTACAATTACTGTTTTGAAGATGGAATAAAGAAGCTTAAATCTGGAATTTTTCAGTAGTTTATTTGAAGGCAATATGAATCAATTGTTGAACATCGAGTTAATTTCAAAACAAACAGTGGGATATGAGTTAAATGGGTTTTAAGTCCACACTATGACAACCTGAGCCAGTGGCTCAGGCGGTCGGTGGCGCTGTTCGGTTTCCCTGAGCGGTGTGGTTCGAATCCGGGTCTCACCAAAATTTTTTTAAGTACTGTGTATATATGTATATATCAGCGAAGAGATGGCATATGTACTTAGCGCATCCTCTTCTAGTCGCTAGCACCGATCGGCCTATCGGCGGGTGCTCTGGCCTTCTTCTCTATTGTGCTGGGTTCGAATCTTTCCCCTAGCACTTAGGGAAAAATATTTTTTTTATGAGATTTTGATGTCCAAAAAATATAAGAAAAATATGGTAATTTTCATAAAAATACAAGGAATTTTATGGGATTGGTTTGGATATTATTTGAAGAAAATAAAATGTAGTTTGTGAACAAATGGTATATTAAAGCTATGGTTCTAAGACACATACTCATGGTTAGTTTCAAATTTATAAAGAGTTATTAAAATGATTATTAGAAAGTTTTTGACACAAAAGAATTTGTGGTGTGACATGATATTATAATCTTTACTTGAAGATATGGTGTAAAATATGAAGTACGAATGTATGTTTATAAGGTGCATGAGTCCATTGTATGATGATGGAGTTTAGAAACTTTGTTGATGAAATTGTTGGACTTGAATACGAATTTTGAGTTATAGTATTCACCATGGATTTGTGAACCAATGAAATTATGAATAAGAAAGAATATGAAATTGTGACATGAAAGTGGTTATGACTTAAAGATTGTGAAATGGAATTTGAAATAGAGTAGCTAAGTCTCCCCGGCATTGAGAAAGATGAATTGAATTGAAATTAGACCAAGGTTGGTCATGTTGAAACAAAGGAATAAGTCCGGATGATGGAGAGGCTAACTCTAGTGATTATTTTGTTCATGATTTTTATATAAAACTAAGGACTAGTACATAGTGGAGATGTGATGAAAGTAGAAGAAAAACACGAGTATGAGGGCCAACGGATAGCGGTGTGAGAGCGATTCACAGGTTGCCTGCTTGATGCGTCAAGACAGTGCGTGGGCGCTACTCCGGAATTATCGTCCCGGTGGCGACGCTCGTGGGATGTTCGAGTGGCTATGGGTGGTGCCATTGTTCCATGGCGGAGGCTGAATTGTCCATAGGTTGCCTGCTCGATGCGTCGTGACAGTGCGTGGGATTCCCCTCCAGGCTGCCTGGACATGGGCTCATAGATCATAGGACATCTAAGACACTACCGTAGTTACAGTAGTAGTTAAGGCATAACGGGGGATTGAACCCTATCAAGATGAAGAACGAATAAGGGCTTGCCCTCGGACCTATGTAGTATGGGATGCATAGAATCCGAACAAGTGTGCATTAGTGTCATGTAACATAATTAACTGTATTAAGGACTAAGTGCACAATCACAACACGACATCGATAGGGTAGTCCCTTTAGTTTGAATGTGACAAGTTTGTGTTTGCTAAATATGAAATGTTAAGTTATACTATTTCCGGCAAGCGAGGACGGCCGTGTATAATGATCGTCGGTTGAATAAACTGACGTACCCACAGTCTAACATGCAGGTAAATGTCATGCTAAAGATTAAAGAGGATTTGGATGCTTAAAGATTTTATCAAGCTGTTGTACTTGTATTTAATTGTTGTATTTTACTTCCGCTGTGCAAAAGAAAGATGTAATTATGATGTAATCTCTGATGTATGATGAAAAGTTTTTTATTTCCCTGTAAAAGTGTACTAAGAAAGTGAAAAGATCCTGTAGAACATCTCGAATTCAGTATATTTGGGATTCGGGGCGTTACATGAACAAAATATTATTTTCTTTTTTATTTCTTGGAGTTTTTGAGGCTTGAGACTTTTGATTTTCGCAAGGAGGAGGATGAGCTTTTCTTTCTTCTTATTATTATTCTTCAATTGGTCTTTTTTTAGGTGGGTAATACTATCTTGTCTCTTGTATTGTTATGCAGGAGTTGATCCTAAGGAGATCCTACTTCCTCATGAATTTATCTTGACTCGGGATCTTTTGGCTCAGCTTTATCCCAGTTTTGCTGAGCAAAAGGAGGAATCCGCCCGAAGAGGGCTATATTGGATTCGAATCAGATTTCGGATGCTAGAAGTTGTGTGCTTATATATAACTAATAAAAACCCTAATTGATGGGTTTTCTTTCATATATTTTGATTTGTTTAAAATATAATATTTTGGTGAATTTAGTAGAGAGCATGCTAGGGCTTGTTGTGGATTTTGTAGATTTGTAGATCTATATTTTGATAGTTTGATCATGGTTAGAATATTATATGATAATGTTAGGCATGATGAATGAAATTTAGATGTCTATATGAAATAAATGTGCATTTTTAAGAGTGATGATCACGTTTGTGTTAATCTTGAATGTTAAATATTGATGATGCATGAAAGATTTAATTTGGGATATATAAAATTGATTGGATAACCATAGATTTAATTGTAGATGATGGAGATTTGTAGAGATAATTAGAATTTGTTGTATGCTCTTAAATTCATGCTTGACTGATTTTAAAGTTGATATTTTTCCATGTTTATTCGTTGTTTTTAATTATTAAAAATCCAAGCTTAATATTAGAGTTTGAATAATTGTTGTATGGATCAAAATTAACTTGTCTTGAACAAAGAAGTTGTTTATGCATGAAAGATTTATATTTTGTTTAAAGAAATAAATTTAATGAGAACATTTGTGATTGTAGATGTTGGATCTTGGTGTTTAATTCAAGAAGTATGTTTTAAAGGATTAAAAGATGGAATTTTTAATGTTTATTTCGTTGTTTTAATGCAAATAAAATTCTTGATGATAAACACAAATTGTTCATGCATGCAATGTGTATATGGAAAGAAATATATATGAGAAATACATCAAATATATGGGGGCTAGGGTTTGGGGGTCAAAACCCTAGGTTTTGAGGGGTTGGGGTTCGGGTGAACAGTAACCCAAAGGTTACTGTTCAAACCTGAATAGTAGCACAGCAGCAAGCTGCTGCTGTCCTGGTTGTTTTGAACAAGTATATTATTTATTCTCTTTTAAAAAGCCTATTACTATCTGTTATTAATTCCTAAAGGCCTAATTGTTTTAGCCCACACTAATTAAAGTAATTAAATAAGTTAAGAGCTATGGATTCTTAGCCCACTAAAATAAGCCCATTAGTTTATTCTCATTTAAATGAGACAACTTGTAGGGTAGACTTGTTTTTTTGTAACAAATAAATTAATAACACATGAACACTTAGTAACTAGGTGTGCATGAAGAGGCACGTGCATTGCACATGCACGTGCAATGGAGTATGAGGGGTGGCCGGATTGTGCTTGGAGGAGATGGGGTGTGTGGAGTAGTGGAGAGTTGGTTGTGTGATCATGGGTAGTTCTTCTAACTCCCTAGTACATCCCAGCCCTTCATCTAAATGCATCTCCACCTTTCATTTAGCCTTGAGTAGTGTATAAATAGCCCCCCTTAGCCATTCATCTCTTTGCACCATTAAAAATTTGTAAAAAGTGAGAAGAAAAGAAAGAGTTGTAGAAATTTGTGTGTGAGAAAAGATTAAGAGTTGTGCATTTGGGTGTTTTCCTTTCACCTTGGAGGCCAGCCAACATTCTAGAAGAGGAGGAGCTCGGGTTTGCCTAGTTCAAGGAGGATAAGGCTCTTGGTGTGCACAAGCAAGGAGGAGAAGGCTCACAACTAGGAGAGGATCGTGTGTTCAAGGAGTTTCTCTAGGAGTTTTCTTTGTTTCTTCAATTAAGGTGGGTGATTTCTCTATTTCTAATGTAGATATCATGCTAGGAATTGAATTGATGAATATGCTAAGATAAACTAGTTAAAATTGGTCATATGATTGTTAAAAAAAGACTAATTAGAAATGAGAAGAATCTTGATGAATTAGATGATAAATTGGTAGAACTGTGATTATTAAATTAGAAATTGTCATGTTGCCATAGAATGTGTATTTTATGAACCATGCTAGATTAAGAAAATTTGCTTGTGAATGACTAGTTGATTAATTGAACTATTGATATGTATTATTTTAATTAGTGCAACATTAATGTGATAAAAGAAAATATGTTCTAGAATTTTTGTAGAAATGAAAGTAAGAAAACATCTTTTTTGTGAAAATTGTGTTGCCAAATTGTGAAGAAATTATTGTTACATTTCAAAGTCGAAATTAATGGTTTAAATTACTGTTTTTAAGATTGAGAATCTAGAAAATTTTTATGATACAAAAATAGAAGAGAAGAAAATTAAAAGAGATTAAGAATTGTGAAAATTTATTAATAAACCGCGAGTTGAGTTATAAATAACTCAACCCATATCACATCGGTTAGTCACTCAGGCCTTAGTGGTCAGTGGGTGTGCTTTAGTACTGTTACTGTAGCTGAGCGTAGACTTGGTCTTGGATTTGAGTCTCTTAAGAGACTCTGTTTTTCTAAATTTTGATTTTTACTCAAACCCGAAACCCAAAACTTAAATATAAAACAAGTTCCTTATATAACAGTTAGTCACTTAAAGACCTTCTGGTCTTTGGGTGCGATCTAAGGCGGTTACTGTTCACCAGGCGGGGGGTTTGTGCCTGGGTTCGAATTCGGCTGTTGCCACTGTTTTTAAAATTTTTGATTTTTTTTACTACTTTTGATTCTTTTGAGAAATTTCAAGTGTTTAAAAAATTGAGAAAAATTATTAAAATTCTTAGAAAAATACCTAGGCTTCATGGAAAATTAATCTACAATATTTGGACTTATTAAATGGGAATTAGGGGAAATTTTGAGAAAAAGAACTTGATAAAAATTTCTTAGAGTATAATCTTGATTAATTAAAGAAAACAAATATTTCCTTTGAAAGAATTATTTTGGTGTAGAGATTAAAAATGAGATTTGTGACATGGAAAAATTGAGTAAGACTACATATGAGATTGTTTAAAATTATGTAAAATGTGCAAGGAAAATGAAGAAAAAGAAACATGATGAAATGTGAAATTTGTGAATATGTGAACTCTCATGAAACGAGTTTGACACTAGAGTTTACCTAAGTCCCTTCATCGGCATAAAAGAAATTTTTGAATGAGAAATGTGATGATAAAAGACCAAGTTTGGGTCGTGATTAACAGTTGATGTTTTAAGACCGATGTAGAGGTAATGCTAATTCTAGAGTATTAATTTTATTCATGATTTAAATATCTAAGGATTATACACATAGTGAAGATGTGATGAAAGTAAGAGAAAAACACAAGTATGAGGACCTCGGATCTACGGTGTGAAAGTATTCACAGGCTGTCTACATGATGCGTCATGTCATGACGTGAATACATCTTCAAAATTATCGGGACCGTGGTGACGCTTGTGGAATATTTAGTGACTACGTAGTGCCATAGTCCCATGATGGAGGCTGAATTGTCCATAGGCTGTCTACATGATGCATCATGTCATGATGTGGAATTCCCCTCCAGGCTGTCTGGACATAGGCTTGTAATTCATAGAATATCTAGGATACTTACCGTAGTTACCGTGCTAGTTTAAGTCATAGCAAGGGATCCAAGTCTACAAGATGAAGGACGATTAAGGGCTTGCCCTCAGACCTATGTAGTATGGGATGCATAGAATCCGAACAAGTGCGCATTAGTGTCAACTAATGTAAATAACTGTGTTAAGGACTAAGTGCACATTCACACACGACATCAATAGGATAGTCCCCCTTAGCTTTGTTTGTGACAAGTGTGTACTTTCTAAGTAAGAAAAATTGATGTATTATCCTAGCGTCAGTTGTATGCAACTGACGTGCCCACAGTTTCTATGCAAAATAAAGTGATCGATAAGACTAAAGAATGAATGATGCTTAAAGAAATATTCAGGTTGTTGTTTAATTCTTGTATCATGTTGTAATTTATAATTTTGCTGCGTTGATGTAATCACTGTTGTATAAAAAGTTTTAAATTCCTTGTAAAATTGTACGAAGTGAAGTGTAAAGATCCTGTGGAACTTCGAATTCAGTCTTATTTGGAATTCGGGGTGTTACAGATTTGATTGAGTTTTGATGGAGTTTAGAGGTTGTTAAATTTCAGATTTTTTCGAAATCTAGTTGCAAGTTTCTAATATATTCAAGTAACGTTTTGAGGAAGTAAATCTATATTTTTAGAGATTTAAATTCTTAGTTTTAAGGGATTATATATTTCAGTTGTTTCAGATGAAAACTTTGAGTTCTAAAGGGGGTATTTTCAGTTTCTAAAAGAGGTAAATTTCAGATTTTTGGAATAAAAGAATTTCAGATTTTGGGGGACAAGATCCCATATAATTAAGAGGCTTATTTCAGTTTGAATTGATTGAATCCCTATTTGAATAAATTGAACTTATGGATAATTAGGAAGTGAGATTTGAACGTTTATTTTTAAAGAATTTTCGTAAAGTGATTATGTTTTCATATTTGAAAGTCTTTTATTGTACTATGAGTTGATTAAAAGAAATGTGATTAATAAAAAGTTTTGTATATTAAACTAAGTCGAGTTTTGATTTGTGAGTTAGGGTTGTGATAAGAATCCTAGAAATATTGTTGTGGATTTCGAGAGACTCTAGAGGTTGAGTGGAACCCTAGTATGCCGGCAAATGAGATTTTGTGGAAATTAGCTAGTGGGGCTTTTGATCTTAATTCAGTAAAATTAAGTCCGATAGGGTACAGCAACTTTAGGGAGATTGTGATTTAATTAATTGAACATAATAAACATAAGGACAGGCACTAGTTGGAGCTGTAATGAAATAAGAGCAAACATGGATAGGGGGCCTCACATAATTTGCAGTGGGAGATAATCCCAAAAATTATCGGGGTGTAATCACTTGCAGTTTTGGATGTATCTTCAGAATTATCGGGATCGAGGCGACTCTCATGGGATATTCATGTGATGAGGTACCATTTGGCTTGCAGTGTGGGTTTCAATTTCCAGAATTATCGGTGTGTGATGGAGTGTATCCAAAATCACTTGCTGTAAGAAGTTGATTCCCAAGAATTATCAGGGCATGGTACTAGATACTCACAGAATAATCTAAATTTTAAAGTAATCACCATAGTAGGTTAATTGCATAACGAGGGATTGAACCCTATAAAGTGGAGAATGATTAGGGTTTGCACCGAACCTATGTATAATGGGATGCATAGAATCCGACAAGTATGCATTAGAAATCATCATATGCATTTGTGTATCTTGACTTGTTTTATGCATGCTTGCTTTCTATTTTCATCTCATACACTTGACACTTAGCCTAGCTCACTTATTGTTTTACGCTTCATTTATCGTTATTTTATGTTCCATCTATTATTGTTTTATTTATATGCATTAAGTTTGTGTTTGTGAGATTTAGAAGTATCACTATTACTATAGTTCACGTCAGTTACATTTAACTGACGTGCCCACTTTTCAATAGACTTTTGCAGGGTTTTCAATTTTGAATAGCATCGATGCTAATAAAGCTTGGAGTATAAATACAAATTGAAGATTCTATGTGTTGTAAAGATTTGTAATTAATGTATTTAAGTCCACTGTGTTTTGTAAGAAGAGAATATGTAATAAAAAGTTTTAAATTTTTCCTGTATTTGATACTGTGTTTATGATTGTGATTGAAGTTGATTCTGAAAATTGTGCCACTTATTTCTAATTTTATTTATTGGAAATTCGGGGCGCTACACTTCCTCCCTGAAACCTGCCATATTCATTTGTTTAAGATACTTACTAAATTGTTTGGTCAACAGTGCGATATCCCATAAATCCTTCGTGGTCTGATTCTGAATTTGTATGTCGTACTGAATTTGTATGTTGTAAGGTTGCGATGTTCAGGGCTATGTTATTCTCTTCGGTTTTGGGAATGATCCCAATGTTTTGCGTGTATCTTTTTGTCTCCGCCATCTCCATCTCCATCTCGTATGTTTTCAATTCTCCCTAAAAAGTATAGTAATAAAATCTCTTCTCTTCGAATGTCTCCCTCATTGTAGCAGATTTGATATCTCATTCCAATGTGAGATAACTTACGAATTTTCCAACCTTTCGGTCATCATCTAACCCCTTACCTAAGCTCTCAAGTTCGTGGGCAATTATGTCAAAGTGAGCTAGCATCTGGTATACGTTCTCCTACATTCATGTCGAAAACATCAAACTTATAAAAGCATAATGTAGCTTTGGCTTTTACCTCAGATGCACTTCTCTCATGACGTTTTAGTATATTGTTCCGAATTTCGTAAGTCGTTTTACAGTTGTGCCCATATCACATAAGTTCTTCATTGTTCAAACCTGCATAAATGCAATCATGGCTTTGGAATTTGCAATCTTCAATGACAGTTCAGCCTTTGTGAAGGTCCTCCTTCCATCACTGACAGAGATATTTATTTCGTTTACGAAAACGTTCTATACTTCTTCTTCAAGCATCTGCAAAAAGTGAGACATACGAACATTTCAAACATCATATCATTTTCCAACAAAATATGGTGAACGTGTGAGACTTGGTCCATTGGAGTTAGATGACTCCAATGTGTACAAGTCTTCGGGAGGAGGAATTTTGGCCATTGTACCTTTTGCTCTTAGCTTTTAAGCTATTAATGAGCACCTCGCTCTAATACTACTGTAAATCCCCCTAGGGTGGGTGAACAGGGTGATTATGCGGAAACTAAAAAAGTAAAATAAATGTGTGATGTAGGAGATAGAGTTAGAGAAAGCAAACAGAGTAAGAACGCAGAATACAGCGATATGACGTGGTTCGACCCTCAGGTCTACCTCCACACCTCCTACTTGTAGCAATTCTCTGCCACAAGCGTTCCACTATACTTCAAGCCACATACATTGAGTTCTCGGTATTCATGTTGAGAGACCTATTACACCAACATGACTTCTATATATAAGATCGTATAACTTCCTCTTATCGAGGTGAAAGAAAAAGAAAAATAACAAGTTCAATGTCTTGACTAAGAAAACAATAAAAGCTCACACTCTCTTGATCGTTGAGAAATTATTGAGTTCAGAAGAATTAGAGTTGAAAGAGATGAACACTCAGTGAATTCACCTCTATTTATAGGGTGAAAAATAATTTATTTTCAAAACAATGAAAAAGAAATTCCAAAACTATTTTTGTGCAGGTATCGGTCGACTGCAATTATGAGCAGTCGAATGTCAAAATCTCAGCTGAAGACAGAGAGGTTGACAATCGACTACATCAAAATTGCACTTGAAAGTATTTTTGACTGTATGTGTGTACGATCAACGCCACTTACTAAAAACAGATTATTTGGTAAATCCACTTTATATTCTTTCACTCACTCAATATTATTCCATCAATGATTATTTACATATATATTTCTCACAATTACATAAGTAAATATTTTTGGTCTTGCTGACTTATTGAAGATTTGAGCACATGTTTCTTGTGTGAGAATCTCTTTGATATTTTGCAGTCTTTTTAATACTTTCCTTTTTAAGTTGATTTCGAATATCTTTTGAATCTTCATTTGAATTTTGAATCCCTATTATCCTGGACATATCTTAACTAAAAATATTAGTAACAAGAATACATTTTGTACAGACCAAACTTAGGGTCAACAAATATGACAACATATCTTAGTATTTAATTCCACTAAAAAAATAGTGCCCCCTATAGAATTTCTCCTAACTCTGAGAGATTTTTTCCGTACTGGCCCACTTTTTAAAAATATTTACCAAACCGACCAACTTTCAAAAATATTTACCCAATTGACCTATTTTTGGACATGCCAGCATAAAACACACTTGGAAACAACGGCATAGGTTATTTTGATGCCGTTCAAAAAATTTAGCATGCCGCTTTCTAGAAATACGACATCGGTACATTTCGCATACAATTATGAGCTCTCTGACTTGGAAAAAAAATCCAAGTGTTGAAACATGTTATAACTAATGTCGTTTTCATCAAGAACGGTATTCTCATACATATGCCGTTATTGGGGATAGCGGCATCTTTTATAATAGTTATTCTCATTTATAAATTGGCCCCCTCTTCCCATTCCCTTTCACTTTATCTCTGTCCCTCCACTCCATAACCCAAAACCCTAAAATCCTAGAGCTCAAAAATCCCACTTCTTCTCCTTCAATCCTCTACTCCCCTACCTCCCTCTTCCCCCTCTCCGAAATCCAAAACCCCCAATCTATTAAAAATCCAATTTTGTATCAGGTCATCTTATACATCATCCATAACATATTCTCTGTGCTCCTACTTACAGTTTCATTTGAAGATATTTCTATAACCATATATTGTTTAGTTTGCATAAGTTATGCTTTTGAGTAGTTCATGACTCGAATATTCGTCCATTTATTTATAGGTATGGATTATGATATGCCAATTTGGTTATATTTTGGGGGTGAAATAATTCGAGATCCCAAGATAGGATATTGTTAGATGTTGAACCGGTCATTATTTAGGTGCCCCTTAACTTTATGTACTCACAACTAGTAGATAAGATATTTGAAGTTACTAGTTGGGATAGAGGTGAATGGAGTCTCAAAATCAAAGCCTGATATGGGGCCAAAAAAGGAGAATGACAATATTTCATGGCAGTGCCCGTAGATAATGATAATGCACTAAGGTCAATGATTACTATGATACTTGATCCAAATTGTAGATGGAATGCATTGGAATTATATATTGAGCAAGTTAAACTTCCCAATGCTCGGCTAGTTGTTATTCTTAGTCCAAGCTTTGTTAGGATTTTCAAACCAACTGTTAAGTCACATGCACGAGATATTGTCCACACCGACAACGATAGCACGCCGACAACGTTAGCACCCGAGTTACATGCAAGAGTATCGCAAGAAGACATTAGCAAAACTCTAACGGAACTTGTAACCACATAAAATGAGCCGGAAGCTCATTTCATCTTGACACGAGATATTGTCCACACCGACAACGTTATTGAAGACTTCGATGATGCTGTTGTTAATAATGAATTATTAGAAGAGGAAGAAGATGAGCATGAGGAGAAGGAGGTAGGTGAAGATCGGGTGAATGGTGTTAACGTTAATGTACATGTTAATGGTGTGGTTCCGTCGAATTGTTACATGAGTGCACCTGTACATGATGTTGGATCGGGTGAGTGGATGACCAATGCATCCGCATATGAACATCCACAGTCTTCAGTCAGTTCGTTGAAAGAAGATGAACTCTATATTAGTCAAAGATTTCCAACCAAAGATAGTATCCAACATGAAGTGAAGATGTACTTCATGAAGAACCATCGAGAATTTGTGACGGTGAAATCGAACATCAGTTTGTACTATGTGAAATGTAAATACACATCGTTTAAACATACACCCGAGGAGATTGTAGATAATCCGAAGCTCGTAAATAAGGTGGGTTGTCCATGGTGATTACTTGCAATCTTTCCAAAAGGGCACACTTATTTCATGGTGAAGAAAATTGAAGGTCTGCATACATATGTGAATCCAACGTTGAATCAAGATTACAGTAAAATTGATTCTAAAATTTTGTCAACGATGATATTGAATGTTGTGAAGACACAACTAGGAATAAAACCAAGAGCCATAATTGAGATAGTGAAGCTTCAATTCAATTATAATATTTCAAATTAGAAAGCTTGGAAAGCAAATAATAAGGCTATTGAGCGGTTGTATGGTTCTTTTACAGAAGCTTATACTAGATTGCCTTCTCATCTCACAGCAATCCAAGCAACAAATCCAGGAACCACCATCCATTGGGCCAAGGTTGGGTTCGGTCCCGCTGAGAAAACATTAAGGGAGTCTTTTGGGCATTCGGTCCCTCAATCGAGGATTTCATGGCATGCAAACTAGTTATTAGTGTCAACGGAACACATTTGTACAGAAAATACAAAAGTTATTTGTTGATAGATGTTTCACCCGATGCAATTGGAAGGTTGTTTCCATTTGCGTTTGCAATAGTGAATGGAGAGAGCATAGAAACCTGTACATGGATCATGAGCTATATTTGATGCTTTGTTACAGATCGTGTGGGACTATGTTATTTTTTATTGTCATGCAGGCATTTTGTTGGCCATGGACAATGGGTATGGATCATAGAAAGAGCCACTTGCATATCATCGATATTTTATGCGTCATTTTGCTACTAATTTTCAACGGAAGTTTGGAAGCAAGTTTTTTATGAATAAGCTCAAGGCGATCACAAGTCAAAATCAGCCGAAGAAGTATGAAGCAAAGATTGCAGAGCTTGAAGCAGCTAATGCTGAGGGTTCTAATTGGTTGAAGGAAAGACCCAGTGCGAAGTGGGCACTTTCTGTAGATGGAGGTCGTCAATACGGTATAAGGACTACAAATCTATCAGAAGTGTTCAATTCAGTTTTAAAAGGTATTCGTAGTTTGCCCGTCACGCAATTGTGGAGATGATATTCTTTCATCTCAATTTATACGTTACTGATCGACGTAAAGCGGTACAGATGTTTATCAGCGAAGGAAAGTTGTGGGCGCCACATGTTCAAGATATTATCGATATAGCCGTGAGAAAGCAAATTTGCATGAGGCTACAATGTTTCGTAACCATTCAGGTTTGTTTGGACTAAAAACTAGTATTAGAATGGTTAATGGGCAACAAAAGGGTGGACATTGACACACTGTTGAATTGGGTGGTCAAACGTGTACTTGCGGAAAATTTCATCTCTACCATATTCCATGTTCTCATGCTTTGGCCGCTTGTGTCTCACGCGCAGTTGATTATCAAACATATATTGATTCATTTTATTCTACAAGTTCATTAGCACTAACATGGGCACCAACATTCTTCCATATCCAAGATGAGTCTTATTGGCTGGCTCCTAGTGGACCGATACTCATTGCGGATGCTAGTCTTCGAAGAGTGAAAGGTCTCCCTTGGAGTACCAGTATTCGAAATGATATGGATGTCCGAAAAGGGTCGAGCACACATAAAATATGTTCGAAATGCGGCTTAGGTGGACACAATTGGCGCAATTGTACCACTTCTAACAATGTTCAGGTATCTCAAAGTCATGAAACTTGAAAATATGTTTCCCTTCCTTATAATCATGTTCTTGTCATATTTTGATGCATTTTTTAGTAAAAAGGTAGTCGTAACTGTGATTATCTTTGTGTATGGACATGTATTATTCTTGATGAAATTCTATTTTGAATGTTCAGCAAATGTTGTGCATTATGTGCATGTTTTGTAAATGTTGGATGTTGGATGTTGGATATATTTAGAAATAGCTTATGTGCATGTTTTGTGTTCTTAATATGGCACAACAAAGTATGATATATAGTTGTATCTTCTTTGGCTATTTTTATTTTTAAAAAAATCAGATAATAGATGTCGTTATTGGTAGTAACGACAACAGTTACCTGTAACGTTACTTCCAACAGCGGTATGAGTTCAAAACATGCACACACTAATACATTCTTTTTTTTTTAATAACTTTTGCCACTATTTAAAATTACGGCAACAGTTATCTTGATGTTGTTATTGGTAATAATGGCAATAGGCAGCTTCAATTTTTGGGCCAAACTTGTTCTCTGTGAATTTTTCTGTCTCTCGGTCAACACAATTTGAAAAAGAGAATAGCCTATTCCTCCGTATCCCACATGGGTTTCATAATTATAGGAATTGGTTAGATAACCGACATAGGGCTCAATGGAGCTATTTTACAAATACTCTCTCATGGATTTATTAGTGCTGCAATTTTTTTCTTGGTAGGAATGAGTTGTGATAGAACACGTCTGTTTCTTAAAAAGTATTTTTTTCCCATCTTCCAAAGCTTGAAGAATTCCCAACGGGCCGACATATTCAGGCCCAATACATTTTTGTATTGCTGTGGATGTTTCCTTTTCTAACCACGCAATTACTAGTACCCCTATTATGATTCCTAGGTAGAGCCGGATCGAAGTGTTGACTAGGTAAGCGTCATGAAGTATGAGGAGTAGTTATGAACCCTGTAGACCATTTCCATGGGGGTGGTGAATGGAGAGCCCTAATTGGTAGAAAACCCACAACCCCTTGGGGTTATCCTGCACTTGGAAGAAGAAGTAGGAAAAGAAATATATATATATATATATATATATATATATATATATATAGTGATAGTTTTGAAATTGTTTCGGACTCCTCATGAATAGGATCAAACCTTGTTCCATGATATTTCCATAAAATTTCTCTTTCTTATTCTTAAGCATGCCCTCGAGAAGGTTTAGTTGATCCATGATTTATCTTTCATCTTTCTTTTCCTTTTTGTTTGTTTCGAAAAAGATGTCGATCAATTCCGATTCTTTCTATTTCTATTGATTCTTTTCCGATCGAGAAGTATGGATCCATGGATCGACATATCTATATAGATCTTGTTCAACAAGTTTTCAAGAAACTGCTACAGTTTTAGCAAAAGCTGCTCTACGAGGTCGGATTGATTGGTTGAAGGGTCTGAAAGCAAATGTTGTTCTATGAGGAATTATCTCGGATTCAAAAATTAATGCACCGTTCAAGGCAAGACAAAATCATTCATTTGGAAAGCAAAAAAGAAAAATCTATTTGACGGATAAGAGGCCAAGTCAAACAAATAAGGAAAGAAATTTATTCAATAAGCAAAAGGAGAGAGAGGGATTCGAACCTTCGATAGTTATTAAAACTCCCACCCATTCCATAAAGTATTCGATCGCAACTTCTGTATTTATTATCGCCTTCATTGCTGCTCCTCCAGTAGATATTGATCGTATTCGTGAACACTGCTACATCTATTTCATTAGGAATAGATGGTCTTTTAACAATACCTTCTAAGGGTCTTTTTCTTTTTTATGTAAATTTAATTTTGTTGAGTTTTTCGTTTGAATTGTACGATGTTGGTTGACTCTATTTTGTCACTTCTTCGGTACTAAGTTAGACCACTTGGTCTGAGATAAATTTTATTGAGAATGTCCCCTTAACAAACTTTTCCATTTCACTTTAGTTTAGAGTTTAGGCATTATTTTTTCCCTTTGTTTCCGCTCCACATAAAATGTGGAATTGTGGTGTGATCCACCATTAATTTTCTTTAAGCTTTCCATGGGAATCAAAATGAAAAGATTTTTTTTTCTATTTAAACTCAGAGTGCTTCCTATCCTGCGATAATTCCCAATTCATAGCATAGATATGATAGATAGGAAACATAACGTTAAAAAATTATTAGTGCCTGATGCGAGGAAGGGTTCTCCTGTGAGTGGACCTTTTATTCTTTTATTCTTTTAAAAAAAAAATATAATTATTCTTTATTATAAAACTATAAATTATAAATTGGAAATGAATGTGTGGAAGAAACAGTATACTAATGATATGGCTAAAAATAGAACTAAATCAGGACCGTTCGAATCGGGCAGGAATCTCAGAGCTCTCAAGGGTAAAAATTGTAATTTCCATAACAAACAGGTTCGAAAATGGGAATTGGGTCTTTTCCAAGCCCAATAACCCAAAAACGGGTTTGTCTTACTGGGTTAGGGTGATAGCCCATTATAAATAAACCTTGGCCATTTAAAGAGTTATTTAAATTCATGATTATCCCTAAGAGATGGTTTAAACCAAACCTCTTATCATGAAGGAATTTAAACTCTATTTCTTATCCAAAAACACCGGGAAATAGAGATAAATGATTATCTCGAAACTATTTCCAAAGGCGACTATAAATACCCTTCTACCCCCACCATAAAAAAGGTAATCGTTATTTTCTCCAGAAAAAGCTCTCTCATAATCTTCTTGATTACTGACTTGAGCATTGGAGGGTTCTTCGTCGAGAACAACCCCAATGTTTTGAACTTTTTGCAGGTCAGCGGCGGCATTGAGAAACGGTCAACACCAGAAAGAAGTCAGCAGGTTTGCTTGTACTGTTTCTAGAAGAATCTACATATCATTTATTTTCTCCCACACCGAAATTAGAAACAACAGATTGGCGCCGTCTCTGAAAAATAGAAAAGCAATCTGACCATATTTCACTGGTGGAAGTAGTTTCCAGTCATGCCTCCGAAGGGATAAGGGAAGGCAGCGACGTCCGGTCGAAGAGCGACACCTCTTCCTCCTCCACCTCCGCTTGAGGATGTTCCTCCTCAACAAGATCAATGAGTTTATCAGCCTCAACCTGAACAGCTGCCTCCCTAACAGGCTTGCCCCATGTCCAGGGGGGCTAAGTCGGGGGGCTCCTGTCAAAGCCGTAAAAAACAACCCCCTTCTCCATGGCCATGTCTCGATCCACAATCCTTCCACCGACTCGGAAACCTCGTAGTCCTCATGATTCAAGAGACCTTCGTCAAGTCAACGTCAATCATCAACAAGGAGTCGACCATCGAACCCGCTTGGATGAAAGGAGAGCTCGCGATGAGGTCCTTCATCCAGATCACCAGAAAGCCAAAAGGGTCGTTCTCCCCGAAGGTCGAGACCCAGAAGGTCTCCCTCCCCCATGACTCGCAGAAGGTCCCCTTCTCATTTTTAGCGAAGGAGTCTCACCCCAACGAGTCGATCAGCACCAAGAGTTCGCCAAGACAGAGGGCCACCAGCCACCCAAGCGGAATTCCAAAACTTCAAAGATGACATCCTACGAGCATTTAACATCGCTCCGAGCCGCGACCTACATGCACCTAGCCCTCCCCGTGCCACCCCTTATGAAGGAGAGTCTCGAGGATCGATCAGATTTAACCAAAGGGACGACTCGGTCCATCAACGCCTCCGAGAAATGTAAAGGCGTTTGAACAAAATCAACCTCGAACAAGAACAATGGAACAATAATTTCCGCCCAAGCAGACCCCCCTTCTCCATGGCCATCATGGAAGCTCAGGTCTCAAAACCTTTAAGCCGCCCCACTTTGAATCCTACAATGGGGAGTCTGACCCGGCCGATCATATCGAGAGTTTAAAACTATCATGATGATCCATCAAGCCTTAGATGCACTCGTCTGTAAGACCTTCATGAATCTGTTCCCATGCAATAATCAAGAATTCTCTCAGAAATATTTTTCCATTTTGGAAGATACTAGTGGCATGGCCAAGTGGTAAGGCGGGGGACTGCAAATCCTTTATCCCCAGTTCAAATTCGGGTGTCGGCTTCTGAAAAAAAATGATCCTAGATGTTGGGGCACCAAAGGTCTTCGAGAAAAAAAAAGATTGGCTCAAAAGAAAATGCATGACATTTTGAGGACGACCCTAGAATTAAGTGTTAAGAATTGTCTGCCATGTTCAAGGGACCAGCAAGAGAATGGTACTCCCGTTTGTTCCCAGCCTATATCTTCTTGTTTGACTAGTTTAAGGAGCTCTTCCTCACCCACTTCGTCAGCAACCACCAAGCAGAGAAAATAAGCACATCTTTGCTAGCCATAAGTCAAAGGAAAGGCAAATGCCTAAGAGACTATGTTCGACACTCTACCACCGAAGCTCAGTCTATCACCTCTCTCGACCAATCAGTGGCCTCTTAAGCATTTCGACACAACATCAACCACACCGATCTGAAGGCGTTCCTTGCTAAGAAGCCTCCCCAGGACTTCATGAAACTCCTGCTAAGGAGTGAGAAGTACATCCACGCTAAAGAGGCCCTGCTCCCCCATGATCAAAAGGAGCCCCCATCTGGGAACAAATGGAAAGGTGCGGATGAAGAAGTTCCCAAAAACCTAGAGAAAGATAACAGCGGCCAGCGCCGCCATCCTCCTCATTTTTGAAAAGTTCACCCCTCTCAATGCCAGTATCTCAGCTATCCTTATGGAAGTCGGCGAAGAAGGACTTCTCTAACCTCCTCCTAATATGAATACCCCTGGCAAGAAAATGAACAGAGGTAAGTGGTGTCGTTTCCACAGGGACCACGGCCACGACACAGACGATTATCAGGCCCTTAAGGAGAAGATCAAAGCCCTCATTCAAAGAGGGCAACTGGCCAAGTTTGTCAGAAAGGATGGAGTCAATCCTTCTCCTCCTCGGAGAGCCAACAAATGATCTGAAAGACCTGCCGAGTCCCAGGACCTCGAACTTGAAGCAATCCTCTACCTCATCCATGGAGGCCCAATGGGGGAGAATCAAACTACTCCCGAAAAGCCTTCATCTTATAAGTTAACTCAGTACAGAGCCTTCCTCCAACCAAGAACTTCGGAGTCCTTATGACATTCTCAGACAAAGACCTAGAGGGCATCTGAACGCCCCACTATGATACCCTTGTCATTAGTCTCGGCATGGTTAACCAAGTACGCTGAATCCTAGTCGACAATGGCAGTTCCGTTAATATCCTATTCCTGGAAGCCTTCCAAGGCCTTAAACTATCTCGGGACCATCTCAAACCTTCCGGCTACACTCTCCATGGGTTCTCAGGGGTTCCAGTGACCATTGAGGGAGTCATCACTCTTGACATAACCGCTGGCAAAGCACCAACAGTCCGTACGGAGCCAATGGATTTCATGGTCATTGATGTAAAGGCTGCATACAACACCATCCTTTGTCGACCAGGCCTTACTGTGCTTTACGCTGTACCCTCAGCCTTCCACATGAAGATAAAATTCTCAACCTCGGTAGGGGTGGGAGAAGTCAGGGGAAGTCAGGAGACTGCTCGAAGATGCTACATGACTTCAATGGGGGGTCCGGTCGTCTCTCTAGAAGCTCTAGAGCTCCTCCAAGGGGGCAACCCAGCCATCTCAGATCCTGTAGATGAGTTAGAAGAATTTCCTTTTTCGGAAGGAGACCTGACCAGGATGTTCCAAGTAAGCAAAGTCCTCCCCCACCAAGTCAAAGGTGACATCGTTCAATGCATTAGGGTGAACCAAGACTTGTTCTCAAGGACCGCTGTTGATATGCCTGGTATATCAGAAGAATTACTCATGCATCACCTAAGCATAGCCCCTGAAGCTAAGCCCATCCAACAGAAGCTTCGCAAATTTGCCCCGGACTGACAACAAGCCATTAAAGAGGCAGTGGATAAACTCCTGGCGGCCCGGTTCATCCAAGAGGTCAGTTACCTTGATTGGCTCTCCAATGTTGTAATGGTAAAAAAAAGTCAACGAAAAGTAGAGAATTTGCATTGACTTCACAGACCTGAACAAGGCATGTCCAAAAGACCCGTTTCCCCTCCCCAGCATTGTTGCGCTAATCGATGCCACTTCCGGTCATGAGCTCTTAAGTTTTATGGATGCGTTCTCCGGGTACAATCAGAACAGAATGTCCCCCCCCCCCCCCCCCCCGATATTTCAAAGACCTCTTTCATAACTGATCAAGGCATTTACTTTTACCGCGTCATGCTCTTCGGGTTAAAGAATGTCGAGGCAACATATCAGTGCCTCATCAACAAGGTCTTCAAGGATCATATCAGAAGGAATATGGAAGTTTATGTGGACGATATGTTGGTAAAGAGCCTCCATAGGCAAAACCATGTGATTGATCTTCAGGAAGCATTCGATGTCTTGCGGAAGCACAACATGGGGCTGAACCAGTCTAAATGTGCCTTCGGGGTATCGTCAAACAAATTTCTAGGGTTTATGGTCAGTCAGAGGGGTATAGAAGTCAACCCAGAGAAGATCCAAGCTATATTGAATATGGCTCCCCCATCCAGCACTAAAGAAATCCAAAGGCTCACCGGGCGTCTTGCTGCTATAGGGCATTTCCTTTCCAAATCTGGGGAGAAGTGTCTCGCGTTCTTCAAATCCCTAAGAGGAGCAAAAGGCTTTGAGTGAGGACAATCACAACAGGAGTCCTTCAACCAACTCAAGGCATACCTCGTCAATCCCCCGCTCCATAGCATGCCCAAGACGGAAGAAGTCCTCTTCCACTACCTCGCCACATCAGATCAAACTCTTAGTGTCGTCCTAGTAAGGTAGGAAGATAAGGTCCAGAGGCCAATATACTTCGTGAGTAAAGTCCTCCGGGACACTGAACTCCGCTGTTCTAAAATAGAGAAGATGTCCTACGCATTGGTCATGGCCGCTCGCAAGCTCCGCCCGTACTTCCAAGCCCACTCAATGGTTGTGCTTACCAACCAACCTCTCAAGCAAGTATTGTACAGGCCAGAGAGCTCGGGGCATATTAAGAAATGTTCTATCAAGATAAGCGAGCACGACATAAGCTAACAGCCGCTGACTGCTATTAAGGCTCAAGACCTAGCAGAATTCTTTGTAGAAAGCACTATCTCTGATCCTTTTGAGAAAGGTAAAGAGGCCCCATTTTGGAGTGTTTATGTCGACGGATCCTCATGCGTTGAGGGAAACAGAGCGAGAATCATCCTAGCCGGTCCAGACAACTTCAATCTCCAGTACTCACTCTGTATCAACTTTCGAGCATCTAACAATGAGGCAGAGTATGAAGCACTCATCGCTGATATATTTCTGGCCCGCAAAGCTGGCGCTCGTTGCGTCAAGATAATTAGCGACTCCCAGTTGGTGATAAACCAAGTCTCAGGAGAATACGTGGCCAGAGACGACCGTATGACTAAGTATCTAGCTAAGGTCAAGGGGTTACTAGCCACCTTCCAAGAAGCAGTAGTCATCCATATCCCTCAGAAAGAAAATGGGCAAGCAGATGCCCTATCCAAGTTGGCTTCCTCTTCCCTCTAAGGACTTAAGCGCACCATCTTGATTGAGGTCCTCCACAGGTCCAGTATTGAAGTGGATAATCTCAAGCTCATGGTAATACCTCCCCCAGCACACGATGAGTACTAGATGAAGCCCCTGCTCGAATTCCTTGAAAAAGGAACCCTCCCCCCAGACCCCAAAGAAGCTTAAAAAATTAGATCAAGAGCCAAGCAATATACGCTCATCGAGAGAGTTATGTATAAGCAATCCTACACCCAGGCGGATGGCAGACCCTACTTGCGGTGTCTCTCCCTTGAATAAGCCCAGTACGCCCTCAGGGAGGTTCATGAAAGGGTGGGGGGTGCCCATATGGGAGCAAGATCTCTCGCTCGAAAAATCATGAATCATGGTTACTTCTGGCCCACGCACTTAAGCGACGCCCAACAGCATGTTCGACAATGTGCTCCCTATCATAGGTTCTCATCCATCCGGGGGACTCCTCAAGCAGAGCTCTCGTCCTTGTCCAGTTCGATCCCCTTCACCATGTGGGGGATGGACTTGCTAGGGCCTTTTCCTCCGATGCCTGGTGAGAAGAAATTCCTTATTGTGGCAATCGATTGCTTCTCCAAATGGATCGAGGCTGAGCCCTTGGCGACGATAATGGGAAGTAGGGTCCAACGGTTCTTTTGGAAGAACATTGTTTGTCGATTTGGCGTCCCTCAGATCCTCGTGACTGATAACGAGACTCAATTCACAGGGGCGACTTTTCGCAACTTATGTACGGACTTCGGCATCTAACAACGATTCTTCTCAATATCCCACCCGCAGTCCAACGGTCAAGCAGAGAACGCCAACCGACAAATCCTTATTGACCTCAAGAAGAGACTCGACAAACCTGCCTAAGGAATCTGGGTTGAAAATCCTCCCAATGTGCTCTGGAGCTACCGCACTACTAAGCGAACCCCAACATGAGAATCCCCCTTCAACTTGACATGTGGCTCTGAAGTCCTCATATCTCTCGAAGTTGTCCTACCCTCTCCTCACTTACTTGCCTTCAGTGAAGAACAGAATCCTAATGACCTCCGGGGCAACCTCGACATCATTAATGAGATCCGGGAAAGAGCATCCATTCTCCAACAGATCTACTAGTGCAGAGTCGAGCAGTCCTATAACAAGAAGGTCTGCCCCACAAACCTTAACGAAGGAGACCTGGTTCTTAGAAAGCTAGAAATAAACTAGCTCCAAATTGGGAGGGTCCGTACAGTATCTCCAGAGTTGTTTGCCATGGAGCAGATCAACTTGAAGACCCAGGGGGGGGGGGAGGGGGGGGGGGGGGGGGCAATAGGGTGCCAAGAACCTGGAACGTTGAACACTTGATGAAGTACCAAGAAAGCTAGCTTCCCCATTTTGTAATTGTTTTATTCCAATAAGGCCGATGCTTACAACACATCCAAATCATGTGATAAAGGATCACAACATAGAAGCAGCTACTTAGTTTCTCTTTTATAAAAAGACTTAGTTTATTTTTTCTTTTCAAATTGTTGTTCCAGCCTAAGGCACACATGTCCAAGTCACGACGACCACAAACTCTAAAACAAAAAGTTCGGAGTCCAACACTTGGTTCGATGCCGCTTTAGCCACTTGCAAACAAGCAAGTGCGGAGGAGTTCACCATTCGAAATTACTCACACAACTGTTGAAACTGTAAAAACAATAAGTTCAGAGTCCAACACTTGGTTCGATGCCACTTTAGCCATTTACAAATAAGCAAGTATGGAGCAGCTCATCATTCAGAATTGCTACCACAACTGTTGAAACTCTAAAAAAAAACAAGTTCGAAGTCCAACACATGGTTCGACTCCACTTTAGCCACTTGTAAACAAGTAAGTGTGAAGCAGCTCACCATTGCTCCCACAACTGTTGAAACTCTAAAAACAACAAGTTTGGAGCCCAATACTTGGTTCGGTGCTTCTTTAGCCAGTTGTAAACAAGCAAGTGCAGAGCAGCTCACCCTTCGGAATTGGTCCCACAACTGTGAAAACTCTAAAATAACAAGTTTGAGTCCAACACTTGGTTCGACGCCGCTATCACCACTTGCAAACAAGCAAGTGCGAAATAGCTGACCGTTCGGAATTACTCCCACAACTATTGAAACTCTTAAAACAACAAGTTCAGAGTCCAACACTTGGTTCGACGCCACTTTAGATACTTGTAAACAAGCAAGTACAGAGAGCTCACCATTCAGAATTGCTCCTTGAACTGTTGATATTTGAAAACGAAAACTCAAAGTACAAAGGTGGTACGGGTTTACAAAGATACGATTCATAGAAATATTTCTTTAAAACTTGGGCAAATCTTACTCCATAAGAAGAATCCAGTTATAAGCTTCATTGAAACATAAGCCTCTACAAAATTACAAAAATCTCCCTAAATTCTTCCAGGAAGAAGGTCGCTCCTCTTAAGGGACACGCGCGGCTTGCTATTTTCAACTGCCACACGAGCACTATTCCATTCTCCTGAGCCCTTAGAGGAGATCTCTAGACTCGCAAGCCGGGTCATACCTTCGGGGCCCACTATTCTTGCCGTCCTTTCAACTGACGCCCTGCTAGACGAACCAGCCACTCTGCTCTGAGCGTCCCTTGGATTTCGTGGTACTTTAGACAAGCATAGGGCCAACTTAGGAAACGATCTTCCCTATGCATGTTCCTCACGCAAACAAGAAGTGCTCCAAATGTTATCACCATCTAAAAGTCGTTTCAACCAATGAATTTTCATCTTTAGTTCGACTATCCTCTCTTTGAGAGAATTGTCCCTCACTTTAAAGGTCAGACGAGGCATGCTCCCCACAAAAAACTCGAGAAATGTTCTCCTAAGATGAGCCACTTCTAAGATCCTCTCGAGCACTACATTCTTCAGCTCATCTCTCTCGGTGGTAGTAGAGAGTAAGAAGTGGCGAAGGAGCTTGATCCTCGAAGACTCTCTAGTAATTGCTTCCCCCAAGGGATGATCTTCTACACCGATGGGGGGCACCTATCGCAAGACTTTGTCCTTATGCCTCGCGTCTATATCCCTCCGAGACAATACTTTTCTCAAATGGAAAAGCTCTGTCTCCGCTTTAAAAAGACTCTCTCACGAGCGGCTGAGCCCTAGTTCTACCGCTTGAAGTTTGGTTCGAGGACATTTGATTTCAACCAAGTAACGACCACCACCATCATATAAGACCACCTGCTGACGAAAGGAAATTATAGATCACTCCAACAAAAGAAAGCAAGTCACAAGATGCGCAAAGACTCAAGAACAATCAAACATCACACGAGACAAGAATGAAGGAAATTTCGTTGCAATGCAAAGATGCAATAAAGCGGTGGCCAGTCCACTATTAGGCATCTATACATAAGCAAAAAGACAAAAACAAAGAGACAACTATCTATGAGAGGAGTCAAAGGCCCACCTCGACTGACTAATCCACGAGAGGAGTAGACTCGTGACCACTCCCCTCGACCGCCTCTGGAATGTCAACTAAAGCAGACTTAGGGTCCGCTACAACAATCTCCTCATCCTCCTCATCCTCCTCTCCCTCCTTCTCCTCGTCCTCAGGAACAGGATCGTACAGGGAGTATCCTAAGCGATCGAACCCCGGGACGCGCAATTCGACGTGTCGAAGAGCCCTGGCATACGACTGCACCATGTTCGAGGCTAGATGACCCTCGGTTTCATTCCTTGCTGCCTTCACTGCATCCTCCTTCTCTTTCGCGGCCTTCTCCCTCTCCTCGCGGCCTTCTTCCTCTCCTCGGCTAGAAGTGCCATCCCTTGGTCTGCCCTCTCCTTCTCTTAGGTGGCGTGGTCGTTGGCCTTGACCAAGGCTGACTCTAGCCAGGCGATTTGCGATGCCTGGGACTCTGACAAGTGCATCGCCTCTTCCCACGCCTTAGCTGTCTTCGCCCGCTCGACTTGGTTACGGTCACTTGCAGCCTTCAGCTCCTTCTCTTGCTCCGTAACCCACTTCATAAAGTTGTGAAGTGGTAAGTGATCTACAAGAGATGAAATGCACGAAGTACAAAAGGAAAAACCGACTCTAGTAGATCATGAAAAGCTAAGTGCCAAGACAAAATAATAAAGATCTTACAGCCATGTTGGCCCTGGCTATCTCCAGGGCATCATCGCCCACCAACCCCATAGTCATGGCAGCTCTATCCTTCGGAGTCGGGAGGTGATGAATCGCTTGCATGTAGGTCGCATAGTCCCCAAGGAACCCATCGTGTTTCATAACACGCAAATCAGGGACAAAAAGCTTCTTGTGCTCCTCCATAAGAATTGCCTCCACTGTCGCTGTAAGAGAAGGAGTTTCCAGTGCAAAAGCCGCACCGAGTGTGAATCCCCCGAAGGATGGGGCAAAAGAAGCAGAAGGGGGAGACTCCAAGTTTACTAAAGGACAAGTAAGCGTCGAACCTCTGGCAGCCTTCGCAGACGAAGGCCTCTCGGCCGCTCTCTTCCTCTTCTTCTCCTCAGGGGCTTTGCTGCTCAACCCCGAACATTTGGAAATCATTGCTTTGAAATCCATTCCAACAGCTCCTGTGAAACAAGTCGCAAATGTTAAAATATGATGTGAAAGAACATAATATATCTACGAAAAAAATTTAAAATCAAAGATGCATACTAGGGTTGATCGGACTAAGACTGCCCCTAAAGAGAAACTGCTCAGTTATATCTTTCCAACTTAGGGGAGGTTGACTCAAAAGTTTCATAACCATCTCATATTTCTCGGGACTCAAAACTGGTTCGGCCTTCGTACTCCTCAGCACCTCACCTCTCCACCTTGTGGAGATCACCAACGATTCGCAACTGTGAATAAGGAAAAATTTTTCTCTCCAAAATTTGATGGAGTCGGAATTATCGATCAGCTTTGCCCCCCCCCCCCCCCCGACGAGGCGAGAGATAATATGTATAATCTGACTTATTCTTCTGGTGAATCCGGTAAAGCCTTCTAAGAACACTCAGTCGAGGCTCGATCCCTGTCGTTGGAACTGTAGAACGAAGCCGTTGACATGCCTCCACATGTTCGGCATATACTGAATCGGACTAAGGGAGTACCACTTTAGAACCTCGGTCACGAATGGCGGAAGAAGGAGACAAAGACCTGCGAGAAAGGCATCAAACAAGAAGAAGCAAGTGTTGAGGGAGGTCAACGAACAAGCCCTAACACCCGCACCTAGAAGAAGAAGGTCTAACTCCCTTGGAATCATAAAGCACTCTCGAATACGACCTAAATCTTCCTCTGAAAGTATCAACGATATAACATCAACCGCGGAATGCTCGCGCTGTCTATTCTCCTCGTATGAAGGGGCCATTCCGTATACCACTCTCGACAAAAGATTGGCCGAATAGTCTCGAATTCTGCCAAGGTTTGTCAAAGGACTCAGAAGCCTGCCTAACTCCTCTGCTTCCCTTGTTCTCTCAGCAACTGTCTCAATGATCACCGACTCCACCACCTCCTTTCTCTTATCTAACCTCGGGGAGAGAATTAGTTGCCGATCTCCACCATGGCTGGAAGGGAAGGTCTTGTCCCTCGAAGACACCCTAGACATCTTTATATATATATATATATATATATATATATATATATATATATATATATATATATATATATATATATATATATATATATATATATATATATGTGGAAAGCTTCGGTTGTGCACTCCTCTAGTGCACACAGCTGTGTGCACTCGCGCTCAGCCGTCTGATCTGAGTTTTGATCATGATGCCGATCTAAGGGCTGAGACTCTATCCCGCTCTTCTCACCCTTACGGAGGGGTATTTTGGTCTTTTACCCCTTCCGAAACACTCTACCCCTTCTTTCTCTCTACTTTTTCGATCTGTCCCTCTCTTCTTCTCTACCTTTCGATCCGTCCCTCTCTCTTTCTCTCTACCCAAAAAAAAGAAACCCTAATCTCTTATCTCGAGCGACCTCTCTCTCTCTCTCTCTCTCCTTCGACTTTCGATCTATCCCCTACCCTCTCTTTCTCTCTACCTTTCGATCTGACGCCCCTTTTCCCCAAAAAAAAGAAACCCTAATCTCCTATCTCGAGCGACCTCTCTCTTTCTCCATCGACGCGATCTGTCCATACCCTCTCTTTCTCTCTACCTTGTCGATCTGCTGCCCCTTTCCCCAAAAAAAAAAAACCATAAAGCGACGGATCTACCCTCTCTCTGTCTCTCTTGGTCGACGGATCTGCCCCTTTCTCGAGATGCTCCAATCTCAAGAATTGAAATCCCGAAGGTATAAAATTAACCCTAGTTTCTTCCTTTTTTTAATTTTGTTTGAAAAAATTAGGGCTAGATTAAATTAGGTAGATCGGGAGATATCTTTGTAAAACTAATTTACTGTGTTCTTTTTGAGATTATGGTAAAAAAATCTTCAAAAAGGTGATGTATGGGGGAAGAATGTGATTAAGTAATCTGATTTTAGAGAATGTGATTAAGTATGTGATTAAGTAATCTAATTATATATTGGAATTTGTAATAGGTATGGAGAGTGGGGAAGGTTGCTCACAATTCGGTGATAATTTTTTGTGTATTCAAGAAGGTGACTTTACACCTACTGTTGATGAGCATCTAATATCTAAGTTAGGTATGAAATTTGATACCCTTAAGCTAGCATAAACTTATTATGATAGCTATGCGAAATGTGCAGGTTTCAAATGCGTAAGGGACCTCATAAACTGAAGAATGGTGAGGTAGTGGAAAAAATATTTCTTTGTAATAAAGTGGGAATGTCGAAAAGTAAAAATAATGAAATTAGAATGGGTACTACATCTAGAACTACTTGCAATGCATTGGTATGTGTGAAATTAAACAAAGAAACGAATTCATGGTCTTTTTATTCTTTTCATGAGGTCCACAATCATGCATTCACCTCACCCGGTAGACGGCAATTGTTGCCGTCTAACCGTGTTGTGTCAAGTTCCGATAAAGTCATAATGGAGCAACTTACGGGTGCTAATATTCCAACATGCAAACAAATGCTTTTTTTCGAAGGTTCAAGTGGGGGATATGATAGGGTTGGATTTACCCTAACCGATGCTAGAAATCATGAAAGAGACTTGAGGGAGTCATTGAAAGGTCACGATGGTCAAATGTTGGTAGATTTTTTCAAATGGAAAAAGGAAAAAGATCCATCTTTTTTTTATGCATTCGAGCAAGATGAGTGTGGTAGATTGTCTCATTGTATTTGGGTTGATGGGATTGCTCGAATGAATTATGAGGTATTTGGTGATGTAGTTTCATTTGATGCAACCCACATTACAAACCGTTACGGAATGCTTTTTGTTCCATTTGTTGGAATAAATCATCATTGGCAGTCTATTTTTCTTGGTTTTGGTTTCATCCCAAATGAAACGGCTTCATCTTTTGTTTGGTTATTTCAAAAATGCCTAGGAGTCATGAAGAAAGCTCCTCTTGGCATTGTAACGGATCAAGACTCTACCCTCTCTTTCTCTCTACCTTTTTTGATCTGTCCCCTAATCTCCTGAGGGTTGTGTTGTTTTTTTAGAGACTGCATGAATTTATTGATTTTGGTAGATGTGGGGGTTTATGAAGGTTGCATCTATTAGGCGTGGCAATCCAATGGAGCCTTAGTGCTAAACCTGTACACTTTCTTGGTGGAATGCTTTTTAAACTTATACACTTATGAAATAGCCTAGTGTTGTGAATTCATGTGATTTCTGAGCCTACTTCATTTCATGTTATTAGCAAAAACATGCTCTCCATTATCTAAATTTTCTGTTCTGAGCCTACACTAATGCCTGATTGATGATATTTTCTTGTAGAATACAGCAGCAGTGGTAGCATCATGAAGCAGTAGCAGCGGTACCAGCATTAGCAGCGGTAGCATTTAGCAGTAGCAGCAGTGAAAAAATGCTTTGAGAAATTTCTGCAATATGTTGTTGCTTAACTGTTTGTATACTGAATTAACTGTCTTTATTTCTACAAAATGTTATGAGAAAAATGTTTTGAGAACTGTATGTATTGGTGGATATTTTGGTACTAAATTTATTTGATTTGGGACTGCATGATATTTTGGTACAATTGAATGATGGATTGAGTGGTGAATTTAGTATGAACTGAAATATTTGTGTTGAGATATGAATTGATTTGAGTTGAAAACATCTGATTTGTGAAATTTTTTGTTGATCTTGTCTGAAATGAGCTGATATGAGCTGTTTTGAGCTGATCTTGTGTGAAATTTCTATGTTTTGAGCTGTTATGAGCTGTGATATACAATGTTTGGAGCTGAGATGTGATGGTTTAAAATGTAATCAGGTAGCAGATCCAATGGATTTTTGAGTCTGTTAGTGAAGTTGCTCAAACTCGTTAACTCCGTTAACGGCCTTGGTTTTACCAAGGCAGTTATCAGAGTTAACGAGTGTGAGCATCTTCATTTTCCAGAAAGTTTCAACTTTTTGGAAAATGAAGAATATCCACAGTCGTTAACTCCGTTAACGGCCTTGGTTTACCAAGGTCGTTAACGGAGTTAACGAGTGTGAACAACTTCACTCTCCAGAAAGTTTCAACTTTCTGGAAAATGAAGAATATCCACAGTCGTTAACTCAGTTAACGGCCTTGGTTTTACCAAGGCAATTAACCAAGTTAACGAGTGTGAGCATCTTTATTTTCCAGAAAGTTTCAACTTTCTGGAAAATGAAGAATATCCACAGTCGTTAACTCAGTTAACGGCCTTGGTTTTACCAAGGCCATTAACCAAGTTAACGAGTGTGAGCATCTTTATTTTTCAGAAAGTTTCAACATTCTGGAAAATGAAGAATATCCATAGTCGTTAACTCCGTTAACGGCCTTGGTTTTACCAAGGCCGTTAACCAAGTTAACGAGTGTGAGCATCTTCAATTATGAGCTAACCATGTCAATATGTAACTACCGAAACATGCAGAGAAGTGAATGCATGCATCAATTATGAGCTAATTGTGGTTGTTTTGATTCCTTTTTTTTTTTTGGTTTACTAGTGAGATGTCCAGCTTGTTGGAAAATATACTCAGTTGAGTACATTGTATATATGTTTTTTCGAATTGAATGATCCTTGTAGAGTTTGCAATGTGTTGAATGAAAGGACCTTTGGCTTTGTCGGTTTACATGTATTCACTAGTTCATTTGACATATATCTTAAACCAACTTAAAGATATATCTTAAACCGACTAAAAGACAAGTGAATAAACAAATTAGCGAACAAAATAGAAACTCAATCGAAAGTAACTACAATGACAGAAGTTACAAATCTATTTTTGTTTTAAACCAATTACAGTCCATTCCTCTTCTTCTTCTCACCACATAACAAAAACTTGATAGGTAAATTGCAAAAACTTCTTATATTGCAATACCAAAATACATTGCCACCACAACATACCAAAATACATCACCACCACCACTAAAACATACCAAAATACCAAGAGTAGTTCATGTATACATTCACCAAAATACATCAGAAGTACAACATACAAGTATAAAACTTGATACTACAAGGGACACATCCACCACCACCCCACCACCACCACCACCACCGCACTAGTACTTGAAGAACAAATGAAACAACATCATCGACACCAGTACACCACAGACATATCCTAACACCGAGAAATGCTTCGCACTCGCCATGTAACCATCCTTCATCGCAGCATCACAATCTTTTGGCCTCAACAACGACTGAATAACAAGCTCGTCATACAATTCTCTAATTGTATCATTTTTATCCTCGTCCTCCCCATAATTCTCTACCTAACAAAAAAAAATCACATCCATTTGGAAAATTAGGACAATTGTAGTAGGCTTTACCTGGGTTCTTCCCTGAAGTGGAATATTTCACCATTGTCTGCATCGACAAAAAACATTTTGGAGCTTTAAATGTGGGTCCTGAATTGACTGTGGAAGACCGGAAGCTACTACCATAGTGAATGTGGATTTGGTTGGAAGAGTAGTTCGATGCCATCCTACAAGATTATAACAGGTTTAAGACACTAAACACTTTATCAAATAACAATTTATTAACTGACAAAAAAAAATGCATGTACAGTTGAACGTCATGTCATAATTTAAACTATACTCAAAGTCAGAAATGGAAATCCAGATTAGCATATTTAAATTTTATAACGATCCCAACTAACAATCCCTAATCTTTTCCACAATGAACAATGATTTGCGGAAAAACCCGCACATTTATCATATCAAACATAATAACAACGTGGTATATATCTAAGTTTGAAAACCGTGAAAATGATAGTTAACTACCAAAATACATGAATTTGAGCTACACTTAATGATCTTAAGTCAGCTAAAAATATATAATCAGAAACTCTATGACAGTGTAACGCCCCGAATTTCAAATAAGAACGAATTCAAGATTCCACAGGATCTTTACTTCACTTCGTACAATTTTACAAGGAAATTAAAACTTTTCTCAATAATACATCAGAGTTTGTTACAAATGCTACACAGCAGAAGAATAATTTACAATAAAACATCTACAACATCTCTAAAATAAAACAGCATCAGCATATCCACTTTATAGCTTCATGAACATCCATTACCTGCATGTAAGATTGTGGGCACGTCAGTCGCTTACAACTGACGAAATGTTATACATGGCTATCTTCTCTATGGCGGGAATATTATAACGATCTCCATACTTTAACAAAATCACAAAAAGATTGAATGAATAAGTAAAGTGTCAAAAGTGATTATTCTAAACATGTAAGTATATGTCATGCCTTAATGCCTAATGCACACAATTCTACACTAGGATGATACTAATGGACACTTGTTCGGATTCTATGCATCCCATACTACATAGGTCCGAGGACAAGCGCCTACGTACTCCACATTGAAGGGTTCGATTCCTCGCCATGAAACTACCCAGTAATAAACAAGGTTTAGATTATTCCACGGATACGTATCTCAGCCTCCCCGACTATAATAAAAGATCCCAGTCTCCCCGGCTATTATATCATGAGAACAATCCCGCAAGTGGCCCTCTAGCCCCAGTCTCTCTGCTATTGGAGTACGGCAAAACAAAAACTATTCGCCCGATTACTCAAGATCCCGGAATCCATCGCTGACCCGTCCTCATAATCCCAAATTTAAAAATAAGAGTCCATCTCCCACAGAGCAACCTCAGTCTGCCGACTGGGTCTATAGCCACGGAGATCCACCGCCGACTATATAGAGCAACCCATTTACGTTTTGCCCAGGTTTACTATATCTTCACTTAAGTGCCTAATTACTTAGTTCAAGACATGAATGGATTTCCAAGCCTAAAATTAGTCGTACCTCTTACCGATCTTAATTCGAGATAGATTCACAATCATATCTCAATTTTATATCTCAATTCTTTTATTTCAACATTTGCCGGTAACGAGATTTTACTAACTCAAAACTCAATAATTCATGCATAAGAATCATGGGTATACATACCCTTAATAATCATGTCTTAAACTTAGATAATTCCATTGTCAACCTATTCACAAGTAATCATAGTCTCATCACTATTCAGGATCTAGTTGTTTATTCAAGATCTTTATAAACAAAAAAATAATTTCTTTCAAGAACACAATTTCATCGTATGAAATGTTATTAACAATTTCAAGCTCACGCAATGTCTCAACTCGCTTCAAATAATTATTCTTTACCAAGAAGAAGAATATAAACTCTTCAAGAGAAATCACTTCGCAAACCAATGTTATATTCTTTTCCACAAGAAAAGTTTCTATTCTTCAAAAACAATAAATTTTTAGTCACATTACATCTTCCTATCTCGATATTCATTTTTATATCTCAAATATACTTAAAAAATTCTACAACTACTTTAATAACTCTATTTCATTTTATAAGAATTTTAGTAATTTTTCTCTAAATTTTAATTGCGTTAAAACTAAAGAATCAACTAAAAAAATCCCAAAAATTAAAAGTCACTATAGGGGTTTTGAACCCGTGACTAACTAGGCAGAGAGTCCAAGTGGACTCTTTGTCCAATTATTAACCTAAACTGGTCATATGCTTAGTATTGGGCCCTGTTTGTATTAAACAAATCACAAAAAAAAGATTCGGGCTCAACAAGTTTCGAACCCAGGCCGCTAAGGAAGCCAGCGCAACATGCAGACCACCAGGCCGAATACGCCCAACGACAAACTCACTTCGTGGGTTTTTGTCCCAACTTTCTGTTATCCTATTATTTTTCATAAAACTTGATTAATCTGCAAATAATTTATTTAAACTGAAATTTACTTACTAACAGAAAATTATGGATTAGAAAAATTTTCATATTTGATAATACATCTAATTTCAAATCCATTTCTTCTCTTTTAATAAACAAGAATTTCTTTAATTTAATAAAAAGCAATTTGTACCACTTACAACCAAATAAAGTGAATCTCTAGGTACCAAGTTAACTTTACTACATATTTCTTAACTACAAGGGGAATCTTTAACACTTCTTTATGCATATTATAAGTTTTGATAATACCATTTCAATTACGCCTAAACTTGTATACTATATGGCATTATCACATTTATCATTACCTTCTTTCTAATTATCATAGTGTCAATTTCCCTTCTCAAACACAACATGATTTCTATAAGTCATGGCATAAATATCATAGATTAAATCTACATTTACCACATCAATGTTAATCTACTTTATTTATTTGTCAAAATTAGCATGCTTATCCTACAAATTAGAAACCATAAAGATCACCCACCTTAATTGAAGCTTGACTAATGAAGAAAAGAGCACCACTTCTAGCTTCAAAATGTCCTCCTATATCTTCTTCTCCTCCTAGCAAAGCCTCCAAATACAAGAACCCTCTTCTCTCTTTCTTTTCTTTCTCTTATTACTTGATTTGTTTTTGGTGTGAAGGAAAGAGAAGAGAATGGTGTGCTATTTATAGGATTTTGCTAGAGTTAAATTTACAAAATTACACAACCTAATAAATCCTCTTATTTAATCCTCCAACTCTTCATGTACATAACTCCCCTAACTTCTAACTCTTCATGATCCCCACCTCTTTATATCCTAACTCCCAACTCTTCATCTCACCACTCCTCCTAAATCATAACTCTCATTCACTCTCTCATTTCCTCACTCCTACTTCCGGTTTCAAACAGTAGAAGAAGGCAACCGGTGGGCCCCAGCATTTGCCACGTATCGCAATTGACGTCACACACACAGCCATAGTATTCTTCATGCCGTGTATCATGCACATGGGCCCCCACCATTCATATACCATTCAATTTATTAATCCATTTCCATTATATTTTAAAAAGTGCCTTAAGCACAAAATACCAAATAGCACACTTGTTGTATGCAACCTGGTGGGCTCCCATCACAAAATCCACATTAAAATATTTTACAACCTATACTATTCTGTACATATATAAACACCTTCTTACTTTTCAACATATATATTTATATACATATTCATACTCTATATATTATAATACTCTATATATTATACTTTAGAAGTTACGGAGTATTACAAATTTATTTTTGAAAACAAAAATGCTTAAATACGTTTACCGAAAATATGTGCGTTGCACGTAAAATATTAAAATGTGAAAATCGACTTTATCGATGGAAAATTATTAAAATATAATTAAAAACAACATAAGAAAAATTATATTTACTAATTTTATACATTTTGTGATGAAATCACTACACGTAGAAAACACGTGCATTATATGTACAAAATTATCTTAATCAAAAATAGGGGAAATGAATTTCCGTTTTTAAAAAAATAGATTTGAAAACATAAAATAAATAATTGAAACCCAGAAAATATCACCCGTAGCGGCGAAAAAATATGTAATCGATACGTGCATCGAAAACACGTAAAATATAAAGATTGAAATATTATATTTTTGTTGACTCAAAATAGGAAAAAATCAATACGGAAATGCATAAATAGTCGGTAATCAAAATACATGGTGAAAACACATTATAAAATGCATGTGCATAACACACGAGGACAAAATTGTCATTTTCAATTTTGCGGGGTGTTACAGACAGTATACATTTGCAAATTACTATCTTATTTACTAATCAAATATCTAGCACAGTAGCTAATCTTCAATACACAACACTCTATGACAGTATACGTCTGCAAATTACTATCTTATTTACTAATCAAAGGTTCTATTTACAGTAAATAATCAAAAAGCAATCCAATATAACATCACCTATTTGAAGATTTTTTTTACCATAATCTCAAAAAGAACACAGCAAATTAGTTTTACAAAGATATCTCCCAATCTACCAAATTTAATCTAGCCCTAATTTTTCAAACAAAATTTAAAAAAAGGAAGAAACTAGGGTTAATTTTATACCTTCGAGATTTCGATTATTGAGATTGGAGCATCTCGAGAAAGGGGCAGATCCGTCAACCACGGGAGACATAGAGAGGGGCAGATCCGCCGCTTTAGGGTTTCTTTTCTTGGGGAAAAGGGGCAGCAGATCGACAAGGTAGAGAGAAAGAGAGGGTATGGACAGATCGCGTTGATGGAGAGAGAGAGAGGTCGCTCAAGATAGGAGATTAGGGTTTCTTTTTTTTTTGGAAAAGGGGCATCAGATCGAAAGGTAGAGAGAAAGAGAGGGTAGGGGGTAGATCGAAAGTCGAAGGAGAGAGAGACAGAGGTCGCTCGAGATAGGAGATTAGGGTTTCTTTTTTTTTGGGTAGAGAGAAAGAGAGAGAGACGAATCGAAAGGTAGAGAGGAAGAGAGGGACAGATCGAAAAGGTAGAGAGAAAGAGAGGGTAGAGTGTATCGGGAGGGGTAAAAGACCAAAATACCCCTCCGTAAGTGTGAGAAAAGTGGGAGAGAGTCTCAGCCCTTAGATCTGCATCATGATCAAAACTCAGATCGGATGGCTGAGCGCGAGTGCACACGGCTGGTGCACTAGAGGAGTGCACAATCAAAGCTTTCCCATATATCTATATAATAAATTACAAAGAAAGCTATCAAGTGGCTCTCATTCAATCTCCCCTAAAACCAATGGCCTAGATTGATTCTCACAAAACATATTTTTCCGTCCAAAATTTCAAACCCCAAAATTAAATTTCCCTCCCTAAAACTAAAAAACTCATTACTTTATTACTATCTCTCTTCTCTCTTCGCTTTTTCATATTTCTCTCTTTCTCTCTCTCCCTCTCTCTCCCTCCCATTCTTTCTTAACTTACTTAGAGCATCTGTAGTCGTTTGCCAAATATCGATAAAATGGATATTTGGCAAACGAACGTGCTGCACTCGTTTGCCAAATATCCATTTTATCGATAAATCGCTACAGTCGATTGCTATAAATGAGAATCGATATAGCTTTTATTGATAATTGAGGGACGGCATTCGAAGTGCCGTCCCACGAAAAAAAATATTTTTTTATTCGTCGGACGGCACTTCAAGTGCCGTCTGTTTGAAAATTAATTAATTTTTCGCATTAATTATCGCCAAAAAGGAATAAAAAACCCCAAATAATATTCCCCTCGGACGGCACTCGAAGTGCCGTCCCACCCCATTCCCCTTTTCCCGGACGGCACATCATGTGCCGTCCGTTGAGTTATTTTAAAAAAGAAAAAAAATTACACTAATGATATTAGTAATGTTTTGTTTCCCTGTCTGACTAATGATATTAAAAAAAATTACACTAATGATATTAAAATAAAAATTACACTAATGATATTATTACACTAAAAAAATTACACTAATGATACTAAATGGGCCAAAAAATTTTGTTTCCCAATCGGACGGCACTTCATGTGTCGTCCATCATTTTCGGACCGGATTTTTTTTTTCTTCTCTGACGGCACTTCATGTGCCGTCGCTCAAATTTACTCGTTTTTCTAAATTTTTTCCACTCCGACGGCACATCATGTGCCGTCGCTTAATATTTTATTATAGTTTGCTAAAAAATAGTTCACCCTCATTTATAATAATATCATTAGTGTTTCATCATTTTTATGTTTTTTATTGCAAATGTCATATTGAAAATAGCAAATATCTCTTCAACAGTTAAATTTCATCATTTTCCATACTTAAAGTTCTAAGAAGTTGGATTTTACACCCTCATTTATAATTATTTTTTAACATATACTAATAGAAACATGGACTTTTATTTACAACTAATTATTGTCATACTATTCAAACGTGAACTACATAATTGTTGTTTTACTGTTTACAAGGCTTTTCGTGTGTTGTATCATTCCGAAGACGTGCCGTGGGCACGTGTCCACGGGCAAATCTAGTATATATATATATACTAGATTTGCCCGTGGACACGTGCCCACGGCACGTCTTCGGAATGATGCACCTTGTTTGATCATATAAAATATTTTTGGAGATCCAGCAAATTAATTGAAGTAGCAAACATATTATATGAGAAACTTTTGGGGCCCAGCAAAAACCATATTATATGATTTTTTTTATTTTTTTTGAATTATTTTTTAAAGTTTTTAAACTTTTAATTTTTTTTAAATTTTTTAAATTTGTACTTTCTTAATTTTTTTAATAGAAGATGGAGGAAGAGAGAGAGAATAAAAAAAAACAAATAAATATAGGAGTTGTTTTAGGTGGGAGATTTGAATTTGAGTTTTGGGGGAAAACTTTTGGGGAGAAAAATATGTATTGTGAGGTTAGATCGCGGCCTTTGATTTTTTGGGGGCTTGAAGGAGAGCCACTTGATAGCTTTCTTTGTATTTTATTATATAGATATATATGGCAAATGCTCTATTGAAAATGGGTCTAGTTTTCACGGGTTGGAAAACAGCGATCTGAGCCGTTGGATCACTCTTGATCGTGATCAACGGCTCAGATCTGAGCCGCCCATCACCCGTTCTCACTAAGTGGCGGAGGGTTATTTTGGAAATTTTGTCCCAAATAACTCTTCGCCTCACAGATTCTAAAAAATTGAATATAACCTAGGCCGTTGTTGGGAACAACGGTATTTTTATAAAATTTCTATAAAATTTTATAGGCTAGGCCGTTGTTGGGAACAACGGACTAGGTTATAAAAATTGAGAATAAGGCCGTTGTTCCAAACAACGGCCTATGATTCAATTTTTTATAACCTAGGCCGTTGTTGGGAACAACGGCCTAGGTTATATCAATTTTTCAGAGCGAATCAGGCGAAGAGTTATTTGCGACGAAATTCTCAAAATAACCCTCCGCCACTTAAGTGATATTGGGTGATGGGCGGAGGAGATCTGAGCCGCTGATCACGATCAAGAGTGATCCAATGGCTCAGATCGCTGTTTTCCAACCTGTAAAAACAAACTCGTTTTCAATGGAGCATTTGCCTATATATATATATATATATATATATATATATATATATATATATATATATATATATACCTTGATGTGACAGCTATGGTCATAAAAGATCGCCAGAAAGTATAATGCCTAGCCGCAACAGCTGGCAGAGCCTCTCGAGAGAAGGAAAATCTTTTTGAGACAGGAAAAAAAGAGTGAAGGAAAGGGGGAGGGGGTTGGGGTTTTATAAAGGCAAGAAGCGTTGTTTAATGATCTTGGGCCCCAAACGGTTGGAGAGGCCCACAAAACCAAGAAGCCCAAACGACCACGAAGACTAAGCAACAAAAACTCAAACATGAGGGAATACCAAATGACCGGTCAACGGTAAGCGAAACACTTGTCGCCCAGCCAAACCATCTTCGGCGTTCGTTGGCAGACTTCGAGCAAACATGCCCCCTATCGTGAAATCACACAAAATCCGTTGACTAGTCAACAGTCAATGGTCAACAGGACACGTGTCGCCCAGCCGAACCACCTTCAATGTTCGGTGGCAGACTCCGAGCAAACATGCCCCCGATTGTGAAATCACACAAAAGCCGTTGATTGGTCAACGGTCAACGATCAACGGGATACGTGTCTCTCAGTCAAACCACCTTCAATGTTTGGTGGCTGACTCCGGGCAAACATGCCCCGATCGTGAAATCACACAAAAGTCGTTGACTGGTCAATGGTCAATGGTCAATGGGACACATGTCGCCCAGCCGAACCACCTTCAGCATTCGGTGGCAGGTGCGGAACAAACGTGTCCCCGATCATGAAATCACAGAAAATCTCTGACTGGTCAATGGCCAATGGGACACATGTCGCCTCGCCGAACCATCTTCAATGTTCGGTGGCAGACTCCGAGCAAACATGCCCCCGATCGTGAAATCACCAAAAGTCGTTGACTGGTCAACAGAACACGTGTCGCCCAGCCGAACCACCTTCAACGTTCGCTGGCAAGTGCTGAGCAAACATGTCCCTAATCGTGTAATCACGAAAAAAAATGTTGACTGGTCAATGGACAACTGTCAATGGTCAACGGGACACGTGTCGACCAGCCAACCACCTTCAACGTTCGGTGGCAGGTGCCAAGCAAACGTGTCCCTGATCAAGAAATTATGAAAATACGTTGACTAGTCAACGGTCAACGGTCAACGGTCAACGGAACACGTCTCGACCAGCCGAACCATCTTCAATATTTAGTGGCAGGCACCGAGCCAGCGTGTCCCCAATCATGAAATCACGAGAAAACATTGACTGGTCAACAATCAACGGTCAATGGTCAAATCACATGTGTCGCTTAGCTAAGCCGTCCACATCATTCGGTGTCAAAAACTTAGCAAAATCGCCCCCGAACCGAAAATAAGAGAAGAGGCCCTCCTCCCGCCTTGCGCTCGATGGTGATCAGCAGCCCAGATCGAGCCACATCGCTTCACCATCAGATCCCCTCATCGTGGTCGCCCAATCTCATCAGCACGTGATCAACAATCGCGATTAAATCAAGGTAATTTCTTTTATTTAATTACTTTATTTAATTATTAAATTGAATTAATTATTTTAAAATTTCAAAAAAAATTAAAAATTCTGAAAAAATAAATATTAATTGAGAATAATTAATTAAAATTTTCAAAAATTTATTATTAAAATTCAGAAATTGAACAAAAAATGATTAAAAAATTGGAAAAAAATCACAAAAAAATCAAAAAATTCTAAAAATAATCTTGATTATTTTTACAAACTCAGAAAAGCATCGTTACACTCCAATTGAGAACTAAACGTTCCCGAGAATGTTGATAAATTTTGTATATCATTAAAAACGGGCGAACTACTCCTCAAAGGCTGTGAAACTCAGTCTTCAGGAGTGGGGGGCTTGTGATATGGCTAAAAATAGAACTAAATCAGGCTCGTTCGAATCGGGCACGAATCTCAGAGCTCTTATGGGTAAAAATGGTAATTTCCACTACAAACAGGTTCGAATATGGGAACTGGGTCTTTTCCGAGCCCAAAAATAGGTCTGTCTACTGGGTTAGGGTGACAGCCCATTATAAATAAACCTTGGGCCATTTAGAGAGTTATTTAAATTCATGATTATCGCTAAGAGACAGTTTAAACCAAAAATCTTATCATGAAGGAATTTAAACTCTATTTCTTATCCAAAAACACCTTGAAGTAGAGATAAATGATTATCTCAAAACTGTATCTAAAGGAGACTATAAATACTCCTCTACCCCCACCATAAAAAAGGTAATCAGTATTTTCTCTAGATTAAGCTCTCTCATAATCTTCTTGATTACTGACTTGAGCGTCAGAGGGTTCGTCACCGGGAACAACCCCGGTGTTTCGAACTTTTTGTAGGTCTGTGGCAACATCAAGAAATGGTCAATACAGGCAAGAAGTCAGCAGGTTTGCTTTTATTGCTTATAGAAGAATCTACATATCATCTGTTTGCTCCCACACTGAAAATAGCAGCAACAACTAATAAAAAATTTGTCTAATCGACCGGGTTTATTGTGTCGATTCTTTTGAGTAATATATCTAGAAACGCTTAGTAATTCCTTATTGACACCATTTTGGGCACAACTGGTACATTCCAAAATAAATTTAATTCGGAAACTTTTTTGAATGAAATTCAGGAGAAAAATGTTCTAGAAAAATTCATAGAATTAGAAGAACTATTCTTGTTGGACGTAACACCGATGCCACATAATGAGTGTCGACCTCCTAAAAAAAGACGTGTGTAAAAAGAAAAATGAAATTGATTTCAAGAGAAATAAATGATTCAATGATTTGATCAAATAATAATATTAGTATGGTTTGAAAGGAAATAGCAGGATCCACTCAAACAATTCCATTTCTGTCTAAATTTCAAAGTAAACGAGCTTTTAATGCGGTATTTCCTTTGTGATTTTTTCAGGATTTTGGCTTGTCACATTAGTTTGAATTTCATATTAATATATTTATGTATATTTTTTCAATGAAGGATTTCATCAAAGAATAGGATTTATGTATTAGTAGGATATTATTTCTTTTGAATATTCGCCAAATTGTGATTCCGATCTTTTATCATCACAAGTTTGGAATCCCCCAGTAGAAACCGACTTTGTTAAAGAAAAAGCTTTAATTTCAACTAAATATCCCCTTTTCATCCAAATATTTCTATGGATACGTTTTTTTGAGATAGAAGTACGCTTTTTTGGAACTGTCATTCAAAAAAAAAGTATTATATATTTTTATTGTTGTATGTGAAAGACATGTATTTCTCAAAATAGATCATTCTTTTTAGATTAGTCATTTTCTATACTTAATTTCATTTATAATAGTTTTTCTTAAATAAAATACAAATATATATTGAATAAATATAGATAACAAATATTATATATATGCATGTCACATATATATATAACACTCGGAAAAATATAGGAGAAAGAAAAATAATTGGAAAAGGTATTTTTAGAATGTTTCATTTTTTTACATTGATATTTTTAATATTCATTTTTTAATTTTCATAATTATATCTATAGTCCATAGTAGTATATTCTATATTATGTAATATATTAATATATACCATTACCATATAATAAAATAATATATTCCATTAATAAAAAAGTTTATTCAATATATAAATATATTAATATTGAAGTGGGTGAAAGTTTTTCAGTAATAAATCTATATTCAAAATTATTCCACTTAGAAATTTTTGCTCTATCAAAGCATCGAACATCTAAATTTTCATAGGGTCCCTAGGAATCCCTTCTGGAGCCTGTTGAACAATTTTTATGGATTATTTCATTTCACTAATTCATGCTAAATAACGAGCTAGGGAATTTCCCTTTTTTTCCATTGATTTTTCAAGAATGAAATCTTATTGGAATTATCTATATTTGGTTCATCCTTCGGAACCATATCACATCCCGGGTCTGATGAAATATGATGAATTGAGACGGTATTTTGTAAATACGTAATTATCATGAATATATCAACCATTTCTTGATTTTCTAATCGCCTAGAAGGTACAAAAGAAACATCTTGTTTTTTCTTCAAAAATTTTTGATCTCTAGTAGACTTCTCAGTAGGATTCGAACCCAGATGAAGTTCTGACCATTTCTCAGAGAAAAAAGAATAAATTGATCTGGTAGGATTGCCAAGAAATTCTTCGATTTCTTTCGAAAGCAGATGATTATTCATCTACTTATCACCTTTTGTGGATAGTCGGGACATTGATGATTAAAGATCAGAATCAGAAAAAAATATTTGGCGAATATTCAAAAGAAATAATGTTCGACTAATACGTAAATCATATCCTTTGATAAAATCCTTCATTGAAAAAATATGCATAAATATATTACTAGGTACTATTAAGATTCCCAGGTCAATGCAAAATTTTTATTTAAATAAAAAAAAATTAGAAAAAAATTCATTTACAACGGTGAAATAAATCAAAAAGGAATTGAGAAAACAAATCAAAATACAATAAACTTTATTTTAGCTAAGGGTCCTGATACTACCACTTGGATCTGGAACCTACATGTGATCAGCTCATGATTTCGATAGTCATACCAGTGGTTTGGAGGAGATCTCTCGAAAAGTATTTAGTTCTCATTTTGGAACTATTGGTACGTTGTTGAATTGAAATAAGGAATGTCAATCTTGTAGAATTTTGTCATCATTCAATTGTTCTCGAGTTGGTCCATTCAAAGGTTCAAAATAAAACAATGTGACACATAAATTGTTGGATCCTTCTAATAAAAAAAAGGGTTTTAACACGTGTACCCCTCACAAATAAGCTAATATCATATAAACCACTCACAAATGAATATTATCATGTTTACCCCTAATAATGTGAGCATTAACCATATATATCCCTTAGTTTATAAGATAGTTGGGATTGGGATTTAGAATGAGACTGAGACTGAGATTAAGGTTTGAGGTTTAGGACTGAAGTTGATGATGTGGCTGTGAGGTTTGAATATTATTTGTGGAGGTGTGTTCAGTCGAAGGTGGTGGTTGGGCGGCAGAAATACAGTGAAGTTGGGTTGACAGTAGGAATTAGTAATTGATAAAGAAGAAGATGAGGAAACATCGAGAGAATTTTTTGCAGAAAATAGTTGAAACTAAAAAGCATCTAGGCACCAGCATCCCATAATCGAATCTGACACAAGGAAATACTACGATTGCAAACATAATTCTAACCGAGTGTCAACTTGAGATGAATTTTAGATTGTTAGTGGCAAATGTGATAATATTCATTTGTGAGGGGTATATATGATATTAGCTTATTTGTTAGGGGTATACATGTTAAAAACCCTTTAAAAAAAATGAAATTCTTGACTATTTAAAACTTGATCGAATCATACCCAACGGTCATTGGAATTTCATATATCCTTCAATTCTCCAAGAGAGCTCTCTTAATTTCCCATTTTTAGTGGAAGTAGATTCAATCTATTTATTGAATTTGAAAATTCCAATATTTCTTTTTTTCTTCTTCTTTTTTGAAGTTTCCAAAAAGAAATATACTTATTAAGTTATTAAGTGAAGTCCTAAGTCTCATGTCAATTACGAGATTTCTTCTTATCTTTGTTCAAACATAACCTAAAAGAAAGAAAAAATATGTTATGTACTTTGTTTACATTATATTTCCATTCTAGGATGAAATTAAACAAAATGATTTGCAAATAAAAGTGTTAATGCCACAACCAGTCAAAATAAATGGTTCATAAGTTCCTGCACTCTAGCATTTTTTAGAACTAGTCGCTAATTCTAATAACGACAACAACTCTTTTATTGCCGTTATTGACAATAACGACTGTGGAGACAGAATGTTTTAGAGAGAACATGTTTGGCCTAAAAATTGAAGCTGTTTGTTGCCATTATTTCCAATAACGATATCAAGATAATTGTTGTCGTACTTTAGATAGCGGCAACAGTTCAAATAAAAAGTTTAGATTGTATAAAAATCTGATTATTTTATTACAGCTGATGCCTCTCTTAGAGATAACACCATCAGTTATTCCCATGCCATTGTCGAAGAGAACGACTGTGCAGACAGAAAGTTCCACAGACAATGAGTTTGGTCCAAAAATTGTTAGATAACTGATGTTGTTATTTTAGAGAACGACATATATTAGCGGATGTCGTTCTCACCAACAACGGCATCAACTGTAATAAAATCGACATTTTGACACAGGGGAGAGTGTGCATGTTTTTAACTGATGTTGTTGTTGGTAAGAACGATATAAGTAATTGATGCCGTTATTTTCGGCAATGGCATCAGTTATTTTAACTTCTAAAAAACATGCACAACACCTATATAACTCCAAAATTTAAAATTCTTGCAGAAACATAAGCAAATTTCTCAATCATCCTCATACACATACATATGAATAACATTTAGCACATCCTCAACATTTAGCACAATTTGATCAAGAGTATAACCAACAAACAAAACAAAGTTCAATACATGCAACAAAACATATACAAAATTTAGAACTCCATTTTAATAAGAATAAACATCTACACATCTACAATCAACTCTAACTAGGATTGTAGTATTATGGTTTCCTCCACTTTCGAACGAGGACTCTTCGAAAATGAGTTTGCACTTGTGTCAATTGTGATGCGGGTACTTGGCTTGGGCCTACATCGTCTTCATGCTGAGCTTCCTCTTCCACAATATCTCAAGGCATTGCATGCCCCCTCGGCTGAGTCGCTCTTCCGCCGCTGCCCATGTGATGGTCATGGTTGAGCTTGGCTTGGGGAAGGAGCTTGAGCTTGGCTTGGCTCTTGTAGCGGAGGTTGGTCTTGAGCTTGGCTTGGTGCTTGTGTGGGAGCTAGAAGAGCATCAAATTGTAGTCCATCTCCAACCTCTTCAAGCGACAACCGACATGGGTAGAGGATTTCTCTCGCTATTTCCTTATAAGCCTTAGAAGCATTACAACTCAATATTCGAGCGCATTTTCATGCGATTTGCTATGAATTATCAATCTAAAACAACATTTAAATATAATCATGCACAAATGAAATTATGTCATACAAGTATAAATAAAATATGTACAGAATTTGGAAATTTTTAATTATTAACAAATGAGTTACTAACCATGAGTCAGTACGATGAGGCCTTAGGTTGGTACATTGGTTGAGAAGTAGAATGTGCCGGTTGTGATTAGACTTGATGCTTTGGGATCGGTATTTGGACCCCCGCCGGTATAGTCGTTCGAGGTGATATATACAAACTCGTAACACGACGGTACCAGGTCATGTACGCTTCTTATCCAACCCATCGTACGGTATAAGACCTTGAAGCACCAAGTCATATTTTCTCTTGTTCCATATTGCTACATGACATCGATGGCGATCGGCTCAATCTATAGTCGACAATCGACCTTGACCGGTGATATTGCGCAATCTTTGCTTGTACATCTGGTTGTCCGGGATTCTTTGTTGTGCGCCGAATTGTTGGAGGACTCGGGTAGTAGAACTCCACGATGTTGAAATTTATAAGTGGAGCTCGTGTGAACCAAAGTTGCATGCCAGCCATGCACAGTAGCCTTTGAAGCCTTTCGGGCATGTACAATGTCCAATTGAAGTACTCTTCATGGAGTTGGTCGAGCTCATCTCTATAATATATCAACACTCCATGTGGGTTATCTCTCCACATGTTGTGACCGGTCCAATAAATCCCTAAATAAGCCCTCATCACTTCGTTCTCCTTAGCTACTTTCCATGCATTTGAAAGAACAGTTGTTCGGGGATGGCCAAGGTATATTTCCAAAAATCAAATATGTAAAATCCCCATCATCCCGGTCATTTGTATCGACCCCATTGCACAGTTGCATAAGGAACGGTAAAGAGAAGCCAATGCCGCACTTTTCCAACTATAACGGTCGGCCCTATGTATATCGACAATCAAGGAAATGTACATTAGATGGATGACATCACCAGAAAAATTCAGCATGAGAATTCCTCTGATCACACTAATTAGATATGCCTGAGTTTAACATTCATGTGGAAGTTGGTCGGTTCCTCTCTCAAACTATTATTGAACTCTGCATAAATCCATGAACGTCGGATTGATTTGCCGACAAAAATACCTTTGTCATCATCTTCAACCTCTCTCCCAAGATAATCTCTAACATTACTTTGTTAAACAAGAGGTGACCGGTCATGACCACCCCATCGATTAGAATTTCCGATATAAACATTATATCTTGTAGTGTCACTGTCATCTCACTAACGGGTAGGTGGAACGTGTATGTCTCCGGCCTCTATAGCTCGACAAGAGTGGTACGAAATGAATAGTCGCATTTTACTTTGGCCAACATCGACTTTCCATAGAAACCGGAATTTAACAAGTAGTTGTGTATACGTGAGTGGGCCAACAAAGTCGTGTGCATTCCGAAACTCATATTTTTATCCTCTACCTTCCACACCGCTTGAAACCTAAATTCTTCTTGCAAATAGATTAGGGTTGGATCTACTGAGCCTGGACCTCCGTGTGCAGCAGAAGACAACGCACCTACTGCAGTGAAAAAAAAGGTTGGTCGGCATCCATTTGTCTGTCTACATTAATAGATGATGTGTCATGAATAAAATTAATAAAGGATGTGTCAAGATAACAAAATTAATAAACCATGTGTCATGAACAAAATTAATAAACCATGTGTCAAGATAACAAAAAAAATCTCAATACTCGTATCGATAAACTACTCATAATAATCACCACCACAATATCTCTATACACTACATATTTATAGATAAACAAATCTCATATCAATATCCATTCATACATGCACATAAACCTTCTTAACTTTTATAAAATAATGCAATTCTAGTTTATACAATTTTTTCACAACAACTATAATTCTACATTGTCAATTCTAGTATACATAAAATCTATTCTCTTCCATTCATACTACTACTCATATCAATCTCCACAAAATCTCATATACTACATTGTCAATATAAATCTCAATCAACAAAGTAAATATTTTCAAACAAATTAAGGGTTTTCGAATGCCTACCACAATTTCGGAATTAAGGTGAGCTATAGAAAAATCAACGCCAAAATTCAAGTGAACGAAGAGAGGAGGGAATGACAATTAGGGTTTATGGACGAGTATTTTGTGAATTTGTTTAGAATATGAAAGATGACAGATTGAAGGAGAAGAATGGGGATCTAGGGGTTAGGGTTTGGGGTTTGGGGTTTTGGGTTTCGGAAGTGAGAGGGAGAGAGAATGAAAGTGAAAGGGTCAGCATAAGAGGGTCCCACTATTTAGAATCTTATAATAGATGTTGTTATCCCCTATAATGGCATCTGTATGAGAATTTCATTTTTTTGGGAAAACGACATCAGTTATAACATGTTTCAACACTTGGAATTTTTTCAAAGTCAGAGAGCTCACAATTATATGCGAAATGTATTGATGTCATTTTTCCAGAAAGCGGCATGTTAAAATTTATTTTTACGAATGCCATTTTTGTCAAGAGCGGCATCAAAATAACCTATGTCATTATTTCCAAGTGCGTTTATACTAACGCGTCCCGAATTGGATTAATTGGGTAAATATTTTTGAAAGTGGGTCAGATTAGTAAGTATTTTCAAAAAGTCAGTCAGTACGGAAAAATTGTTCACTCTGAGGGGCTTTTTAGGGGGCTGGGTTTATGGAGAATCAAAGGCTAATATATATTTTCTCATACTTTTATCCTTTGCCTAATAGGTCATGCGACCTTTTCACCTTAGACATAGGCTGTCGTGGGAGAATACCTTTAGGAGATGATCACATACCCCATCAAAATCTAGTTACCAGAGACAAACTTAATTTAAGGGGGCGTTTGGTATGCGGTAATGTATAAGGAAATTTAGGATTACCCTCTTGATTACCTGGTTTGGTAAGACATAGGTATAGTTTCGTAAATAATCTTAAATTTTTAGGGTTATCAAAATAATTAGTTTGGAAGGATAAACATTCTCCTTGAAAAGGGTGGGATTTGTGGATTTCTCCACATAAAAATGAGTGAGATTATTGCATACCCAAAACACCCTTGTTTCTCTCTCCTCCCCCGTTTCTCTCTCCCCGTCACTGAATCCTGCCCAAATCCTAAGATCCAAATAAAATGTAGCAAAACATCTTAGCATGTGCCAAAACTTTTTACCGTTTCTAGCATTCTTTTCACCATTACTTAGCTTAAAATGCCATCCTAAACATGCCCTAGAAATTGAAGAAGCAGAAGAAACGAAATCGAGCCCCAAATCAAACAAAACGAGAATAATAGGTGGTAAGTAGATAGAGGAAGTGATCGTTTAACCCAAAACTCCATGGATTCGAGTCTGATTAATCGAGGACGAAAGGGGAAGATTAAGGAGTTGCGATGGGGAGACTGGGTGAGGTTTGAGAATTGAGACTTTCTTTTTGGGGGGAATTTAAGGTCGGGCCAGGCCCGTTGGTTTGATGAAAAGCCCAACCTGGTTACCCCCGGCCTGTGTATTGGGTGCTCAAAGATGTGAGAAAGGATACACTGGTACTGGACAATTCAATGTATTTTTCAGTCGTTCATCATGTTCATGGCATTGAGAGATCTATGTCATTTGAGTATGGGTGTCTCTTTCGTATGTTTTTTTCTTTTTTAGTTTCGGTTAGGATTAGGATAGATTGAGACAATAGAGAAAGCAATGTGTTTGGACTTGTCTGTACTGTACGCACAGACACTTGGGCATATACATCAATTACTAAATTAGATAACTTTTATATTTATTTATATTTAAATAAAGATAAAAGGGTATTTTCGATAATGTCTATTATAGAGATAGATTGATGGAAATAAATTGTTCTATACCAAACACGATAATAAAGTATTCTCAGGCATGTAATGTAGTATACCAAACACAGTATTGCAATATTCCCGGGAATCTTCATTCCCACCCTCATATTCCTGGGAATCCACTAATTCCTGGGAATTCTCCAATCCGCGTACCAAATGCCCCCTAAAGGGTTATTTGCACACAAGTTAGTCAAAAATTCTGAAATTATAGATTACTCACTCATAAATTACTATTTGTATATACACCACTCACTAAGTTTGTGATGCGGTTTGTTTTTGGTCGCAATGTGGATGCGCCAGGTGCGAGTTCGGACTCAATTTGTAACGAGGGAAGAGTACGGTACCGGACGGTGAGCGAGGGGCTCGCTTCGGCGCTTGAGGGTCGGTTCGGATGGCCTCGCCTCATGTACCTGCAGACGGTCCTGAAACACCGGGGTTTATCCCGGTGGCGGACCCTCCGACGATCTAGTCAGTCTCTGTGAGAGAGTAGCAGTAACTAGGGAAATTTAGGTGGCAAAGATTGATTACCTGAAAAGGTGGGTGAGGGTCTGGTATTTATAGGAAATCTCAACCGGGTTTGGATCCGTTTGGGGGCCGGGTCTAAACCCGAAAGCCTATGGGCCTGACGTGGCAGGAGGCCCAGGGGGTTTAGGGCGGACGTGGCAGTGCCAAGGGTGGTATAGAGCTGACGTGGCAAAGCCCTAGGTGGTATTTGGAGCTGACATGGCTGATCATGGGGCTCCTGTGCCTCTGGGAGAATCGGATGGCCTAGGTTGTGCCAGGTCATCTTCATTTTTTACCAGGCTCGGCGGACGGCCCGTGGGGCTGTCGCGGATCGGAGGCCGAGGGCCATCGAGGCTCGTCGGATACGAGGAGACCAGGTCTGTGGGGGTGAACTTGCGGCTCGGTGCCGACCCTGTAGTGGTTCGAAGCCGAGCCGGATTGTTGTTCTTCTTATTTTTGAGCGAGAGCCGTCCTGGGCCTTGGCTGGGCCCCAGGCCATTTTTACCTTACCACAGTTTGTTATTTGTAAATACACCATTAACAAAGTGAAGTTTATTTAAAAATAGTCCTCCGTAGATGTATTTCATTGAAACAAGAAGAACTTTAACATTCTAACACTATTTAGATCATCGTACCCCTATCATTTCCTCCTTGTCACCTACAACATTTAGTTTTTATTTCTTCTATCATGATGCTGTCTTTAGTATTTCATGACAGAAGAACGGAAAACTGATTTTTATGATTGGCAAGAAGAAAGAATAAGGGGTATAATGCTCAAAGTAATGTAAGAGTGTTAAAGAAAGTAAATACTTTCATTGTTGGATAAAAAAATTACAAAACTATTTTTAAATGAGTCCCACTTCATTAGTGGTATATATGTAACAACAAACTTTTTTAATAGTGTATATATTAATAATAATTTGTAAGTGAGTAATAAGCAATTTTAAAAAATTTAATTGACTTAAGCAAAAAAACCACTAATTTAAAATAACATAAAAACAAATTTTGCTTTGTTGGAGAGATTTTTTACCCGATGGAATGTTTTTTTTTTTGGATATTTAGGTCTTTTTTTATTCTAATCCTGCTCAAAACAAGATCAAGAACCAAGTCTTTTAAGCACACAATACCTATAGGTAGCTTTCACCCTTCAATTATAGGTAGCTTTCACCCTTCAACCGTATTGCATGTCGTCCAAGTTGACGAATTAGTCATTATCATGGAACCAGTCCACTTTGCTACTAAACAATAAACAATATCCTATTAACTATTTTAGAGGAGGAGCTTTGAAATATACTCTCTTATATACGATATCAAGGTCTAGAATGCTGATTTTAAAAATATCCTCTAAACCATGGTTCACAGGTTTTGTGTTTCTCCTGACCATGATTCGCTATAACCGAGTAATTTACGAGAGTAATAATTTGCATTTTTTCGTAAGTGATGGAATTTAATTGTAACACTTTAAAGGAATTTAGATAGTATATGTCAATATGCATGTTCTGAGGAACTTTTGTGTAAATATGCCTGTACGAGAATTTGCATGTACTGGGCAACTTTTACGAGCAAATGTTCATTTTTTTTTTATATACTCGTATCTAAAAATTACAACTACAAAGTTTTTTACCTAACTAGTTGGGTCAGCATACTCATATCTAAAAGTGTTGTAGTCAATTTGAAGTTTTTTTTTTTTTGATCAATTTGAAGTTGTGGGACTTAATTGCAACAGCTTAAAAAATTGATAAACTCGTAAGCATATACCCATACCATAGTTTAAGGGAGCTTATATTCAAAAGCACCATACTGAAATGAAAGGTTGGTTGTTGCCTCCACACAACACACACCAACCACTCCTGAGTTCTTGGGTTATATATAGATCCGGAGATAGGGAAGAAAATATATAAACCCCTATAAACCCTTAAACCCCTAAATGAGCTCTTATCATGTGTGGTGGCCGGTCCAATAAACCCTAAAAGAGCCCTCATCACTTCGTTCTGCTTAACTACTTTCCATACATTTGAATGAACCGTTATTCGGGAATGGCTGATGTGTATTCTTTCCAACCACCAAATCTGTAATATCCCTACCAGTCCGGTCATTTGTATCGACCCCATTGCACAGTTGCATAACAAATGGTAAAGAGAAGCCAACGCCGCACTTTTCTAACTATAACGGTCGACCCTATGTATATCTGCAATCAAGAAATGGTACATTAGATGGACGACATCACTAGAAAAATTCGGTATGAGAACACCTCCGATCATACTAATTTGATATGCCTGAGTGTAACATTCAAGTAGAAGTCGGTCGGTACCTCTCCCAAACTATTGTTGAACTCTGCTTAAAGTCATAAACGTCGGATTGATTTGCTGACGAAAACACCTTTGTTATCCTCTTCAACCTCTCTCCCAAGATAATCTCTAACATTATTTTGTTGAACAAGAGGTTACCGGTCATGGCCACCACATCGATTAGAAGTTTCGATATAAACACTATATCTTGTAGCGTCACCGTCATCTTCATCTCACCAACAAGTAGGTGGAACGTGTGTGTCTAGGACCTCCATCGCTCCACAAAAGTGGTAAGTAATAAATGGTCGCATTTTACTTTGTCCAACATCGACATTCCATGGCAACCGGAATTCAACAAGTAGTTGTGTATACGTGGCTGGGCCAACAAAGTCGGGTGCATTCCGAAACTCATATTCTTTTCCTCTTCCTTCCACACCGCTTGAAATCTATGTTCTTCTTACAAATATAGTAGGGTTGGTTCTACTGGACCTGGACCTCCGTGTGCGGCGGAAGACAACACAACTACTGCAGGCGAAAAAGATGGTTGGTCAGCATTCATCTGTCTGTCAATATTAATAAACGATGTGTCATAAACAAAATTAATAAAGGATGTGTCAAGATAATAAAATTAATAAACCATGTGTCATGAACAAAATTAATAAACCATGTGTCAAGATAACAAAAAAAAGTCTCAATACTCATATCGATAAACTACTCATAATAATCACCACCACAATATGTCTATACACTACATATTTATACATAAAATAATCTCATATCAACATCCATTCATACATACACATAAGCCTTCTTAACTTTTAAAAAATAATGCAATTCTAGTTTATACAAAAATTTTACAACATCTAATATTCTACATTGTCAATTCTAGTATACACAAAATATATTCTCATACATTCATACTACTACACATATCAATCTCCACAACATCTCATATACTACATTTTCAATATAAATCTCAATCAACAAAGTGAATATTTTCAAACAAATTAAGGGTTTTCGAAAGCCTACCACAATTTCGGAATTAAGGTGAGCGGTAGAAAAATCAACGCCAAAATTCAAGTGAACGGAGAGAGAAGGGAATGACAATTAGGATTTATGGATGAGTATTTTGTGAATTTGTTTGTGTAGGATAATGGCTCGATTCTGGTTCAGTTTGTTTATATCCATCGTATCTGCAACAATCAAAAGTTTCAGTACATCAGTCGACTGAGGTATGGAGTCAGTCGACTGTCCAGAGAGAAGTTTCAAAGACTAAGGATACAGCAGCAGCAGTCGACTGAAGATGTGTCTCAGTCGACTGTCCAGAACTAAAGACCAGTCGACTGGTAAGAAGACCAGTCGACTGTAGGCAGATTTGTGAACTAGAAAAGGCCCATTTCGAAAGGCCCAGTAGTTTTTCTATAAATACACCCGTTAGGGTTTTGTAAAATAGAGACCTCTATTCGGATTTTGCAGCCCTCATCTCTGTAAGGGTTTGTTTCACCCATTGGTGATTATTTGAAGAAGAAACCCCAACCGCCCCGTGGACGTAGGCACTTGTTTGCCGAACCACATTAAATCTGTGTGTCCTTGTGTTTGTTTGTTTTCTGGTTTCTCTCGCTATTTCTTCTCTTTGATTGGTGATCCATTCGTATTCCGCATTCGTCTTACGCACAACAAGTGGTATCAGAGCTTTCGGTTCGACCTAGAGGGAGATGGCGAGTGAAGCAGATGCAACCAAGGATGTTGTGGGATCAAGTTCGTCCAGAACAACGATTCACAACGCAAAATTTGAAGTTGAAAAATTTGATGGAACAAACAATTTCGGGATGTGGCAGTGTGAGGTGTTGGATGTTCTGGTTCAACAAGAACAAGATGTTGCTTTGGAGGAAGAAAAACCAAAGAATATGTCCGATGTAGATTGGAAGAAGTTGAATCGAGTTGCGTGTGGGACTATTCGGCTCTTTATCGCGAAGGCTCAGAAGTATGATTTGATGAGGGATACCATTGCTGCGGTGTTGTGGAAGAAACTCGAAGACAAATACATGAGAAAAAGTTTGGAGAATCGGCTGTATTTGAAGAAGAGACTTTTTCGCTTCACCTATGCTGAAGGTATGTCTATGAATGCTCATGTTGAATCATTTAATAAATTATAGGCTGATTTGTTAAATTTGGATGAGCAAATTAAAGATGAAGATAAAGCCCTAATTCTGTTGAATTCATTACCCGAATGTTATGATCATTTAGCAACTACTTTAATATATGGAAAAGACACTGTTAAATATGAAGATGTTGCAAATGCTCTGTTGAATAATGAAACTAGGAGAAGGGATAAAATGGTTGATAGAGAAACTTCTGAGGTATTGATTGTAAGGGGCAGAACTGAGACCAGATCTGAGACCAAATCTGGGAATAAAGGAAACAAATCTTGTTCCAAATCGAGAGGAGTTTCAAAGGACAGAAAGATACCAGCCAGAGATGAATGTGCTTTCTGTCATGAAAGGGAGCATTGGAAAAAGGATTGTCCTAAGCTACGAAATAAGGGAAATTCGACTGCAAATGTGATTGTTGATAATGTAGATAGTGACGATGATTTTTCTTATGCACTTGCAACTAGTCCCTCACTTTATCAAGAAGTATGGTTTCTTGATACAGGAGCCTCCTATCATATGTCTTGAAAAAAGGAGTGGTTTACTTCTTTAGAGTATATGGATGGTGGGGTAGTTTTGATGGGAAATGATGCACCTTGTAAGAAGGTAGAAATCGGGAAGATTGAATTGCTAATGCACGATGGTCTTATTAGGGAGCTTTCAGATGTATGGTATGTTCCAGATTTGAAAAAGAATTTGATTTCACTTGGTGTTTTGGAGGCCAGTGGAATGAAATTTGCTAGTGAATGTGGCATTCTGAAGGTGACTAACGGAGCACTTGTGGTGATGAAAGGGCAAAGGAAAAGGAACTTGTTTTTCTTGCAGGAAAAAACATAATTGGGTCAGGCTGCCAGTGTAACTGAAAAGCCTAAACAGGTTGTTCCCGACTCTACTAGGTTGTGGCATATGCGACTCGGGCATGCAGGAGAAAAGGCCTTGCAGGGGCTTGTGAAGCAAGGGTTGCTTAAAGATGCTAAAGGTTGCAAGTTGGAATTTTGTGAACATTGTGTTTTGGGTAAGCAAACTAGGATGAAATTTGGTACAGCTGTACATCAGACAAAGGGTATCCTCAATTATGTGCACACAGATGTTTGGGGCCCTACTCAGACACCTTCTATGAGTGGTAGACACTGGTTTGTTACATTTGTTGATGACTACTCCAGACGAGTTTGGGTATATACTATGAAACACAAAGATAAAGTTTTGACATTGTTCACAAGTTGGAAGAAGAAAGTTGAAAACCAGACTGGAAGGAAGATTAAGGTTCTGAGATCAGATAATGGAGGGGAATACAAGAACGATCCGTTTCTGAAATTGTGTGAAGATGAAGGGATCCAGAGGCACTTCACAGTTAGGAAGACTCCACAGCAAAATGGGGTTGCAGAAAGGATGAACAGAACCTTACTTGAGAAGGTGAGATGTATGCTAGCACAGTCTGGATTGAAGAAGACATTTTGGGCAGAAGCTGTTATATATGCAAGCCACATTGTCAACCGTTTACCATCGGCAGCACTAGAAGGCAAAACGCCTATTGAGGTATGGAGTGGTAAACCTACATCTGATTATAGTTTTTTGCATATATTTGGTTGTCCTGCTTATTTTCATGTAACTGAAACTAAACTTGATGCAAGAGCCAAAAAGGCTATATTTGTTGGTTTCAGTACTGGTGTCAAAGGTTACAGGTTGTGGTGTCCAGAACAGAAAAAGTTAGTAATCAGCAGGGATGTTACCTTTGATGAGACCAGCATGATCAGCTCGGGACAGTCGACTGGTACTCATATGCAGTCGACTGGTGATCCTGATCAAGAGAAGCAGAAGATTAGCTCGAGACAGTCGACTGGTAGATGCTCTCAGTCGACCGGTGCGAGAGTTCTCCAACAGGTGGAGTTAGAAAAGCGTTCAGTTGAAAATTCTACTCCTGCCCAAAATGAAGATGATGTGGTTGATACTGAGGATGAGGAAGAAGTTCCTATCCAAGACCCTCCCCAGCAGGAAGAATCAATTGCAGCAAGAAGGCAAAGAAGAGATATCAAACGACCATCTCGCTTTACAGAAATAGTTGCATTTGCTCTTCCCATTGTTGATGATGAAGTACCCTCCAACTTCAAAGAAGCTACTAGAAGTTCTGAAAATGCAGATTGGAAAGTTGCTATGGATGAAGAGATGAACTCTCTTCATAAGAACAAGACTTGGGATCTAGTGCAATTGCCAAAGGGGAAGAAAGCTATCGGTTGCAAGTGGGTGTATACGAAGAAAGAAGGTCCAAAAGGCAGTGTTCGGTTCAAGGCTAGACTAGTTGCAAAGGGGTATGCTCAAAAGGAAGGAATTGACTATAATGAAGTATTCTCTCCGGTTGTGAAGCATCCTTCTATTCGGATTTTGTTAGCTTTGGTAGCACAGTTTGATCTTGAATTGACACAGATGGATGTGAAGACTGCATTCTTACATGGGGACCTGGATGAAGAAATTTATATGTTGCAGCCAGATGGGTTTAAGACAGCTGGGAAGGAAAATTATGTTTGCAGGTTGAAGAAGTCTCTCTATGGGTTGAAGCAATCTCCAAGGCAGTGGTATTTGAGGTTTGATCAGTTTATGAAAGTGCAGGGATATTCCAGAAGTGAGTATGATCATTGTGTCTACTTCAGAAAGTTGCAGGATAGTTCTTTCATATATCTGTTATTATATGTGGATGACATGTTGATTGCCTCTAAAAATGCTAAGGAGATTCAAAATTTGAAGAATCAGCTGAGTTCTGAATTCGAGATGAAGGATCTTGGTGAAGCCAAGAAAATACTTGGGATGGAGATAGCTAGAGACAGAGCAAAGGGCATAGTGAGTTTGACACAGAAGCAATATCTTTTGAAGGTGCTGAAACGGTTTGGTATAGATGAGAAAACTAAACCAGTCAGTACACCCTTAGCTACTCATTTCAGAATTAGTGCTTCTCAGTCACCAAGTACAGATGAAGAGAGACAGTATATGGCTAATGTACCTTACACTAGTGTGGTTGGCAGTTTGATGTATGCCATGGTTTGTACTCGACTAGACATCTCTCAGGCGGTGAGTATGGTTAGTCGATATATGCATGATCCAGGCAGAGAGCATTGGCAAGCAGCTAAATGAATTTTGAGGTACATAAGTAGCACCACAGATGTGGGTTTGGAGTTTGAGAGGGATGACAATATTAGCAGGTTATTGGTGGGTTATGTTGATTCGCAGGTGATCTAGATAAGAGGCGGTCTACTACAGGCTATTTGTTTACTATGGCTAGAGCACCTATAAGTTGGAGGTCTAATTTGCAGTCCACTGTAGCGTTGTCTACTACTGAGGCTGAATACATGGCAATTGTTGAGGTCATGAAGGAAGCTATTTGGATTCATGGACTTTTGAAGAGCTTGGGAATTCATTGGGAGAAGGTGGAGGTACACTGTGACAGTCAGAGTGCTATCCATTTAGCGAAGAACCAAGTTCATCATTCGAGGACCAAACATATTGATGTCCGTTATCACTTTATGCGTGATTTGATAAAGGATGGTGATATTCTTCTGGTGAAGATTGGGACAGCTGATAATCCTGCTGATATGTTGACCAAAGTTGTTGGGGCAGCCAAGTTCAAGCATTGCATGAACCTGGCTAATATTTTGCATGCTTGATGATTTGGAGTGGGCGGTTGGAATGGTGCTTCGTTTGTTTGGTTAGTATGTGATATCATACTAAGGTGGAGTTTGTTTTTGTTACATTTGGTGATGAGCATTTGTTTGGAGTATTTTTGGAGATTGCTTGGGCTACTTGGAAGATCTCGCCAAGGTGGAGATTGTAGGATAATGGCTCGATTCTGGTTCAGTTTGTTTATATCCATCGTATCTGCAGCAATCGAAAGTTTCAGTACATCAGTCGACTGAGGTATGGAGTCAGTCGACTGTCCAGAGAGAAGTTTCAAAGGCTAAGGATACAGCAGCAGCAGTCGACTGAAGATGTGTCTCAGTCGACTGTCCAGAACTAAAGACCAGTCGACTGGTAAGAAGACCAGTCGACTGTAGGCGGGTTTGTGAACTAGAAAAGGCCCATTTCGAAAGGCCCAGTAGTTTCCCTATAAATACACCCGTTAGGGTTTTGTAAAATAGAGACCTCTATTCGGATTTTGCAGCCGTCATCTCTGTAAGGGTTTGTTTCACCCATTGGTGATTATTTGAAGAAAAAACCCCAACCGCCCCGTGGATGTAGGCCCTTGTTTGCCGAACCACATTAAATCTGTGTGTCCTTGTATTTGTTTGTTTTCTGGTTTCTCTCGCTATTTCTTCTCTTTGATTGGTGATCCATTCGTATTCCGCATTCGTCTTACGCACAACAGTTTGGAATATGAAAGATGAAAGATTGAAGGAGAAGAATGGGGATCTATGGTTTAGGGTTTGGGGTTCGGGGTTTTGGGTTTCGGGTGTGAGAGGAGAATGAAAGTGAAAGAGTCAACATAAGAGGGTCCCACTATTTAGAATTCTATAACAAATGCCGCTATCCCCTATAACGGCATCTGGATGAGAATGTTGTTTTTAGGGAAAATGACATCAGTTATAACATGTTTCAACACTTGGAATTTTTTTCAAGTCAGAGAGCTCACAATTGTATGCGAAATGTACTAATGTCATTTTCCAGAAAGCGGCATGTTAAAATTCATTTTTACGGATTCCGCTTTTGTCAAGAACGTTGTTTCGAAGTGTGTTTATACTAAAGTGTCCAGAACTGGATCAATTGGGTAAATATTTTTGAAAGTGGGTCAGATTAGTAATCGTTTTTAAAAAGTGGGTCAGTATGAAAAATTGTTCACTCTGAGGGGCTTTTTAGGGGGCACGGTTTAAGGAGAATCAAAGGCTAATATATATTTTCTCATACTTATATCATTTGCCTAATAGGTCATACGACCTTTTCTCCTTAGACATGTCATGGAAGAATAAGTCCTTAATTTAGGAGATGATATACCTACGTCACTTATCCCATCAAAATCTAGTTATCAGAGACCAACTTAATTTAAAGGTTTATTTGCACACAAGTTAGCCAAAAATTTTGAAATTATAGATTACTCACTTATAAATTACTACTTTTATATACACCATTCACTAAGTTTGTTATTTGCAGATACACCATTAACAAAGTGAAGTTCATTTAAAAATAGTCCTCCGTAGATGTATTTCTTTGAAACAAAGAACATTAACATTCTAACACTATTTAGATCATCAAACCCCTATCATTTCCTCCTTGTCTTCTACAACATTTAGTTTTCATTTTTTCTATCATGGCACTATCTTTAGTATTTCATGACAGAAGAATGGAAAACTGATTTTTGTGGTTGGTAAGAAGAAAGAATTAGGGGGTATAATGCTCAAACTAATGTAAGAGTATCAAAGAAAGTAAGTACTTTCATTGTTGGATGAAAAAATTACCAAACTATTTTTAAATGAGTCCCACTTCATTAGTGGTATGTATGTAATAACAATTTTTTTTAATAGTGTATATATTAATAATAATTTGTAAGTGAGTAATATGCAATTTTAAAAAAATTAATTGACTTCAGCATAAAAACCTCTAATTTAAAATAACATAAAAACAAATTTTGCTTTGTAGGAGAGATTTTTTACCAATGGAATGTTTTTTTGTGTGGATATTTATGTCTTTTTTTATTCTAATCCTTCTCAAAACAAGATCAAGAACCAGTCTTTTAAGCACACAATACCTAAAAGTACTTTCACCCTTCAACGTATTGCATGTCGTCCAAGTTTGACGAATTAGTCATTATCTTGGAACTAGTCCACTTTGCTACTAAACCGTAACCAGTATCCTATTAGAATACTGATTTTAAAAATATCCTCTAGACCATGGTTCACAGGTTTTGCGTTTCTCCTTACCATGATTCGCTATAACCGAGTAATTTACGAGGGCAATAATGTACATTTTTTCGTAACACTTTAAAGGAATTCAGATGGTATATGTAAATATGCATGTACGAGAATTTGCATGTTCTGGGCAATTTACGAGCAAATGTTCATTTTTCTGATATATTCATATCTAAAAACAACAACAACAACAACAAAAGAAACTGAGAAATGACTATTTTGCCCTTCAACATATCAGTTGATGGTCGGATCAAATCATGACCATCGGATCGCAATCGAACGTCTGAGAATCTCAGCTCACGATAAGAATCTCAGCTCACCATCTCATAATAGACTCACTCCTATTAATCATTAAAACATAGTGTGCAACTTCAGAAACCTAATCGATCTCATCATCACTTATAACCAACAAGGAAAAATAAAGCTCAGATAGGATTAATTCATCACTAGTCAGTCCTACAAATCATTAAATAAATAATTCATAGTGTGCAACTTCAGAAACATAATCCATGTCATCATCACTTGTAAAATTAGAATCCAAGTTATCCAACGAGGAAGCAAACTCACAATCACATGAATATAACAGAATAGTAGACTACTATAGCATAATAAAGTCATGGTTAACAGTAAACCAAACATAAAATAGAATGATACTGATTTGTTTCACATCGTGAACCACCACCAATCGAACTATCAACAGTCAAACCTAAAATATAGAAAGACCAAACCCCAAAATAGATAAATGGGATTCGAATACTTCCCTGACATATTGTAGCTGATCATCTTGTTCCACACACTATTCTTGAGATGCAAACATTACCTGACAAATTAATTTTCAAAGCAAGCAATTAATTTACAAGATAAGGGACTTGAAAAAAAAATGGGGAAAAAAAAGTTGACAAAATTATACCTGATTCGAAGATGTCGGGGTGGAGAAGAAAGGTGGAGTTAGGGTTTCGAATGGGTGGGTTTCGATAGCAGCCAAACCCATCAATGGACCAAAATCAAAAACCAAAAACTCTAGCTTCGAAAGAGATAGAGAGAACGGGAGAGATGAGCGATGCATCGAAGAGAGAGAGAGAGATCACGATCGGGTGGGTTTCGATAGCAGCCAAACCCTTCAAAACCCCAGCACTCCATTTGCCATTAAAATGGACACAAATCAAAAACCCTAGCATCGAAATACATACAACGACGAAGATAGAGAGAGAACGGGAGACCACAGGGACAGATCGAAGAGAGAGAGAGAGAGGACGGGTGAGATGGTTGCTATCGAAGCTAGGGTTTTTGATTGGGGCGCGGGGGTCTTCTTCGGATTTGTGAAAGGAGAGAAAGAGAGAGAACGGGAGAGAGTAGATCAGATGTTGAAAGAGGAGAGCTGAGAAATGACTGTTTTTCCCTTCAACATATCAATTGATAGCCGGATCAAATCTTGACCATCGGATTGCAATCGAACGGCTGAGAATCTCAGCTCTCGTTAGAATCTCAGCTTCCCATCTCTTAATAGACTTACTCTCTCTCTCTCTCTCTCTCTCTCTCTCTCTCTATATATATATATATATATATATATATATATATAACTAACACAGAAAAAAATACATAATCATGAGTACATAGTTCACAGACTGAGTCTAAACAAATGACTCACACAAAAAGCAACAACAGAACAGGGTAGCGGAAAACAACACACCAACATAAAGGGCTCAAAAGAAATAGATTGAGTTAACACACACAAAATACAAAAGACCAGCAAGAGAAGCAGTTTTATACCAGTGGAGATAGGAAAAAGAATTGAACAAGGCATAATTTCAACTACCGGATGCGGTCTCCAGCATGCTCGGCATGATCATAACAGCCCGTTGCGAAGCAAAGAAAATCAAACTCCAGTAACAAATAAAAGAAAATTCCCTAAAAAAAAACAAATAAAAGAAAAGAAAAAGAAAGTAGTTTTTGTCTTTAATGCTTTTTACCAAGTCATAGAGTACAAAAATATATAAACAGAAAATACAATATCGAACAAGTTTTTGTCTACATTCTACAAATGTCCAACCCCTAGTTACAATAGTTTTTTTTTAAAAGAAAATGGGGAGTATAGTCACTCTGTTTCATTAATAAGAAGTTAATAAAACAAATTCAGAGTGCTTTGCTCACATACAAAAATTACAATGCAGGAAATAAAACATAATACCTCTAAATTGAATAGGAGGGTGGGACAGATATAAACCAGTCCAAACATATGAGAGCATAGAAAAGAGAGGTCTCTTCAACAACGCCCTGGAGGGTGAGCAACTAAGTTATGCCATGTCATATCAATCCAAAGTGCGACCTATCATCACCTCATCATCATCATACTCCTCAACCTCGACAGCTCTAACGATTCTCCCTCTTGGTCCTACAGCCACAGCTGTAGCCAAAAAAAAAAGATGCATAATATGAGTAAGATTATCAGAAATACTATTACTAGTCCCATGAAAGTAAAGATTATTTTTGTCAAGCTATAAAACCCAGGTCGGTGCGGCAATAGTGATATACCACACTTTCCTCATCTCATGTTTCTCACTAGCGAAGGTGGTTCAAAACCAAAGATCTTCATAAACTTGTGGATAAACTAATGTGTCGAGGGTTGATAGTACCTCGCACAAAACGACCTTACTTCTGGGGCATTCTAAGAAAAGATTGACTTTTGATTCCGTTTGAGTAGGAAAGAAACCGCCGATAGTGCCGATGTGAGGTAATCTTTTAACTGGGTTTTCTCCAATCATAATCGCATCGTTGAGGACTAGTCACAGAAAAACTCCAATTTCAAAGGGGATTTGGTTTTCCATAGGATTGTAGCCAAATTTGAGCTACACCCTCTAAAGTGAATGCGGTTATAAAGAGACCTAACCGAGAAGGAGCCATTCTTCTCCACCTCCCAAGACCTACGGTCAGGACCTTGGGAACACCTAACCCCCGACTGACCAATATAAGATTGTAAAGCCTCTAATCTCAATTGAGATTCTGGATCAAGTCGCGATCTGAAGAGGGGTCTCCAAGATCCACGCTTCCAAGTCTTGGCGACATAAATAGTGGGTTGAGAAGCAAGCTAAAAAAGATCTGGGAATAACTCTTGAAGAGAGTGATTTTCGTACTATTTGTCCTACCAGAATCTGGACAACCGGCTGTGTCCAATGAAGGATGTTACACAACTATGAAATGAATCATATGCTTTAATTACTCTTTTCCAAAACCAATATACTTTAGAGCTCAATCAAAACCCAAATCTTCTCATCCCCTTTCGTAGAAGGTAACCCTGGATAGAATCATGCCAACCTTCACCATTAGGGTAGACCACTTTTCACCACCATTTGCCGATAAGGGCTAAATTCATGTCTCTCAGGTTAATGATGCCAAGCCCACCCCGACTCTTTTCCATGCAAGCTTTCTCTCATTTGATAAGATGGTAACCCTCTTTTGTTTGCATCTATCCCTTTCCAAAGGAATCTCTTACGTACCCGGTCAATCCTCTGAATGACCCACTTCGGGAATTCGAAAAAGGACATGTAGTATGTTGGGAGATTTGATAAAATTGAGTTGATGAGGGTCACCCTTCCTCCTCGTGACAGGGACTTACCTTTCCAACCAGCCAGTTTGGCTTCAACTTGGTCAATAATCAGTAGTAAGTCTGTTTTCTTAAGTTTTCCTGGTCAGATAGAAAGGCCCAGGTACTTAATAGGGAAGTAATTTAGTTTACAATTCAGACTAGCAACATGATCTTGTGCTTCTTCATTTGCCAATGCAATCAGAATGAGAGCGCTCCTGTGGAAGTTCAGCCCCGACCAGGCTTCAAAGCAATATATAAAATTCCTTCAAAAGTAATAGTCTCCCCCCAAATCCCCATTCCCAAATAGAAGGGTATCATCAGCATATTGAAGAATTGAGCACCAAGGACCGCTTCTTCCCCTAACTACTGGTGTAATCAAACTAGCAAGTCTACAGTTATCCATCATGCCTTTAAGAACATATTCAACAATAGTAAACAGTAGAGAGGAGAGAGGGCCCGCTTGTCTAAAGCCTCTACAACAAGAGAATGGTTTACCTACCTTTCCATTGACCTGAATAGCCAACTTACTAGTAGAGAGGCATTGTCTAATCCATCTAATCCATTTGACCCCAAATCCCCTGTTACTTAATGCTTCAAAAAGACAGTCTCATTCGACTGAATCGTAGGCTTTCTCAAAATCCAGTTTTAGCATGTAACTTCTGTCATTCGATATGACATTGATGAATGGTCAATTCTGCAGTAGTAGCACAGTCCAGAATACAGCGAACCTTAATGAAACCAGTTTGCTCGTTACTTATTATTCGATCCATCATCTTGCTTAACCTGTTAGCAAGGATTTTGGTAATTATCTTGACCGAGAAATTAAGGAGGCTGATAGGATAAAAGTTGCCCACTCTTCGAGAGTCTTCTTTCTTCAAGATCAGGACCACCTCCGTATAATTAATTCTTCCCAGTTTAAGGTTGTAGTCCTAGAATTCAAATATGATAGCCAAAAGATCATCTTTGATCTCATCCTAGAAGATATGGTAAAAGATCATCGGGAAACCGTCGGGACCAGGAGCTTTATCATTACCCATCTGGAAAACCACTCATTTGACTTCTTACACTGTGAACGGAGATTCGAGTAAGAGTAGTGATTGTTCCAGTCCCTTTGATTTGTTCTTCCAGAACTCCCCTCTTAATGGGACCTTAAAATCCTTTTTATAATAAAGCAAATTCTTGAAACGAGTTTGGAATGCTAGATCTATCTCCTTTTCTTCTTGAATCTGAACTACCTCCGTTTGGATAGATAATATGATATTTGATCTCCACCATGCGCTATCCACCCAATGAAAAAGGTTGTATTCGTGTCCCCCACTTTGAGCTAGGTAATTCTGGACCTCTATTTTCACTTGATCTCTTCTAGTTTGTACAGCTGAGATATATTCTCTCTTAACATTAACAGTCTATTGCATTCTGTTTAGGAGAGGGCGCTAGATTCCTCTAGTCTATCCAAATCATCAGTATTTTCAAGGATAGATTATTTGGTTCTCCAGGTAGTCGCAAATTGCATACGATTCTACTTTCTCAACTTAGTCCGAAGATGACGAATCTTTTCGCACCAGATCGCAACCACCACATTAACCCTAGTAGGGAGTATCCAATTTTCCATTACAAGATGGTGAAAACCCTGAATTTCCAGCTAACTTTTCTCAAACATAAATTTTTTCAGTATACTGGTCTGATGTTCTCCAGAGTCAAGTAAGATGGAAACATGATCAGAGGTAGGGCTTGGGAGTAATTTAGCACTAACTAGTGGACATTTCACCTCCCAATCTAAACAGACCATCACTTTATCCAACCTCGTCGGAATAGGAGAAGATTGCATATTGGACCAAGTATACAATCTATCTAGAATTGGAATGTCAACCAGTTCAAGATCCATAATAACTCAGTTGAATTCCTCTCTCTCAGCATCGCTGGAGCCACTGCCTCGATGTTCTAATGCAAATCTTGTTATGTTAAAGTCCCCCCCCACACACACACTAGCCAACGGTGTTGCCACTGCATTTGAATAGAGCGTAGTTCCTCCCAGAACATAGGTCTAGAAGAAGTAAGATTCGGGCCATAGACCACAGAAATTATCTACGTCCAGTTATCGCTACAACGTTGGAGAAGAACAGATAACGAAAAGTTTCCTTAAAATTCATCGAAACATGAGAACATATCCGGATTAAAGCCAATCGCGATGCCACCTGAAGCCCCATTAGGCGGGGAGATCTTCCATTCAAATTTCCTACTCCCCCCAAATCTCCTTAAGCTGGACATATGAGAGATTTTAGTTTCTTGGAGATCAACAACGTCAGCTTTAGACGAGTTGATAATGTCATTAACCATCTCCCGTTTGCCCCATCTCCCCATGCCCCTACCATTTCAGAGAAGAATCTTCATTAAGACCAGTGTTAGGGTTATGTTGAGGGGCGAGATCAAGATTGGAGACTAAGTTTAGTCGCTCAATTTCTGATGTGTCTAATTTTTATATAATTATTTGTACTCATTTAGCCATAAAATTATTTGTATTCGTCTATCTTATTAATAATTTATCTTATTTCCTTAAATTTCAGTTAATTAATTATTTTTGAAGGAATAAGATTTTTTTTGATGCAAAAGGTGAATATTTTCAGTAAAAATTAATAAAGAAAACAAGGAGAATGATTGACTAGTTTTTATTGATTTATTGAATTTTGAATTTTACAATTTGGCAACGTGGAAATCAAAATAGAAATTTTAATGGTCAACTAGGGGATGCAATAAAATTTTGGAATAAAATTTTAAAAAAATTAAATAAAGCAACATCACCTAATCTATTAACCTTAATCTTTAGGATTTGAATTAATTAATTATTTAAATATATATTTATCATATTAATTAATTAATTAATTAATTAATTATCATAATTAACTAACCTAATTTTAAACCTATATATAAATGTGCCTGTAGATTGGAAAAGGGGGCGTGGGTGTGGCAGCACGAGTTTGGAGGCGGTATAGAAGAAAAAGAGGAGGTTGGTTTTGGGCAGTTGGAACAGGAAGAAAGAAGGAAAAAAAAGGGGGGGGGGGGGGGGGGGAATGAGTAATGCTACATCCACTACCAATTTCACTACATTTCTCTTCACTACCTTAGGTGGTACATTCCAATAGGTAGGAGAAGATAGAGTAGGTGGGGAAACTCTCCAATAGGAGTCTGCCACCTAAGGTAGTGAAGAGAATGATAGTGAGATTGGGAGTGGCTGAAGCATTACTCAAAAAAAAATTAAAGAAGGCGGCTGGCTTGGTGTGGAGGCACGGAACTCGGGAAGAGAGAGAAACACAGAGAGAAGAAATAAGGCGTGGATTTTGATATGTGGATTTTCTGCAAAATCGAGTTTTTTTTCTTCTTCTCTTCTAATTTTCATTATGCAATCAAAGAACATGTTTGTTAATTGCTAATTTATTATAAACTAATTTTATTTTTCTAGGGTTTTGATGTACCATAGTTTTGAGAACACAATTTTGATTCCATATTATTTTTCTATTTTTCGATGGTTGTGTGTTTGATTTTTGTTCTTAATGCTTACAATTGTTTGGCCAATTTTTGTATAATTTATTGGATAATGAAAAAACCGAGAGGTAATTTGTGATTTAGAACTATAGAATTAAATATAATTGATTGAGCGAAATTAGAGATGATTTACTGCGATTGATGTGACTATAAAGAAATCCATAGAACTTAATGAGTCTTTAATTAATTAAATTTGCATAGAGATATTACAAACTGTTAGTTGGAGATATTTTTGATGTTGTTCGAGAAAAACATTAAATAATTATGAGATTTTGGTCTATAACTTGGAAAAGTAAAATTTGTTATTACATGGAAGCATGAATTGTGTGGGATAAACTAGGTGATATCAAAAGCCCTAGAATTAATTTTGCTATTAACAAACAACCAAATTTCGGATTCTGTTCCTTTTAGTTAGTATAATTCTTTCCTTAGTTTAATTTAGTATTAGTTGCTATTTTATTCATAGTTCTGGTTTTCCAAATAGTGGTTAATCTAGTCAATTTTGGACTCAATAAAATAATTAGTCCTTGTGGGTTCAACACTCCTTTCACTTATCTATACTACTTGCTGCGTTTTTGTATACTTGCAAATAATTCACATCAAGTTTTCGGCGCCATTGCTGCAGACTACTTATTCTTTTATTGATATTGATAATTGCTAGATTGTTACTAATTTTGGATTTTTTTTATTATTTTTTACTTTTTACTTTTTATTTTTTGTTTTTTGTTTTTTTTAATAGTCATATTTCAGGACATAGAAGTGTATCACAATGGCAAACGATGAGGAAAACAAAGTTTTGAGAGACTATGCTATGCCCTCTCTTAATGGAGTAACATCAAACATAAAGAGGCTGATTATTGAAACTATTAATTTTGAAATTAAACCAGCAATCATTCAAATGATTCAACAGACTGTTCAATTTGGGGGATTATCGCACGAGGATCGTTATGTTCACATTGCAAATTTTCTAGAAATTTGTAACACTTTTAAGCACAATGGAGTATCAGATGATGCATTTCGATTGAGACTCTTTCCTTTTTCACTGAGAGATAAGGCTAAGACTTGGCTAAATGTTCTACCACCCGGTGGTTGTTGGATCCTGTAGGCTGAGCAACAAACACTAGAGGGGGGGTGAATAGTGTTTATCAAAAATAAATTGCGGAATAAATAATTTCTCTCGGCACAGTCGACTTAGTGGTGAACCAGTCGACTGATATAGCCAAAATAAAAGAAATTTAAACTCTCGATGCAGTCGACTTATAGATAAGGCAGGCGACTGATGAAACAAAGAGAACAACTAATACTAGACTGATCAGTCGACTGATCCGAATCTGAGTCGACTGGCCAGACAAGTTTTGCAGAACTTAATTAAGCAAAAGTAAATGCAAACACAAGATAATCAATCACAGAGTACACAAGATATATCCTGGTTCGGTCCTCTCGACCTACATCCAGTCCCCAAGCAACCCACTTGAGATTTTCACTATTCTTGAAAAAATTACAAGAATACCCTACGACATTACGACAACAACCCTGTCTAACCCGTAGTCCTTTCTCTCAACCAGAGAAAGCAAACCCACTCTTCAACCAAGAGTGAAACGACACCGACTCTACAACCAAGAGTCAACAACCACTCTCCAACCGAGAGCAAAAGTACAGGAAGAATTTTTACAATCAACCTATAGCCTTGTTGGTGTATGTGTTGATGCACGAGGCTAAATCACAAGGTTGACTTCTATACTCAGTCCAGAGCGAATTCAATGCTATACTGGACTGAATGTAGAGAACCAAAGTGTATGAACTTTTAAAGCTTTGTTTCTCACAGAAAATCTCTTAGAAAGTTTTTCACTAGAATGCTCGGAAGTATATGAATTCAAGTTGTGTTAAGTTCTGTACTTTTCAGAGAGATATGAAACTCTATATAAGGAGTTTTGATCTTCTGAACGTTGGAAAACGGTTACATAACTGTCAACCAACGGATCAGGACTTTTGAATTTGAAAAACTTCGATTGAAAATCAGAAAACGGTCAAAAACTCTCGAACAGTCGACTGGGTTGCCATAAGAGTCGACTGATCAGAGTTTGAAAAATTTTAAACAGTTTTGTACTTATCAGTCGACTGGCAAAAGCTTAAGTCGACTGGTACTTAAAAGTTAAAATTCTTCAAACTGTTTTGACTTATTTTTGGGGGTTTTTAAGAGACACACATTGTAAAATTTTGAGTGTGTGTGTGTGTGTGTTGACAAGGCTTTACATCATACTAAGACTCAACAAGAAAATAAAATACAATGTTTATAACACATTTGAGCTTGAAGTCTTGAGTCTTGAGTCTTGAGTTTGAAATTTGATCCTTGTCTTCTTCATCTGTATCTGTTTGAGCTTGTTTGTTTGTTCAGCTAGAATTGTCTTTAGTCTCTGCACTGCAATGTTAGCTGTATAACATAGACACATGTTGTACTGTGTTGTGATCATCAAAATCAAGAATCAACATTCTCCTCCTTTTTGATGATGACAACACAATAGCTGATAACAGTTTATAAACAGACATACAAGCATAGATTTTGAAAACTCCCCTATTAAAAACACAATATGCATACATAAAATAAAAAACTTGATATGCAGAATGTATCAGTCGACTGGAGAATAGATCAGGCGACTGACCATAACATGAAGGCATTATATCAAATATCATAGATGCAGCAAGTTTCATAGCTGTAGCAGCAGTCGACTGTATCCTTGGATAAGTCGACTGACCAGAGAGATTTTGAAAAATATTATGCTGAAGTTGTATCACAGATAAAACATAACACAGATAAAACATAACACACAAATAAAACATAACACACAGACATAATGAACTGAACACATTCTTTCTCTCCCCCTTTGGAATCATCAAAAAGCATAATAATAACAAGAGTTTGCATTAAAAAGAAGGTCTAATACATAGAAACAAAACGCATTAAAAAAAATTACATAAAAAGAAAGTAATCTTCAATCATCTTCTTCGGAGTCTTCGTCATCATGTTGAGAGGGAGGAGAAAACTGAGAAGTGAAGAGATGAGAGAGATGGGCTACCTCAGAACCAATATGGTCTAGTTTGGAACCAAGGGATGAAAGATGTCTATCAACTGTGACTGAATGGTTCATTAGGTAAGACACACAGTCGTACATGGTTCGGGGATCATCATAATTGGCTTGAGGGAGAGGTGGATCATCAGAAGTAGAAGGTTGAGGGGCTCTAGGTCTAGAAGATGAACCTAAGGGAGCTTGGGACATTGGAGGAGACCTAGGAGGTGACCGAGTAGGAGCATCAAGGAGTTTCATTCGTGCCAAACTAGCACGATCGAAACACTCATATCGAGAGACTACATTTGTCTCAGAATCTAGATCAACTCCAAAAGAAATAAAGACTCTAGTAAGGAAACCTCCAAAGGGTAGAAAATGAGTGTGGTCTTGAAAAAGTTTGGAAAATAAAACTTGACCCCAATCAACAGCTATCCTACCAAAAATTGCATATATAGCCTTTTGTAACTCAGTAGAATATTGATCATAACTTTCCTTTTTAGGAAGGATGTTATAAGCTAATATTCTACCGACAAGCTTAGCAATTGGTCTTAGATTTCTGCTAGTCATTGGAAGTTGAGAATTTGGTAAGAGAATTCTAGATAATATTGAGGCATCATCTAGAATAACATCATCAAGATGAATTCCACCATCATCTATACCCAACATTGCATTAATCCTAGTCGGTGTTATAGTCATTTTAATATTTTTCACAGACGACCGGATTAAGACATCCCCATTTGGTTTTTGAACAATTCTCATATTTGTATAAAACAAATAAATGAGTTGGGGATAGTAGTTTGGTTGGTTGGATAAAGATAGAAACTCATAAAGACTACAGTTTTGAAACAGTGGAGTGAGGTTAAAACGATCTAAATCACCAAAATTTACAAATCTTCCAGGGAAGATTTGAATGGTACAAAATAGATACCAACGATCAAGTAGATCGGGACTCAAGAGGTATTGGGTGTATTCTTGTGAAGAGGATGTACCCTCGTGAGTTCTCTTAGATCTTTTGGGTGCCATTAGAGTTTTGAAAGGAGACAAGAAATCGAGATTTTACCAAGATGGAAGAGAGAGCAGCCAGCAGTCGACTTGAGATCTGGTCGAATGAGCTTCTTCTTCTCTTGCCTTAGGGTTTGGAAAATTTGGGGGTGAAATTGAGATCGGTAAAAGTGAGAAAGAGGGGATGGTAAAGGGTTTTTAACAGAGAATTGGCGGCTCAGATGCAAGGAAGAGATCTCAACGGCTAAGATAAGAAGTCACGGGTGAGAATTTGAGCAGTTTTATCTCAAAAACTGTGATGAAGACTCGCTGAAGACAATTTATCTCGCGACAGTCGACTGGTAGGGGTTATCAGTCGACTGAGTCGAGAAGAAAATAAAAATGTTATATCAACTAATCAGTCGACTGGTATATGAACCAGGCGACTGGTAAGATAAAAAAAATGTATATGTTTAAAAAGCAGTTCAGTCGACTTATACACAAAGATAGTCGACTTAACAGAAGCCATGTTCAACAAGTATCAATAAAATCACAAATTCCAAGTTCTCTCCTTAACTTAATGAAAGTATCTTCTTTAAGGGGCTTGGTAAATATATCTGCTACTTGTTTATCAGTAGAGATAAAGTCTAAAGATATATCTCCTTTTAAAACATGATCACGTAGAAAATGATGTCGAATATCAATATGTTTCGTACGTGAATGTTGAATCGGATTTTTAGATAGATTAATTGCACTGGTATTATCACACATAATTGAGGGTTTCTCAAATGAAATACCATAATCTAACAAGGTTTGTTTCATCCATAAAATTTGTGCACATGCCAAACTTGCAGCGATATATTCAGCTTCTGTGGTTGATAGGGATACGGAGTTTTGCTTTTTACTGCACCAAGATACTAGGGAATGTCCCAAAAAGTGACATGTACCACTAGTACTCTTGCGATCAGTTTTGCTTCCAGCAAAATCGGCATCGCTATAAGACAAAAGTTGAAAGTTATCGGTGCGTGGATAAAATAAACCATATTCAGATGTGCCTTTAATATATCTTAAAATTTGTTTCACTGCTTTTAAATGAGATTCTTTAGGACTAGATTGATATCTAGCACATAAACATACGCTGAACATAATATCTGGTCTACTTGCAGTAATATATAAGAGTGAACCAATCATACCTCGATAGAGTTTTTGATCAACACTCTTACCTAATAAATCTTTGTCAAGAGTAGTAGTAGTAGCCATAGGTGTGGATTTACTACTAGTACAATCCATGTGAAAACGTTTGAGTAATTCCTTTGCATATTTGCCTTGATTGATAAATATGCCATTTGAGGATTGTTTAATTTGCAATCCAAGGAAATAATTGAGTTCACTCATGTGACTCATCTCAAATTCATTTTTCATGGTATTAGCAAATTCTTGACATAGATTATTATTTGTAGAACCAAAAATTATATCATCAACATATATTTGTATGATTAAGATATCATTCTCAACTCTTTTGATAAACAAAGTAGTGTCTACTTTACCTATTTCAAATCCTGTTTCTAAAAGAAAAGTTTTTAAACGATCATACCAAGCACGAGGTGCTTGTTTAAGACCGTATAAAGCCTTTTTCAATTTATAAACATGATCTGGAAATTGTTCATGTTCAAAACCTGGTGGTTATTTAACATAAACATTTTCCTTAATAAACCCATTAAGAAAGGCACTTTTCACATCCATTTGATAAAGTATAAAATTCATAAAGCAAGCAAAAGATAATAAAATACGAATAGATTCTAGTCTAGCAACAGGAGTATATGTTTCATCAAAATCTATACCTTCTTCTTGATTATATCCTTGGGCAACTAATCTAGCCTTGTTCCTTACAACTTGTCCTGATTCATCTAACTTATTCTTGAATACCCATTTGGTACCAATGATAGTCTGATCAGGAGGTCTAGGAACTAAATCCCATACATCATTCCTTATAAATTGGTTTAGTTCATCTTGCATGGCATTCATCCAATATTCATTCTCACAAGCTTCTTGTATATTTTTCGGTTCAAAATCCAATAAGAATGCTGTATGAGAGATCATATTAACATGTGAACGTGTCTGAATACCATGGGAGATGTCACCAATTATTAAGTCATGAGGATGATCTTTAACTTCAACAAATGACTTTGGTAAAGTTGAAGATATCTCAATTGGATCAGTCGACTTGACTTGTTCTTCAGTCGACTGCTTTACGTCAGTCGACTGGGATACCTTATCAGTCGACTTATCAGACAGATTAGTTTGCTCTAAGGATTTAATCACATTATCTAAAGGTGATAACTCAGTTTCATCATCTTTATTTAATGTTGATGAAGGTAAGGATTCATCGAATGTAACATGCATTGATTCTTCAATAGTCATTGTAGACTTATTGAAAATTCTATATGCTTTACTCCTATTTGAGTATCCCAAAAAGATACCCTCATTAGATCTAGGATCAAATTTGTCTAAATTATCTTTTGTGTTTAGAATAAAGCACTTGCAACCAAATGTCTTAAAGTAAGAGACTTTAGGAATTTTATTAAAAAATAACTCGTAACAAGTCTTCTTTAGTTTAGGTCTTAGAAGAATTCTATTCAAAACATAACAAACTGTAGCAACAGCTTCAGCCCAAAAATGCTTTGGTAGATTGCTTTCAACAAGCATAGTACGTGCGTATTCTTGCAAAGTCCTATTTTTCCTTTCAACCACACCATTTTGTGGTGAAGCTCTAGGAAATGCAAATGAATGTGTTATACCATTCTTGTTGCAATATTCTGTAAATGTTTCATTTTCAAATTCTCCACCATGATCACTTCTAATAGTGACTATGGTTAGAGATCTTTGATTTTGAACACGTTTACAAAAATGTGCAAACTCTTCAAAAGCATCATTTTTATGTTTTAAAAAGAATGTCCAAGTGAATCTTGAAAAATCATCTACTAAAACAAACACATATCTACTTTTATTTAAAGAAGCAACTCTAGTAGGGCCAAATAAATCCATATGAATTAATTCAAGTGGCCTATTAGTAGAGATTACGTCTTTTGTTTTAAAAGTGGATTTGATTTGTTTTCCTAGTTGACATGCATTACATAGCTTATCCTTTTTAAAGGATAGTTTTGGCAGTCCTTTAACTAGGTTATATTTAGATAATTTTGAGAGATTTTTCATGTTCACATGTCCAAATCTTCTATGCCATAACCAAGATTCATTGTTAGAGGCTATTAAACAAAAATCATTTGAAAAATCATTGTATTCAAACACAATTCATAAATATTATTTTTACGAAATCCTTGAAAAATAACATTTTGCATAGTAGAATCATAAATTAAGCATGCATCTTTTTCAAAAACTATTTTATAACCTTTATCACACAATTGACTAATACTTAAGAGATTATGCTTTAAACCATTAACCAATAGCACATTTTCTATAATAGGGTTAGATATTTTACCGACCATGCCAATACCGATGACTTTGCCTTTGTTGTTATCTCCAAAGGTGACGGTTCCTCCATCTAAATTTCGAATGGTGGATAGTAGGTTGGCATGCCCTGTCATGTGTTTTGAACATCCGCTGTCTAATATCCAGCGTTCTTTCTTGGGTACCTATAAAAAATTTAAGGTAAATATGGTACCCTTTTTATTGGGTCCAAAGCACATTAGTTTGGGGGAAACCAAACCCATGAAGAGTTTGATCTTCCTCCATAAGCAGGAATATAATAGGTAGAATTACACACATTCAGTATATAAGAATTGATATAAGCAATTCTATCATTCTGATTAAGACTGATTGGAACCCATACTAGTTTGTTCTGTCCAGTCGACTTACCAGTGTTGCTCAGTAGACTGTTGGTGTACATCAGTCGACTGGTAGATGCACTAGGTCGACTTATAAGAGGTTTTGATCTCGTGAAATAAGATCCACTTTCTCTAGACAGACGACTGGTTGTATGGTTCAGTCGACTTAACCGAATGTTAGTATTACTCTTATCACTGAAAGTAACAACCTTTGGCTTTGCAAAGAAATCATACAACTTGTGTGTAACACTGGAAATAGATGCTGATTTATTCTTACTAGTATTTAAAACAGGAGATTCTTTTATAGAAGATTTCTTAAAACCAAGTCCAAATTTTTGACTAGATGTAACTTGATGATGAAGCATATCATTTAAATTCTCTTTGCCTTTGTTAAACTTAGACACGTTCTTTGAAATCTCTTCATAATTCTTTTTGAGAGTTTCAAGATCAGTATCTAAACTTGCAATGCGAAAATTTAAGGATTTTACTTCCTTATCAAGGTTAAGATTTTCTTGATTAAGTGTTTGATTCACTTTCTCAAGATTCTTAACTCTAATCTTTTCTTTCTTTAACTCCTGGAATATTTCATTAAAAGCATCAAGAAGATCTTCGGAATCATAATCATTACTTACATGTTCTTGTGCAGCCATAAAACATACATTTGCCACTTCGTTATTTTCATCCGTTTCTTCTTCGGAAGATGAATCACTATCATCCCATGTGGCTTGATAGGCCTTTTTGTTCTTGGCAAATTTGTTCTTTGGATATTTGTCCTTCTTGAAGTTGGATGATTTTCCCTTGTTCTTTGCATTTTCTAAGGGACAATCCTTCTTCATGTGACCTATTTTATTGCACCTGAAACATGTAGGAGGGTCATTAGAATCTTTAATTTTAGAATGAAACTTACCCTTCTTTAAGAACTTCTTGAATTTCCGAGTGAACATTGCTATTTCTTCTTCATCTTCTTCCTCATCTTCTTCCTCATCTTCTGAGTCAGTCATGGCTTTAAAAGCCAATGATTTCTTCTTTGCTTGGTGTGATTCAGTATCTTTTTTTCGATCTTCAAGTTGGACCTTATATGCCATGAGATTACCAACAAGATTCTCGAGAGTAAGTGTTGACAAATCATTCGCTTCCTCTATTGCTGTGGTTTTCTTCTCCCATTCTGGAGTGAGTGCTCGTAGAACTTTTCTGACCATCTCTGCTTAGGTATAAGTTTTTCCAAGCACCACAAGAGAGTTTGTGATGTCTGTGAATCTTGTAATCATCTCAGACACAGTCTCATTGTCCTTCATTCTGAACATCTCAAACCTGTGGACAAGAACAGAAATTTTAGACTCTTTTACTCTATTTGTTCCTTCATGTGTTACCTCGAGTGTATGCCAAATTTGATATGCGGTTGTAGCATTGGATACACGGTTGAATTCTTCCTTCGTTAGTGCACAAAATAAAGCATTCATTGCTTTGGCATTGTTCATAGTCTGACTCTTTTGATCATCATTCCATTGTGCATATGGAATGGTAGGGGCAGTATATTCCGTCTCTGTCATTTGCCATATCTCATAGTTGATTGATTGGAGATAGATTCGCATTCGGCACTTCCAATAATTGTAGTTCGTTCCATCAAATAGTGGTGGCCGTTGTGTAGATTGGCCTTCATGGTACTGATTTGTATATAAAGTAGTTGCCATAGCCTGTAACCTTGCTCTGATACCAAGTGTTGGATCCTGTAGGCTGAGCAACAAACACTAGAGGGGGGGGGTGAATAGTGTTTATCAAAAATAAATTGCGGAATAAATAATTTCTCTCGGCACAGTCGACTTAGTGGTGAACCAGTCGACTGATATAGCTAAAATAAAAGAAATTTAAACTCTCGATGCAGTCGACTTATAGATAAGGCAGGCGACTGATGAAACAAAGAGAACAACTAATACTAGACTGATCAGTCGACTGATCCGAATCTGAGTCGACTGGCCAGACAAGTTTTGCAGAACTTAATTAAGCAAAAGTAAATGCAAACACAAGATAATCAATCACAGAGTACACAAGATATATCCTGGTTCGGTCCTCCTGACCTACATCCAGTCCCCAAGCAACCCACTTGAGATTTCCACTATTCTTGAAAAATTACAAGAATACCCTACGGCGTTACGACAACAACCTTGTCTAACCCGTAGTCCTTTCTCTCAACCAGAGAAAGCAAACCCACTCTTCAACCAAGAGTGAAACGACACTGACTCTACAACCAAGAGTCAACAACCACTCTCCAACCGAGAGCAAAAGTACAGGAAGAATTTTTACAATCAACCTATAGCCTTGTTGGTGTATGTGTTGATGCACGAGGCTAAATCACAAGGTTGACTTCTATACTCAGTCCAGAGCGAATTCAATGCTATACTGGACTGAATGTAGAGAACCAAAGTGTATGAACTTTTAAAGCTTTGTTTCTCACAGAAAATCTCTTAGAAAGTTTTTCACTAGAATGCTCGGAAGTATATGAATTCAAGTTGTGTTAAGTTCTGTACTTTTCAGAGAGATATGAAACTCTATATAAGGAGTTTTGATCTTCTGAACGTTGGAAAACGGTTACATAACTGTCAACCAACGGATCAGGACTTTTGAATTTGAAAAACTTCGATTGAAAATCAGAAAACGGTCAAAAACTCTCGAACAGTCGACTGGGTTGCCATAAGAGTCGACTGATCAGAGTTTGAAAAATTTTAAACAGTTTTGTACTTATCAGTCGACTGGCAAAAGCTTAAGTCGACTGGTACTTAAAAGTTAAAATTCTTCAAACTGTTTTGACTTATTTTTGGGAGTTTTTAAGAGACACACATTGTAAAATTTTGAGTGTGTGTGTGTGTGTGTTGACAAGGCTTTACATCATACTAAGACTCAACAAGAAAATAAAATACAATGTTTATAACACATTTGAGCTTGAAGTCTTGAGTCTTGAGTCTTGAGTTTGAAATTTGATCCTTGTCTTCTTCATCTGTATCTGTTTGAGCTTGTTTGTTTATTCAGCTAGAATTGTCTTTAGTCTCTGCACTGCAATGTCAGCTGTATAACATAGACACATGTTGCACTGTGTTGTGATCATCAAAATCAAGAATCAACAGTGGTATTACTACTTGGGAGGGACTTGTACAAAAATTTCTTGCATTTTTGCCAGCAAAGACATCGAAACTATGGAATGACATTACCACATTCACTCAATTCGAGACCGAGTCATTATATGATGCATGGGAGAGGTAAGAAGAGCTATTGGGAAAGTTTCCTCATCATGAACTTCCGAAGTGGCTACAAGTGCAAACATTCTATAATGGTTTGGGAGCTACAAATCGATTTATGGTTAAAGCAACAGCTGGAGGTGCACTTATGAGCAAAACTCATGAAGCAACCTATGAATTTTTAGAGGAGATGGCATCTAATAATTACCAGTGGTCTTCAGAGAGAACAATGCCAAGAAAAGTAGCTGGAGTTTTTGAACTTGATTCTATTACTACTTTAACTGCAAAAATTAATATTTTATCTCAACAAATAGGTAATATGAATGTTAATGCTATTCAATCTAATATGATTTATGATCTTTGTGCAGAAAATTACTCAAGTGCAGATTGCCAAGTGGGGAACCCTTTTGCTCCATCAAATGTCGAACAAGCAAATTTTGTGTCAAACTTTCAAAGGCAAAACAACCCTTATGCAAACACATATAATCCAGGATGGAGAAATCACCCCAAATTTTCTTGGAATAATAATCAAGGAGGAGCTAGACCACAACAAAATTTTCAACAACAAGAAAAGAAGCCGACACTTGAGAAGATGTTCATGCAGTACATGTAAAAGACTGATTTGACAATCCAAAATGTTGCAACTTCAACTTCAGCTTCAATTTGCAATATTGATGTTCAAATTAGTTAAATTTCAAATATTCTTACAAAAAGAACGGCATGAACATTATCTAGTAACACAGTGTCAATCGCAAGGAGCATGTCAAAGCAATAACACTTAGAAGTGGGACAACAATTGAGCAGCCACAAACCCAAACTGCCAAACAAAATGTGGTTGAAAAGCAAAGTAAGATCGAGCGAATTGTGGAGGAACAAACGTAGCAGGTGACCAATCACCATTCTAAGAAGGATAAAGGAGTTTCAAGCCAAACAATTTCAGGGGAGTTTAATTCTGACACTTATCCTAATTCACCTTATGATCCACCTATTCCTTTTCAACAAAGACTTAAAAATAACAAGTTTGATAATCAGTTTTCAAAATTTTTGAATATTTCCAAGAAATTGCATATTAATATTCCTCTTATTGAAGGTTTAGAACAAATGTCTAAATATACTAAATTTTTTAAGGATATTTTATCAAACAAGGGGAAGATGGAAGAGCATGAGATGGTGATGCTAACAGAAGGGAGTAGTGAAATTTTACAAAAGAAGCTGCTTCCTAAACTTAAAGATCCATGGAGTTTTACAATTCCTTGTACTATTGGAAATTCTTCTTTTCATAAAGCATTATGTGATTTAGGAGCAAGTATTAATCTTATGCCTTTTTCGGTTTTCAGGAAACTTGGTATTGGAGAAGCAAAGCCTACCACAATTTTATTGCAATTGGCGGACATATCTATCAAGTACCCAAGAGGGATCATTGAAGATATTTTGGTGAAAGTAGATAAGTTCATATTTCTAGCTGATTTTGTAGTGCTTGACATGGAGGAAGATGAACAAATCCCTTTGATTTTGGAGAGAACCTTTCTAGTTACGGGGAGAGCTTTGATTGATGTTCAACAAGGAAAACTTATTTTGAGGGTTGAGGATGAGCAAGTAACGTTTGATATCTTTAAATCCATGAAGTTCCCTACTGAAGAACAATCATATTTTCAATTAAGTGAAACTGATTTAATTTTGGGCGAGAAACATAAGGCTGAAGTTGAAAAGTTACCAATCGAAGTATGTCGAACAAATCCAGCAACTTTTGAATCTGGGAAAGAAAATATTTTTGTATATGCTATTTATTTGGATGCTGCACCATCTATTCATCCATTTTCTTAACAGAAATTCAAAGAGGTAGGGATATCAAAGACACCATCTTCAAGAAAGAAACGACTCAAACTCGAGCTTGAATCTAATCCACACCTTAAGAGAAGTATTAGAAAAGATGTTCTTATGTTGTTGGATCTTGGCGTTACATAACCATCTCAGCTACAACATCTGGCTGAAGACTTAAAACTTAGCGCTTCTTGGGAGGCAATCCATATTTTCTTTTACTGCATTTAGATTTTCTTTTTCTTTTAGTTTATTCTAATTTTAATTTTTGATTTTATTTTGTAGAACTGCATGAGTTTGGAAGTCAGCGGGCAGAGCTATTTTAATTTCTACACCTACATTGATGGCTATTTTTTAGCATGATGGAGTCAGAATCTGGAAAATTGTTTCAAAGAGCGATCATAGAAAATTTTCTTAGCTTTCCAGAACAAAAAGAATCAGGCAATGTGTACATCTATAGCTCCAGATATCACTGAAACAATGAATGTCACGCGTCTAGAGTTTTAACACGAATCAAGGAAGAAATTCTGAACTTTTCACATTCTTTTTGTTTTTGTTTTTTCCTTTTCCATTGAGGACAATGTGATATTCAAGTTTGAGGGAAGGGGTACAATTTTTTTTTATAATATTTTTTATATATTTGAAAAGAAAAAAACAAAACAGAGTACTGCAATTGGGCTTACCATTACACTTTTGAGTTCTTTATTGTGCTAAAGTATTGAAATATTTTTTTTAGGATAGACAATTGCTTATAAAGCAAGATTAAGCATACCTATTTACTTTAGGACTATTGAATTTCTAAATTCCTTACACAATTGTAACATTCATGTGATTATACATAAAAGAAAAATGTGATGCTTTTTCTTGTGATTATCCCCTTAGATCTAGTCCTAAATAGAGTTTAAGTAAATAGAGTGATAATGATCAAATAATTGAATGAATAAAGTTTAATCAACTCCAATGTTTTGAGTTGCTCAGTAACTAGGGGTATTCATCACCAATGTTTACTTTTACGTCAAACGACAACTTGAAATATGAGTATGCAAAAACACTCTAAGTGTGTGACTTGTTGAGTAACCGGATGAATACATCACAAATGTTTGCATTCGCGTCAAAAGACAAGAGATAACTTAGAGAAGATCAACACACACACAAAAAAAAAAAATCTAGTTTACTACTCAGTTTGTAGTAGTGAGAAGGGGTAATCACAGATGAAGTTGTTACATACTATAATTACATTAATTTCATTTCAAATATGATTGGATTTGAAATTATGAATGAATATTAATTGCACTGGAGAAAGAGAGTATGCTTGGTTTTACTTTATTTGATATTGTTTATATTTTAAATTGAAATTTTGATGCTTGCATGATAAGATCTCTTGGTGTGATGAGTTGAGCCTATTACTGATTATTATTCCTTTATTCATGGTTTTATTTTTTGCTCGAGGACAAGCAAAATCTTAAGTTTGGGGGTATTTGATGTGTCTAGTTTTTATATAAATATTTGCACTCATTTACCCATAAAAATTGCTTGTGTTCGTTTATCTTGTTAATAATTTATCTTATTTTCTTATATTTCAGTTAATTAATTATTTTTGAAGGAATAAGACTTTTTTGATGCAAAAGGTGAATATTTTCAGTAAAAATTAACAAAAAAAATAAGGAGAATGATTGATTAAATTTTATTGATTTATTGAATTTTGAATTTTACAATTTGGCCATATGGAAAGCAAATTAGAAATTTAAATGGTCAACTAGGGGGTGCAATTAAATTTTAGAATAAAATTTTAAAAAAATTAAATAAAGCAACATCACCTAATCTATTAATCTTAATCTTTAGGAATTGAATTAATTAATTAATTAATTATATATTTATCATATTATTTATTTAATTAATTAATTATCATAATTAACTAACCTAATCTTAAACCTATATATAAATGTGCCTGTAGATTGGAAAAGGGGGCGTGGTGTGGCGGCGCGAGTTTGGAGGCAACATAGAAGAAAAGGAGGAGGTTGGTTTTGGGTGGCTGGAACAGGAAAAAAGAAGAAAAAAAAAGGGAAAAAATATTACAGAAGGCAGCTGTCATGGTGTGGAGGCACGGAACTTGGGAAAAGAGAGAAGAGTAAGGGGGGTGGATTTGGATACGTGGATTTTCTGCAAAATCAAAAAAAAAAATTGTTCTCTTCTAATTTTTATTATGCAATCAAATAACATGTTTGTTAATTGCAAATTTATTATGAACTAATTTTATTTTTTTAGGGCTTTGATGTAGCCTAGTTTTAATAACACAATTTTGATTCCATATTATTTTTCTATTTTTTCTTGGTTGTGTGTTTGATTTTTGTTCTTAATGCTTACAATTGTTTGGCTAATTTTTGTATGATTTATTGGATCATGGAGAGACCGAGAGGCAATTTGTGATTTAGAACTATAGAATTAAACACCATTGATTGAGAGAAATTAAAGATGATTTACCGCGATTGATGTGACTATAAAGAAATCCATAGAACTTAATGAGTCTTCAATTAATTAAATTTACATAGAGATATGATAAACTGTTAGTTGGAGATATTTTTGATGTTGTTCGAGAGAAAACATTAAATAATTAGGAGATTTTGGTCAACAACTTAGAAAAGTAAAATTTGTTATTACATGGAAGTATGAATTGTGTGGGATAAACTAGGTGAAATCAAAAGCCCTAAAATTAATTTTGCTATTAACAAACAACCAAATTTCGAATTCCGTTCATTTTAATTAGTATATTTCTTTCCTTAGTTTAATTTAGTATTAGTTGCTATTTTATTCATATTTTCGGTTTTCCAAATAGTGGTTAATCTAGTCAATTTTGGTACTCAATAAAATAATTAGTCCTTGTGGGTTTGACACTATTTTCACTTATCTATACTACTTGTTGCGATTTTGTATACTTGCAAATAATTCACATCAATTTTCCAGCCTCGAATTTTATTCAAGAGGAAAGTGTTACGTTCAATATCGCCTACCACAAGACCACAGGTTTCGACAAGATAAAAAATCTTGGAATAATTAAATTTGGAATCTAGGAAGGAATGCGTACCTCCACCATCGATTTTAGCTAACTTAGCAGCAACTGCATTCTCCAAATAGTCACGTAGGGACTTCACATGAGCCCTCTTAGCAGTTTCGTTGACCTTATAACCATGCAAATATCTTTGGTGATCATAGTCAACTTTAGTAGCCGTCAATTGCGATAGATAGGTAGATGCAACAAAATCTTAGGTAGAATCTGTAGCGGGACATAACTGAGTATCTCCTACAAAGTCATCTTCAAGTTCCGAATCTTCCTCTTCATATAAATCTATAATTTCTCATCGTCATCCTTTGCTACAATCAAACCTTACCTGATCAAAGACTATGATATAATATTGGTCCTATGTGTCAATAGCCCAGATGGAAGAAGAGAGTTGGACCCCAAATTGGGCCCAACTAACCTATGAAGCCCATACTCCTCAAGCCCAAATGCAACGGGTTGAATTTGCCTACCACATGGCAGAATCTCATTGATGGGAGCAACGGTCAGCGCGTTGGAAGAGGCAACGATCACATATTTCCCTGGGGACTCGCTAATGCCATGTGGCACATGCTCATATGTGGAGGCAGTCGATCTCGAATGACCTAGACCCACGCGAGTCTCGATCGCCTCGATTCCCTCTTCTCCATCTTCAACGCTTTCTTTTTGTTCCTTTCTTCTAAACTCAGAGCCGCCTTTCTCCATTTGTGAAGGAGCTAGGGTTTCGAGCTCTTCACCATCAACCTCTCCACCTACAAAATTACTCTTTTTTTTGTTGCCTTTCTTTTTTGGTGAAAGAATCCCTGAATATAGCCTGGTTCTTTCGATATCTTCATCGTTTCTGAGTTTCATTTTTGCCATGGATTTTGAGCGCTTTCCATTTCCATGAGAAGCTCTATGAGGGCTCGAGAGACCCATTCCATTTTTCACTACAGCCTAAACCTCCACCGCCTTCCTCATCTACATCCAAAAGCTCAAAATGGCAACTTTGTTGTCCATCTTTTGTCGCATGTGACTCTGTGGAAACCCTCCTCCTCGTTGAACACTGCTATGATGTGGCCCTTATGAGTTCCTCAGATTCGTTTCTGACAAAGGCGTTTGACTTCTCTGCCAAACATCAGGCCCGTTGTTGCTAACCAATGGTAGATATGTGTTCTTGCATGATCTGGGAGTAATGCCCGGTGAATGTGGCTCCCGCCGATCACCTAGCGCCACCTGAAGAAGTTCCCTATGAGCTCTGTTGAATTCATGAGACCTATCGATAGCTGAGTCAATCTCTAGTGACGCAACTTGCTTGTAAGTCCTTTCATCTCTAGGTGAATTTTGGGCTAGATTCTTATGGGAGGAAGTCGGTTGGGACTCCTCGGTGAGCACTGCCGTGTCAAGAACAAATTGAACCAGATAAGCTTCCTCAATCATATAAAATTTTGTGAATCTAGGCATTTGATCGATATTTAGGGCTTCAAATAAGCACCCTAGCAGACACCAAATTGGACTTCTTCACTGTCTTGGGATCAATAGTAACCACCAATCTGAATTCCAAAACAATTTCTTGAATTGCTTATTTTTTCCAACAATGAAGTGGGATGTTATGGTACCAAATCTAGTATGCGTTCCTTTGTGGTAATTCAGCACCAAAATTAGGGGTCCATTCAGAGAATTGAATTGTAAAATGGTCGAAGTCCACCACTTCCAAAGTTATCAAATCAGCTAGCTTTTCTGGCGAAGGAAAGGAGATTAGGAGCTGAAGGTGGAAAATCTTCTTGACCACCCACTCTCGCTTACCCCTCATCGGCCATCGAGAGTTGAGTGCATCAAATAGATGATTCTCCGACGGTCTATCAGACTTAATCTTTGCAAACCCGCACCATTTACGAATCCATTGCTCTTCTTGCATGACAATTGGTAGACTACTTATTCGCTTAATATGAGTGGGATACTCAGGTGATCTCCCCCTTAAAACTTCTTTGTTCTTGTATATGGGATTGGGCGAAACATTAGAACACACATACAACATGTGCCTCCACTTTAGACATTTTAAACAGCGTACTTTCTTAGTACATTCAACCGTAACGTGGCCTAAATATCCACAGTTAAAGCAAGGCACAGGTTTCTTTTTCCTTTTTAGTTGGTTTTCATGGTTCCATTAGAATTTATCATCTTCTTATATGATTTTTTTGTTAACCTGTTGTCCACTCTCACCCACCCTCCCTCAGTTGGATTAACTTGGTGTAAGTGATCACCATTTGAGTGTTGTACTCCGAGCGGTGCTGCTAGATTCCCATGTGTAGCCCTAGCAGCCATCGGAGGAGGCTCGTGCGTTGGATTGCCATGTTGAGCCTCTGAAACACTAAGCTGTTCCTGAATAGGGAGAGGGAGATTGGGTAATTGGGTGATTGGTATAGTATGATGTGGAGGGGGGAGGTGGGTTGTTGAAGAACATGCGGGATATTGTAGAGAGGAGAGTGTGGGTGAGTTGAAGGTGGTGGGAATTGTTTCTGATTGTGTAAATGTTGTTGCTGAATAGAGTGTTGTTGTTTGGGGGCATAAGGTATGTGATGTTGGAAATGGGTGCTTTAACACCATTTTATGAACCAGTTTTGAAGCAATATTTTGAGTAAGATCCACTACGAATTATTGAGATATCTTTATGGATTTGTATTCTTCTTTGTGAGTACATCAAAATCATATATTTACTTACTCAAAACGGTTATGGGGTGAATAAGAAATTGTCTCCCAAAGTGAGACACTTGATGTCTGAAAATGGATTGTCCCATATCGAAAAATTCATAAGAATTAGAATGGTATATGCAATAAACCCTTTCTTGGCATTGTAAGATAGCAAGCCAGAATGCTCTCTCTCGCTTGCGCAGGGGGGGGGGGGGGGGGAGGGTGCAAATTTCATACCAGATTACATGCGGCTTGTGTATGCCCGCATGTCCTGCGGATACGAATGTCGGTCGACCAAATGAACCCCACCCTGTGCGGGGACTTTTTTGCTCCAGTTTTGGTTTTTCTGATCTGTAATGGTCGAAACCATTACAACCCATTTTAAATTGAGAAATGATTACAGTTTTGTCTGCCGTTACTGTTTAGTCATTCAATCACATTTCTGCTATTACAGATGGTGCATTCAACCTCATGTTTGTTTTCCTCTGGCCCTATATATAGAGGTCGACCATTACAACCCATTTTAAACCGAGAAACGGTTTTGTCTGCCATTATAGTTTGTTCATTCACTCACCTGTCTGCATTGCATATAGTGCGTTCAACCATCTGTCTATTTTTCCCTGGCCCTATATATAGAGGCTCCTTCTCCCCTCATTTTTACACACCAGAAACTCTTTTCTTCCTCTCTGTTCTACTATTTTCTTTCTAGTTCCAGTTTGGTCATTTGGTGATAGAGTTCAGGTGCTGTTTCAGTTCAGGACCGTGGCGTGATGCTACAGTCGACGCTCCTCAGCCATTGTACTATGGGAGACAGGCGCCTTTACACTCTCTAGCACCCGGACTGGGCGAATATTTTTTAAGGGTAATATGTGATACACAAGCCTCGACTTTATCGGTTTGAATTTATATTTTGTTGTTTCATTTTATTTTATTTTGTTCAGTTTTTTGACATCTTCTCCTTCTCTATTTTTTTGCCTCTCAATCTAAACTTGCTTTACTGCAAACAATTTTGTAACAAACTTAAAACAGAATTTTCATTTTACTTCTTTGATTTTGAGGCACTCCTTTTATTTTCTTGTTTAAATCTGAAAAATTACATTCATGTTGTGTGTTTTCAGAATCGAAATGGCAACTACATCGGAGAATGTTGTTGTGGCTGAAACGGTCCAAGTGTCGACTGTTGATGCGACGCAAGTGCCGATCGTTGGTGTGGCGCGAGTGCCCGTACCTACCGTTGTACCTGTCTCAGTCTCCCAAGGAGAAAACCTGAGAAGTTCAATGAGCCTAAGGGAGAAATCTCCAAGTTGGGGCCTAAGGGAGGAATCTCCAAGAAGCCAAAGTTTCAAGGCAAGTGCTTCAACTGTGAAAAGTTGGGTCACAAGTCTACTGACTGCAGACTACCTAAAAGGAACAAGAACATAGAAGCCAATGTAGTTGAAGGCATTGATCAGGACGTTTCTGAAATCAACCTCTCAGCTACGGTTTCGGAGGTGAACTTGAAGGCATTGTCAGTTCTCCAATAGACCTAACTTTACATTTATCCAAGAATAAAGGAGAGAGTATTTCTCAAGTAGAATACTCTAGAATCATAGGCAGTCAATATACTTAATGAGTTTTACAAGACCAGATATAGCTCATGCAGTTAATAAACCAAGCAAATATACTAGTAATTCTGTAATCGAGCATTGGCAAGCGATTACAAGAGTACTGAAGTACTTGCGTTTACTCGTAATTATGGGCTACATTATACAAGATATCCGATTATACTTGAAGGATACAGTGATGTGAACTGGATATCTAGTGATAATTCAAAGTCCACTACTGGCTATGTATTTACACTGGGTGGTGTAGCAGTTTCGTGGAAATCCTAGAAACAAACAGTGATCACTAAATCCATGATGGAATCTGAATTTATCGTACTGGACAAATGGGGGGACGATGCTGAATGATTACGCCACTTCCTTAAGGATATTCCTAGGTAGACAAAGCTTGTGACTCCAATCTGCATCGATTTAAATAGTCAATCTGTAATTTGTAGAGCACAAAGCAATATGTATAATAGTAAATCTAGACATATTCGTCGAAGACATATTACCATCAGACAACTACTCTTTACTTGAGTTATCTCTGTGGACTATGTAAAGTGAAATGATAACATTGCGGATCCGCTAACTACAGGTTTAAACAAAGAGTTAGTTGATAAACCATCGAGGAAAATGGGACTAAATCTAATGAAAGAATAAGTCGGTACAATGGAGACACACCTTAGTTGACTGGAGATCCCAAGATCTAGGTTCAAAGGAACAACTAAATTGTAAAGACCATATTAGATCACTGTGGGGATTTTTCCATGTCCATTCCCTTGATGAGACAGTGATGCTCATAAGGTAAGAGGTTAAGCTAGGCTTTTGATAATTCTTATGTGGCAGAAATCCGAACAAAGTAATGCGGGTTACTCGTAATTAAGAAATCATCTATGTGAGAGAAGAGAATGGTTGCTTCCAAGGAAATAGTTTAGGAAAACATTCCTGTTAAGCTCTTGCAGAACCAGACGTATGTTCATGGCCAAAATAAATATAACTTAAATGCATAAAATAGTTCGAGAACTTAAATGCATTAGGAAGATTCATGTACGAGATATGTCATCGTTTACACAAATGATAAAATAGTTCAAGGACATCGCGTCTACCATTTAGTTAGTAAAGTAAACATATTTTCATAAGGGAATGTTCAAAGGGTAACACCTACTTATTCTATGTAGGTTTCAACTGTTAAATTCTGTCACCAAGTCTATTGTGTCTAAGGTCGTCAATTTCATTCATGTGGAAAATGTTAGAAAATAGGTGTTTAAACACTATTTTACGAACCAGTTTTGAAGCAATTTTTTGATTAAGATCCACTATGAATTAGTGAGAGATCTTTATGATTTTTTTTCCTTCGTGAGTGTAACGCCCCGGGCCCCACTCAAACAAATTCCAACAATTGCCCACCACAGGCTGCCTTTCAAAATGTGTCATGACTAGTTGGTCGCTCTTGATCATAAGCTTCCTAATATATACACACACAATCCTAACTCACTTTCCATGTGGAACTAAGTCACCACCACCTACCATGAATACCATGGCCCCATAGTAATTAATTCATTCTTTCTATAGATTCTATACACACACTACCAAATCTATATGCCCATCAAACCATGAATTAATTACTAAGCCCACCATGAAGGCCCATCTCATACGGGGTATTACATACACCTTACCTTAAGAACCCAGTGTCCTTAATGAGCCTGATACTTGCAACCAGATCCAGGATCTCTTTCTAGCCGATGTGGAGTGGAGTACCCTGATTCTGCTAGCAGTACAACCCTACCCGAGACTCTAGTTATCCATCAGTGTACATCTACTAGCTCCATCTCATGCGTACCTCTAACCCACTCTGACCCACGATTGGTGTCGAAAGTCGGCTCTAATACCATTTGTAACGCCCCGGGCCCCGCTCAAACAAATTCTAACAACTGCCCACCACAGGCTGGCCTCACAAAAGGTGTCCAGACTATTTGGTACCCCTTAATCTTAGGCAATCTAATATATACACACACAATCCTAACTCACCTTCCATGTGGGACTAAGTCACCACCACATACCATGAACATCACGGCCCCATAGTAATTAATTCATTCTTTCTATAGGCTCTATACGCACACTACCAAATCTATAGGCACATCTAACCATGAATTAATTACTAAGCCCACCATAAAGGCCTATCTCATACTTGGTATTACAGTGAGTACATAAAAATCATATATTTACTTGCTCAAAATTGTTTTGGGGTAAATAAGAAATTGTCTCCCAAAGTGAGACACTTAATGTCTGAAAATGGGCTGAGGGGCTTTAGTCTCATATCGGAAAAATCATAAGAATTAGATGGGTATATATAATAAATCCTTTCTTTGCATTGTAAGATAGCAAGCCAAAAGGTTCTCTTTCGCGCGTGCAGGAAGGGGGGGGGGGCAAATCTCGGATCGATTACATACGGCTTGTGTGCGTCCGCACATCTTGAGGACATGAATGCCGGACTAACTGAACCCCACCCCGTGCGGGGATTATTTTTGCACCATTTTTTGATTGATCTGTAACGGCTGCAACCATTACAACTTATTTTAAACTGAGAAATAGTTTTGTCTGCTGTTACACTTTGTTCATTCACTCACTTGTCTGCTATTACAAAGGGTGCATTCAACCACCTGTCTGTTTCCCCTGGCCCTATATAAAGGCCCCTTCTCCCCTCATTTCTACACACCAGAAATGATTCTCTTCCTTTATATTCTGCTCTTTCCTTCCCGGTTCCAGTTTATTCGTTCAGTGATAGAGTTCAAGCATTATTTCAGCTCAAGACCGTGGCATGATGCTACAGTTGACGCTCCTCAGCCGTTGTACCCTGGGAGATGGACGCCTTTACACTGTCTAGCACCCGGACGAGGTGAATCTGTTTTAAGGATATCGTGTGATACACAAGCCTCGGCTTTATCAGTTTAAGTTTATATTATGTTGTTTCATTTTATTTTATTTTGATCGGTTTTTCAACATCTTCTTCTTCTTCTTTTCTGTTTTGTACCTCTCAATCTAAACTTGCTTTACTGCAAACAATTTTGTAACATGCGATACTTCGACCTTTCTTCTTTAACTCTTCTTCTTCCACTATCAACTGCGATGGTCAACCCGCCCGAGTGTCCTCCCCTTTTGAACATAGTAGGCAAGTTTGGAGACCGTTGGTGATCCTGAAGAGGGGTTCTTTTAAGCCAGACACGGCTTGTAGGAGGACCCCCTCTAGGAGCCCGTCCTTTAGCTGGAGAAGATGAGCGATGATGACAATGGCGAAAGCCACTTCGAGCCTGATGATGGTCTCTCTGAGGCCTAAACTGGGGCTGATGATATCTTCTGAGCTCATCTTCATTCCGACTAAGGGATGACGATCTAAGTTGGTGTTTCTGAGGGTTTTTTCTACGGGTAACAGATGCTTGTGTTGGCTTGGGGTGAAAGCGGGTGTGTTGTTGCACTATCGATTGCAGCAGCATTGCTGGTTGGTTCAGCGAAAGGTTCAGGTTGAGATTTGGGTTGGACCATCTCTGTAGGCCCACACCCACGCATCTCAGATTCTTAGGCTCAATAATATCCATCGGAGGGAGTGGGGGGTGGTGGGGAGTAGTCGGGGGGAGGGAGAAAGAGATGGAGGGAGAGAGAGCAGTAGATCAGTTGTTAACTTTATCTCCATTGATTGTTGCATTCCCAAACTCTTAACTGGACTCATTTTCCAGAAAATTTTGCCGTACTGCCCTACTTTTTGAAAATATTTGGCGCTCTGCCCCACTTCCGAAAACAATTAGCGATCTGCCATTGTTTAGGACACGTCAGCATAAACCGTTATTGAAAATAACGCATAGGTTATTTACATGCCGTTATTTCCAATAACGGCATCTATTTTACATTTTTTTCCATGCTGTTATTTGGAATAACGGCATCAGTATATTTCTCTGACAAGTGTGAATCTTCTAACTTTAAAAAACTCTAAGTGTGAAAAAAACTTATAAATAATGCAGTTATCCTGAATAATGGCATTCGAATGACTGATGCCGTTATTGGAGATAATGACATCAGTTATATATAAATGAACTCTTGCCTTTGTTTAGAAACAGAGAGAATGAATAATAAGTTAATTTTTTTTTAAAACTTATTCGTCTGAGAGGATAAATAATAAGTTACTTTTTATAAAAAAAAATATAACTGATGTCGTTATTCCAAATAATGGCATCAGTATTGAGAATGCCGTTATTTGAAATAACGGCATATGTTATAAGGTTTTCACACTTGCAATTTTTTCTCTAAGTGGAGACTGTAAGCTGTCGAAAAACAAAACAACCTATGTCGTTATTCCAAATAACGGCATGACACTTTTTTTTCAAATAGATGCCGTTATTGGGAAGAACTGCATCGAAATAACGTATGCCGTTTTTGCCAATAACGTTTCCTGCGATGTGTCCTAAACAAGGACATATCGCTAATTGTTTTCGAAAGTGGGGCAGAGCGCCAAATATTTTCAAAAAGTGGGGTAGTAGGGGCAAAAAATGATTGGAAAATCATTATATCTAGTTACTGTAGTTATGTTTAAATGGTATTAATTCAAATGGAAAAGTTGCTGGCGGGCAACGTTGGAGGATTAATCCACAAAACTCTTCACCATCCCGGCCCGGATGCACAATACTCTCCAAATTTTTTTTTTAATTCTTATTATTATTATTACTATATTTTTTTAAGTTAAAAAAAATAGTTGAAATCGATGCGCAAACCCGCGATCCAATTCCACCCAACCCGGATTGGAAACGAATGGGTTCGTAGGTTTGTCGGGTCGAGATTTTGCTAATCCAATCTAGCCCAACCCGGCCCGGTTAACAAACCGACTTGATCCGAACCTGCCATATATATTTCGGTTCCAACTCAGACGAGTTCGATCCGACCCGGTCCGGTCGACCTAATTGCCAACCCAAAGTGGAGGAGAAAGGATAGAGCGCCATAGGTGTTTTAAATCATTTCTGTTTAATAAGGAATGATAAAGGACGGTACAATAACACTTTTACCAAGAATCTACTTTATCTCGCAAGTTTTAACTGGAAGAATAAATTCTATTTACAATGAAAATTCTCACACCTTTCATAATTAATTATATTTCAAACCATAAAAAAAATTGAAAAGACAATTCTATAGCTTCAGTTGAATGAATCCATCCTGGTCTTCTTCGAGAACAAAATAATTGAATCCATCCTAGTACTTTCAAGTTTTCTCTACAAAATTTATTTCAGCCTCCTTGAATCGATTTTTTTTTGTTTAGATCCTTTAGACCTATTGTTTGATAAATTATTTGCTCCAAATCCACTCAAAAATCTGTACATCGGTTTGTATTTGAAGTACTTTTTGCTTAGTGTGATTTTTAACTTGTAGACTCAATCCTCACTAATTTTTTAAACATTAAAACATGATACATTAGTACTTGTAGAATCTTCTCCATCTAATATTTCTCCTGCAATATTAGGCCCTCTTCTCCATCTACATTAGGTTGTTTCTATTCCAGGTGCCCCTACTTTATCACCCCTGCCCACCACTGTAAGTCTTCTTCCCCCTGCTTTAATTATTGTTTGGTTGGGTATTGCTCCGTGCTATTGGTGTTTTTGTTGATGTGTGTGATCGCTGTGGTTTCTGTGTGCTGTATTTTGACTTGGTTTACCATTGGATTGGTATTGTGCGCTCTTGCTTGAGCGCCCTGTTGCATGCGGTTACCTCATTCTCCTTCTCCCCATTATCTCTCTTCCCTTCGCCTCCATCTCTCTATTTCCTCTCTTTATCCCATTTTCTTTTCTCCTTCTCTCCTGGTTCCCTTTTCTGAAGCTCCCAGCAAGGGACGTTTGCCCCTTTGGCTTCGGTGTTGCCATTGTTGCCGATTTTCCGCTGTGGGCTTTTGTTAGGCCCATGGATCAATCATGGGTCGAGGTTGTTAAAAAAAATAGAAATAAAAAAGATATTTCTCCCAAATCACTTTCTGGTTTTGGAGTTTTTGGCCTTAGGCCCACGAAATCGTATCGTACCGCTCTTCCAGATCCTTCTTCCCTTAAGAGCTCCTGCCCTCTCCTTCGTTCCACCGCCTCGTCTTCCTCTTCCTCTCTAAATTCCTCTCTTCGCTCCTCTTCTTACTGTTACCGGTGCCTCCAGCCGAGTCATTTGAAATTTTTCTGCGTAGCCAGGATGAAGTGTTTATTTTGTCTCAAAGACGGCCACGCTCGTCACCGTTGTTTCTCTCTTCAGAAACTCTTAGGCCTCTCTGTGGGCGTTCCGATCGCTGATTCGGTGTTAGAGGCTCTTGATTTTCCTGCGCTACAAAAGAAATTAGCCGAGCTGCCTTCCTCTAAATTGAAGAAGCAGAAAGCCCCTTCTCGTTCTCCTCTCCTCCCCACTCCTACCTCCGGACCCCGACGATCTCCCCCTGCTGCTCCGACTCCCTTGAAGTTGGCTGCGTCCTCCCCCCCTCCTGTTAAACCTCTCGTGACTCAAGTGTTTTTAGCTAGCACGGAGCTTTCTGATCGTCTTAAGATCTACAGTAATTATGGAGCTATTTCTTTCTCCGGAGGTTCCATCCCTTTCTACACCCTCAATGCTTTTCTTTGTAATTGCTGCAATGTTAAAGAGTGGGATTGGGTTCTCTACTCGTGTACTAACGGAGACGCGGTTATTCAGTGCCCCTCTTCAAAGGTTCTCGACGATCTTTGCGCTAACCAGTCTCTATCCATCGGTTCTATTTCTATGACAATCCGTAAATGGGTTTCCTATTCCTCCGCCTCTAAAGCTCTAGACCTCATTTCCACCAAGGTTTCATTGGTTGGTCTTCCACCATTCTGTGACTCTCTGAGGTTGGTGGCTTCTTTCACCAAATGTATAGGAGAGATCATTAGTATCGCTTCATGCGCTCGCTTGGCTTCGGGCAGTATTCAAGTTGAAGCTTTATTTCGATGCCCTTCCCCGAAGGAGCGTATTGAAGCTTACTGCCTGAACGACGATATCTCCTCATTCACTGTCTCTGTCCAGTACCATGAGTCCTCCATCCCCCAGGAATCCTCGAAATCGGGATTCGTCCTTATTCCCCCCCTGAGTTTCACCCGGGTTCATCCTCTGGCCCCAAGTCATTGCCCTCTTCCGGGAAGTCGACCCCTCAACCTTTGGCTAAGAAGACTCTTACTCTTCCCCGTAAGCCTACTGGCTCTGCTGCTCCTCCTAAGATTTCTCCTGCTAAGTCGCCCAATCTGGTTTGGATCAATCCGGATCGATCTTCGCAGCCACTTTCGATGCCCACACCTCCTTCCTCTTCTCTCCCGCCTATTCAGATGCCAGTGCATACTAACAGTGCTCAGGTTTCGTCCCCCTCTCCTACCAAATCTGAGAGCTGGCCCGCTTGGGATGCCAACCCTGCCTTCGCTTCTGACTGGGAGCAATTCCAACGCTCTGCTCACTTCCCTACTTCCAGCACCACCCGTCCCTCCTCTGCCTCTCTGTCTATTAAGGCTCCCTCTCTAGCTAAGGCCCAGGACTGGACTGCTAAAGATGATCTGCTTGGCGATGATGTTGCTGAGCTTGAACTCGCACATGCTTCCAAACAGGTCCATTTCTTTTCTTCTTCTTTTGATTACAGTTTTTTCTATCGTTTATCGATTGTTGCTAGTCGTTACTTTTTTGTGTTGGAAATTGCCTTTCCGACTTTTAAGCTTGCACCTGTTGGTCTAGTTAAGGCCTTATGCTCTATCTCCTCTCTTTCTCTTTCTCACATTAAGCTTGCTTCTGACTTACTGTCCAATTGCATTAATTCTCACAAGGCTCTGCCTCCCGAGTTTCTCCCGGTTGCTTGCGGTCTTAGTGCCCTTAAACCGTACCGTTCGAATCCCATCTCTCCCCTTAATGACCCCTACGTTTGCCCGGTGATGGATTGTTCAGGCTCACTGCCTTCCTCCATTCCGGAGCCTTTGTATTCTAGAAATTTTCATTCCCCCGTATCGCCTACTAGCCCCTATCGATTGATTCGATCGAGCGCCCGTCTTAAGGCCAAACGATCGGCATCCTCAATAACCGTTCCCCTTTCTAACCCCAACTCCCTGCCCCCTCCTTTGGGCTCTCTTTATCATCACCAATTTGATGACCTGTCGGATTCCGAGATGTTATCGCTCGCCCAATCCTTAGGCTTTTCCCTCTCCTCCTATTCTTCTATCCCGATCTCCTGTTTTAGAGAGCTAGAACGTACCTGAGTCCAGGAGCACATTCTTAATCATGATTCGTATCTCCTGGAATATCCGGAGCCTCAACTGCCCCGCCAAAAAAGGGCCATTTTTTACCTTATTGCTTCTTCTCACTGTGATATTATCTCTATTCAAGAATCTAAGATTGAATATCCCTCCCCCCGCCTTTACCGTTCGTTAGGAGGTTCTTCTATCACGAATTGGATCTCTCTTGACGCCATAGGCTCTAGAGGCGGGATTCTCTTTGGATTTACGGACTCAGTTTTCTCTTTAATTTCGATCCACCGCCTTAATTTCTTCCTAATTGTGCAACTGCACTGGCAGCTTCTCGATTGTGTCTTAACGGTTATCTCTGTTTACAGGCCGTCGACTTCTAATCGGCGCCCTCTTTTCTGGCATGAATTCCGTTCCCTTCACCATTTCGTTCAAGGTCTCGGTTTTTTCTGTGGAGATTTCAACATTACTCGTTTCGCCTCGGAAAGGTCGAACTCGGTCTCCTCTGACTCCCAATCGTGCATCTTCAACGATTGCATTCGGGATCTCCAATTATCCGAAATCCCTATCAATGGCAGGGCTTTTACTTGGTCGAATCAGCGTCTTATCCCATCTTTCGCCAAACTAGATCGGTTTCTGGTTGCTCACTCATGGTTCTCTAAATTTCACAACTCCTACACGAAAGCTCTCCCCAATCCTTCGTCGGATCACGTGCCCATCGCTCTTTTCTCAGACTATCACTTTCCCCATCACCACCAATTCCGTTTCGAAAAGCCTTGGCTTCAAGATCAGTTATTTGTTAAACTGGTCGAGGAATGCCTCGCTTCCATTACTGGATCTCGCGGCCTTGGCAACTTGATTCTTAAGCTCCACGCCATCAAATATGGCTGTAAGATCTGGCGCCGCGAACGTCAAACCAACACCAATTTCCTCAAAGAATTTCTGCTCGGATCCATTCAGGCTTTTGATCTGATGGAGGAGCAAGCTCCTCTATCTCATCACGCTCTCCAAGAGCGTCTAGCCTGCAAGCGCTAATACGCTGATATCCTCCTACAAGATCATTCTAAATGGGCTCAAAGAGCCAGAGTTTATTGGCTGAAAGAGGGTGATTGTAACACCGCTTTCTTTCATTACTTTGCCTCACATCGCAGGCGCTGCAACCATATTTCGGTGATTCAAGATCAGGGGGCGGAGTTGCGCTCTGATCCTGATATTCACCATGCATTCCTATCCTTATCGGTTCCACTAAACCTCGCTTGATTTCTCTTGACTGGCAGCAACTCTATGGTCCCCCTTCCATTGATCTATCCTCTCTAGAGGCTCCTTTCACAATGGATGAGATCAAGTCTGCTGTCTTTGCTTTAAAAAGTGATTCTGCGCCCGGACCGGATGGATTCCCGGCTTTCTTTTTCCAAAAATTCTGGTCTTGGCTCCAGGCTGATCTATTCGATCTGTTCCAAGACCTGCATCGGGGCTCTTTTTCCTTCGATCGCATCAATTATGCCCACATCGTTCTTATCCCAAAACTGGCGGGTGCCAATTCAGTGGCAGATTTTAGACCCATTAGCCTTATCAATACTTCGTTCAAAATTATCATGAAAGTTCTTGCGGTCAGGCTCAGTGCTATTGTCCCGCCTCTGATTGACCCTGCCCAATCAGGTTTTATCAAGGAGCGTTTTATTCTTGACAGCGTAGCTGCCGCTCAAGAGATTATCACGCTTAGCCACCATCACAAATTAGAGGGTATCCTTCTTAAGCTTGATTTTCAAAAAGCTTACGATAATGTTAATTGGGACTTTCTCTTTGATATCTTGCTTCATCGTGGCTTCGGTCCGAAATGGATCGGATGGATTAAATCCAGCTTGATCGCTGGTACTTCTTCTATTCTTATCAACGGTTCAGAGGGCCATAAATTTAAAATCAAACGTGGCCTCCGCCAAGGAGACCCACTTTCTTCCCTTCTCTTCTCTCTGGTAGCGGACGTTTTCAGCAGGTTGCTTCGCAACGCTCGGGAAGTTCACGCCATTGAGGGTATTGGCCGCTCCCGTCATTTTGATGGTATCCTCAACTTGCAATACACAGACGATACCATTATATTCACCAAACCGGAGCGCGCTTCACTGCGCAATCTTAAACTTTTGCTTTATTGCTTTGAACAAGCTTCCGGTCTGGCCATCAACTTCAACAAATCCTCGGTATTGTGGCTCGGCGGAAATGATAATCGCAATATCGAGATCTCTCAATTTTTTAACTGTCATATCGCTTCCTTCCCCATCTCTTATCTGGGTATTCCCTTGAGATGGGGTAAGCTCCACAGATCTGACTGGTTCCCCATCATCGATAAAATCGAGTCCAGGCTGAATGTCTGGACTGGTAAGTTGCTCTCCCGAGGAGGAAGATTAATTCTTCTCAACTCGGTTCTCTCTGCTATTCCTCTCTATATGATGTCTTTCTATTATCTCCCTTCTTGGGTCCCCAAAAGGATCGATCAAATTCGTAGCAATTTCTTTTGGTCTGGTGAGGCTCTTTATAAGCAGGGCTCACATCTGTGCAATTGGAACATCATCTGTTCGTCCAAAGCGAACGGTGGACTGGGAGTTTTGAACCTTCGTGATCATAATCTGGCCCTCTTAGGTAAATGGCTGTGGAGATTCCATAAATCTCCTCATTTATCTTTTGTTCAATGCATTAGAGAGTATTATTTTGGTTCCACTCCTTGGTGGCAGTTCAGTTCCCCTATCCATCGTTTTGCTTTCCCTTTCTGGAAAGGAGTCTGGAAGGTTTCCCCGGCTTTCCAGTCCAGTATTTTTAGGCTTTGTGCTGATGGATCGAGAACCAAACTTTGGACCGATCTTTGGCTAGGCAACACCACCATTGCCTCAGCCTACCCCTCTCTTTTCAGTCTTGCTGCCAATCCGGATGCATCCGTAGAGGAATCGTTCGTCTGGATCAATTCTACTAGGGTTTGGAGTATCCCTTTCTATCCAATTACCTTCCCATCTTATATTGGATCAGCAACATCTGATTGCATCTCTCTATCTCTTCGAGTGGAAACACTCGGAGGACATAGGTTGGCGATGGAATGCCTCTGGATCTTTCACGGTTAAATCTTTCTACAAGTTCCTCAATTTCCGAGGCATCGTATCCCCTACTGCAGATTTCATCTGGAAATCCTGCACTCCCCTCAAGGTTAAAATTAACTCGTGGTTGGCCCTCAACAACAAGCTCCTCACTGTCCAGGTGCTGAACAAAAGAAACTAAGCGTGGGGGCAACTCTGCCCATTTTGTTTGGAAGCCTCGGAAGATGTTGATCATCTTTTCGTTGGTTGCACCTTCATTCGTCCCCTTTGGAAATTAGTGACGCTCGCTTGGGTCAATCCAGCTATTCCATCTAACCTTCTTTCCTGCTGGAAATCCCCCTCGTGTCTCCCTAAATATAGTAAGGGATGGAACCTTTCTGTCCACATTATTATTTGGATTGTCTGGATGGAAAGGAACCGTAGAGTATTCACGCATAAAGCTTCCTCTAGCTCTTCCCTCATAGAAGACCTATTATTTCTTTTTAAATTTTGGTCTTCTCAAATTAAAGATGCTAATCAACAGTATTATAACTATCACCGTTTAGATGAATCCCTTAATGTTCTTTCCAGACTCAATGCACTATGAATCGTTCTTTCTATAATTTCTGTTTGGCTTTTTTATTCTATCATTGATTAGTTCTATCCCTTATCAATGCATTGCAGACTAATCGGTTGTTTCATTCATCTTCTCACATTTTTCTTTCTGGTTTTCTGCGACTTTTGCAGGAGTGATGGCTTAGCTTTTGGACCTTCCCTTGTGGTCTTCTAAAGCCTTTTGATTCTGGCGTTGTTCTGTTGAGTCGCTAGCTCATCTTATTTTGTTGACGCCTTGGTTTTGGTCGGGTTTCCACTATGATGCTGATCTCTGTTAGCTGGGCAGCTCCTTAAATAGGATTCTCTGGTTTCTCTTTGGTTGTTTCTCTCTTTTTTGTGGTTGTCTGTGGTAACAAGTTAGGTGGGTGAGCGTGAGATTGTATATTATTGCGTTCTAGCTCCTTGACTTGTAATCCTAACTGGTGATAACCTCCTCTGGGGGCTCTCTGTACTGTTTTATAATGTATGTTCTTTGGAGAAGGGTCCTTACCCTCCTATGTGCATTTTAATGCTCTGTTTCTTGGATTTTGGTGTAGTTGTTGCTTTTTGTTCTGAGTTGTTATTCTATTGGATTCCTATGGGATTTCAGGCGCCTATTTAGGCTGCTGAGCTATTATTTGTTTTTCATGCTATTGAGTTCGTTCGACGTGCTGGCTGTTTGTTTGGGTTTTTGCTAGCTTCCCTTATCCTTGGTTGTGGGACTTTTTTGGTCATCTTCGGGAGCACATCCCTGTTCCATTGGCGACTTGAGGTGTTGTGGCTTTTGGCCCTCCTCCATCGGTGCATCGCCGTTCTTCAGGTCCCAGCCTAGACGGGTGTGACTATCTCCCCCTCATCCTTCGTGATTGGATGCTGATCCCCGACTGACAGCGAGCTGTGTCCACGCCCTCTGCTCAAGCGGCTCTAGCGTTGATTGTGGTTGTTTGCGTTAGCGCTCCCCGACCAGACCGTCTTCCTAGCTGATTGAATTGTTGTTTCTGACTGTACAGTGTCTTTATTTCCCGCTTTTTTTATTAGCTTTGATTGTTTTCTGCGTCTTTTAGGCTGACGCTTTTGTTTTACATCTTGTAAAACCTTCGATTAGTGTCTTGTACTGTTATTATCTTTTTATCTATATATTTTTTTGATCGGGCTGGAGTCGGTTGACTCTATCCGCTTACATCAAAAAAAATATTTCTCCTGCAAATAACATTTAAAAAATATATCGCTGGACATCCATGCTGTCAAAGTTATAGCGTGTGATCCCTTACAAGATATTCCATGTAGACGTTAATGTGGAGACGCCAACTTCTACTAAAACTCCCCCTAGCCCAAGGTCATATCCACCTCTCCAAGATATTCAAACGATGTGATCTCGCTTGAATGAACCTACTGGGAACAATAAACTAGACACTTTCGGTGTCAGGAATGTGTCTTGAATACTCGTGGTTCAGATTAGAACAAGGTAAGATGAAGCACGGGGTCGAAGCGTCGAAAAGAGTAGAAGGAAAACAACAGCAACAAGGTGCAGCAAAGTTGCGGTGGACTGTCCTGGGAGACGGTTGACCGCACCCCCGACTGCATACCCAACCACACACCCGACCGCAGTTGTACAGGGTTAGGCCGAGAGGAGGATGGTCAATTGGTCTTTTTGGATGGTCAACCGGCCGCGGCGCTGTATTCGTTTTGGGTCTCAATTTGTTAGGTTGTTTTAGCCCAAATTTTCAACTCCAAGTTAGATCGTACGACTCATATTCAGTTACTTCTTCTACATGTTATATCGGACGACTGAGAATCAAGATTAAACCTATAGTTCTCTCTATTCTTCTATATATATTATAAACTACTCAAATATGAGAGTAGAGTACTTCATTGATATTTTCTTCATTGCAAAGAGAGGCTTGAGAGAGATAATTTTTGGTGAGTGAGTTTAATTTCTTGTAATGAGTGAATCAGTAACTCCTTGTAATTCTTTCTAGTTGAATATCAAATCTCCCTATATTTTTTCTCGGATTAAACGAAAGCTAACGGGGATAAATTCTCGTTGTGTTTGTGTTGGATTGGTGGATCTACCTGTTTGCTCAATTGATTTATCTCATCTACTTCGACTTCCTCATTTCTCTATTTAGTTCTGCTGCGACAACGGGCATTCGTTGACGTCCCAATCCCAACATTCGGAAGATTGGGCTTTGTTGCAGCTAGTCGGGTTTTCATACTCTCGTTAAGCTGATCGAGATTCCGGTGACCCCTTTTTCAATCATCACCTTACAACCTAACTTTCAAATTATTAAAACTCCACCCCGAGATACGTACCGAAAGTCTCATGTTTCCAAAATTTCCTTTGAAGTACTTATTGCTTAGTGTGATTTTCAACTTGTAGACTCAATCCACACTCATTTTTTAAACATGATACAGTAGTTTCGTCTACTTGTCGAATATTCTCCTTTTAATATTTCTCCTATATATGACAGTTCAAGAATATCTCGCTGACATCCATGTCATCAAAGTTCTAGCTTGTGATCCCCTACAAAGATATTCGATGTAGAGGTTACTGTGGAGACGCCATCTTCTACTATAACCCCACCTAGCCCGGGGTCATATCAACCTCTTGAAGATATTCAAATGAAGTTGTGTCGCTTGAATGAGCATAGTGGGGGCAATGAACTAGACACTTTAGGAGGAGTGAGCTTTGTTGCAGCAAGTCAGATTTTCATATTCTCATTAAGCTGATCGAGGTTGTGGTGAACCTTTTTTCCGATCATCTCCTTACAACGTAACTTCCGAATTGTGAAAACTCCACCCTAAGATATGTACCAACAATCTCATATTTCCAAAATTTCCAGAGACACTAGGCTCTGCTTCATTGAAGGATCGTGAATCACATTCTACAAAGTGAACCCCTTCTAGTTTGAAATCTCCAAGTCTGCTATTTCCATACATGCAACTTCAGAAAGCTCACCAATATCTATTCTAAATGAAAAACTTGTATATATAAAATGGTTCTCTCTCCAAATCAAGATGCCAACTAGAATCTACGTCACAAGAACTCGAAGTAAGAAGACAATCTAATTTATCATCTAAATCATGACTAAGTTGGAGAAGCCAACATAAGGTTAAACTTTAATTTTTATTCCTCTTGACGGTTTCATGGAGTGTTTCTTACAGATCAATTATAGATGTTAGGTGATAAGAATTCATTTAATTTTCAATATATAAGGAATTTTAGTGTGGGTAGATGAAAATTTTTGGAGGAATATAGTTGGGGAAGGGGGGAGTTATTGGAATTTTTCCCAATCTGTCCCATTTTTTAGAAGTTTTTCTCAAACTGCCATACTTTTTTTAAAAATTACTAAATTGCCTTACTTGCTTTTCGAATGTGGTTAAAACCTCCTCGCTTTTTCAGAAAGTAAGTGTAAGGCTTTTGATTTTCGAAAGCCTAGACTCATTTTTTTAAAAAGCGACTGGATTTTAACCAAACTCGCTTTTTCAAAAAACAAGTGAGTCTTTTTGGTAAATACTTTCAAAAGTGAGACAGTTTGGTAAATACTTTCAAAAAGTGGGTCATTTTGATAACAAGTTCTCAATACCTCATTCCCTTCCTCCTCAACCTCCCACCTCCCCCACTTCCCAATCTCATCCCCATTTTCACAAAATGCCGACCACATCAATACCTCATCTAGAATTTGGTTGTATTGTTTTTGTAGGAAATTTGATTTGATCTTTATCTGAATTGTTTTCATAAAATAACCCAATTTGAAATTTGGGGAAGTTGAAGTTTCTACGACCATTTGGAGAGATGAGATTTATTTTGATTTCGAGAGAGTAAATCAAAGAAGAGAGAGTGGGAGGTTGCGAGAGGTGGAGGTGGAGGTGGTTGCAAAATGGTAGGTTGTCGAAAGGACAGAGAACTGCCCGAGTTGTAGCAATTAATGGCAGCACAACAATGCCCAGGTTCAAGTGGAAGGAAGGGGGATAATAATGACACGTACAATGCACGTATGGGGTATTATTTTATAATTTTTTAAGAAAAATATATCATTAAAAATGAGGATGGTGGTGGCTATGAACAGAGGGGGAAGAGCAAGAGGATGAGGTGGTGGCAAATTAGAGAAATGAGAAATGTTGAAGAGAATGAGGTAGTTGAAATTAAAATCTCTTTTAAGTTCGAATTATTTTATTCAAGAAATACGATGCATACATATCATGAGAAATGAGAGTGATCTCTATAAACCCTAAATAAGAAGAAAGGGTGAGGGTAGACCAGCAACCCGTAATCATCCCTTCGAGGGTTCTTGATATTTGTGAGGATGAGATTGTGGTAGAAGGTGCCGACAATGCTAATTAGGAAGAGAACAAGCCTAGGTATTTCAAATCGATGAATTGCAGGCTACAAGATCAAAAAAATAAAATATAAATATAAATAAATAAATAAATAAATAAATAAATAAATAAATAAATGAATGGCTTCATCGAAGAATCTGGCTATGGAACTTAATACCAAAATGACCACTTTTTGAAAGTATTTACCAAACTGTCCCACTTTCAAAAGTATTTACCAAAACAATCGACTTGATTTTTGAAAAAGCGAGTTTAGTTAAAAACCAGTCTCTTTTTCACAAAGCGGGTCTAGACTTTCGAAAATCAAAAGCCCCACACTCACTTTCAGAAAAAGCGATGCGAATGAGACAGTTTGGAAATTTTAAATAAAGTAGGGCAGTTTAAAAAAAACTTTCAAAAAGTGGGACAGTTTGGAAAAGATTCGAGTTGTTGAAAGGGTCAATCTAGTCAGATTAGTTAGAAGAAGAAAAAGTGCAACAAGGGGGGATTCTATACGGAAATGTTATTTCCTTAGAGGTCACCCAAAATTTTGACAATTTCTAATAAGCTACATACAAATATATATTTCCATAAACACAATAAGTAGCATAGTTCTACTAAAAAAACACCTACAAACAAAATTGTTTAAGTTTAAATTATCCAAGGTAACTTACTTTGATTTTAACACCACTAATGAGATTACACTGACATCAGTATAATCTTGCGTTTAATTCATTTGATTAGGAATCCGCACGTGCGATGCACGTTTTATGAGTTAGCACGTGCAATTTGTAATGGGGATATGCACGTGCAATGCACGGATTTGATGGAGGGAGAGGAAGAGACGGTTTCGATTTTTGAGAGAACAAAATTTTATGGAGATTTTAAATGTGAAGTAAAAATTACAGAATTAATCTTATATATTTTTTTTAGCTTTTATGTATATGGGGACATGATAGTAAAAAGTCACCAAAATGAAAGTTTGCTTAATCTATAACTATTATAATGGGAGAGATGGGGTTGGTAATTAATTAACAATTTTTTGTATGTGTGCAAACACGTGCAGCGCACGTGTTTGTGGTTTTTTTGTCTTTTTCCTTTCTCCTCCACGTGCATCGCACGTGCACGTGTTGGTAGATTTTTTTTGTCTTTTTCCTTCTTCCTCCACGTGCATCGCATGTGCATGATACTAGTAATAGTATAGATGGAATGGGGCCCATATCGTTGTTGGTGTTTATGGTGTTTATAAAAATAGAGAATTATGGTTAAATTACTTGGAATTAACAAAATTCTTTGAATCTTTAATACCCCTTTTCTTTTTTCTAATCCTTTTTTTCCCGCTGTGAAACCCAAATCCCGCCTTTGTTCCCCACTAGTCACAAGCATCATAAAACTAAAACTCTAAAACAATTTATCCAATTTTATCGTCATCACTTATTGATCCACTTTCTTCGATCTTAATCAATGAATCTGAGATATAATTCATCATCCTCCTCTTTCTCATTCACTGATCTCACACTTGGAGAGCCTAATGGCTTCCAAGGTACTTCTACTCGTAATTTTCCCCAAATCTCCCCCATTTTGTAATATTTACGCTTATGTCATTCTTCCAATAAGGAAAATGTTGTATCTTGGCTATCTCTCATGAGAAGCTGGAGTCGTTGTCGTCGAACACAATGGCTTCTCTTGCAATCTCATTCTCGAAGGTTTTTGACCTTTTTCATTTCACTAACGGAATTACTTTATTTTCCTCTTTGGTTCCATCATATAAAGGACTATAAAAATTATCTTCGTATTTTATCAATTTATTTTCTTGTCCAAGTTGGGAGCTCTCGTGCATGGACATCATATAAATAGGCAGGCTAGATAGAACCAAAATAATTAGAATTACCCTCATCCCAAGTGACAAGTATCTCCCTTTCCATCCTAATAACCTCTTATGGAATCGTTCAATTAATGGCAGCAATCTTCATTATGCAGCTTCCACGACCTTAATGGAACCCAAAATATTTCAGAGGAAATTAACCCAACTCACGACCCATCAAATCTGCTAGTATTTTGCCCTTAATTAGCCCACACCTCCTAGAGGAATTAAGCTACTCTTATGAAAGCTCACTTTGAGGTCAGACCATTTTTTAAAGTTGTGTAAAATCTCCATTATGACAAGTGCCTTTTTATGCTCGTCATACCAAAAAAAAAAAAGGTTTCATTCACATATTGCAAAATACTCACTACATCCTCCACTCTTCCACCTCCCCGACTCCTTGGAAAGAGACTTCCCTTCGAACACTTTGGACCATCTTTTACAACCATCCATGATAGGAAAAAATAGCATGACAAAAATCTATTCTCCTTGTCATAACCCATGTTTGCACATAAAATTCTTCCATGATTCCTCATTAAGTCAAACCGTCGACTTTCCCCCTCAAAGACCCATTGCAATCCATTTCCACATTTGAAAAACCCTTTAATTGAGAGTCATATGCCGTCTTGAAATCTAACTTTAATAAAAATTTCTCATCACTTTTCTTTTTGCAACGAAAAATTTACCTTCTGCGCCAAACCAGCACCATCAGAAATCACTCTCGACTTGAAGAAACCCATTTAGAAGATTTTATTTGTTTTCTCCAATAAAAAACATGGCTAAGACCTAAGAGCATCCATAGTTGTTTGCTATAGTACAATTTTTGCCATTTTATAGCAAAGATGTCGCTGCAATCTTTTTTTAAAAAAATTATAATATACAAAAAACTTTTAAAAATTAAGATATTTTAGTCGTCCGTTAAATTTTTCGTTGAATTTGTTATATTTTAACATTTCAAAACAGCAACAAACCAACGAATTTACTAATTTTATTTTGTCATTTTGCCATTTTGTCATTTTTTAACTACAAGACGATGGATGATCTAAATTGCTAAAAGCCCTTTTAACTCGATTTCCTTCTTTTTAGTTTTCTCTCTCTCTTCCTGTTCCCGCTTTAAAACCCAAATATCACATGGCATCATATAAAAGTTATTAGAAGAAAAAAAAACCTAAAATAATTCTCTCTCCCCCCCCCCCTCCCCCAGTTTCACGAATTTTTTGCAGTACTAGGCTACTTTTTGAAACTTTTTGCGATTTTAGGCCACATCCCAAACTATTAGCAATTTTGGCTAGCAAGTGCCACGTCAGCATCGGCCGCTATTGGGAATAGCGGCACACATTGAACTCCCACACTTGGCAGATTTGTATAATTGCAAACCACTTGGAGTAACTGAGGTCGCTATTGTCAATAGCGACCTTGTATAACTAAGGTCGCTATTCCCAATAGCGACCTCAGGTGGGCCTAAAAGCGATTGGGTCAATCTGTGGTCGCTATTGGGAATAGCAACCTTAGTTATACAAGGTCGCTATTGACAATAGCGACCTCAGTTACTCCAAGTGGTTTGCAATTATACAAATCTGCTAAGTGTGGAAATCCAATGTGTTGGTCGCTATAAAGAGGTCGCTATTCCCAATAGCGGCCGCTGCTGACGTGGCACTTGCTAGTCAAAAGTGCTAATAGTTTGTCAACTGGCCTAAAATCGCAAAAAGTTTCAAAAAGTAGCCTAGTAATGCAAAAAAATCCAGTTTCATCGTCATTAATCAATGGATCTGAGATTCGATTCATCATCCTCTTCCTCGTTCTTCACCGTTCTCACATTCAGAGAGCTCCATGGCTTCCGAGGTACTACCCTTCATACTCTTCCCCAAATCTCCCCCATTTTCTAACATTTACGCTTCTGCCACGCTTCCAGTTAGGAAAAGGCCGTATCTTGCCGACCTCTCATCGAAACCTGGAGTCATCGCGATCGAGCACAATGGCTTCTCTACCCCTTGTTACGGGCTGAATAACTCAAGAGATGATTGAGTATAGCTTTGGAGAAGAATGTATCAAAGTATATCATAATATCAGTTGCTACTATATTTCTTTTTGAATGTTTACTTTGTATAGTTACTATTCATTACTGAAGGGATGTTTCGGGTTGGGTTGTGTAACCGGGTTGGGTAGTAATTGAGTCTAAGGCGGATAGTTATTCTGTTATACGGTAGCTGCACGTGCTTTGATGTAATAGTTCCTCTATAAAAGAGGCATCGAACTCATTTGTAAAAAAGGAAGAACTTAATAGAAGAGTCCTGGTATTCACCCCCCGTTTTCTAGCTCACCCCCCATTCTTAAGTTGCCCTTTATAAATTAAAATTTCCAGACATATCATTTTTAAGTTGTGGGGGGTAAACTGTTTGCTCACCCCCACCTTCCCTTACAATTTCTTGGTTCCGCTCCCCCCATCCAAAACTAACAATTCCCATCCATCCACCTCAAATTTTTTTTCATCTTTCTTCCCCCTATTGTTTTTTCAAATCACTTGGATTCTTCATATTCATGCAACTCTCTAATGGAAAAAGTGGAAGAAGAAAAGGCAATGAGAATTGAAGAAGAATCTAATCAAATGGATTTTGAGTCAGTTGAAGTCAATGAACATCAGGGTTTTGGCAACTCACAAGCTACGGTATGTTAAAAATTCATCTTTTTAAGATATATGATTCTAATCAATAGTCAATTTTTTTAGGGTTTGTTAAAATCCTAACGTAGATTTAATGAAATTTGTTAAATTTTAGGGTTTTGGGGAAGACGGGTTTTGAGATCAGAAAGAATGACAGAATCGATAAAGAAAAATTTCTTTTACACGGGATGCGTTACCAATGGAGTGCGCGCTCCAAATTTTTTATTTTCTTACGGGGGAGAGAACCAAATGGGAGGAGCGGCTAGAAAACGGGGGTAAATACCAGGACACTAATAGAACTTTCCCAATTTCTCGTCTCCAATTCTTCTTCTTCAAACCCTAATCTCACATCCATGGCGAATTCCATTCAAGCTCAGATTTCGGTCCCTAGCACCCCCTCCCCCTCGCAATCTCGTTCTCAAAGGTTTAAACCCTTTTCTTTCCGGCGCCCCCCCCCCCCCCCCCTAAAAAAAAATCATCAATCAATTTTCGTAAAAATTAATTTTAGTTTTTGATTTCTTGCAGGGAGAAGGCAGGTTTGTGGGAATTGGGATCTGGGTTTTAGTTGGTGATACAGTTCTACTAAAATGAACTGTATCTTATATATCAGCCCTTAATTATTTTGTTTCTTTTGAGGGGTTTTCTGCAAAGGTGTTGAGAATTTTGTAATTCAGCCCTCCTTTTACTACGAGTTGTGCACGGGCTTATGCTTCACCTATTAGTACTCATTGTAACCCCATTCTCCTGATATGAATGAATATGAATTAAACTCTATCCTCTATCTTCTTCTACCTTCTCTTCTCCTTCTTCTTCCTCCTTGCCCTGTTTTCTTCTTTTTTCTTATTCGACTCATGGATGTTATTAGGAGTTACAACGATCCATCGCTCAATTGGATCGGGACTGTAACAATGGTATCAGAGCCAATCGATCTAAGCCAAAGAGTGAAGAATATAGAGATTTCGATGGGTAGCCTACAAGATCAGGTGATCGATTTGCAGTTGCAAAGTGATGATATTCTAAGTTGGTTGCGCCGCCTCGTGGAAGGGGATTCCCGAAACAAAGAAGAAGCCCCATATGCCTTAGCCCATAGATCGCAAACCCTAAACTTCCCAAAACCTTCACTAATGGGCGACGAAGCCAAAGTCCCCTTCCCCAACTCCATTTCCCCGTCGAAACCTCCGCCCCCTTCACCACCCCCCACGGGACCCCCGGTTCCGATCGATTTTCACCTCCTTCACCCTCTTTCGATACTAGATCATCAAAATCCAACATCCCCAATCACAGGGAGACCTCCTCGTCCAACTCTCTGCCACCATCTCCAAGGGTGTCGACCTCTCCTCCTTCGCCTGCCATGCCTTCGCCAACCGCACCACCAAGTACGAATTCCTATCCAATACTTACTCCTCCATGTCCTCCTCTTACCGAAATGCCCCCGACGCCCAAACCGACTGCTATTGCGAATACTGCTGCCCCCTCTCTACTCCTTGGCTCCTTCTCATCTGTTCCCTCAGTGTTCGGCGGCTCTTCCTCTCCAAAATTCTGCACCTCACCATGTGTTCGACGAAATCTCCAAGAGAACCAGGAAGTGGACTCCTCAAACTTCAACCCTATTTTCTCAAGATCCAATTGCTCACCAGGTATTCGACCAAATGCCATAGACAGCTACTTGAAATTGCTTGTGAGGCTTTGTCATATCTATGATCCCGGAGGAGGTGCTGTTATAAGCACGGGCGATGAACTTCAGTTTGTGCGCAGTAACACCCGTCGTTCCATGCCTTCACAAGCTGTTGAAGAAGCACATCAATTGTTGTATCTACAAAAACATATGACCATTATACTCTCTCTTCTGGCTGATTCTGTTGAAGATACAGACATGCTGGCTATTCCTGTTCTTCCAGCCCAAGTTCATGACTGGGTTTTAGAGAAGAATGACAAGTCTCAAGAAGAAGCATTTGCTTTGGATAGTTTTGAAGAAAGAACACCTCTTAGAAGTGTTCAATTGTTGATGCCAAGTACTCAACCTGAGCCTTCGCAGCTTCCTGTTTTGCATGACCAGTTGAAATTTGGGGCTGATATGGCAATTGATTCCATGGGCGTTGAGAGTGAAGTAGATGAGGTTTCGGTGGATGTTGTCATCTCTGAAGAAGTGCAAAAAGATGATCCTTTGAATAGTTTTCGATCCTTTCCTTTGACGACTAAGTGCTCAAATGAGCTGCAGGAAAAGATTAACCGGTTTCTTGCATATAAGAAGGCAGGAAAAAGTTTCAATGCGGATTTGAGGAATAGGAAGGACTGCCGGAATCCTGACTTTTTGCAGCCTGCAGTGAGGTATCAAGATACGGATCAGATAGGAACATGCTTAAGTAAGGATGTTTTTGACCCTCATGGGTATGACAGAAGTGACTACTTTGATGAGGATAAAAGCTTAAGAGAACTGGCTGGAAAGGCTCTTTCTGTTGTTGCAACAGATGATCTTGATTATTTTGTGGGAGATGTTCTAGATAAGTTAGTCCCTTGCACTCTGTCATTGGATCAGCTCATGCGCCATGGTGCAACAATAGCTGCTGGCATTGTTTCTGCTATTGAAAAGGCCTGCTTGTATAGAGGAAAGGGAGGGGAGCTCATGCGAACAGTTGTTTCCAGATTCCTTGAGTGTCTTTCTCCTTCTGAGATCCAGTGTGCTGTCGTGGAAGCATTAAAGCACATTGCAAAAGTATATATTGTTCCGCTTGGTGATAAAATCGCTGGCAATGTTACTGTAAGGTACTCGGAGTTTCTTGATGATCCAATTGTAACTGCATCACTACTTGATCAGGAAGATGGGAATGTTAGTGCTTGGAGTTGGTGTAAAACCATAGCTCTTCTAGAAGATAATGGTTTCAAGGTCACTGCTATCGACCTTGTAGGCTTGGGCATTGATAGTTTTGATACAAACAATATCACAATTCTTGCTCAAAATGTACAGCAGCTTACTAGTTTTCTGGAGAAGCTTGGTGATGAGGAGAATGTGATTTTGGTGGGACATGACTTTGGTGGTGCATGCATGTCTTTTGCAATTGAGGTTTTTCCATCTCAGGATGAGGCAAATGACAAGGAGGCCAGTGAAGAGAGAGTTGGTCAGCTGAGGTCTGCAATTGAGGCAAGACCCTTTAATTTTGATCCAGGGGGAGGAAAAGAATACACCGGGAAAATATATTGGAATTTATCACGGTTTGGAGATGTCCTTGTTTTTGCATCAAAAAAGTCTACTATAGATGAGATTGAAGCTCAGTTAATTCAGAGGAATTTCAAGGTCGCAACTCTTCATGGTGACAAAGATCAAGCATCTCGAATGGAAATTTGCAATGTAGCTCCTGTTGTTTCCTCTGCTATTGCCAAACCCTTCGCAATCTCCTTCGGATCAGCTGCGACCCAGTTGTCTGCACACCTTACTGGTATTCATAGTGCCATCAAAATGCTGAACAACAGGATAATAATACTCCCTCAATATCTGCTTACAACGGGGAAAGGTGAAATTGCACTTGGTCATTCATTACTGGGGCAAGTTTCAAGCCTAATGAGAGGACTACTTGCCATGAAATCTGAGAAATTTCAGGATGCTGTTATTCTACGGGAGAAGGTGTACAGAAATGCAGTTCACAAACCAACTAATCTGAAGCAATTGTTAGAACTGAAGGAACTCCTGGCAGCTGAAAAACAGAACGGTGTGACTCTTAGTGAAGATCTCAAATATAAGTGTGCTAAAGAGGCAGTGGAAAGAATAGACCTATACAACTATGTTATAGAGCTGAAAGGAAACATCAGGGTATTTTGTCGATGCCAATCTCTTAATCCAAGTGACCTTTCAGACAGATCCGGTAAGAGATATTCCTTGTGGCACTAAAAGGGTGTTATGATCAGCTTCGATAAGATAGAGGTCGTAAATAGCCTTCACAGAAATTTTGTTTATGAGATACTGCAGAATATGGAGTAGAATACGACAGGACATGGATATATGTTACTATCCACCATGAGATTAACCAATTTTGTAGTGCTCATTCTCTGCAACAAGTTTACATTGACATGTTTGATCAGATTGAGGATAAAGGAAAGAAGCTATTCAAAGTGATGGCACAAGGTATGCTCCAGAGACATAGATGATCAATGCTCTAGTTAGAAAGCCAAATATGCTAGCTAGCATCAAGATGAACTTGAAGAAAAAGGGGAGGAAGATACATGGTTGCGTATTTGGTGATATTTTCGAAGAGAGCTCTTAGTGTTGAAGAAGATCGTCACGTTGACCTTGTGGTCAAGGTCAAAATAAGGGGGAAGAATTGATACAGTTCTACTAAAATGAACTGTATCTTATATATCAGCCCTTAGTTATTTTGTTTCTTTTGAGGGGTTTTCTGCAAAGGTGTTGAGAATTTTGTAATTCAGCCCTCCTTTTACTACGAGTTGTGCACGGGCTTATGCTTCACCTATTAGTACTCATTGTAACCCCATTCTCCTGATATGAATGAATATGAATTAAACTCTATCCTCTATCTTCTTCTACCTTCTCTTCTCCTTCTTCTTCCTCCTTGCCCTGTTTTCTTCTTTTTTCTTATTCGACTCATGGATGTTATTAGGAGTTACAATGATCCATCGCTCAATTGGATCGGGACTGTAACAGTTGGTTTGGTGGTTGTTTGTTTGTTTGGTTGGTTTGATTGATTGGATGGTATTTGTTTCTTTGTTTTAGATGAATCGAGGATTTGCGATTGGACTGCACACAATAATTCGATCTTTGATGTTTGCTGGATAAAGGTATTGTCATATGTTTCAGTCGATTTTAGTTGTGTGATTTTGGTCATGGTTCTTTAGTTGCTTATGTTTTTCTGTTGAGTGTTTGTTAGATGTGTAGGCAGTTGCAATATTCTTAGTTATTATAATGAAACTGACTTGCTAAATGATTCTCCTGATTGACTCTGATATACTGTGTACAATACCAAAAAAAAAAAAAAAATAGATTGAAAGTTGGGTGATTGATAGATTGTGGCAAAATATTTCTCGAGCTTGGTCGATTCATTGGGTGATTATTTATGGAATAGCTCATATATGATCAAGGGGGATTTTATTTTCATGCTTTTGAGGGGGTCAGACTTTTGATATTGCATCAAACTCGTTTATTCCATTTTCTTGGATTTGTTTTGTTAAATACTTATTAATGGAACACCGGGGGTTATTCTCCTCACAGTTTTTTCTCAAAAAATAAAAAGATCAAAAGTTTATTGTTCGTACCCACAATTAGCAATAGTAGTGTAATATAGTTTTTCCTTGACAAATAAACTTACACTTGAATTAAGAAGGAACTATCTCTGTTTATTAGGATTACTAAAGGAAATATGTTATCAAATATTCATTACACTCTAAGCCGTTAAAATCTCCGATTACGTCCGATTAATTCCCGATTAATCGCTAATCGGAGGCTAAGCGACTATTTTTTTGGCGATTTATAATATATCAATAGTTAGTGATTTAATCGGGAATAATCGACCGATTAGTGGTTAATCGCCGATTAACCGATTAAATCTCCTCCTCTAATTGTCATGCTCGTTTGCATTATTTGGGCTCAATCTGACCCAAATTCAAAATCCAAATTCAAAATTCAAACCTCTTCTGGTCATCGTGCAAACCCAAACCCGACATATCGCCGCTCTCTTCTTCTTCCTGGTGCAAACCTAATCCCAAACTGATTCTCTTCTTCCTCGTCGAGCAAACCCAAACCCGACCCGACCCGCCGTCGCTCCCCCTGTACCATTGCATACTTGACCCAGCCCGCATCTACTGCATCTCCTCTTGTTGCTCGCATTGCTCCTCCTCGCAGATTGTTTTTGTTTGATAGAACCAACCAGCAAACTCAACTCGACCCACATCCAGAATTCAAACTCAGCTCAAACCAAATACTCTATTCTTTTTCTCTTTAACTATATGTTCCTATTTGATAATCTCATAATAGTTTTATGTTAGGATTTAAGGTTGCTATATGATGAGGATATATCTTTTTTTAATTATATATATAACGATTTTTTCGATTTTATCCCCGATTATTTTTCGATTAATCACTAATCGCTCCTGGACTGATTAATTTCAAAAACCAATTTTAACTACATGGAGTACACTCAAAATTTGAAGATAGGACCTCTGATATTGCTTTGGGGGTATCTTTAATAATCTATTACTTTATAGACGAGCTTATTCTATTTGCAGTGTCATTAGTAACTGATATGGCTAAAAATGGGGTTAAATCGGAGCCGTCCAGATTGGGCACGAATCTTGATGCTCGGGGGTAAAATGGTAATTTCACATTCAAGTGGATCCAAGGCGGATACTGAATCTTCTTCTCACAGATCCAACAACCCGCGAACGGATCCACACCTGTTGGGTTCGGGTCCCGACCCAGGGCGAACCCAAATCAACAAGGGGCAAATCAGGATCCCTGATTTAGCCAAATCAACAGTCCTGATTTGCTCCCACCGGGAATCATGGGCTAATTTCCCGAAACAGAATGGGAGGATTTTCCTCCTTGTTGTTAAGCAGGAAATCAGGCCCCTAACGGCTCCACAGGCGACTATAAATACAACCCCTCTACCACCATAACCAGGTTAATCACTTTTTCACCACTTAAGCTCTTTCTTAATCTTTTTCTGATTACTGACAAGAGCGTCGGAGGGTGCGTCGCCGGAATCAACCCCGGTGTCTCGCACTTCCTTGCAGGTTGCGGCAGGAGCAAGAAGGCCGAGTCAACTGTTCAGGTTTTTCTCGGACTCACAAATTCTATCTGTTTACCCCCACACCGAAATCAGCGGTAACAGATTGGCGCCATCTGTGGGAACAACCACACGAACAGCCTCAGCCCATTCTCCGTCGTCCTCTGCAGTCATGCCGCCGAAGAAGGTCAGATCCAGAGGGTCGAACCGTGTGGGCAACCTCGCCGACCCGGCGACTGAAGTCCCAGTCAATCCTATTCCTCAGTCCGACCTCCCTCCGCCGACCCAGGAGGTCCCACCTCCTCCTCCCAAGCAGCAGCCCAACAATGGTCCGTCCGGTCATAACGGTCGGAAGGAGAAGCAGCCCCTCAATCCGGGCCATGTCTCGGTCCATAATGGGTCCTCGGACTCGATGGCTTCTCATCATCCCGACCTCTGCATCACACTTCTGAACCGCCAGAAGGACGACGACCTCCGCACCCATCTCGACGAGAGGCGGGCCCGAGAGGGAGCCTCCCGCCAGCGTCAAGGTGAGCGGTCCCCATGTTGCCGGGACGACAGAAGGTCTCCGGACCGCAGAGGCCGAGCGGCGTCCCCCGAGCGCCGAAGGAGGAGGTCCCGTTCCCCCGGGGATCGGCGTCATCCGAGGGACCGAGATGTGCCTATCAGTCGAGCCGAATTCCTCCAGTTTCAGGAGACCGTTCTGCAGGCTCTCAATCTTCGGCAGAACGTCCAGAATGCTCAGAGGGCTCCGACGCCCCCCAGGGATCCCAGTCCTCGTCGCCGAACCCGGAGCCCTTCCCCAGCTCCCAGCCGCCAGCAGCGGCAACAAAGCCCTCGCCGGTCCCAGGACTACCGGCGCCGCAGTCCACGCTCCCCTTCCTATGAAGAGGAGTCCGGGGGGTCGTACGATTACCAGCAGAGGGACGACGCCCTCATCCGCCATCTCCATGAGGTGGAAAGGCGTATCGACCGCATGGACAGGGAGGAAGAGTCCCGAGCAGGAACCTTCCGTCCCAGCCGACCCCCCTTCTCACGGTCGATCATGGAGGCCCACATACCGAGGAGTTTCAAACCACCACAGTTTGAAACATACTCAGGGGAATCCGACCCGGTCGATCACGTCGAAAGCTTCAAGACCCTGATGCTGATCCATCAAGCTTCCGACGCAGTGCTCTGCAGGACCTTCCCTGCCACCCTCAGGGGGTCGGCTCGGGAATGGTATTCCAGGCTCGCCCCCTCATCCATCTTCTCATTCGAGCAGTTCGAGACGCTGTTCATAACTCACTTCGTGAGTAGCCGACGAGCCGAGAAGGCAAGTCTTTCCCTACTGAACCTGCGGCAGGAAAGGGAAGAGAAGCTGCGGGATTATGTGAAGAGATTCACCGCAGAGGTCAGGTCTATCGCCTCCTTAGACCAGTCCGTGGCCACCGTGGCGTTCCAGTCGAACGTCCTTAATGCCAACCTCCGATCATCCCTAGCCAAGAAGCCCCCGCATGACTTCGCCGACCTCCTCCTGAGGTGCGAGAAGTACATCCGAGCAGAGGAGGCCGAAGCCCTTCCAAGCTTCGGGGGGCCCTCCGCAGGGTCGAAGAGGAAGGCGACGGGGGAAGAGGGGTCCAAGAAAGCTCAAAAGGACATTGGCGGCCAGCGCCGCCCTCCCCGCAGGTTCGAAAAATTCACTCCCCTCACCACTAATGTCTCTACTATCCTAATGGAGGTGGAGAAGGAGGGAGTCATTCCTCCGGCTCCGAGGATGCACACCCCAGCGAAGAGGAGGAACAAAGATAAGTGGTGTCGTTACCACCGAGACCACGGCCACGACACGAATGATTGCCGGGCTCTGAGAGATGAGATTGAAGCCCTCATCCGGAGGGGCCAATTGGCCAAGTTCGTGAAGGCGAACGATCGGGCGGATCGCAGTTCTCCTCCGGCTTGGGGGGCTAACAAGCGCTCCGAGCGGCTCGAGGAAACACCCGAGTTCGAGGAGGAAAGAATTCTGCACCTGATCCATGGAGGCCCCATGGGGGGCTCCTCTAATACCTCCCGGAAGGCCTTCATCCGAGAGGTCAACTCGGTTCACAGTGCTCCTCCTCCCAAAGGTCTCGGCGTCCCCGTATCTTTCTCTGATGCCGACCTCGAAGGGGTCCGAACCCCACACTGTGATGCCCTCGTCATCGACCTCCGCATGGCCAACTTCAAGGTGCAGAGGATTTTGGTGGACAACGGGAGTTCGGTCAATATCCTCTTCCTCTCGGCCTTCCGAGGCCTGCAGCTGTCCCGAGACCGTCTCAAGCCGGCCGGTTACACTCTCCACGGGTTCACGGGGGTCCCGGTGACTGTTGAGGGGGTGATAACCCTAGACGTTACTGCGGGAAGCACCCCTACTACCCGGACCGAGCCGATGGAATTCATGGTCGTCGACGTCCCGGCAGCATATAATGTCATCCTAGGCCGCCCCGGCCTAGCCGCCCTGGAAGCTGTCCCCTCGGCATACCATTTGAAAATGAAGTTCCCCACTCGGTCGGGAGTAGGGGAAGTCAGGGGAAACCAGGAAACAGCCCGGAAGTGCTACATGACTTCCACCGGGGGACCAGTGCTCTCGCTCGAGACACTGGAAATCCCCGAGCTGAAGGCCCGCCAGACGTCCGAGCCGGCGGACGAATTAGAAGAAGTGCTCTTCTCGGACGAGGATCCGAGCCGGAAATTCCTCATCAGCAAATCCTTGCTGACCGCACTGTGTTCGGACCTGATTAAATGCATCCGGGACAACTGTGACCTGTTTGCATGGTCAGCCGCGGACATGCCCGGCATTTCCGAGGAGCTCCTCGTCCATCGCCTAAGTGTCGAACCGGGGTGCAAACCGGTCCAGCAGAAGAGGCGAAAGTTCGCTCCCGAGCGACAGCAGGCCATCAAGGAGGAGGTTGATAAACTTCTAAAAGCCAAGTTCATACAGGAGGTAAATTACCCTGAGTGGCTGTCGAACGTTGTAATGGTCAATAAGTCCAATGGCTCGTGGAGGATATGCATTGACTTCACCGACCTGAACAAGGCGTGTCCGAAGGATCCCTTCCCGCTCCCGAACATCGACACCCTTATCGACGCCACCTCGGGCCATGAGCTCCTCAGCTTCATGGATGCCTTCTCGGGGTACAATCAAATCCGAATGTTCCCTCCGGACATTCCAAAGACCTCCTTCGTCACCGACCAAGGCCTCTACTGCTACCGGGTAATGCCGTTCGGCCTGAAGAACGCGGGCGCCACCTACCAGCGCCTCGTCAACAAGGTCTTCCAGAGCCAGATCGGCCGAAACATGGAGGTGTACGTTGACGACATGCTCGTCAAGAGCATCCGCGGCACCGATCATGTAGCCGACCTCCAGGAGGCCTTCGGCGTGTTGAGAAAGCACAGCATGCGGCTGAACCCGAACAAGTGTGCGTTCGGGGTCTCCTCGGGAAAATTCCTCGGCTTCATGGTAAGCCAGCGAGGAATCGAAGCTAATCTCGAGAAGATTAAGGCCATATTAGACATGGCCCCGCCTCGGAACATCAAGGAGGTGCAAAAGCTCACCGGCCGGCTCGCTGCTATCGGCCGGTTCCTTTTGAAGTCGGGGGAAAAGTGCCTTCCCTTCTTCAAAGCACTCAGGGGGGCCAAAGGTTTTGAATGGGGCCAACCACAACAGGAATCATTCGACTAGCTGAAGGCCTATTTGGTGAACCCCCCCTGCTCAGCAAACCGGTCCCGGGTGAGACTCTCTTCGTCTACTTGGCTGCCTCCGAGCAGACCCTAAGTGCTGTCTTAGTGAGAGAGGAGGACCGGGCCCAGAGGCCTATCTACTACGTGAGCAAGGTGCTTCGGGACGCCGAGCTCCGCTATCCGAGGATAGAGAAGATAGCCTACGCTCTGGTCATGGCAGCGAGAAAGCTTCGGCCATACTTTCAATCCCACTCAGTTGTTGTCCTCACCGACCAACCCCTCAAGCAGATCCTCCACAAGACTGAGACCTCGGGCCGACTGATGAAGTGGTCCATCGAGCTAAGTCAGCATGACATCTCTTATCAGCCTCGGACGGTAATTAAGGCACAGGCTCTCGCCGACTTCATCGTAGAGTCCACTATCCCCGAGGTCGGCCACGTCCCGAATGGGCCCCCCATTTGGACAGTCTTCGTGGACGGATCCTCTTGTAATGAAGGAAGCGGCGCCGGAATCATACTGAACGGCCCTGACAACTTCGTTCTCCAGTACGCAATCCGCATGAACTTCAAAGCCTCGAACAACGAGGCAGAGTACGAAGCACTCATCGCCGGGCTCGGACTCGCCCGAAGTGCTGGAGCCCAATGCCTCCGGATTCACAGTGACTCCCAACTAGTCGTGAACCAGGTCTCGAGCGAATATGAGGCCCGAGACGAGCGAATGGCGAAGTACCTCGCCAAGGTCCGGGACCTCCTGAGCCGGTTCGAAGAGGCCACCATCGAACGAGTCCCTCGGGAAGAAAACTCACAGGCTGATGCCCTCTCCAAATTGGCTTCGTCCTCACTTCAAGGTCTCGAACAGACCGTGCTGATCGAAGTCCTCTCTAAGCCGAGCATCGAAGATGAGACGCCCGCCTCGGCGGAGTCGTTACCAGTTATGCTACAAGACAATTGGATGAAGCCATTGATAGAATTCTTAAGGGATGGAGTTCTGCTCTCGGATCCCAAAGAGGCTCGCCGAGTCAGGACCCGGGCCGAGCGGTTTGTCCTGATTGAGGGTATCCTGTACAAATGCTCTTTCTCTCAGATAGACGGCCGACCGTACCTAAGGTGCCTCTCCCCGGATCAGGCCGAATATGCCCTGCAAGAGCTCCACGAAGGCATCGGAGGGGCGCACTCAGGATTTAGGTCCTTGGCCCGAAAAGCTTTGAATTATGGGTATTTCTGGCCGACCCTCCTTCAAGACGCCGAGCGACACGTTCGGCAATGCAGTTCCTGTCAGAGACACTCTAACATCCGATGCCTCCCTCAGGCCAACCTCGCCTCCCTATCAAGTCCCATCCCCTTCGCAATGTGGGGCATGGACTTACTAAGGCCCTTCCCTCCAGCTCCGGGTCAGTTCAGGTTCTTGGTCGTAGCCATCGACTACTTTTCGAAGTGGGTCGAGGCCGAGCCCCTCGCCACTATAACCGAGAACAAAGTGGTACAGTTCTTCTGGAAGAGCATCATATGCAGGTTCGGAGTCCCCCGTGTCCTCATAACGGACAACGGGACTCAGTTCACAGGCGCAGCGTTCCGAGCTCTATGCGACGACCTGGCCATTCAGCAGCGCTTCTCGTCCGTCTCCCATCCTCAGTCGAACGGACAGGCAGAAAATGCCAACCGGCAGATCCTCGCAGGTATCAAGAAAAGGCTCGACAAAAGTTCCAAGGGCTTATGGGTCGACCAACTCCCCAATGTCCTATGGAACTACCGCACGAGCAAACGGACCCCCACAGGCGAGTCCCCCTTCAACCTCACCTATGGGTCCGAGGCCGTGATACCTCTTGAGGTCGGAATACCTTCCCCTCGGCTCACAGCCTATGACGAAGCACAGAATGCCAGAGACCTCAGAGCAGAATTGGACTTGATAGACGAGCTGAGGGAAAGGGCATCGATTCGGCAGCAGATCTACCGAAGAAGAGTTGAATTGGCGTACAACAGGAAGGTCCGGCCCGCCAACCTCAAACAGGGAGATTTGGTCTTGAGAAAGCTAGCTATATCCCTCCCCAGTCAGAAGAACAAGCTAGCCCCGAACTGGGAAGGGCCGTACAGGATCACGAAAGTTGTTCGGCCAGGAACATATCGCCTTGAAGACCTGGAGGGCAGAGAGCTTCCGAGGACTTGGAATGCCGACCACCTCCTGAAATACCAAGAAAGCGCTCCGGCGCCGCTCTGAGTAACATGGAGTATCGAGCCATTCCAGTCCTCCGACTTGTAACCCATTTTTCACAAATTGTACTATGTAAAACGGTTCACCGTTAAATATCAATAAAGAAAGCTCTATTATGTTTGTGAATCTGCATGTTTTTCTCCCCTCTTATCACCTGCTTTTTATATTGTGATTTCAACCAATGGTTCGGAGTCCACGTTCGGCTCGGCCTCATCCCCTCGGTTCGTCTCCGGACGGACCAGAGGTAGACCGCCGTTCCGAACTGCTCCCACAACCGTTGAACTACACCGATGGTTCGGAGTCCAACACTCGGCTCGACTTTACCTCCTCGGCTCGTCTCCGGACGAAACAGGGATAGATCGCCGTTCGGAATTGCTCCCACAGCCGTTGAACTATACCGATGGTTCGGAGTCCAACACTCGGCTCGACTTTACCTCCTCGGCTCGTCTCCGGACGAAACAGGGGTAGATCGCCGTTCGGAATTGCTCCCACAGCCGTTGAACTATACCGATGGTTCGGAGTCCAACACTCGGCTCGACTTTACTTCCTCGGCTCGTCTCCGGACGAAACAGGGGTAGATCGCCATTCGGAATTGCTCCCACAGCCGTTGAACTATACCGATGGTTCGGAGTCCAACACTCGGCTCGACTTTACTTCCTCGGCTCGTCTCCGGACGAAACAGGGGTAGATCGCCGTTCGGAAATGCTCCCACAACCGATGAACTATACCAATGGTCCGGAACCCAACACTTGGCTCCCAGTCCCCCCAAACTCACTTCGGGCACATAATCCGAACTCTCCTAACTATTAGCCGAAGCCCGAAGGCCCATGCCTTCGGTCGGCTACCGAGTAAGTGCCTTCCCGAGTTTGTAAACGGAGAAAACACACTTTCCCCTCAACTTTCGTGCACGATCTCGATCAGATGGCTCAGATCTTGCCACCTGCGCTAAACGACAAGATAACGTTTTCTTGGGAACTGAGCCGCCTCGAGATTCGCGCCTACGTTCGACGGCTCAGATCTTACCACCTGCTCTAACGACAAAAAAGCACTTTCTTGGGGACAGAGCCGCCTAGGAATTCGTACCGTACCGTGTCAGAGTCGCTAAACGATAAAATACCGTACTCGTTGGAACACGGTCGGTTCTACACTCTCGACGAAGAAAATAACGTGCTCGGCTCAAAGACCTCGGCACGACCAACACAGTTATAAACAAGACAAATATGCAAAGCAATGGAAGGAAATTTTATTAATGGTCGGCGCATAATACAAAACATTCCATTACAAAGTGTTGGCAAACAAAACACACAACGCCCGACCTACTACACATGTCTCTCATATAGAAACATCCTCACTAGACTGTTCGTCCTCCTCGGCTGGCAGCTCCCCTGCGCCCCCCCGGAGCTTCGCCATCACAGCCTGCAAGTGCCGAATCTCCGAGAGCAAGTCATCCTGCTCGGCTATAATCTTCGACTGGTTGTGCCGAATGCATTTAACCCGAAGAGCGTTGCTGAATGCGGTCTGCGAGTCTTCATCCCCTCCTACGGGGCTCAGCTCGACGATCCTATTCTCCAAGCGTTGGATCTCGGCTTCCCGGAGATCGAGGACAGACGAAAGGTGGGCCCGCTCACTCTCAGCCCGGCGTAACTTCAGATCGGCGCTCCTAGGGCTCAGAACCACCGTCCCAGAAGTGGCCTCGGATTCGGAGTCATCATTCGAACGCTCGGAATCCGAGCCATGGATCGTCACCACGAGCTGAAAGGAAGGGAAAACGGATAACACAATTTCAATACACTGCCGAAGTCTAACACTTGAAAATTTTCCAAAAAGATTCGCATTCAGACATAATAGTGTTACAGACAGCCGAACCGACCCCATAATTAGGTTCTTACAACAACCAACAAAAATGGAAAACGACATGATCAGGGCCTTTTCGGAAGGGGAATGCTTCGGTTTAGAGAAACGCGAGGACGACGAGGCCTGCCCTCCGAGCTCGACCCTAAACCAACGAAGCGCGATCCCCCTTCACTGCTGGTCCTAACAGCGGCGCCGACCGAAGCCCCGCTCGACGAAACAGCCGCGCTGCTCTGAGCATCGGTCGGACTCCGCCTGGTCATAGGCGAGCGCGTCGCAAGTTCGTAAAACGTAATCCCCCTCTCGCTCTCCTCGCGAGTGCACGACGTGCTGCGAACATTAGCTCTCTCCGGCACGGGCTTGAGCGACGCGACCTCCTCCTCCAGTTCGATAATTCTATCCCTCAAGACGTCGTCCTTCGCCAACTTCTTCGGTCGAGGGGCCCTCAACGAACCCGAGGCGTTGGCACTATCGGTCGCAAGTCGTCGGTAATGGGTGACCTCGATCCCCCTATCTATCGTGATCCTTCTGAGCCTGTCGACTTCGGCCGATAGCCTCTTGCGCTCGGTTGACGCTTTCTCCAGTTCGGAAGTCAGCTTCTCTCCCTCCGCCGAACATTCTTTCTCCGCTAACTCCAAGTATTGGACCTCAGCCAAAAGGTCGTCATTCTTCTGCTCGGCGGCAGTGAGCTCTCTACGGAGACTCTCGACTTCGCCTTCAGGACAAGAAGCTGGGGGGTGCTTCCGCAGTTGCCACAGCTCGCGGCAGTACCTCCGCAGGGCTGCCTTCGTCTCCTCCAGCCTGCCGAGCAGGAGAAATCGATTATACCGGCTTTGAAAGAGCTCGCCCTTCGTTTTCACCAGCTCCTTCCGAAGGTATACAACCTCCGTAATCGGACCAAACTTCACCTGAAAAGTGGAGATAAATCCGATGGGACATCTACAACTAGTCACACACAAATCCGAGGCTCGACACTTGAACAAATTTTGGCCAGACAAAACATTTTTTCATTCAAGTTCAAAGAGAAAGTTCTACAACAGCGGTGGCCAGTCCGCAGTTAGGCTTACAAAAAAAAAAAAGAAAAAAAGACAAAAAAGAAAAAAGACAACCGAGTCAGGGGTCGACCTTTTTGTCGTTCGGGTCCGTCGACCCCCCGGCCTTGTCCTCGCCATCGCCCTCGTCTCCGCCTTCGCTCCTGCTCTCCTCCTCGGAGTCGTCCTCCTCCTCGTCCTCGGCCTCGGCCTCCCATGGGTCTCCGACGGGTTCCGTCTCCCCCTCAGGATCGAGCAACCCCTCGGGGACACCCTCCTCCCCTTCCACGGGGTCGTAAAAGTTGTAGGAGGACGTGTCGAAGCCCGGGTTCTTGGCGGCTACATGTTGCAAGGCTCGACCATAGGCATCCACCATGTTTTGGAGCATGTGCTGCGCGGCCTCCTCCTGCACGGCCTTCTTCACCTTCTTCACCTTCCTGAGGTGTTTGGCCTTGATCTTCTCGGCCCTCTTCCGAGCCTTCTCCGCTTCCGACCGAGCCTTGGCCAGCTCCTCCTTCAGCTCGGCTGCCTCCTTCAACGATGCCTCGAGCTTGGCCGTCGTATCCTTCAGCTCGGCCGCCTCCTTCTCCGAGGCCTCAAGCTTGGCCGCCGTGTCCTTCGACAGCTGAATGGCGTCGGCCAGCTGCTTCTCCAACCCCCCCACTTCGGTAGCCCTCTTCGTCGAGAGAAGCAGCTCGGCATCAAGCTGCTTCGCGACCTTGACGCGCTCTGCCCTCTCCCGCTCCTTCTCCTGCTCCTTGTTCGCCAACTCCTCGACCAGGAAATTGAAGTGGCAGAGGATCTGAAAGAGAACAACACGTTAAAATCCGAATCCAAGAACTTGGAGAAATTCTAAGGAAGAAATTTGGATGAAGAAGAGCTCGGCCTACTTACCGACATGGTATTCCGGGCAATCTGCATCACGGCATCCCCTGCCATTCCGGCCTTCAGAGTCGCTCGATCCTTCGGGGTCGGCAGGTGCCTCACCGCCTCCATGCAGATGTTCCCGTCGCCCAAGAAGCCATCGACGTTCATCACCTGCCAGTCGGGGACGAAGATCTGCTTATGACACTCGGTCAAGATCTTCTCCACATCGGCAGTGAGGGGCGAAACATGGAGGGACAGCGCATCCTTCACCCCAAACACGCTGCTTGACGAACCGGGAGCATCCGCCTTCGGGGTCGGCGCAGGTGCATCCGAGGCAGGGGGATCGGAGACCACGACTCCCCCCCGCTCGGGGACCACGACCTTCGTCGGAGAGACGAGGACCTCGATCTCCCCCTCCTTGAGGACCGCGACCTTCGGTTGGTCGGCAGCCTTCACGACCTAGGGCTTCTTCGAAGCTCGGCTGTCCTGAGGCACTGCCGACGGCCTCTTCTTCTTCTCCTGCTCTGACCTGCCCTTCGCCACCAGAGCCTTGTAATCAAGCTTCATCGTCTCTGCAAAAGCCAAATGAAAAAACTTAGAAAAATTTTCATGAACTTTAAACAAAGAGTATAAATACCAGAAGCGTACGAGGGTCGATCGGACTGAGACCCCCACGGAACAGATGCTCCTCCGTAATATCTTTCTAGCTTAGTGCTGGCAGGGTGAGGAGCTTCTTCTGGACCTCCGCCTCCTCAGCACTCAGCGGCGCCTCTCTCTTGGTCCGCTTGGGCAGACCTTCCTTCGCCCAAACCGTCGGTATCACCCATGGCGTCAGGGCTCGGACGAGGAAGTACTTCTCCTTCCAATGTTTGATCGAGTCCGGGTTCTCGATCAACTTAACTCCCGTCCGAGGAGAAAGAAAAAACCTCTGCTCGTCCCGCCTTGGCTGGCAAGGTCGGAAGAGACTCCGAAAGAGGAACATATTCGGCTTGGCGCCGACCTCTTAGCATCGGAGGACGAACGCCACGACGTGCCTCCATGTGTTCGGCATCAGTTGGGCGGGACTCAAACCGTACCAGACCAGGACTTCAACCACGAACGGGTGGAGGGGAAAGTGGAGTCCGGCAATAAGGGAGTCGACCGGAAAGACGCACACGTCCGACGAGGACTTTGTGTTGGCTCGGAATCCCGGCCCAGGGAGGAGCAGTACATACTCAAGCGGGATCCGGAAACCCTCTCGGATCAGACGAAGATCGGTCTCGGTAAGAGTCGAGATCCTATGGTCCACCTCGGACAGCTCCCTAGGCTCGTTCTCCTCCACCAGCTTAGCCGTACCTTGGGTTACTCTCTCCAAGGTATCCTCGACGTAGTCCCGGACGCCTCCCACGCTCGACAGGGCGATAGGCTGCCGACCGAACGCCCCCGCTCTCTTCGGCGTTTCCACTATCGTGACCACGCCTTTACCCTTTCGGGACTCCGCCACGACTTCCTCGGGTAGCTCGGCCACTTCGCCCTCTTTGTCCGGACGAACGACGTCCTGCTCACTCGGCTCAACAACTCCCTTCCCTTTATCCCCTCGGCCAACGGCTTGCTCCGAGGCGGGGGTCTCATCCGAAATCTTAACCATTTTTCCTAAAAGAGAAGGGAAAGAGACTGACCTTGAAGTGACAGGTGCGGTCGGAAAGTTCGCCGGAAACAAGGAACGCTACCGCGATAGCTAGCAACGCCACCAGAGAACTAAAGACTTCGAAGCAAAGTAAAAACTGAAGAGAGAGAGTAAAAGTGAAAAGTGAGACTTGGTCTAAGGGGGGGTGAAGATTTATAGTAAAAATGGAACGTCCCTTGGACTTCCAAACGAAAGTTTGCGACTTTTGGGCTGCTCTCGAAACGTCGCGAAGGCCCATCACCACTATCTCCATCACCAAGTCAACCAGCTCGGCTCCAGGGGATCTGAATCCGAGCTACAAGAAATCCGAACGTGTCTGCAACAGGGCCCTCGGTCGGCCACCGAGCAAGTGCCTTCCCGAGCCTGCAAACGGAGAAAACACACTTTCTCCTCAACTTCCGTGCCTGATCCCGATCAGACGGCCCAGATCTCGCCGAGAGCACTAAACGACAAGATAGTGTTTTCTGGAGAAATGTGCCCGTCTTGAGATGCGCGCCATCATCCAACGGCTCAGGGTGCGCCACGTCGCTCGGACGATTGAACCCTCAGACGCTCCACCTATGTCTAGAGGAACCAGGAAAAATTTCGATTCAAAGTTTTAAGGCACCGCCCTCGGCGAGCACCCCCCAGGACCCGTGTCTCAGTCGGTATTCTGCCGACCCACGGGCCCCGGTCAAAAACAGATCGGCACTCCCCCCATCTCTAACTCCTCCGGGCTGACATCCATCAGAAGCCATCAGCCCGGAAGGAAGACAGAGATGGGAGGGGGCCCATCAACACTCAGAGATCAGGAGAAGCGCACCATTCCGAGCTAGTTGGTGGCAACTGGAAGGCTCGGCTCGTCAGAGGACTCTGACAACAGCGCCTTCACAGTTGCCAACAACGAGCTCGGACGGTCCGGAAGCCCGAGCCACGACTCATGGTGGAGAAGCGCACCATTCTGAGCTAGTTGGTTGCAACTGGAAGGCTCGGCTTGTCAGAGGACTCTGGCAACAGCGCCTTCACAGTTGCAAGCAACGAGCTCAGATGGTCCGGAACAAGGATTCGGACATGGATCATCACCTCTTCCACCAGGATCTCCGCCTACCTTGACACCCACTTCGGAGCAACCAAAGAAGGCCGAAGATCTTGGTGGAAGAACGACCACCCGTCCTTCCGAAGTAACTCATCCCTCGGGTCCAGACTACGGTCGTCACCACTACTGCCTCGTTCCCCTCCCCCCCCGCTCCTGACATCCACTTTGGGACCGTCAGGAACAGAGGGAAAACCAGGCAGAAGAGCAACCACCCCTCCGGACCTCAAGAGAGAAGCTACCCAAGGCAGACACCACCGAGGTCTAAAACTCAACATTGCTGCGACTGAAATGACAAAGGGAGTGGAGTACTTATAGCCTGCCTCCAAGAACCAGCCATTATGACCCTCGGAAGTTGAAACGCCGCGCATTAATTAAGGGAGTTATCCTTAATGACCTTGGGGAGGCGGAACGCCGCGCAAGTCCCGAAGCACCATTAATACCCTTGGGAATAGAGTCATCTCGGATTGCCAAAACCACAGGCCCTCGGTCGGCCACCGAGCAAGTGCCTTCCCGAGCGTGTAAACGGGGAAAACTCACTTTCCCCTCAACTTTCGCGCCTGATCTCGATCAGACGGCCCAGATCTCGCCGAGAGCACTAAACGACAAGATAGTGTTTTCTTGGGAGTTGCGCCCGTCTCGAGATGCGTGCCAACATCCAACAGCTCAGATAGCGCCACGTCGCTCGGACGACCGAAGCCACACTTCCTCGGTCGGCTTCCGAGCAAGTGCCTTCCCGAGCTGGTAAACGGAGAAAAAAAGACACCGAGCTACTTAGACCGTTGGATCTCTCCGAAATTTGTGCTCCCAATGATGAACGGCCCAGATTGCGCCACGTGCGCTAAAAGACAAGATAGCGTTTTCTTGGGAACCGCGCCGGTCTCGAGATGCGCACCAACATCCGACAGCTCTGATAGCGCCACGTCGCTCGGCCTGCCGAACCCCCTACCTCCGGTCGGCAGCTGAGCAAGCGCCTTTCCGAGCTCGTAAACGGAGAAAAACGCTGCCGAGCGGTAACAGCCGTCAGATCTTTCCAAAATTTGTGCTCGTCCATGATCAACGGTTCAGATCGAGCCACGTCATCAATCGGTATTTAAATCATTTTTTATTTATTTAAATCGTTTTATTTATTTAAAAATTGCAAAAAAATTGCTAAAAATTCGGAAAAATTAACTAAAAATTCTGGAAAATAATTGGAAATTTGGGGGCCCATTTTCGAACCCCTTAACGAACAATTACTGCCTGGAATGTACTGTTAAAGGCCCCCGAACGATTAGTGAATACGTCGCAAAATTAAATAAATACCCCCTTCAAAAAGTTACCTCAATACCCCCTTCGAGATTCAAAATCCTCCATTCGGACACCGATACAACTCCACCAGCCACTAAAACAGTTAAACTACTCCTCAAAGTCTGATCACACTCAGTCTTTAGGAGTGGGGGGCTCGTGATATGGCTAAAAATGGGGTTAAATCGGAGCCGTCCAGATTGGGCACGAATCTTGATGCTCGGGGGTAAAATGGTAATTTCATATTCAAGTGGATCCAAGGCGGATACTGAATCTTCTTCTCACAGATCCAACAACCCGCGAACGGATCCACACCTGTTGGGTTCGGGTCCCGACCCAGGGCGAACCCAAATCAACAAGGGGCAAATCAGGATCCCTGATTTAGCCAAATCAACAGTCCTGATTTGCTCCCACCGGGAATCATGGGCTAATTTCCCGAAACAGAATGGGAGGATTTTCCTCCTTGCTGTTAAGCAGGAAATCAGGCCCCTAACGGCTCCACAGGCGACTATAAATACAACCCCTCTACCACCATAACCAGGTTAATCACTTTTTCACCACTTAAGCTCTTTCTTAATCTTTTTCTGATTACTGACAAGAGCGTCGGAGGGTGCGTCGCCGGAATCAATCCCGGTGTCTCGCACTTCCTTGCAGGTTGCGGCAGGAGCAAGAAGGCCGAGTCAACTGTTCAGGTTTTTCTCGGACTCACAAATTCTATCTGTTTACCCCCACACCGAAATCAGCGGTAACAGTAACTCTTGCTAAATTCCCGTAATGTTACTCATTTGCAGGATGACAGCTAAATGCCTCGGGTGATCAGACGGTGGGTTATAAATGTTTTTTTCAATCCAAATGTGTAATGGTTCTAGGAGGACTATGTCAGAAACATTGATGCAAAAGATATATATATATATATATATATATATATATATATATATATATATATATATATTTTCCTTCAGGAAATTGATTTTAAAAAGATTGCAACTTTTTAATGTTTTGTTTTGCACGATGAGGTTTCTCAGTAATGACTTTGAATGATTAACCTACCAGATAAAAATATGGAATGCCGAGAGAAGAAAATGCATTGGGGTTTTAACAGGGAACACCGGAACTTTGAAATCTGTTTGTGCTCATTCATCAAATTCCGGTAGGAACCTTTGTCAGATCTTTTATTCTCTTCTCAGTGATCAATCTATTTTTATATAGTACTTGATATCTGCAAATATTTATAATTTATGTAGATCTTCTTGTTTCTGGTGGAAGAGATGGTACTTTTGCTCTTTGGGATCTCAGACGCAAGTCTGGTTCTGGGAATAATCATGGACTGCAGCGAATATTGTATGATCCTTATGCTAATTACCACTATTTAGTTCATACAAAGAATCATTAAAAGCTTATTCTTTTAAGCATATATAATCATATTCATTATTCTTAGATGTACTGCTATTGTTAAGGAAGCACACAATTCATTACGTGGAAAGAGGGTTTGGCCAGGGAAAGTTTGTATACAACTGCCTAGTTTCTTCTTTCATATGCTTTTTTTCCTTGCCAATTTACTATCTTGATAAGAGCCTTTTTTTTATAGTCTGCTTCCACAAGCATAATATCTATACTTTATCTAAGGATGGCATCATCATTGCCAGTACTGGTGCTGTATTTTTTTTTTTTTTTGATAAAAGATGACCACAGTCACCGTTTCATTAACGATAATTAAGAAAACAAAGTAGTACAGTAGCATCTATAAAACGCAGACCTACGAATCATAAGAACAACATCAAAAGCGAACTACAAAAGTTTCAACGTAAATATCAGACATAAAAGGCAAACATGAAAAGTCTGGAGTGACACCAACAACCCCCTAACTGACTGTGTGGTGTCCCTCTCTACGCTGCTCTCCTCGGCTAATCTCCCTCGTTGATCTTCATCTTCTTGGCCGCCTCAGCCGCTCCTGCCCATTCATGAATCAAAAGAAAAAATTTATGTATTGAAGTTTGGAATCTGTATGAACTATTGCGGAATATAAAATTGTTTCGATCTAGCCATAGGTTCCACATTGAGGCCGCGATTGCTATGTCCCATGCCCTTTTATCTTCTAGTCTAATATGATCTTTTCTTAATACCCCCACATGTCAGTGGTTGAGTTAGGGACCAGAGTACACCCAAATTCCCTACAAACTATCTCCCATGTTAGTCTTGCCTTATGACATATAAATAGGATGTGGTTCACATCCTCTTCTGCGCTTAGACACACTCCACATCTAACGTCAATTTGCATGTTTCTGTTCCTGAGGTTTACTCTGGAAAGGATCGCGTCGTTGTGAGCTAACCAGCAGAAAACTTTTACTTTCAGGGGCACCTGAGCTCCCCGGATGACGGATTGTTCGTTACATCTCATTCCTCTGTCGTTGATCCATTTATACATCGATGAAACTGAGAATGTTTTTGAAGCGTCCCTATCCCACCATCTTTCGTCTTCGGCTCCTATCGCCTGTCCCTCTTCTTGTAGGATCAGTCTGTTCATTTCTTCGAACTGAGCGATACTCTCCGGAGCAAGGTTATCGTATACTATAAATCTGAGTTTACCGTTCTTTCGAACGTCTATCACCAAGAGGTCTAAGTTAGGCGTAGCAGCTGCCGCCTGTGGGAATTGGTTTTGAAGTCTAGTGTTGCCGCACCATTTATCCTTCCAAAACCTGGTCCTTTTCCCATTTCCAACCCTGCATCTAGTATTAGTGTAGAAAATCTCTCCTTGCTTAGAAATTCCTTTTCAGAGAAATGATACTTTGGCAGACGAACTTCTGCCTCCGAATCGATATTTTTTCCTTCTACGTAACAGATCGAACAAGTAGCTCCACCAGCCCTTGCGCTTGTTAGCGATCTTCCACCACCACTTGCTTAGTAGCGCTCTATTCATATCGTGGAGGTTCATGATGCCCAATCCGCCGTATTCCCTGCTCTTACAGACTCTGCCCCACCTCACCAGGGGCAATCCTCTGTTGCCCTCATCCATTCTTTTCCATAAGAATCTTCTTCTGAGCTTATCGATCTTATTGATAACCCACTTTGGAAGTTCGTATATGGACATAAGATACAGCGGAATCGCACTAAGAACAAAATTTAACAATATAATCCTTCCCCCAGAGATAGAAATCGGCTCTTCCAACCTGCAAGTTTCTTTGCTATCTTTTCGATAAGGAACGTTCAATCCTCCTTTATAAGGGCTCCAGGCCTAATGGGCGTGCCTAGGTATTTGATTGGAAAATCACTTTTTCTGCATTGTAATATATCCGTTATCTCTGTAACAGTGGTAGAAAGGTGGTCACTAATGGGGGTGATGCTAGTCTTATTTAAGTTAATCTTCAGGCCTGACCACCCTTGGAAGCATACCAGAACTGCCTTTATAGCCACCATTTCTTCGGCTGTAGCCCTTCCGAATAGCAGTGTGTCGTCTGCGTATTGTAAAATCGTCATCGGCTGTTCGATTCCTTTAATCTGGATCCCTTTGATAACGTTGTGTTCTTGAGCCCTCCTTATTATTTCTGCTAGCCCATCCGCAACGATTGCAAATAGAAGAGAAGATAGGGGATCCCCTTGCCGAAGACCTCTTTTACATCTAATCTCTTTCCCTTGCCATCCGTTCAATTGGATGAACGATTTTCCACCCTGAACACACGTTTTCATCCACATCCTCCATTTCACACCAGAACCTTTGAGGTGTAGGGCTTCGTCCAGACAGTCCCAATGCACTGAATCATAAGCCTTCTGGAAGTCTAGTGTAAGGAGAATTCCGTCCGCCTTTGCTCCGTTGCCTCTGTAAACTATTTCGTGTGCTGATGCTATGCTATCCATGATGTCCCTACCACGAATGAAGCCACATTGTGATGGAGCTATGACATCATCTACATGCAGAGCCAATCTTTGGGCTAGGGCTTTCGTGATGATTTTGAATGGCCCATTAAGCAGGCTAATTGGTCTGAGATCTTCGTACGTGATAACCTCATGCTTCTTAGGCACCAGAACTACTAAGGCGTAGTTTATCTTATCCAGATTTGCGACTCCTTCATAAAGCTCATGAAATATGTTCATTAGATCCTCCTTGATGATTTGCCAGTATACTTTGTAAAAGAAAATTGGCAGCCCGTTTGGGCCAGGTGCCTTGTCCTGGCCGAGATTCTTAATTGCATCAAAAACCTCTATGTCTGAGAATCTCGCTACAATACCTTCACAGCCATCTATTCTGGAGGAGCTCCACATATCCGGTGCCAGCTTGCATCTACCAGTTGTGTTACTACCCAATAAGTCATGAAATTATCTGTTTAAATGGTCTTTGTTTGATGCTGTAACTCCTGTTTCCCCGTATTTGTACTTTTATACTGTATTTTGCTCAATTGTACTCTTTCATCTATTTGAGATCTTGTATTTTATTTCAGTTCAAATAAAATCATTATTTTTGCCTCGACTCAATTTTTGGTCCTTTTATCGAATTCATTTGTGTGCACTTTGTATCGTTCTTCATGAGAAATGGACCGATTCTTCTCATTTATCTCTCTAATCCCATTTTTGTGCATTTTGACCATTTCTTCTGTTGGGCTCTTTTTTGAAGCGGATACCCAAAACCCACAAACCCACAAACCCGCAAACCCTACTATATAACCCTACCCTAACCCTAATCAAACCCTAATACTGTTTTAACCTAAACACACCGCCGCTAATCTTCTCCTTCACCGACTCCTTCGTCTCCATCTTTTTCGCCAACCAACCCACTTCCGATTCCCTTTCCGATCGCCTCGCCACCTTCGACCTTCGCCTCGTCGACCCCACAGCACCACCACCTCCACAAACTCCACCGCCGTTCGCCACCACCACCACAGAACCCCCCACCGTCGTCCCCAAAGCTCCGAAACCCATCCAAACTCGCTGCACCCAAACTCGACGTCTCCCTCACCATCACTCTCGACTCTGACCATATCCCCATCACCTCGCCGCCTCCAACACCATCCCCTCCGTTCGCCAGCAACCGCCGAACTCCTCCCCTGTTTCTTGAACCGAACAGAGGACGCCGCCGTCGTCGCCTCCCATCACCCTCGCGCCTCCGCCGTGCCACAGTCTCCGCGTCGCTCCCCGACGTAGTGCCACCGTCGAAGCACCGTCGTACGTCACCGTCCCTATCTCTCTCTCTCTCTCCCTGTTTCGAAGCAGCGAATGAAGAAGAAGAAGAAAGGGAAAAGGGCGGGATTTGATCTCGGCCATCGGATCGCGCCAAGATCCGCGCCTGTGATCGCCGTTCGGTGTTTGCCCATAGCGAATCCCAGATCCGCTGTCCCGTGTTCGGCCAGATCCGCTGTGTTGGAAACGATCCGATTGGCTGCCACCGCTGTTCCCTGTTTTGCCGCACCAAATCCCAATCGCTGTACGCTGTTCTGGGTTTGATCCGGTGTGGGGGAAAACTCGATCTTCGGTAGTTTTTCGCACGCGCTTTTTGAGGACTTCTTCCGGGATTTTTCAACCCAAATTTCTACAGCAAGTGGATCTAGTCATCGTCAAGCTAAGGCAAGTTTCCTTGTACATTTTATTGTTCTAGTACAAGCACCCTTGAAATACTACAAATAGTTAGATTGTGACTCCTCTTTGAAATATCGTTGTGGATCAATATTGAACCTCCAAATTGACAATTCTAAGAGTCACAAAATTTCATTGTATTTAATTTATAATTATTGGACTCTTTTACCCTTGAACACATGAACACAGACAAATGAATTAAGGAGCCCTAAATTTGTAGATACATGTCACATTCAATTTTTGACGAACTTGCAACCCTATAACTTGAAAAACATTTATTATTTGCTGTTGACCTCCATTATCATGTATTGATGCCACATAATGACTTAGACACCAAATAACATTTTCCCATGTAACCTACGCTAGTAAATTATTTCTACGAGTTGCTGTCCTGAATTTCCTTTCGCTGTTTCGACCCCCTCATCATTTGAATCTGGGCCCGAGCCCTGGATAGAAATTGTAGATTTGAATGTGTAGATATCGATAGCTTCCGAAAGTTTTGAATTCGGAGTTACGGTCTAGGAGTTATGGCAGTTATACTGCAGCTGTGTCAGTAGACGCAGTTTTGCAAAACTGCTGTATACATTTACTTTGCAAATTAATTTAGCTGTGTAAACAGCGAGCGTTTGACACGAAATTTTATATGTAGCTGCTGGACACCATATAGGACATCCCCAATTTTTCCTAGAATTAAATCACAACATTTTACACATGTATGCTTGCTTGATAAAAATTAATAAAAGTAACAAGCTGGGGTTTTAGGAAAGACTATAGAGTGGACAATATAGGTAAGTGTACTCGGAAGGGGGCCCGTGTTTCCCAAATACTTGGTTCATGAACTTGTTGTATCTTGTTCGATTCATGGAGTCAGTTACTTGGCTCATGAACTTGTTTGATTCATGAACCCATTGTGTGGTTCTTGAACTTGTTAGTGGATTCGCGAACTTGCTTCGTGAACTTGATATTTATTTTCTGATTCATGAACCAGGACTTGCTTGATACTTGATACCTGAGTTTGCCGCCCTATAGACTCCATTACTAGGTCTAAACGTAACTGATTTGACTGTAGCAACCATGTAGTAAAAGTATGGATGCATGTCGTGCTACCTAGATAGTAATAACCACAAGACTTGAACTTGATAACTTGAACTAGACTTGAACTTGATAACTTGAACTAGACAACTTGATACTTGAACTTGACAACTTGACATTTGAGACCTGACATTTAAATAACACATGACACTAGACTTGAGATTTGGCGCTTGATATAAAAATAACCCTATAGGTGCACCTGGCATGTGTTTCACCACTAGCAGTTGTTATCCAATCTAGTATTTAAGATGTTCCCTCTTGCTAGCTAGTCCTTGAATTTGTCCACTACTTCTTATAACTCTGCTATATTCTTGATTCCAATTCTTGTTTCCCTTACTTGTACTTGTTTTTACTATTTGTGGTCCTAGCTTGCACTAAGGGCATTTTCTCTTGTTTTCCCTTTGTTTCCCTGTTTATATTTATTAAACAGACTATGGAGATGAGCTGCCCGCTGGAATTGGTGAGCAAATGTTCTAGCCTTCAAGTGGAGAAGAACTTGATTAGAATATTTACTTCCTGCATTATTTGTTTATTTTTGGATTATTATTTCTTGCAAATTGAGAACTTGTAACGGGCTGATGTTCCCGAGTTTAACTTGATTCAGACTTGAAACTACTTGGATGTTTTATCATATTTCAGTTGTTTCTGTTGCTAATAAAGTATTCATGCATGCTTGGTTTTATATATCTCTCTTGTTATATACTTGTTGTGATGCTGAGTCGATCCTACAGCTTATGAATGATGTTAAGATCATTCGCTGGGCTTCGTCATGCGCTCGTATTCCGTATGTTGGGAAGCGGGGCGTGACATATGCGCCCTTCATTCTCAGTCCAAGTACCGTTCACTAAAAGCCCAGTGATGTGATTTTGTCTTCTTCTCCCGTTAGCCACCTTATGGAAATATTTTGTATTTGCGTCCCCTTCTCTTAGCCATTGTATCCTAGATCTCTGTCTCCAGTACATCTCCTCCATTGATCCTATCTGTTGCAACTCCAGTCTTTTGCTTGCTAGTTCGTCTTTCTCCTCCTCCAAAAGTTCCCTATTCTCTTGAATAGTCTCCAGAGCGTCGGTTCTAATGCATAATGTCTCTTTTCTAAGGTTAATGTCGCTAATCTTTTGCCTTGCCCACCCTTTTAATCTCCTACGTAGACGTCTCATCTTCTCTACCCAAATACCCATTGCTGTAGTCTCATAGGTACCGGCGTACCATGAGTCAGCGATAACCTATCGGGTGTCCTCACAAACGGTCCATGCTTTCTCGTATCTAAAGATGAAATGCTTGTCCCTCCCGCCCTGCTTACAGTCAATGACCAGTGGTAGATGGTCCGATGTGTATCGCATTGCGGATTTGACCTTTGCTAATGGATATGCATCCTCCCACACGTTCGATACCAGCACTCTATCGAGCTTGGATAAGGTAGGATTGCGTTGCATGTTCGACCAAGTGAATTTTCTGTCAGTCATATCTAATTCCAAGAGCTCTAAATCGTCTATAGTCTCATTGAAGGAGTCCTGCTCGGACCGACTATGGCCCCTACCCTTGTGCTCATCTTGGAATCTAGTGATGTTGAAATCTCCTCCTATCATCCACGCTCCGTCCCATTTGTTTCTGATGTATCTGAGTTCCTTCCAAAGATCTTTGCGCAGTCTACAGTTGTACGTCTCGTAGACAGAGGAAACTGTCTGTACCCTGTCGTCACTTCTCCTTCTTAATCTAATCGATACCGTAAACTCTCCTACGAAATCGTCGATAATCTGAAATAATATTGAGTTTGCTCCCAGTGCAATACCTCCTGAATATCTGACCGCCGGTTTGAATCTCCAGTGCAAGTCTCCCATTCCTCTAAGGCTATTAAAATCCTCCGCAGCGGGAGCTTCTATTCTAGTTTCTTGAAATCCAACTATGACAGGATGAATTTTGTTCAGGGTGGCACCTTTTGCTCTTTTTTAAATTTTTTGCCGCATCCCCCTTACGTTCCAGAAGGTGTATACCATTAAAAACTAGTAACAACACCTACACCTACCCTAACCCCCCGCCTCGAACGCCCCTAGTATCAGTTGATAGCTATTCTGGTATCCTCTCTAATGCATGCTAAAATTTCTAATTGTTCAGCCCTAGTGGAACCCATGGCTAGATCATACAGACTAGGAAAGTAAATGAGGGACTCATCATTTAAAGAATTTAGAATAGAGCAATTATTGTAAGAGGTACCTTCCCCAGTCGTCTCTGCCTCCAACGCTTTGTGCTCCTTATGGGAAATCCCATCTTTGCCCAGTTTTTGTTGTCCCCCACCGTCCAACTGTCTTTTCCCTTTCCTTCGATATTCTGTAATCATCTTGGTAGAGGTGCTTCCCACACTTCCTCTTATTTCTTTTTCTTCGAAATCTATTTCCGTTTCTAAGATGAAGTTGTCCTCACGCACTCCGTCTAAAGCTCCGATATTGTCAGCATCCAAATCTGGGTCGGGATTGAGTTGTATGGTCTTGCTTAGAATCTGCAAAGAAGGAAGTGTAGTCTCCTTCTGGTTTAGACCGGCCTCAACTTCATCAAGAGAATTTAAATTTTTGTGTGGCCCATAAAGTTCCTGGCCCGTGGGCTTAGGCCCTATGGGAAATTGCCCTTTGGATTGGATCAAAGCTGTCACAACTGCCTTAACCGAGCTCTCGATGTTAGACTTGGAAAGTTGGAGCCAATCCTCATTAACTAATCCCATATTCGCCCTTGCATCGAGCCCCATGTCTCCCCATGTTTCAGAATCCCTCCTTTTGATGATCTTCTCTTACAATCCATCACATCGCCGCTAGATGTCCCCTCACCTGCAGTAGCAACACGTTTCCCCTTGTGTAATAGACTGTCGCTTTCCTTTCCATGTGGGGCCCTCGGTGAGTTGTACAGTTTGTATGGAGAAAAGTACTCTACCGCATTGATTGGTTTTGTGGACGGCCCTAATTGCATCTCGATTGGATTTTGAATGTGGCGCTCTTGCATGGATGGCTGAGATGTAATCTTGGCCACTCTTGTTGATGAAGGGATCCGATCACAATTCCTAGCATCTGATGGATAAGGACCGTTGAGTAGTTCCTTCTCTGCCATTGCCAAATCTCGAAAGGATACTTTTTTTGCACTTTGACTATGACTCTCACTTCATAGATGGAGCTTTCGAATTCGGTTATGATCTTGGAAGGGATGTCAGACTTGTTAGCAACCCCTATTTTTAACCTCGCGAATTTCCTAGCGGAGTGCGTCAGGGTTTGCCTGTCTATATCAATGAGCATACCGAATTTACGAATAATGTTTTGAAATGCCGAGCGTACCCAACAATGGAACGGGAGATTGTAGAGCATAATCCAAACCGGCGGGAAGTCTTCAGCCTTCAATTCTCCGAAATCACGCGACCACCACTTGAAGGTGACGAAAAACTCTAACCCATGAGAGTCTTTTCCCTCTAATCCTTTGACTCTAATCGTCTCCTCTGCCAGAGCTTTGTCGCTGCAATGCGCGAAGAAATTGTTGAAAGCGATCTCTTGAATCACCCACGTGGGAGTCGGCGATGTAATCAATGCCGTGTGAAGCAACTCGGAGACGTCAGTCGCCGTTGGGAACCCAGTTTGCGCCTTAATCAATATGCCCCCTTTGAAACGCCTTTCGAAGTCCGCCATCAATGGTGTCGGGGTGATAGATGCGTGGATAACACATCTATCTCCAGCGGTACTATCTTGTGTTTTGCTAGCCTCCGATATAATAGGAGTCACGACTTTCGAAGCTTTTGGATTGGAGATGGAGATGACATTGCGCTTAGGACACACTGTGGAGATATGGCCAGAACACCTACAGACAACAGAACCAGTCGTACTTACAGTTACTGATCGAGTGTCCTGGTCTGACACACTTGTGACAATTCTGTCTACCATCTATCTTCATGTTCTCCGACGAGCTCCGGCTCTTGAGTGGCTTCTGAATCTTCCTTGGCTTGACCACTGCTGGTGCTGTTGACAGGTTAGAAAAGTGACAAGGCAATAATTTGGTGTGGATCGATTTAATTTGCTATCTTCGCATCCAAATTAAAGCTAATTATAAATTTATTATCTCACGGTTTGCTTTATTCTTGCCTCCATGTCAGTGTTGTAAAATTCTTGGATACTCGCAATCTAAAGAGTTCAATAGCACAAGCATGTCCCCAAACTGAGCCATCTAAGTTACAGATAATTCTCTTGGTTCTGGTTTAAAAAGTTAATTTAAAAGAATGTACTTGATATGTATCAACTAATGGAAGGTTAGGTCTGCTTGTATCTTCAATTGATTGCTTCAAAATCTACAAGAGGGCACCTTTTGTTAGTAGGTCACAATTTTATCTATACTACTTATGGTTAAATAAAATAATCTATACTAAATACTGAATGAGTTTCTGAATATTCTGAAAAGATGGTGTCAGAGTCGAGGTTTTAAATGTTGGATGTCGGTGTTGTGTCGGCCTCACATGTCATATAGGATATATCGGGAGATATGTCGGGATGTCTAATATATATCGGTTGTAATGTACAATACAAAAATATATTCTAAATATGATATACATACACGTACATACATTACATTTATCATAATCTATATAATAAAATACAAAGAAAGCTATCAAGTGGTTCTCCTTCAATTCTCCCAAAAATCAAAGGCTCAGATCTAATCTCACAAAACATATTTTCCCCCCAAAAGTTTCCCTCCAAAACTCAAATTCAAATCCCCACCCAAAACAACTCCAATATTAATTTTTTTTTCTTTTTTCTCTCTCCCTCCCTCCCTCTTCTATTTAAAAAATTAAGAAAATATTTTTTTTTTTAAAAATAAAAAATTTAAAAACTAAAAAAATTAAAAATTTAAAAACTTTAAAAAAAGTTCAAAAAAATCAAAAAAAGTCGTATAATATGTTTTTTGCTGGCCCCCTAAAAGTTTCTCATATAATATATTTGCTACTTCAATTAATTTGCTCGACTTTCAAAACTATTTTATATGATCAAACAAGGTGCACCGTTCCGAAGACGTACCGTAGGCAGGGCAAACCTAGTATCATATAAATCACACAAATAATACAAAACTCTATAATGGATGAAGGCAACACATATTATGCACACTTCAAATGGATTGTTAGAGATTATAGTCCCACATTGAGTAGTTGGTTAGTTTTGTATTTGGTTCTTCCTATATATAGGAGATATTGTACTCAGTTATTTCTCAATTCAATATTCAGTATGGTATTCATTCTCTCTGATTTATCTTAACACCAGGTTTGCCCATAGACACGTGCCTACGGCACGTCTTCGGAACGGTGCATCTTGTTTGATCATATAAAATAGTTTTGGATGTCCAACAAATTAATTGAAGTAGAAAACATATTATATGAGAAACTTTTGGGGGTCCGGCAAAAAACATATTATATAATTTTTTTTGAATTATTTTTAAAGTTTTTAATTTTTTAATTTTTTTAGTTTTTTAGTTTTTATATTTTTTTTAAATTTTTAAAATTTTTATTTTCTTAATTTTTTAAATAGAAAAGAGAGGGAAAGAGAGAGAAAAAAGTTAAATAAATATATGAGTTGTTTTGAGTGGGGGATTTGAATTTGAGTTTTGGGGGGGAACTTTTGGGGATAAAATATGTTTTGTGAGGTTAGATTTGGACCTTTGATTTTTGAGGGGATTGAAGGAGAGCCACTTGATATCTTTCTTTGTGTTTTATTATATAGATGGTATCAGAGCCAATTATCCAAAATTTCCCTTCTTAAATTCCCTCTACAAAAATTCTCAAATCCCAACAGCCAAGTTATACAAATTCTTCATTCTTTCCAAAATCATAGAATTCCAATAGCCAAAAAAAAAGAAAAAAAAAGAAAAAAAGAAAAAAAAACAGAAGTCATCTTCTTCAACTCAACATCAGATCCCGCCGCCATCAATCTTCTTCAACGTCCGCCGCCATCAACTCCAGATCCAGTGTCGATACCCCAACATCTCCTTCTCTGTCCTCGACCAATCCGGCGTCGCGCCACCTCCCTGCAGCGCCGCCCACCTCCTCCTCTTCCGCTCCTGTTGATGCCAGAACCTCAGAACCCCAGAACCCCGCAACCACTCCCATCATCGCTTCCGCAGTGGTCCACCCCCCCCCCCCCCCCACCCAGTGCTCCCCGTCGCACTGTGCTCCCCCAGCGCCACCTCTCTCTTCAAACCCTAATTGTTTTTTCTTTACTAGTTTTTTTTTCTTTATTGAGTGTGTAATACCCAAACCCGGCCCATTGTTAAAATAAAAAAAAAAGTCGAAAGAAAATAATAATAATAATAATAATATATATATATATATATATATATATATATATATATATATATATATACATGTACTACTACTTGATGGCATCTCAGTCTCTTCCACATATTTCAGCCTCCACTGACTTCCCCGATGCAACCACCTCTCGTTCCTCCTCCAGATTCAACAAGCAGCAGCGCCATTTTCAGTCTTCCTCCGGCCTCCTACCTTCTCCTTACAACACTCATCACCATACTCCACCTCTACTTCCGCCACCGATAGCACCGCCCTACCCCCTACCCCGATCCAGGCACCAGCAGCATCTCCCTCCACATTATGCTCTCAGTCATAGCAGCGCTAGTCTTGTTTCTTCTCGCAGTACTTCTTCCCTCACATCCTCGGCCATGCCCGTCACTCCGGCCTTGCCGTCTCCTGCTGATTGGGCTAATACTCAGCAACGCCTCACTCAGCTGGAACTACAGCTCATTGGTCAGTCTATCAATGCTAGCTCCTCTGCTCCTGCACTTTCTGTCACTCCCGGTATGAATTCATTCTGGATTTTAGATTCTGGTGCATCACATCATCTCACTAGTAATCAGACACTATTCACCACCTGCACAACACTTCCCTCTCACTCTCCATCTCTACACACAGCTGATGGCTCACCACTTCTTATTACACACTCAGGGACAATTAACTCTCCTACTCTCACATTACCATATGTTCTCTATGCTCTTCATTTATCAATAAACCTTATTTCTATTAGTGCGTTGTGTGATAGTGGTCTTGTCGTTACTTTTGACTCTTTAGGTTGTTTTATTACTGATTCTTCCACCGGCGAGGAGTTTGGGCGTGCTAGTCGTCATGGTCATCTATATTATCTAGATTTTCTTCGTGCACATCACTCTCCTTCTAGTTTTGCCGGTATTATTTTCTCTAATGCTGATCTGTGGCACAGACATTTAGGTCATATTAGCGCATCACGACTTCAGACTATAGCTCGTAATGGTGCCCTTGGTTCTTTCACTTTTAAATATTTATCTGATTGTCAGGATTGTCATTTGGCCAAACACATTGCTTTATCCTTTAGTCACAAAAGAACTTCTGAAACCACTCACCCTTTCCAACTTGTTCATTCCGACATATGGGGACCCTCTCCCGTCCTCTTGTGGAAAGGCTATCTCTATTATGTTGCCTTCATCGATGACTTCACTAGACATACATAGGTTTTTCTTATGCGTCAGTGATCTGAGATACCTAATATTTACCGGTTCTTTACAACTATGATTCACACTCAGTTCGGTTGCGCATTAAGAATTTTCGATCGGACGGTGAACGTGAGTACACTTCCACCACTATGAGATCAATCCTTCAGTCTCACGTCACCCTGTTTCAGCAATCATGCCCTTACACACATGAGCAGAATGGTGTAGTTGAACGCAAGCATCGTCTCATCCTTGAGACGGCTCGCGCTCTTTTATTCTCCTCTTATGCTCCTTGTTCTTTCTGGGCTAAAGCTATCATGACCTCTGTTAGTCTCATCAACATTACTATCTCGTCTGCCCTAGCTGGTATGATGCCTTACGAGGCTCTTTATCATTCACCTCCGGACTACAATATGCTCCGTATCTTTGGATGCACCTGTTACGTCCTTCTCCCTCCTACTGAGCGCACGAAGCTCTCCGCTCGTGCTGCTAAGTGCGTTCACCTAGGTCTCAGTCCTGAACACAAAGGTTATCATTGTTTTGATCCATCAGCGGGTCGTGTCTGCATTTCTTGACATGTCTCATTTGTGGAAGACCCCCCTTACTACTTGACCCCCCTCCCCTGAGGATACGAGATTTCTCGATTCCCCAGTTTTTGCTAGCCCCCCGACTTTATCTTCCCGCATTCCTTTTGATTCCACTCCTCTGGCTCCATTCACATCTCCTACAGTCCTTACACATGTTGTTCCTCCTACCGAAACTCCACCTGCATCCCCACAGCAGCCAGCACCCATCCCACCTACTTCCTCACCGACACATGCACCTACTCCACCGTCCTCACCCCCACACCCTGTCAGTCCACCACCTCTTCGTCAGTCTACCCGTTCCACTTCTGGTATTCCTTCGGCACGTTATACACCTGATGCCACTGGTCCTTTTAACCAATTTGGTTTTGCCACCTTAGCTTCCTACTCACCACAGTTTCATTCATATCTCACTGCTATACACTCTATACGTGAGCCCAGAACCTATCAAGATGCAATTCAATATTCTGAATGGAGGAAAGCCATTGCAGAGGAATTCAGTGCATTTGATCAGACTGGTACTTGAGATGTTGTTCCTCTACCAGAGGGCATTCAACCTATTAGCTGCAAGTGGATCTTCAAGGTCAAATATCAACTTGATGGATCTATTGAGAGGCACAAGGCCCGTCTAGTAGCCCAAGGGTTTACTCAGGAGCATGGCATTGACTATGATGAGACCTTTGCTCCCGTTGCACAGATGACTACTGTTTGCACCCTTCTTGCTGTTGCAGCCATCCGCCAATGGCCGTTATACCAGATGGACATGAAGAATGTTTTTCTTCATGGTACCTTATCTGAGGTTGTTTATATGGATCCTCCTCCTGGCCTCCCTACTCCTCCTCGTCATGTTTGCCGGTTGCATCGGGCTATATATGGTTTGAAGCAGGCCCCTCGAGCCTGGTTTGAGTGTTTTTGCCTTGTCATCACCAAGGCTGATTTTAGTTAGAGTTCTCAGGACCATTCTATGTTTATGCGGTCATCACCGCAAGGGAGGGTAATTCTACTACTATATGCTGATGATATGATCATTACTAGGGATGACTTTGCCGGCATTGCATCCACACAGAAATACCTTCACCAGCAGTTTCATATGAAAGACCTTGGTAAGCTACATTACTTTCTGGGTTTAGAGATTGCTCATGGATCTCAGGGAATACTCATTTCTTAGCAGAAATACACATTAGATATTATTTCCGCTGCATGTTTCTCTGACAGTCGATCAGCTGATACACCCTTAAAGCTTCATGTGAAGCTTCGTCCCGCAGATGGTGAGCTTCTTCCTGATCCCACTAGATACAGGCAGATTGTTGGACAGCTTGTCTACTTATGCATGACCAGATCCGATATTGCTCATGCAGTTAGTATTGTCAGTCAGTTTATTTTCGCTCCTACATCAGTTCACTACGGTGCTCTTCTTCGGATCCTCAGATATCTTTGGGCACTATCACTTGCTCATTATTCATGCCTTCTACATCCAAACTAGAGCTCAGTGCATATTCTGATTCAGATTGGGCAGGTGATCCGACTACCAGAAGGTTTACCACAGGTTTCTGTCTATTTTTTGGTGATTTACTGATCTCATGGCGGAGCAAGAAACAGGCAGTTGTTGCATGTTCTTCCATCGAGGCTGAGTACAGAGCAATGACAGCTACTACTAGAGTGATTGTTCATGTTCGTTGGCTGTTATCAGATATGAGTGTCACTCTTACAGGAGCTACTCCACTTTATTGTGATAACCGGAGTGCATTGCACATTGCAAGCAACCCGGTCTTTCATGAACGAACGAAGTATATTGAGATTGATTGTCATTATATTCGTGAGCGTTTTGAGACAGGAATCATCTCTCTCCATTCTGTTACCTCTTCCCTGCAGACTGCAGACTACTTCACCAAATCCCATACTGTTCCGAGATTCCGACACTTAGTAGGCAAATTCACATTGTTTGACCCATCGTGAGTTTGAGAGGGGGTGTTAGAGATTATAGTTCCACATTGAGTAGTTGGTTAGTTTTGTATTTGGTTCCTCCTATATATAGGAGATATTGTACTCAGTTATTTCTCAATTCAATATTCAGTATTGTATTCATTCTCTCTGATTTATCTTAACATGGATAAATGGTTTTTGAGTTTTAATTTGATACAAAGCCAAATATTAATCCATTATAGAAACCGACATGAGCTACACAAGCTAACATTATAGGGATATTTCGGCCGAAATATTTCCCTACATATCAGCGACACATTCCGAAAAACTACATCAACTACATATATTTATTTGTCATGTAGGACAACCTAAAAAGCCTACATTTCAGCCAATATTTCGGACATGCTGGCCTACATTCAAAACCTTGGTTAGATTTGCCCTTAGCAAGACAAAGAAATTTGAAATCCCTATAAACCATGGTATCAAGTCTTAACCAATATACAGATGCATTGTTTGAGTTGGATTGGAAATTTGTCTAACGATACTCCTGATATTTCCAATATTACCGAGTAATGGCAGCTGATACTCGATAGAGTTTTGAAACCATGTGATAAACATTAAAAAGAGGCATGAATGTTTAAGTGAATTTAACTAGCTTATTAGTTAATATAATATCCTTCCTTTTTCTCTGTGGAGATCTTTCTCTATGAGAGATTTTACTATATATTTTATATAACAAAAGTATCAAACTTTTTCTCTATTCTATTTTTGTTTGTATTAATATTACCTTATATATTTAATGATTTTCTGAACAATTACAATTTTGCCCTAATGTGCAGTCGCATGTGTCAGTTACTTTTGCCACAAAAAAAAGGTTCAAGTTTGTTATTTACCTCTTCAAAAACACAATAGTTCGCATGCAGACAATTATAAATTGGGCTAATCATTTACTCCTGCAGGAAAATGTATTGCTTGGGATTTCTTGTCTATCTCAAGATTCAAATGGTGTTCATATTGCAGCCTCCTGCACGGATGATAGGTACTTCAATACTTGAAGGACTGCGACACTTGAACATTTATGTCCCTATATTGTTGAACCATGCTCTAAGCTCTTGTTCTTGCATTATGTTAGGATTTACTTGTATGATGTGATGCATCTCAACTAGGGCCCCACCGAAATTTTCTCTGGAAGCTAGATTCAGTCATTCTATGCAAAGGCCAGGAGACTTAATTCAGTAAATATTCAGATTGTGCAGATAATTTGTCGCATAGTCTAACAGTATTTATCTTGATGTTACAGTCCAGCTATTAGCCCTGATGGAGCTCACATTCTTGGCGGTTCAAGTGATGGAAATGCATACATATGGAGGGTAACTTTTTATTTTGTAATTTGTTTCTTTTGCTCATTTCAACATATCTTCTTTTTTCTTCCATCGGTAATCTCACATTGGAAACATCATTAGGTTCATAAACCAGAAAGTGACCCTATCACATTGAAGGGCCATGAAGGAGAAGTTACTGCTGTAGACTGGAATACACATTCCATGATTTGCTTCTAGAATTTATCCTTCTCTTTCTGTTAAAATTTTCAGATAATTTTTCCTCCTTCCTTGCAGGTGCCCTTCAGATTATGGAAAACTCGCAACTTCTTCAGATGACTTCACAGTAAGTGCTTACCTTAATAGTTGATTTATATGGGCTTGAAGAATGCTTTTCTAAATTTAGTCTAAAACGAAAGAAATTACCATGAAATAAGCCAAGTTTAGAAAAAAGAAAATACAATGAACTTTCTTTATTTTGCTTAATTCCCATATATTATTGAGGTGTCCCTTGTATTTTCACACTCTTATTAAGTGTAACGAAAAGACAAATGCAAAGCAGACAAACACTTGTTAGATGGCTCTACCATGGACAAGGTGTCTTTTTGAAGTTCAAATAAAAGTTCAAAGGGAGTTGTGCATTATCAAGGAAGTTCATGGTAGCTATTTTATAGTTTAACCTGAAATCTTTTTTTTTTTTTACGCAACAACTACTCATAAATTCTATAAAGATGGTCTAAATCTGTAATTTGCTTCTAATTGTAGGTCCGAGTATGGAATATCAAGAAAGGAACCTCACTTAATACCAGATCTCCAACTTCAATTCAAAATAGGGTAACTGCACACACTAACCTGTTGTGCGTAATACAAATCAAACCAACAATCAAACCAACGCGGAAACAAAGAGAGAACCAGCGAGAAAACACAGAAAAGCAAGCAACACAAGAACACAAGATTTACGTGGTTCGGCAAAACGATGCCTACATCCACGGGGGCGGTTGGGGTTTCTTTACTATGATCTCCAATGGGCAAACAAAGCCTTTACAAGAGATGACGGCTGCAAAATCCGAATAAGGTGTTACAATTTACAAAACCCTAACGGGTGTATTTATAGGAAAACTATTGGGCCTTTCGAATTGGGCCTATTCTGGATCCAAAACCCGTCGACAGTCGACTGGTCCAATTACCAGTCGACTGGTACTTCCTTCGGGACAGTCGACTGATCAGTCGACTGCTGCTGCTGTATCTTTAGTCCTTGAAAACTCCTCTCTGGACAGTCGACTGCTCCTCCATCCAGTCGACTGAAGCTCTGAAACTTTCGAACACTGCAGATACCAAATACCAGAATCGAGCCATTATCCTACAATCTCCACCTTGGCGAGATCTTCCAAGTATCCAACAATCTCCACCTTGGTGAAATCTTCCAAGTAGCCCAAGCAATCTCCACAAATACTCCAAAACAACTGCTCATCACCAAATGTAACAAAAACAAACTCCACCTTAGTATGATATCACATACTAAACAAACCAATAGCAAAGCACTATCCCAATCGCCCATGCCAAATTATCAAACATGCAAAATATTAGCCAGGTTCATGCAATGCTTGAACTTGGCTGCCCCAACAACTTTGGTCAACATATCAGCAGGATTATCAGCTGTTCCAATCTTCACCAAATGAATATCACCATCCTTTATCAAATCACGCACAAAATGATAACGAACATCAATATGTTTGGTCCTCGAATGATGAACTTGGTTCTTCGCTAAATGAATAGCACTCTGACTGTCACAGTGTACCTCCACCTTCTCCCGATGAATTCCCAAGCTCTTCAAAAGTCCATGAATCCAAATGGCTTCCTTCATGGCCTCAGCAACCGCCATGTATTCAGCCTCAGTAGTAGACAATGCTACAGTGGACTGCAAATTTGACCTCCAACTTATAGGTGCTCTAGCCATAGTAAACAAATAGCCTGTAGTAGACCGCCTCTTATCTAGATCACCTGCATAGTCCGAATCAACATAACCAACCAATAACCTGCTAATATTGTCATCCCTTTCAAACTTCAAACCCACATCTGTGGTGCCACTTATGTACCTCAAAATCCATTTAGCTGCTTGCCAATGCTCTTTGCCTGGATCATGCATATATCGACTAACCATACTCACCACCTGAGAGATGTCTGGTCGAGTACAAACCATGGCATACATCAAACTGCCAACCACACTAGTGTAAGGTACATTAGCCATATACTATCTCTCTTCATCTACTTGGAGACTGAGAAGCACTAATTCTGAAATGAGTGGCTAAGGGTGTACTGACTGGTTTAGTTTTCTCATCTATACCAAACCGTTTCAGCACCTTCAAAAGATATTGCTTCTGTGTCAAACTTACTATGCCCTTTGCCCTGTCTCTAGCTATCTCCATCCCAAGTATCTTCTTGGCTTCACCAAGATCCTTCATCTCGAATTCAGAACTCAACTGATTCTTCAAATTTTGAATCTCCTTAGCATTTTTAGAGGCAATCAACATGTCATCCACATATAATAACAGATATATGAAAGAACCATCCTGCAATTTCCTGAAGTAGACACAATGATCAAACTCACTTCTGGAATATCTCTGCATCTTCATAAACTGATCAAACCTCAAATACCACTGCCTTGGAGATTGCTTCAACCCATAGAGAGACTTCTTCAACCTGCAAACACAATTTTCCTTCCCAGCAATTTTGAACCCATCTGGCTGCGACATATAAATTTCTTCATCTAGATCCCCATGTAAGAACGCAGTCTTCACATCCATCTGTGTCAATTCAAGATCAAACTGTGCTACCAATGCCAACAAAATCCGAATAGAAGGATGCTTCACAACCGGAGAGAACACTTCATTGTAGTCAATTCCTTCCTTTTGAGCATACCCCTTTGCAACTAGTCTAGCCTTGAACCGAACACTGCCTTTTGGACCCTCTTTCTTCGTATACACCCACTTGCAACCAATTGCTTTCTTCCCCTTTGGTAGTTGCACTAGATCCCAAGTCTTATTCTTATGAAGAGAGTTCATCTCTTCATCCATAGCAACTTTCCAATCTGCATTTTCTGAACTTCTAGTGGCTTCTTTGAAGTTGGAGGGAACTTCATCATCCACAATGGGAAGAGCAAATGCAACTGTATCTGTAAAACGAGACGGTCGTTTGATATCTCTTCTTTGCCTTCTTACTACAATTGATTCTTCCTGCTGGATAGGAACTTCTTCATCATTCTCAGTATCAACCACATCATCTTCATCTTGGACAGGAACAGGATTTTCAACTGAAAACTTTTCTAACTCCACCTGTTGGAGAACTCTCCTACCAGTCGACTGGTTATTGCCAACAGTCGACTGTCCCGAGCTCCCACTCTTCTGCTGTTCTAGACCACCAGTCGACTGCTCCTGTACATCAGTCGACTGACCCGAGCTTCTGCTACTCACCTGTTGGAGAACTGTCCTACTCTTCTGCTGCTCACCAGTCGACTGTCCTAAACCACCGGTCGACTGTCCCGAGCTAATCATGCTGGTCTCATCAAAAGTCACATCTCTGCTGATTACTAACTTCTTTTGTTCTGGACACCACAACCTGTAACCTTTGACACCAGTACTAAAACCAACAAATATAGCCTTTTTGGCTCTTGCATCAAGTTTAGTTTCAGTTACATGAAAATAAGCAGGACAACCAAATATATGCAAAAAACTATAATCAGATGCAGGTTTACCACTCCATACCTCAATAGGCGTCTTGCCTTCAAGTGCTGCTGATGGTAAACGGTTGACAATGTGGCTTGCATATATAACAGCTTCTGCCCAAAATGTCTTCTTCAATCCAGACTGTGCTAACATACATCTCACCTTCTCAAGTAAGGTCCTGTTCATCCTTTCTGCAACCCCATTTTGCTGTGGAGTCTTCCTAACTGTGAAGTGCCTCTGGATCCCTTCATCTTCACACAATTTCAGAAACGGATCGTTCTTGTATTCCCCTCCATTATCTGACCTCAGAACCTTAATCTTCCTACCAGTCTGATTTTCAACTTTCTTCTTCCAACTTGTGAACAATGTCAAAACTTCATCTTTGTGCTTCATGGTATATACCCAAACTCGTCTGGAGTAATCATCAACAAAAGTAACAAACCAGTGTCTACCACTCATAGAAGGTGTCTGAGTAGGGCCCCAAACATCTGTGTGCACATAATCGAGGATACCCTTTGTCTGATGTACAGCTGTACCAAATTTCACCCTAGTTTGCTTACCCAAAACACAATGTTCACAAAATTCCAACTTGCACCCTTTAGCATTCTTAAGCAACCCTTGCTTCACAAGCCCCTGCAAGGCCTTTTCTCCTGCATGCCCGAGTCGCATATGCCACAACCTAGTAGAGTCGGGAACAACCTGTTTAGGCCTTTCAGTTACACTGGCAGCCTCACCCAAATATGTTTTTCCCTGCAAGAAAAACAAGTTCCTTTTCCTTTGCCCTTTCATCACCACGAGTGATCCGCTAGTCACCTTCAGAATGCCACCTTCACTAGCAAACTTCAATCCACTGGCCTCCAAAGCACCTAGTGAAATCAGATTCTTTTTCAAATCTGGAACATACCATACATCTGAAAGCTCCCTAATAAGACCATCGTGCATTAGCAATTCAATCTTCCCGATTCCTACCTTCTTACAAGGTGCATCATTTCCCATCAAAACTACACCACCATCCATATACTCCAAAGAAGTAAACCACTCCTTTTTCCAAGACATATGATAGGAGGCTGCTGTATCAAGAAACCATACTTCTTGATAAAGTGAGGGACTAGAAGCAAGTGCAAAAGAAAAATCCTCGCCACTTTCTAAATTATCAACAGTCACATTTGCAGTCGAATTTCCCTTATTTTGTAGCTTTGGACAATCCTTTTTCCAATGTCCCCTTTCATGACAGAAAGCACATTCATCTTTGGCCGGTATTTTCCTGTCCTTCGAAACTCCTCTCGATTTGGAACGAGATTTGTTTCCCTTTTTCCCAGATTTGGACTCAGATCTGGTCTCAGTCCTGCCCCTTACAATCAAAGTTTCAGAAGTTTCTCTATCAACCATTTTATCCCTTCTCCTAGTTTCATTATTCAACAAAGCATTTGCAACATCTTCATATTTCACAGTATCTTTTCCATATAATAAAGTAGTTGCTAAATGATCATAACTTTCAGGTAATGAATTCAACAGAATTAGGGCTTTATCTTCATCCTTAATTTGCTCATCCAAATTTAACAAATCAGCCAACAATTTATTAAATGATTCAACATGAGCATTCATAGACATACCTTCCGTATAGGTGAAGCGAAAAAGTCTCTTCTTCAAATACAGCCGATTCTCCAAACTTTTCCTCATGTATTTGTCTTCGAGCTTCTTCCACAACACCGCAGCAATGGTATCCCTCATCAAATCATACTTCTGAGCCTTCTCAATAAAGAGCCGAATAGTCCCACACGCAACTCGATTCAACTTCTTCCAATCTGCTTCGGACATATCCTTTGGTTTTTCTACTTCCAAAGCAACATCTTGTTCTTGTTGAACAAGAACATCCAACACCTCACATTGCCACATCCCGAAATTGTTTGTCCCATCAAATTTTTTAACTTCAAATTTTGCGTTGTGAATCGTTGTTCTTGACGAACTTGATCCCACAACATCCTTGGTTGCATCTGCATCACCCGCCATCTCCCTCTAGGTCGAACCAACAGCTCTGATACCACTTGTTGTGCGTAATACAAATCAAACCAACAATCAAACCAACGCGGAAACAAAGAGAGAACCAGCGAGAAAACACAGAAAAGCAAGCAACACAAGAACACAAGATTTACGTGGTTCGGCAAAACGATGCCTACATCCACGGGGGCGGTTGGGGTTTCTTTACTATGATCTCCAATGGGCAAACAAAGCCTTTACAAGAGATGACGGCTGCAAAATCCGAATAAGGTGTTACAATTTACAAAACCCTAACGGGTGTATTTATAGGGAAACTATTGGGCCTTTCGAATTGGGCCTATTCTGGATCCAAAACCCGTCAGTCGACTGGTCCAATTACCAGTCGACTGGTACTTCCTTCGGGACAGTCGACTGATCAGTCGACTGCTGCTGCTGTATCTTTAGTCCTTGAAAACTCCTCTCTGGACAGTCGACTGCTCCTCCATCCAGTCGACTGAAGCTCTGAAACTTTCGAACACTGCAGATACCAAATACCAGAATCGAGCCATTATCCTACATAACCTTGAGTACAGAAAACTGTTTACGGATGACACTCAATCAGCATCGAATGAAACTGATGACAGTAAAATTACACCATCTTCACCTGAGTTGAGGACACGGAATCTGGGTCTAAAAGAAAAGTTGGAATGTTTCTAGATGCAGGGATAGAGGTTCAGAAGAGTCCGGAAGCTTCTTCAAGTAGCCCTTCTTCAGTCCTCAACCCGCCTCCCTCTCTGAAAAGGAAAACCATTTGTGACTACTGCATCTTAAATGCCTGAAAAATACATATAACCATGATTTTTCTCTGAATGTACAGCTATATGTACAATACTGTAAGGTTACTATCATCTGCCTACGGTTGTATTTTCACATCTTCTTTCCGTCAGACTCTGATCAATGCAGGCATTAAACTGAAGTGTACATAGAATTGCTTCTGAAGGATCGATTTCTTCAACATTTTTCCTTATCGAAGCTGGAGCTTAGGTGTAATTATTTTAATGAAGTTCCGAAATTTCAAGCCATCAGTTGTCAAAAATTTTGATCGCAATATGTATAATTGGTGTTTTTTTTTTGGAGGTAAAAGATGGAATAATGCCACCCTTTTTCATTAATAAGAAATTAATAAAACATCCCGGTGTACCGTGAGAGATACAAAAAGGACAATGCAGGAAATAAAGGACAGTGCAGAAAATAAAACATAATCCCCCAACAAAATCCTGGGGGGTGGGTCTAATCCTCCATACATCAAAACAACAAAAATACAATAGGCAAAATACAAATTAGCAGAGACTGCAGCTGGTGAGATTCTGATGAGTATGGATGGCGCCAACCTCACAGTCCAGTGTCGGCCCAAACTCAACCTCCTCGTCATCAAAATCCTCCACCTGGAAGACTCTGGCAATCCTCCCTTTCGCTCCTGTGGCAGCAACTGTAGCCCAAAAAGAAATAAGATGCATGATATGAGTAAGGTTACCCGAAATACTATGACATGAAGCACGAAAATAAAAATTGTTTCTGTCTAGCCATAACACCCATATAGTTGCCGCAATGGCAATGTACCACACATCCTTCATTTCATGGCGAACCTTTGCGAATTTGGGACCAACCCACAAATCCTCATATTCGCTGGGGTAGGGCTCGTAATACCTCTACCATAGTCGCCTTACTCCTTGGACAGTGGATAAAAAGGTGATTCAAATTCTTCGTATGCATGTTGCAGAATCTACAGTCGGTCGCAATCTGGGGTTGTCTTTTGGCCAGGTTCTCTATGGTGAGGATTGCGTTATTGAGCATTAGCCAAAGGAAGACTCTGACTTTAAGTGGTGTTTTCGCCTTCCATTATACCTGTGCCCAACTAGGTCTGCATCCCCGATAGTGAATTCGATGGTACATGGAACTGACCGTGAACACTCCCTTGGGTTCGAGTCCCCATCGCATCTGGTCTGAACCTTGGGCGCACATCATCCCGGTCCGTGTGATGTGTGCTTGCAATTCGAGCAGTTGCTGATGTAATCTTGGGGTAAGAGCTCCTCGGAACGACGGCTTCCAACTTCCCCTCTTCCAAGTCTCAGCCACAGATATATTGGGTCGATTCGTTTTGTCATACAGCTCTGGGAAAGTTTCCTTCAATGTATGGGCACCATACCATTTGTCTCACCAAAATCTAGTGGATCGTCCATTACCGATAGTTGACGTAACTGCTGAATTGAACGGCCCGCTTGCTTTGGTAATTCCTTTCCAGAATCGCGAAACTTTAGACCATACTCGAAAGCCCAAGTTTCTCGTGCCTTTTCCTCGCAGGTATGGTTGAATGAAATCCTGCCATTCTTCCCCGCTGTGGTGAAAAACCTTCCACCACCATTTCCCCAAAAGGGCAAGATTCAATCTCTAAGGTCGATGATGCCTAGCTCTCCATGCTTCTTCTTCATGCAAGCAATATTCCATTTGATCAGGTGGTAACCTCCCCTATTAGAATATGCCCCTTTCCAAAAAAATCTTTTTCGGATTCGGTTAATCCTTTGGATAACCCACTTAGGAAGCTCAAAAAATGACATGTAGTAGATGGGCAGATTAGACAGTACTGAGTTAATGAGTACAACTCTTCCTCCTAGCAAAAGCAATTTTCCTTTCCAGCCAGATAGTCTGTCCTCCATCCGGTCAATTATAGGCAGCCAATCCGACTTAGTGAGTTTCTCTGGTCTGAGTGGAAGCCATAAGTATTTGATTGGAAACTCATTCCTCACACAGTTTAATATGGTGGCATGTTCTCGCGCTTCTTCATCGGAGAGTGTAATGGAAATCAGTGCACTCTTGTGAAAATTTATCCTGAGACCTGACCAGGTTTCAAAACAGTAGAGGGCTCCTTTAAAGCAGACTGTTTCTGATCTGGTCTCATTCCCAAAGAGTGGAGTATCATCAGCATACTGAAGAATCGTGCACCCTTGATTGGAGTTGCTGCTGGCCACGGGCGTAATCCAACCTTTTTTTCGGCAATTTTCTAACATTCCCCTTAGCATATCTGCTACAATAGTGAATAGAAGTGGGGATAACGGATCCCCTTGCCAGAGTGCTTTCTTGCAAGGAAATGACGGACCTGGCCTCCCATTCACTGATATTGCCGTTTTACTAGTAAGTTAACACTGTTTGATCCATCTTACCCATTTGTCCCCGAATCCTCTCCCTCTGAGAGCTTCCAGCAAACACTCCCAGTCGATAGAGTTGTATGCCTTCTCAAAATTCAGTTTTAGGAGGAAGTTCTTAGAGTTGCTCTTATGGCAGTGGTCGATAACTTGTTCAGCAGTGGCCATACAATCTAGGATACATCTGCCCTTGTGAAGCCTGTCTGGGTTTTGCTGATTATACTATCCATTATAATCCCCAGGCAGATGGCCAGGACCTTTGTGATGATCTTCACCGAGCAATTTATGAGGCTAATTGGTCTAAAATCCCCCACACGCTTAGACTCCTTCTGTTTGGGTATGAGGACCACTTCCGCAAAATTGAATATGCCCAATCTGAGATTGTTATGGAAAAATTCCTCCATCAGTGCCATAATGTCCCCTTTAATTTCTTGCCAGAACACTTGAAAGAACATCATTGGAAAGCCGTCTGGCCTAGGTGACTTGTCTTCTCCCATTTGGTTGATGGCCTTTTTTACTTCCATTTCCGAAAAAGGTGCCTCCAAAGAGGAGAAAATTTGCGCTGAATCGTTCTGGTATTCCTGCCAGTAATCCTCCCCCAATGGGATCCTGAAATCATTCTTCCTTCCAAAGAGGCCCTTGTAGTAATTTTGAAAGGTTGTGGAGATCGCATTTTCGTCTTGCAATATTCCCGTATCTGTCTGTATTGATAGGACGAAATTGGATCTACGTCTTGTGCTTGCCACTCGGTGGAAGTAGGCCGTATTTGCGTCTCCCTCTTTGAGCCACGAAATCCTTGACCTTTGTTGCCACTTGATCTCTTCCAACTTATAAAGATTGGCGACGTTTTCCCGGAGCTCTAGTAACTTGTTTCTTTCTTCTTGTGACAGGACTCTCGTCTCTTCCACCCTTTCAAGCTCATCAATTCCTTCCAGAAAGGAATCATTTGCACGCCAGATGGTCGAGAATCTAGATCAATTTCATCTGCACAGCCACTTTCTCAATCTGCGAATTTTTTCACACCATCGGGATGCAGCGTCCCTGCCAGCAATTGGGAGCGCCCAATTCTCCATCACCATGTGATGAAATCCATGAATTTCCAGCCAGGCCTTCTCAAATCTGAATTTTTGTGGCCTCTGAGTTCCGCGTACCCCCACATCGAGTAGGATCGAAGTATGATCTGATGTGGGTCTAGGAATCGATCTAGCTGTAGCTAATGGAAATTTAGCTTCCCACTCCATCAATACTAATATCCTATCTGACTTGGCCATAACCGAAGCCGCCTGCATATTAGACCATGTGAATAGTCTGTCATTAATTGGGATATCGATCAGCTCTAGTTCCGTTATCACTCTAATAAACTCTTTTCTGTGTCTGCCGCTAGAGCCTCTTCCCTTGTGCTCGAAAGAAAATCTAATGATGTTGAAATCCCCCCCCAACAATCCAAGCTCCCGACCAACGCTGTCGAATATCGACAAGTTCTAGCCAAAAGGCATCTCGATCTGTAGCCACATTTGGCCCGTAAACTACAGTCACTGTCTGCACCTAATCATCGGACCGTCGCTTCAGTCGAGTAGTCAGGGAGAACGTTCCACTGCATACCTCGATGCATGTGAGGATATCCGAGTTGAACCCAATAGCGATCCCTCCTGAGGCTCGTGCTGACGGTCGTAACACACATTCCTTGATTTTGTTACCCCCGATTCTTTTGAGTTTGAGCCCGTGCCGAAGTTTGGTCTCCTGCAACCCTACCACTTTCGCCTTGGAATTGCTAATGACGTCCCTTACCATATATCTCTTTCCCCTATCCCCCAGCCCCTTAACATTCCAGAATAGTGTATTCATTGGGGGACTGTGTCAGCGGTGATCGTTGGTGTGGGTGTGGGGCCGGCTTTATCCTCGGGGATGTCTGTCGACCCAACGCTATTTCCTAGGGTGTTCTCATAACTAGTCTTAACCCTTTCAGTTTTCTAATCCCTAATTTTATTGAGTAGTAATGCATTATGCTCTGTGTCACACACCTCTAACCCACATATTTTAGCTAGGAAAAAAACATCAGAGTCTGACATGAAATTTAATATAGTTGCTAAATAACTGCTCGTACCTCTGTTGTCGAAATTTGCAGCTTTGGCTGCCGCCGCTACTTCGAGATAGTCATCCAAGGACTCCACATGAGCCCTCTTGGGCGATTGCTGAACTTTGAACCCAACCGTCCTGCATGATGTTCCAGAACTATCTACAGGTGCTGATTCTGGAAGTGTGGACAAGACCACCTCTGGCGACATCTGTGTGTTAGCGATGAACTCTAGATCCTCTGACTCCTCATATGTGAATACGAATTCTTCGTCTAGATTTAGGTGCCCTTCCAGGTCTTCATCACTATCTTTTTGCTGAGCTTCCCATTGTAGGGTAGGCTCTCTTGTTGCGGACTCCTCATTGAGCCTACAGACTGGCGACTCAATAATAATAGCGGTGCTTTTCATTGCGGTCCCCTCGATGGGCCCGCTACCCGTATGACAATTTGTCTGATTGTTCGAAATTATAGAGTTACTAGTCCCAGAGGCAATAAAATGCGTTTTGGGTCCCTCTTTGGGCCCATTAACGCTTATAAGATGTGCACACATCTGCGCACTCTCGCTAGACCCATCTGAAGGGGAGAGTAATGCTCCTCCGCGTTCCACCATATCGCTGGTCTCAAGATTTGCGTGTTCCGCTTGTTTTATATGGGCGGTAAGCTTACCCTTGTTGCCAGCTGGCATCGATTGGTTGGTGGGTGTATCGGCAGACTCAGAGGGCGTGGGAAATGAGGTGTGTGGCGTGATAAATGAAGCTTTGAGATTTCCTTTTTCCTTCATTACCAAGGCATAAGGAGCTTCTTCACAATTGTCTTCTTTACCATTTTTTCCTTTCTCCAAAAGCTTCGCTTTGTTACCCACTCCCTCAACGTCAAACTCGTTCTCCTTTGAGTTCTTTTTTCTGTGGTTGAGCAGATCTTTGCTCGTCTCTTTCCCCAGAGTGGTCTTTGACTCTTGTCGCGCTTGCTTCAAAGGAGCTCCTTTTTCCTTTTCTGGTGAAAACCAGCGCTTTGTTACCCACTCTCTGGTCGAAAGTGTTCTTTCGCTTGTCTTCTTCCCCAGACAGGTGGTTTCCTTCACCAACCCTAGTTTCGGAGCCTGCATGTTGTTGCAGAGTAGAGTTTTGCCATTTTTGGGGTCTGTAAGTCCTATCCCTCCCCTCTGAGCCACAGCGCGCTCCTCCAAATTAGGGGTGTTAAGCAGATCCACCGTTCGATCTGATGAGTTGAAGGTTCTTGAGGACTTTTGACCGTTGGATCTGACGGAGAGATTCCTGTCTCGATCTGGTGTTAATGTAAGTAAAGCGGAGTTTGGTACCATCAGGATCATTCTTAACTTGGTTTTCCACACTTGGGGGTGTTGGGGGGGTGGGGGGGGGGCACCCAAATCCAGTCCTGAGAAGTCTAAGTTTGGATTTTAAATATCGGAATATAGTTCCCTTGTAAAAGGTTTGTTTGCCAGTAAGCTGTCGTAGCCCAATTAATAGTGAATTTCAAGAGTTCTCATTTTGTTTCAACTTGTAAAAGGACTACCATGCTGTAAAAAAAAACTACCATGCTGTCAATTTGTAATAAGAAAAAGGATAGAGTAATATTAAAGTGGGTACTATGCACTTCTAAGCAAAATCAGAGCTTGAAGCATGGAAGTCGGTTGAAAGAATTTTAGGGGACAAAGGCTAATATGCTGTGAGAAGGGGAACTCGGTTCTACCATCACTTTGTGACAAAGAATACTAGAGTTCATTGGATTTAAAGTTCCTACACATCACTTAAAGCTAAACAAACACCCCGTGTTGAAATACTATTTAGAATTTTTTCTGTCTGAGATGTATGTAGTGGGTTGCACTATAATATATATTGACTCTGAGTTTAGTGTGCACAAAACTGCTTACAAATACTAATAAGTTTTTAGTTGAGATGTTCAGATATTCAGGAATAAAATAAATCAGTATGAAGCTACCAAGATTAAGTATTAAGCAAAAGCAGGAAAGTAATAAAGAAGAATTGCAAAATCAAGCAAAAGAAGAAGTTATTTAAAAAGAGCACATATTGATTAGTACCCAAGAAAGCCAGCAAGATCAACTTCTTTCTTTCCTTATATGTGAGGATTTTATATGTAATTGATTGATTCTTGACTAATTAGTTTATGGAAAGAATATAAAGTGGTTTCGTCATAATCGACATGATTGGTTCGACCGTACCACATTGTCGGTCGACCGCACCACAGTCGACCGCTCATCGCTGTTAAAATGATGAGACAGTCGACCATTCATCTTTCGACTTTTCGATTAAAAGATGAACGGTCGACTGCCCCATTTTGCGGTCAACCATACCTCGTGCAGATTTTTTTTGGATTGTATCGTTTCTATTTTTGAGAGATACACTTCCTAAGTCTATATATTTGGACGAACTCACTGTGTATTCCTCATCTATTGCTTTGAAAAAAAAAATTCTGAGCTAATCAATTTAACAATCAATCCGAGTGTGTGTGATACTTATTTGTTTTCTTCAGTCATGATCATTAAGGATCTTGAGTTTTTTTCTTTTCTTCCACTTTGGTGAGATTGACGGGGCATGTCTTAGAAGTCCTGTGAGTGGAATAGATCTCTCAGCCTAAATCCGAGAATCACTGTACAAGGGTTTGAGTATAGTGGAACGCTTGTGGCGGAGAATTGCTACAAGTTGGTGGTGTGGACGTAGACCTGGGGGTCAAACCACATTATATCCCTGCATTACTTGTGCTTGCTGTGTTTGCTTTTTCTATCTCTTCTCATTTACTTTGCAACTTAATCTTCTTTTAATTCTGCACAATCACCCTGATATGGCTAAAAATAAGGTTAAATCGGAATCGTCTAAATCGGGCACGAATCTTAAAGCTCAGGGGTAAAATGGTAATTTCACCTACAAACGGATCTGAAATGGGCCTTTCTCCAAAAGCCCAATAACCCACGAACGGATCCGTCTTAACTGGGTGCAGGTTCCAACCCACAACAAGCCCAGTCCAGCTGGATAGAATTAGGGTTTATGATTGTCCTATTTCAGTGGCCCTGATCACTTCTATCCATTCACTGGGAAGTAGGGATTTGATCTTATCCCGAAATTGGTTCCTAAGGCGACTATAAATACCCCCCATCCCCCACTGTTACCAGGTAATCAATCTTTTGCCAATCAAAGCGCTTTCATAATCTTTCTAATTAGTAACAAGAGCGTTGGAGGGTACATTGCCGGAATCAACCCCGGTGTTTCGCACTTTTTGCAGGTCAACGACGGGAGATCACAGTCAAACTCCAGCTAAGGTGTGTTCAGGTTTGACTATTCAACTTCTCTCGAATCCACAAATCTATCTGTTTGCCCCCACACCGATTTCAGTGACAACAGATTGGCGCCGTCTGTGGGAACCACGAATTGCAGTCCAACCTCTTCCGCTGGTCAATACCACCTCCAACCATGCCACAAAGGAAATTGAGATCTAGAGGGTCCAACCATAGACCCACTCCTCCTCAACCGCAACAGGAGGCTCCCCTCCAAACCGTCCAGCAGCAGGGACAACTCCCTCCTCAACCTGATCCACCCTTACAGCAAGAGCAGCCTCCTCTTCAGAAACCTCAGCCCCAGCGGGCTCAACACGAGCCCCAGAACGCCAGTATTGGGACCTCTCGTCCTTATCCTAAAAAACAACCTCTTCACCGTGACCACATCTCCGTACATAACCCTTCCACCGACTCCATGGCATCCCATAACCCTCGGCCTTCAGAAGACCTCTGCAACATCATCATCAGCTGGCAGAAAGAGGAGGACCTTCGCCACCGTTTGGATGAAAGGCAGGCCCGTGAGGGAGCCTCCAGCTCAAAACATCCAAATGAGGGATCTCCTCGCCCCCGCGACCATAGGAGGTCCCCACTTCATAGGAGGCAAAGAGAATCCCCCGAGTACCGTCGAAGAAGGCATCATTCTCCCGCTGGTCGGCACCCCAGAGGGACCAGAACGGACCTATCATCCGAGCAGAATTCCAAGAGTTCCAGGCAACAATCCTGCAGGCCCTCAATTTCCCACCAAACAACAACAATAATGCTTAGAGGGTTCCCACTGCTCAGTCGGTTCAAAGCCCTCGTCATCGGTCTTTAAGTCCCCCTCGGGCTCCGAGCCACCGCCATCACATTCCTAGTCCTCATCATTCTCCGAGCTACCATTGCCGAACCTCACGCTCCCCTTCGTACGAAGATGAGTCCAGAGGCCCACCTGGGTATCGTCGAAGGGATGATGCTGTCTACCGCCGTCTCCACGAGATGGAGAGGCGCCTCGACCAACTAGATAGAGACGAGGAACTGAGGGGAAGGACCTTCCGGTCGAGCAGACCTCCATTTTCTCGAACCATCATGGAGGCATCCATTCCAGCAAACTTCAAGCCCACACAGTTCGAGACATATACGGGGGAGTCAGACCCCATGGATCACATTGAGAGTTTCAAAACTCTAATGATGATTCATCAAGCCTTCGATGCCCTCCTGTGCAAAACCTTCCCAGCCACTCTCAAAGGCCCAACTCGGGAATGGTACTCCCGCCTCGCTCCATCCTCCATCTTCTTTTTCGAGCAGTTTGAGACCCTCTTCATAACCCACTTCATGAGCAGTCGCCGCTCTGAGAAGACGAGTATTTCACTACTCTTCCTCAATCAGAAGAAAGGCGAGAAGTTGAGAGATTATGTCAAGCGGTTTACCGGGAAACCCGATCCATAGCATCCCTCGACTAATCGGTTGCTGTAGTTGCCTTCCAGTCCAATGTCCTCAACTCCAACCTCCGATCCTCCCTAGCCAAAAAGCCCCCGCGGGATTTATCCGACCTTCTTCTCAGAAGCGAGAAGTACATCCGCGCGGAGGAGGTTGAACATCGCCCCACATTCGAGGGATCCTCTTCTGGGAATAAGAGAAAGGCTGCTGAAGACGATGGAGCTAAGAAGCTCCAAAAGGATAACGGGGGTCAGCGTCGTCTGCCTCATAGATTTAAAAAGTTCACCCCTCTCAACACCAATGTTTCAACTATTCTCATGGAGGTAAGATAGAAGGGATCCTGCCTCCTGCCCCGTAGATGAATACTCCCGGGAAGAAAAGGGATAAGGAGAATTGGTGCCGCTACCATCGGGACCACGGCCATGACACCAATGACTGTCGGGCTCTAAAGAATGAGATTGAAGCCCTTATTCAGAGAGGGCAACTCTCCAAGTTTGTAAGAAAGGAGCGGATTGATCTTCCTCCACCCCCCAGGGGGGACTAACAAGCGGTCCGAGAGGAGTGACGGAACTCCCGAATTCGAAGAAGAGCGCATCTTGCACCTCATCCATGAAGGTCCTATGGGAGGAACCTCCAACTCATCTCGAAAGGCTTTCATCAGGGAAGTCAATTCGGTGCACTGCCTCCCCCTTCCCAAAGGCCTTGGAGTCCCGGTTACTTTTGCAGATGAAGATCTAGAGGGTATCTGAACCCCCCACTGTGATGCACTGGTGATTAACCTCCACATGGCTAACTTCAAAATGGAGAGGATGCTGGTGGATAACGGCAGTTCTGTCAACATCCTCTTCCTGGCAGCCTTCTGAGGGCTCAAATTATCGCGGGACAGGCTCAAGCCCACTGGCTATACGCTCCATGGGTACACGGGAGTGCCAGTGATGATCAAAGGTGTTATAACCCTCGACGTAACCGCTGGCAAAACTCCTATAACGCCTCAATTTTTTTTTCGACTCCAAAATCAATTCTTTCAATTTCTATCACTTTAAATATAAACTAAGAAAGTTATATTTCAAAGAAAATTTTGGCAGAGTTTCCCCTGTAAATTTTGCCCCGAAACACAAATAGCTTAGGGAATTCTGCTCTAAATTCCGTAGCTCACAACACAGGCAATATAATCATGGGCTCCCCAGGCAAAAATGAGCAGAATCACACAGACAATATAAATATCATGCTCTGGGGACCAAACTCATAACATAATATCAAATATTAAATAAAAACTATAAATTTCTTTGAAAACAAGGTAAAAGTTTTAGAAAAACCTTTGTAAAACCTACCATAGGGCCCGGTACACCACAACGAGATGGGTACGGATCACACACATACCATACCACTCCACACTATACTCATCATCATCATTTACATGCTTATACATCCATAATACAATTTAAACCATAACTTTCACTATTCACATAACTAATTAGTACAAAATTTTTAAAATAAAACTTCACCCTACAAATCTAAGCCTCACCTCTGCACTGATGAGAACCTGTAACAGTAGGGATCTAGGGTAGTCCTCGGACTCCCCTAACCCCCCAAACACTAAAGGGTTAGCCATGTCTGGTGTGAGTATACTTTACTAAACTAATAAATAAATTAATTTATATAAAGAAAATAACTTAAACTTACGAATATCAAGATAAGAAGATTCAACCTGAAATCCGCACATAAAACGTCATACATACGAATATCAAAGTATTCGGCAACCCTGTATCCATCTGTATAAATCCATAACTTCACTATATGCATCATGCTAATCTCACATATAACTTTATTTTACACTCATATAATCTTATACCACCCCTACACACTTTCTTTATTTCTTGTTCTCCTTTCCATACCAAAATTTTCCGAACTATTCACATCAATTTCTCACACAAAATTCCTTTACGGTAATCTCAGATACCCCACATCCTATCACCTCATGAAGATAATTTCTTCACATCACTGATTCTTTATTTTCATAATTAATCACTTAATATCACTACCATATTTTCTTCATACTATTCAACCACATATTTCCTTTACCATTCCTTTTCATTTATACACACGACTCATATTCTTTCCTACTTATCTCGTAACATTACTTCACATTCATTCCATTTTAAATCATCTTATTCATTTTCATCGTATATCCTCATATGCATTCATTTTAATCGCATAACCTTCCCCATGTTTAGTCTCATAATAACACATTCACCCCACGTATCATCACATTATTCAGTCTCATAATACCACATTGGTTCAATCTATAACAGCAGGTTCATCCAAATTTGTGATATCACACTTAACCATAATTTACAACACATCATGTAACACATTAACTTTTATTCCCATTATAAATTATTGTATTTTATCACACATAATTGTTCTAGTGTAAATCTTTACATCCCTTCACTTTCAGGGCATTAAGTCCATAAGCGGTCAATCTCATATTACCACATCCAATCATTTCTTATAACACTTATCATAATATTTCGTAATACATCAACTTTCATTATCATATTACAATTAACTTTATTTTCATTCTCATCAATTTATACTCTACCTCCCAAACATAGTTTGGGGTAATAATATATCTCACCCCGAAGCCGAATAGCTTGGGTAATAATCGCTGCACCCCCAAGTAGATCTTGGGTAATAGCTCATCACATCTCAAGCCGATAACTCAGTTATTACTTCACTTTACTTTTCCTTCATCTTACAATTTACTTTACTCTTAATTTCATCCCACAACACATCTATCCTATCAACAACCCATCAACCCATCCTAGAAGTTGTGCCAAGGCAGGTAGTTCCCACCATTTCCAAGAAATAGCGGGCGAGTAGTTCCTCGACATAATTCCAAGGTACACAAATTCATAACACAACTGGTTTCTCTATATTAACCATTTTCATAGCTATTCTTATATTACATCTGCTTCACTTCCATTCATATAATGCATAAGACATTTTCTTTACTTAGATATTTCATTCCAACAATATATGAATACTTTCTTTCTTTTTCATTCTCATATCACATTTCCCATCACATGTTTTTTCCGCTTTCTCATATTTATTTCACATCAAACGCCATCTTTACTTTCTCATTCACATTTCATATTCTATTCATTTTATCTCAAGTGTAGCCTGAAGTACCAATTCTCTCTCAGGTCTACCCTGAGGTATCAACTCTCTCTCCGGTCTATCCGGAGGTATCTGCTCTCCCAGGTCTATCCTGGGGTATCAACTCTCTCTCAGGTCTACCCTGAGGTACCATCTCTCTCTCCGGTCTATCCGGAGGTATTTGCTCTCCCAGGTCTATACTGGGGTATCAACTCTCTCTCAGGTCTACCCTGAGGTATCATCTCTCTCTCCGGTCTATCCAGAGGTATCTGCTCTCCCAGGTCTATGTTGGGGTATCAACTCTCTCTCAGGTCTTACCCTGAGGTATCATCTCTCTCTCCGGTCTATCCGGAGGTATCTGCTCTCCCAGGTCTATGCTGGGGTATTAACTCTCTCTCAGGTCTTGCCCTGAGGTATCATCTCTCTCTCCGGTCTATCCGGAGGTATCTGCTCACCCAGGTCTATGCTGGGGTATCAACTCTCTCTCAGATCTTACCCTAAGGTATCATCTCTCTCTCCGGTCTATCCGGAGGTATCTGCTCTCCCAGGTCTATGCTGGGGTATCAACTCTCTCTCAGGTCTTACCCTGAGGTATCATCTCTCTCTCCGGTCTATCCGGAGGTATCTGCTCTCCCAGGTCTATGCTGGGCTATCAACTCTCTCTCAGGTCTTACCCTAAGGTATCATCTCTCTCTCTCCGGTCTATTCGGAGGTATCTGCACTCCCAGGTCTATCCTGGGGTATCAACTCTGGTCAACCAAAATTATTATTATTAACATTTTCTTTTTATATTATCGTCACCCTTTATCATCATAGCATCTCATCTTTTATTTGAACTTACTAACACATAAACAATGATCACCATCCCCCTTACCCTTTCAATGTATCACATATAAGAAATATCACTGTAATTAACATATAAAATCATCACATCATATGATGGCACACCACAACTGTACTGTACTATTATTTTGTCATTACCTCACCCATCCAGGAGTATACCATCCTAATTATTTTCTCATTATCACATGTTTGCATATGCCCAGTAGATCAACACATCACAACATCATATATATATAATTACACATAATACGTTACCATCACACTGGATATTCAACATCACATCAATTCACCATATACCGACATCCTTATATAAATATAACTCATTCCCGTATATATACAACTAATCATCTATAAATTTTTATCAATACACCAGAGACACGAGTAATTAATCGTCATAGTGCATACCAAGACCGAGCACTAATTCCCATATCTACATACACCTTATTCCGTAATTCATACCGGTCATTCATATTATACTAAGATTTTCTTAAAACAACAGATATGTAAATATATTCATACTCACCTAACAGCCCGGGAAGACTCGAAGCATCACTTCTCCATCCCGCACACGAAGCCGTTATCATTTCCTATTATCAAGTTTCAAAGCAATTAAGGTTCAAAACATCCAAATCAACCATAGAAAATAATAACACTATTCCAAATATCACACAAGCATTTATTGAACGTCTAGGATACACACGTGCATTGCACGTAATATTCCAGTTCCGACAAGATTCTAATTTTCCAACAATTACTAAAAGCACTTCCAAATTAATCTAATAGTCCAACTACAATTTCTACTACCATACGAGAACTAATTCTTACATATATAATTCTCTTTTACAAATCCAAAACCTTAATTTATTAGCAACTTGTAAAATCTCCAATAATATGCTAATTTCTCATCTCTACTATTCCCAACATCTCCTAATCTCCCTACCATAATATTCCTACTCAATAAAAATCAACCACACTAAATTTTATACAAATAAAATGAAATAGGGTATACCTTTCCGTGGTTGTTTCTCTAAATTGACTCCACCACGAGCTAGAGCACCCTCCACTTAGTCATCCCCTCAATTTAATTCAAAAACCACGGAGAGATGGCATAGATTTGGGCGGGAGAAGGGTGAGGCCGAATGGGTTTCGACAGGTTGGGATGGAAAGAATCGGGAAGAAGAAAGATGGAGAAGGAGGAGAAAGGGGTGGGGGTTTTTATAAAAAAAATATATATAATATAAATATATTTATAAAGGGATAATTACAACTAGGCCCCCAGACCTCCAAAGTATTTCAAATAAACCCTAACTCTATTCTTTAATAGTACCAACAATATAAAATACATTACAATTATCTTATAGTATTCCTTCAAAATTATAAAATAAAATAAACAATATTTATTCACATAAAATCTCAACTCATGACTCCAATATATCAATAATACTAATCCAACTCAAATATCAACCCCAATATCAATATTTAAATAAAATATGTCAAAAATAATTTTCACCACTCCAAATATACAAAAACAGGTATTTTTGGTATTTTACAAATTCGAGGTGTTACAACTCCTACTACCCGAACGGAGCCTATGGACTTCATGGTTGTCGACATCCTAGCCGCTTACAATGTGATCTTAGGTCGACCTGGCCTTGCAGCTTTAGAAGCCGTCCCATCGGCTTATCATCTCAAGATGAAATTCCCCACCAAGGCTGGCGTAGGGGAAGTAAGAGGAAGTCAGGAGATGGCCCGTAAATGCTATATGACCTCGACCGGAGGACCCGTCCTTTCCCTCGAGACCCTTGAAATTCCCCAGGGGAACACCCAGCCTATGTCAGAACCGGTAGATGAGCTGGAGGAAGTGCTATTCTCGGAGCAAGATCCGAACCGCAAATTCTTCATCAGCAAGACCCTCCCCTCTGCTCTCTGTTCCGACATAGTCTAGTGCATCAAGAAGAACCATGACCTCTTCGCATGGACAACGCCGACATGCCAGGAATTACTGAAGACCTCCTCGTCCACCACCTAAGTGTTGCTCCGGGGTCCAAACCGGTCCAGCAGAAGAGGCGTAAATTTGCTCCGGAGTGCCAGCAGTCCATAAAGGAAGAAGTAGAGAAGCTCCTTAAAGTCTGGTTCATACAAGAGGTCAACTACCCCGAGTGGCTCTCTAACGTTGTTATGGTTAAGAAGGCCAATGGAATTTGGAGGATTTGCATCGACTTCACGGACTTGAACAAGGCATGCCCCAAGGATTCTTTTCCACTCCCCAGCATTGACACCTTGATCAACGCCACTTCGGGCCATAAGCTTCTGAGCTTCATGGACGCCTTCTCCGGCTACAACCAAATCTGCATGTTCCCTCAGATATCCCGAAGATGTCCTTCGTCACAGATCAAGGTCTTTATTGCTAAAGAGTAATGCCCTTCGGGCTCAAAAATACTGGTGCCACCTACCAATGCCTCGTCAATAAGGCCTTCAAGAATCAGATCGGGCGGAACATGAAACTTTACGTCGATGATATACTAGTGAAAAGTATCCAGGGTCCTGACCATGTCGCCGACCTCCAAGAAGCCTTTGACGTGTTGAGGAAGCATAATATGATACTAAACCCGAACAAGTGTGCATTCGGGGTCTCATCTGGAAAATTTTTGGGCTTTATGTTCAGTCAAAGGGGGATTGAGGCCAACCCCAAGAAGATAAAAGCCATACTCGATATGGCTCCTTCTACAAATGTGAAAGAAGTTCAGAAGCTCACAGGATGCCTCGCGGCTATAGGGCACTTCCTGTCCAAGTCCGGAGAAAAGTGTCTCCCTTTCTTTAAAGCCCTCAGGGGGACTAAGGGCTTCGAGTGGGGCCAACAGCAGCAAGAATCGTTCGACCAACTGAAAGCCTATTTGGTCAATCCCCTACTCCTCAGCAAGCCTACTACCAGGGAAACACTCTACCTCTACCTTGCTGCCTCCGAACAAACCCTCAGTGCTGTCCTAGTGAGTGAAGAAGACAAGGCTCAGAAGCCTATCTATTATGTGAGCAAGGTCCTTCGAGATGCCGAGCTTTGATATCCGAGGTTGGAAAAGATAGCCTACGCCTTGGTTATGGCAGCCAGGAAGCTCCGTCCTTATTTTCAATCCCACTCGGTGGTCGTCCTTACCAACCAGCCACTCAAACAAGTCCTACATAAGCCCGAGACCTCTGGGCGTCTGATGAAGTGGTCAATCAAGCTGAGTCAATACGACATATCATATCAACCTCGGACTGCTATCAAGGCTCAAGCCCTAGCCGAATTTATAGTGGAAAGCACCATTCCGGAAGTGAGTCAAGCGGTGAACGGGCCGCCTATCTGGACAGTGTATGTAGATGGGTCTTCTTGTGCCGAAAGGAGCGGAGCCAGAGTCATTCTGGCAGGCCCAGATGACTTCGTTTTCCAATACTCTCTCTGCATCAACTTCAGAGCTTCCAACAACAAAGCTGAGTATGAAGCACTAATAGCAGGCTTGGGCATGGCTCGCAAGGCAGGAGCACAACACGTCCGGATATTCAGTGACTCGCAGCTTGTGGTTAATCAAGTCTTAGAAGAATACGAAGCGCGAGACGATCGAATGGCCAAGTACTTAGCCAAGGTCCAAAGTCTCATGCCTTCGTTCGAAGAGGTACAAATCCAGCGCATCCCCAGAGAGGAGAACGCCCAAGCAGATGCCCTCTCAAAATTGGCCTCCTCCTCCCTCCAAGGTCTCGAGCAGACCGTCCTAATCGAATTACTCCTAAGGCCAAGCATCGAAGAAGAAATCCCCGACTCAATGGAGTCGCTACCTGTTCGGCTCAAGGATAATTGGATGAAGCCTTTGATTGAGTTTCTCAGATACAGGAGCCTTCCCCAAGATCCTAAAGAATCCCATCGAATCCGAACGAGGGCAGAGCGGTACACCCTCGTTGAAGGGGTCTTGTACAAATGCTCCTACACCCAAGTAAATGGCAGACCCTACTTGAGATGTCTCTCCCCAGAAGAAGCCTTGTATGCCTTGAAGGAGCTTCACGAAGGGATAGAAGGAGCCCATTCAGGATCAATGTCCTTCGCCAGAAAGGTTTTGAACTACGGTTACTTCTGGCCTACCCTACTTCACGATGCCGAGTAACATGTCCGGCAATGCAGCCCCTGTCAGCAATTCTCCAACATCCACCGCCTACCACAAGCACAAATCACCTCTCTCGTGAGTCCAATTCCCTTCGCAACGTGGAGGATGGACCTGCTAGGTCCGTTCCCACCAGCTCCGGGCCAGTTCAAGTTCCTAGTCGTGGCAATCGACTATTTCTCCAAGTGGACCGAGGCCGAACCACTGGCGACTATTACTGAGAACAAAGTGCTGCAGTTCTTCTAGAAAAATGTGATATGTAGGTTCAGCATACCTCGAGTCCTAGTAACAGATAATGGAACACAGTTCACAGAGACGGCATTCCGCTCTTTGTGTGAAGATCTTGGCCTTCAGCAACGCTTCTCCTCCGTCTCCCATCCTCAATCCAATGGTCAAGTAGAGAACGCCAACAGGCAGATCCTCACCGGCATCAAGAAGAGACTAGACAAGTCGGCCAAAGGCTTATGGGTAGAACAACTTCCTAACGTATTGTGGAACTACCGCACTACAAAAAGGACCCTCACAGGAGAGTCGCCCTTCAAGCTCACCTACGGGTCCGAGGCCGTAATACCCTTAGAAGTTGGTTTGCCATCCCCTCGTCTTATTGCCTATAATGAGGAGCAGAATGCCAAAAAGCTCCGAGAAAATTTGGACCTGATCGATGAGCTCCGCGAAAGAGCTTCGATTCGCCAAGAGAACTATCGGAGAAGAATCGAGCAGGCCTACGACAAAAGGGTCCGTCCTACAGATCTCAAGGAGGGGGACTTAGTCCTCAGAAAGCTAGCTGTCTCGTTCCCTAGTCAAAAGAGCAAGCTAGCTCTGAATTGGGAAGGACCATATAAGGTCTCCAAGGTAGTTCGGCTAGGAGCATATCATCTTGAAGACCTAAAAGGCAGAGAGATACCAAGAACTTGAAACGCCGACCATTTACTGAAGTATCAAGGGGGTGTTTGAATGCCTCTCCGAGTACCATCAAATGTCGAGCCATTCCTTTCTTCTTTTTATTTGTACTTGCTTCTTTATTTTCTCACTGTAATAACGGCCTGCAACTTAGAAGCAATCGATTAGCAATTATTAATAAAGAACTTCTTTCAATTAATAATTCTCTTATGATTGTTTTATCTCTATATTTAAGATCCTTGTTGTTTCAAAAATCAACGTGTTTGGAGTCCAAAACTTGGCTCGACTCCGCTTCACAAGTTTGCGCTTAAGCGAGCTAGAAGTGGTTCGCCATTCGGAACTGCTCCCACAACCGTTGAAACTTACTCAAACGACGAGTTCAGAGTCCAAAACTTGGCTCGATTTCGCTTTGCAAGCTGCTCTTAAGCGAGCTAGAAGTGGTTCGCCATTCGGAACTGCTCCTACAACCGTTGAAACTCACTCAAACGACGAGTTCGGAGTCCAAAACTTGGCTCGATTCCGCTTCGCAAGCTCGCTCTTAAGCGAGCTAGAAGTGGTACGCCATTCGGAACTGCTCCCACAACCGTTGAAACTCACTCAAACGATGAGTTCGGAGTCCAAAACTTGGCTCGATTCTGCTTCGCAAGCTCGCTCTTAAGCAAGCTAGAAGTGGTTCGTCATTCGGAACTGCTCCCACAACCATTGAAACTCACTCAAACGACGAGTTCGGAGTCCAAAACTTGGCTCGATTTCGCTTCGCAAGCTCGCTCTTAAGCGATCTAGAAGTGGTTCGCCATTCGGAACTGCTCCCACAACCGCTGAAACTTATTCAAACAAAGAATTCGGAGTTCAAAGCTTGGCTCGACTCCGCTTCTACTCCTTGCTCATAAGCAAATAAGAAGTGGTCCTCCCTTTAGAAGTACTCTTAAAACCATAGATGATTAACTGAACACACAAACACACAAGCGTAAAAGAATAAACAAGCTTTCACTTCTATAAAGTTTAAAGTTCGGGGAAACTCAGATTACAAGACCAGCTACTCTTCTCTACGACGAATTACAAAATTCGAAAAGCCAAAATTACAACAACTCTTTCAATGCCTCCTCGGGGCAGGGATGTTACTATTTGAAGACACCCGGGGACGGCGGTGCCTAACCTCGGAACTCATCTCTAGACCAGCAAACTGAGACGCATTTTCAGCACTGCCTCTAACGGTGGTGCCAACGGACGCTCCGCTCGACGAAGCAGCCACCCCACTTTGTGCGTCAACAGGGCTCTACCGAGCAGTAGGTAAGCGAGTTGCAAGCTCATAAAAGGAAATTCCTCTATCGATCTCTTCACGAGTACACGACGTACTTCTGACGTTAACCCATTCAGGTTGGGGTTTGAGGCGAGCGACCTCCGCCTCGAGTTCGACGATTCTTTGCTTCAGAGAGTCGTCCTTCACGGCTATCTTGAAGCAAGGAATCTGAGCAGAGCCTGCGTAACCAGAGCTGTCGGAGATAATTCGACGGAGATGAGTAACCTCGATGCTCTTTTCGACTGTAATCCTCTTCAGCTCATCAAGCTCCGCCGTCAACTTGCCCACCGCTGTAGTTAGTTCCTCTCTCCCCGCCAAAAGCTCGTTTTCTGCTATCGTCAAGTCACGAATCTCAGCTAACAGATCACCTCTTGCCATCGAAACATCAGATAGCGCCTTCTGAAGTGACTCCACCTCCCTCTCGGAAGGGGCTCCTCGAGCTCGTTTCTTTAGTTGCTTCAGCTCGGAGAGACACTTCGATAGCATTAGCTTGAGGTGGTCTAGATCCAACTCGCTCTTGAGAAAACACTCTCAACTGCGAGAAAGGGCCAACTTCGTCGCTCCTAGGTCAGCTCGGAGACGAGAGACCTCAGCCGCTAGAATGTTCGGTGATGCCTCTGCTAGACGCAACCCGGCGATCTGAAAGAACACAACGACACTAAGCTCGAGCAACACATAGCTAAATTTCAAAACAAAGTTGTTAAAAATGCGTAGCTAGATTTTAAAGTGAGTGGCGCTCAACACATAGTTGGATTTCAAAACGAAATCATTTTCAGCTCTTAGAAAAATCTCAAATCAAGACAAGACCGACCCCAACACTTAGTCAAAGAAAGCAAAGTTTCATTCATAACAAAAAAGCGGTGGCCAATCCGCTACAAGGCAATACAAAGAAAAAAAATATATACAACAAAGATCAAGGGACCACCTTGGGTGGTAGCTTGGTGACGGGCACCTCGACAGATGGCTCCCCTTCCTTTGCCACTACGGCATGGGGGTCGGCCATAGCCTCGTCACCTCCTTCCTCCACCACCGCAGCCTCGGGATCGGCTGGGGCATCACCACCTAGTTGCTATTCCCCGTCCTCGCCTTCGGCCTCGTGCTCGGCTTTGGGGTCCTCCTCGCCAACCGGACCCCACAGGCTGTATCCTGACCTGTCGAAGCCGGGGACTCGAGCCTCGACCTGCTCGAGCGCAATGGCATAAGACTGCTCCATGTTGGCCATCAGATGCTTCTTAGCCTCGGCCTCGATCTCTGCCCTTGCCGCCTCCACGGCCTCGTCTTTTTGCTGCATCACGGCCTCGAGGGCCCTCTTCGCCTCGGCCCTCTCCTCGGCTGCCTTCGCCACCTCCGAGGTGAGCTTCTCCCTCGCCTATGCCAAGGCCGCCTCCAGGTCGGCAACCTATACCGCCAAAGCCTCCGAGCGGCGCTGCTCCATCTTGAACTGCTTCACAACCCTTGCCCTCTTCGCTAGGTCTTTGTCGCAAGCGGCCTTCAACTCCCTCTCTTACTCGGCATACTTCTCGAGAAGGTGGCTGAAGTGGCACGTGGCCTACAAGAAGAAACAATCTAAGCACAATGAAAGCCGAGCTAAAAACTTAGAAATTTTTTAAAAAGTTGTCTAAATCAATTGAGAAAACTTACCGACATTAGTGACCGAGCTACCTCTAGCGCGTCGTTGCATGTCGTCCTCGCCTTCAGAGCGGCTCGGTCTTTTGAGGTCGGGAGGTGACGAAGAGCCTGCATACTCATCGCCGAGTCCCCCAAGAAACCGTCGTGGTTCATCACCCGCCAATTGGGGACGAACAGTTTCTTATGGGCCTCGGTCAGTATGGCCTCGGCATGCTCGGTAAGGGGCGGAGCCTCGAGCACCAGAGCTGCCGAGATGGAGAAGCCTTCGGATGGGGTCGGCTGAGCAACACCAATAGCCGAGGCCGATCGTCGAGGAGAAGCGAGGTCGACGGTCTCGACCACGACCGAAAAAGCCTTAGTGGGCTGGCAAGACGAGGGGCCCGCGCTCGTCCTCTTTCTCTTCTTGGCATCGGTGGCCTTGTTTTGTTCGGCCATGATCGCTTTGAAGTCCATGCTCGGTGCCTCTGTCAGATAAAGAAAATAAAGTTAGAAAATACAATACATAGCAGAAAGTAAACAAGAAAAAGAGATGTCCGTAGCGTACTCGGGTCGATCGGACTAAGGCCCGACCCGTGAATCACCTCCTCGGTCATGTCCCTCCAACTCAACATCGGGAGTCCAACTAGCTTCGCCGCAACCTCTGCCTCAGCCGGAGTCGACACCGGCTCGGCCTTTGCATACTTCGGCACGTCCTCCTTCCACCGGGTCGGGAAGTCCCACGCCGAAGGGCCTCGGATCAAGAAGAATTTAACCTTCCACAACTTGATAGAGTCGGGGTTCTCTATCAACTTGACGCTTTTCCGAGGCGACAGATAGTATCGATGTTCGGTCATGCTCATCCTATTGATCCGGTACAAGCTCCGGAGGACGAAGAGTTGAGGCTCCACCTTTGCTGTTCGGCATTGGAGCAGAAATCCGAACACATGCCGTCACATGTTCGGCATGAACTGGATTGGGCTCAGTCCGTACCACCGGAGCACCTTTTGGTCACGAAAGGATGGAGGGGGAGACGCAGTCTGGTGTTCAACGCGTCGTAAGTGAAGACGCAAGTATCGGGCATGAAGGCCATACATGCTCGCACCCCGGGACCGGTAAGAATGAGGGTGTACTCCGGGGGAATGACGAAGCTAATCCGAATCCGAAGCAGATCTCGTTCGGTAAGAACCGAGGGGATATCGTCGACTTCGGTAACCTCCCTCGGTTCGTTCTCCTTGTATGTTTCTGAGCGTCCGTAGACTGCCATGGCTAGCAGCTTGCCGATGTACTTCCTTATCCCCCTGTGGCCAGATATCACGGTCGGCAGCCAACCCATCTTACCTGCTCGTCTCATGGTCTCCACCATCGTTTCAACAACCGAAGGCCAGGCTACCTCCTTCCCCTTCTCCTCGGCCGCCGACGACCCTACTATCTCCTTCCCCTTCCACCTGCTCACCACTTCTCTCCCTTCCTCGTGAACTAACCGCTCGTCGCTCCGACCACCCGAGGAAGAAGCCTCACTACCCGAGGACACTCGTGACATCTTATAGGGTATATGTATAAGATTAAGAGTATGCATGCTGACCTTGATGTGACGTTTAAGGTCGGAAAATCTTCGCCCAAAATTGCCTTGCCTGCCGCGACAGCTAACACAACCGCCCTTGAGCCCAAATCTCCTAGCAGAGCAACTCGAGAGCGAAAGTGAGTTTTGAGAGTCAAAAGTGAAAGAATGAGAGAAGAAGTGAGGGGGGCGAAAACTTATAGCCAAAGAGGCAACTCTTGGGCTTTTGTAATGCTTGGGGCCCGTTAAGGAAAGCAAAACGACAGAATAGAGAAGGGCGGCGATGGTTCAGAAAAGGGCTGTGACGGTTCAGACTTAGCCACGCAGCTCGGCAATTCATGAGGAGCCAAGCCACCGAGGCACCGACCTCCACATTTGGAGAAAAATGCTGCCGAACTCCTTGGGCCGTCTGATTGTCCAAAGATTTGCACCCAAAGTTGATGAGCAGCTCAGGTCACGCCACGCCCACAAAACGACAAAATCACGTTTTCTCGTGATCTAAGCCTCCTACATCGTGATTCGTGCCGAGATGGACGCTCCTGATACGCCACGTGGCTCAACGACTTATGAGGAGCCGAGCCACCAAGGCACTCTGCCGAGCTACCGAGGCACCGACCTCCACATTTGGAGAAAAATGCTACCGAACTCCTTTGGGCCGTCTGATTGTCCCAAGATTCGTGCCCAAAGTTGATGAGCGGCTCAGATCATGCCACGCCCACAAAACGAAAAATCACGTTTTCTCGTGACCTGAGCCTGCTACATCATAATTCGCGCTGTGATGGACGCTCCAGATTAAGCCACGTAGCTCGGTAGCTCGTGAAGCTCCGAGCTACCGAGCTGCCGAGGCACTTCACCGAGCTACCGAACTACCGAGGCACCTCATCGAGCCACCGAACTACCGAGGCACTTCGCCGCGCTACCGGGGCACCGACCTCCATATTTGGAGAAAAAAGCTACCGCGCTACTCGCACCGTCAGATTGTTCCAAAATTCGCGCCAAAAGATGATGAGTGGCTCAGATTTCGCCACGACCACAAAACGACAACATCACGTTTTCTTGTGATCTGAACCTTGCGCATCGTGATTCGCACCGTGATGGACGCTCCAGATTAGCCACGTAGCTCGGCAGCTCGCGATTCACTGAGCTACCGAGGCATTATGCCGAGCTACTGGGGCACCGACCTCCATACGCGGAGAAAAGTGCCGCCGAGCCACTCGAATCGTCAGATCACTCAGATATTCGCGCTGCTGACTGATGAACGGTCCAGATTGCGCCACATCATAAATATTATTAAAAATTAATTTTTTATTTATTAAATTCGAATTATTTATTTAAAAATTGGGAAAATTAAAAATTCTAAAAATTAATTATAAATTCGGGGGAATATTTTCGAGCCCATGTGTGAATAATTGTTACTTAGAATAATTAATTAATGCCCCCGAACAATAAGTCACCATCTCGCAAAAATTAAATAACTGATTCGGAAAATAAATAAAAAATCAAGAAAAGTCACCAACAGTCTAGGAGAGCTCAAGAACAACCTTGAGCGCGCAACCGACTCTGAAAATGACCATAATACCTCGCTTAAAGATTCGACATCCCTCATTTGGACTCCGATATAACTCCGCAAGCCATTAAAACAGTAAAACTACTTCTCAAAGGCTGATCAAACTCAGTCTTCGAGAGTGGGGGGCTCATGATATGGCTAAAAATAGGGTTAAATCAGAACCATCCAAATCGGGCACAAATCTTAAAGCTCAGGGGTAAAATGGTAATTTTACCTACAAACGGGTCTGAAATGGGAATTGGGCCTTTCTCCAAAAGCCTAATAACCCACGAACGGATCCGTCTTTACTGGGTTCCGGTTCCAACCCGCAACAAGCCCAGTCTAGCTGGATAGAATTAGGGTTTATGATTGTCCTTAATCAACGGCCCTGATCACGTTTATCCATTCACTGGGAAGTGGGGATTTGATCTTATCCCGAAACTGGTTCCTAAGGTGGCTATAAATACCCCCCATCCCCCACTGTTACCAGGTAATCAATCTTTTGCCAATCAAAGCTCTTTCATAATCTTTCTAATTACTAACAAGAGCGTCGGAGGGTGCGTCGCCGGAATCAACCCCGGTGTTTCGCACTTTTTGTAGGTCAACGGCGGGAGATCACGGTCAAAATCCGGCTAAGGTGTGTTCAGGTTTGACTATTTAACTTCCCTCGAATCCAAAAATCTATCTGTTTGCCCCCACACCGATTTCAGCGGCAACACACCCTATTCACCCCTAGGGTGATTTACAGTGGTATCAGAGCGAGGTGCTTACTTAGAGCTTAAAAGCCGAAGCAAAAGGTCCAATGGCCGAAATCTCTCCTCCAAAAAACTTATACTCATCGGAGCCATTCATCTCCAATGGGACAAGTCTAACACGTTCACCATATTTTGATGGAAAATTCTAGGATGTTTGGAAAGTTCGTATGTCTCACTTTTCGCAGATGCTAAGTGAACAAGTTTGGAACATGTGCATAAACAAAACTAATATTCCTGTCAGCGATGGAAAGAGGGCTTTCACAAAAGCTGAACTAGCATTAAAAACTGCAAATTCCATGGCTATGACAGCACTCTATGTAGGTTTGAATAATGAAGAGTTGATGCGATGTGGGCGAAATTGCAAAAAAGGGCTTTGAAATTTGGAACAACATGGTAAAACGGCATGAAGGAACAACATCTGAGGTAAAGACAAAAGTTAATTTATGATTCTATAAGTTTGATATTTTTCGTATGTTGCCAGAAGAAGACATAGATCATAAGCTTGCCCACTTCGACATTATCGCACATGAGCTTGAGAGCTTAGGTAAGGGGTTAGATGATGACGGAAAGGTCGGAAAACTCATAGATGTCTCATGTCTGAATGGGACGTTAAAGCTGCACCAATGAGGGAGACACTAGAAGAAAAATGATTCGACTACTACACTTTTCAAGGAAAATTGAAGACATATGAGATGGCCGAAACAAAAGGTACCGGCAGAATATTACGATCGAACCCAAAACTAAAGAGAAGATCATTGCCCTAAAAGCAGAAACTTCACGACCATCAAAACCAGAATCAGACCATGAAGAATTAGACGAAGATTTCATACAGCTAACTAAACAATTTTGTAAGCATTTCAAATGCAAAAAGTACAGTAGGTCACAAGGAGAAAGAGACAAAGACAAAAATGATGTGTGCTACAAATACAACAAGGCAGGACATATCCGCCCAAGCTGTCCCCTATCGCAAGGTAGGAACAAAGATTATCATCAATCACTCCAATCCAAGATTCAGAAAGAAGGCGTTGAAGGCAACATGTGTAATACCCCACAAAATTGAAAATGACAATTTTGCCCTCGTGTGTTATGCACGTGTATTTTGTACCGTTACTAGTAATATTTGTAACGCATTTTCATTTCCGATTACCTATGCAATTCCCGTATTGATTTTTATCCTATTTTGAATCAACTAAAATATAATATTTCAATCTCTGTATTTTTACGTATTTTTTATGTATTTTCGATGCACGTAACAATTACGTATTTTTCAACTGTTACGTGTGATATTCCTGTGTTTCAATTATTTATTTTATGTATTTGAATACGTTTTATAAAATGAAAATTCATTTTCCCTATTTTTGGTTAAAATAATTTTGCACGTGCTATTTTTTCACGTTTATTTTCTTACTCTCATTTTAGCATGCATAAGTTTTACTTGACCTTTCTTTAAACCCATGGACCTAAAATTTGATTCTAGCCCACTAAACTAAATAATTAAATTGATTAAAAAGAAAGCAAATGAATCAAGTTCATTAATTAAATCATATTTTAAGTTGTGCATGGACTTACACATGATACACATTTGAGAATTATAGAAATTGTATTTGAGAATCTTTAAGAGCATGCTTTATACATGCTTCGCGAGGAAGAGTAGTTATGAGCCGGGAAAGGAGTTGGGCTCCTCTGTAGCGGTGCCTTATCCATCTACTAACCCCTCTCCTTCCGTCGTTGCTCATAATGTTTTTCTTGCGCATTGTCAGCATCCTAGTTTTGACTCCCTGATTTTGAACCGATCGGAGTTCACGAGACTTATTTCCTTTCCTCGGTCGGGCAGTTTTCAGTAGCGCCCCCCTTTTCGTGCGATGAGGCCTTTGTCGAGTTTGAGTCGGGATAAGTTGGCTGTTTTTTGCGCTCCATTCTGGCCGTACCTTCCAAGGTCTCGTCGTTCGATCGGGATCGCACACCAAACGAATCGTGGAGTTGCCTTCATTTCTCATCATTCTTTTCAAACTAATTTCAGACCTATTTTTCCCCCAGTTTCGTCCAGTATCCTTTCCCCCTCTATCAGTCTTACCCAAGTCGACTCGTCCGGGCCTGTCCATGGCAGGACCTCGCTTCCGTTGGGGGAAGTCGGTCCTCCCCCCGCTAAGAGCAAACATAAGAAGAAACTTTATTCTAACTTGCCTACTCGTGTTAGTGCGCAATTACTAGCTAAAAAAGTTTCCTCAGTGTCGGCGCTCCCTCCAGCGCACATCTGAGCTTTGGATATTTTCTATCCCCTTGGATATGACATCTAGTTCTTCGTTTCAGATTGTGCCTTGTGCTACTGTGTGAGGCTGTTTGGTCTCCCGTATTTTTGATCCGCATTTAGGTTGTCTTCCTCTATGTTCGCTCCCATCATCTACGTTAGTGGTGACCCATGCGCCTTGTTCGGTCGCGTTTTCTTGGGTTCTGTGTGGTGCGGCAGGACGTTTCCCTTCTTTGTTTGCGGCGTTTGTCTTGGGGTCTCTCGTGCGTCGTGGTATGGCTCTTCTCTCCTGACTCGCTTTTCCGGGCCGTTTGCTCCGCTCTCGATCTAAGGCGTGGTGCATCCTGCAGTGGCTTTCTCCCTCGGCTTAGCTGATATTGAGTCTATTACCGTTATTCTTTGTAGCTCGCTTAATTGTATTTCTTACTTGCTCGCTTTTTTCTGTTTTACATCTTGTAAAACTCTTGATTATTTGTATTGTTTTTGTACTGCTTTATTGATTAATATATATTTTTTTATGGCTGGAGCCATTTGGCTCTATCCGATTCATAAAAAAAAAACGTCCCGTAATTTCTAAACATATAAATATATAATACATATATATAAAAATGGAAGGCTACAGATCGGTAAGTATACTGTGAATGCATAATGGGAGATTAGCATATATGTAATAATGTGTATTGGAGTGTGTATTGTATTGGAGGTGGGCCCCTGTGCATACAGCAACTATGCTGTATGGCTTCAAAATTTAAAGCCCACGTGATGACGTGGCGCTAATGTGGGGGGGGGTTGGGTGGGTGCACTCACGTGCTAAAGGGAGAAGGAGTTGGCCGGTTTGGAGCTTGGAAGGAGAAGGTCTCTGGTTAGGGTTTTAGAGTAGTGGGAGGAGGAAGAGTTGGGAATTTGGAAGTTAGGATATTTGGAGAGTTTGAGGAAGGAGTTAGGATTTTGAAGGGTTGGATAATTAAGAGAGCAATTTATTAGGTAGAGATTTATGCAAATTGGACCCTTACAATGACCTATAAATATAACCTCATTCCTCCTTCTCTTTTCACACAAAAAACAAATCAAAACAAAGAGAGGAAAAAAATGAGGGAAAGAGAATATTTCTTGTGCTTTGGAGGCTTGCTAGGAGGAGAAGGATAAGGAAGTGCTAGGAACTAGAAGTGTCTCTTCATTCTTGATTTTCATACTTCAATAAAAGGTGGGTGATCCTATGCTTTCTAATTGTAAGGATTGCATGCTTAATGAGTAGTATAAATTTTGATATGATAATTAGAGGATAAATCCATGCTTTTATGTGTGCCAAATTGTAGAAATTTTGCTATTGATTAAGAAACAAATTTTGTCATGTTGCTTGGAAAGGAGAACAAAAAGTAAGGAGTAATTGTCATTTGTATGTTAATAGAAACTAGTAATTGTGAAAATATTTGAAAAGATTTCCCTTATGTTTAAAGAGAAATTTTTGTAAAGTAAAATGGGTATACACAACTTATGTTAATTTGTTATAAGAGAATACAATTTTTCTAGTTTGGTAAAAATGAATTCATGTAATAAAAGAGAACAAATGGATTTGAAATTTAGATATATTATCAAATATGAAATTATTTCTAATCCATAAATTTCTGTTAGTAAGTAAATCTCAGTTTAAATAAATTATTTGTAGATTAATGAAAAGATTGGATCAAATGAGAAATCAAGTTTTATGAAAATAATAAGATAACAAAAAGTTGGGACAAAAACCCACGAAGTGAGTTTATGCCGTTGGGCACAAATGGCCAAGTGGTCGAGCGTGCGTTGTCTCTTTGTTTCGGCCTGGGTTCGAATCTTAGTACGCCCAAAACATTTTTTGTTTTATTTTTAAGTGAACACAAGAACCCGAGAGTGGATATAAGTGGGTTTCGGTGTGGAGTTTAGACACCAAAGTCCACTTGGACTAGTGGTTGGTGGGTTGTGCTTGGGCGCTGTCTGATCAGTCATGGGTTCGAAACCCTGTGCTGACTTTTAATTTTTTGGTTTTTTTAAAGTTCATTTTAATGAGTTTTAATGGAAATAAAAAAATTTGGGAAAATCCTATTATTCCTATAAAATGAGTTAGGACTTACTAAAATTAGTTTCAGAATTCTCCATGTATAATTGAGACCTTAAAAAGGAAAAGTTGAGTTAGAAAGTAAGTTTTAATTAGAGATTTATCATTAAAAAGGGATGGCACTATTTTAGAAGAATAAAAGAAATTTGTTATGTGAATTAATTTCTTTTGAAAAGATTGTACTAGATTATTTGGAGTTATTTCATGAGATAAATTGCAAATGAAATTTGCAAGTGATAAATTCATGTTTGTGAAATTATGAATGAATAAGAGAATCATGAAGGATGTTAAATAAATTATAGATCAAATTATGGTTAAGTTGGAGATATGACTATGATGAGTTTAAGCCATGATTATTGGAGGGTATGAATACCCATGATTCTTGTATATGAAAAGTTTGTGATTTAGAGTTAGTGAGACATCGGGTATCGTCACTATTGAATTGAAAAGAGTTGAGATACATCTTGAGATATGGCCATGGAGATATCTCGTATTTTGTGATTAAGCCCGGTAGGAGGTAGAACTAATTCTAGGTATGATAACATTATTCATGTCTTGAACTTAAAAACTAGGCACTTAGGTGAAGATGTAGTAAGACCTAGGCAAACGTAAGTGGGGCACTCTATATAGTCGGCCGATGGATTAGCTGCAGTAATTCACTGGGACTATAGACCCAGTCGGGCGGTGTACTCCGGGACTGTGGTTGCCTCGTGGGAGACGGGTTTTATTTGAAATCCGGGACTATGTGTAGTCGGGCGGATAGTTTTTCGTACTCCATGTATATGCGTATACCGGGGCTAGAGAGGCACTTGCGGGAGGTTCGCACGACGAGGAGTCTGTATAACAGTTGGGCGGGGGATTGGCTGCGGCAGTTCTTCGGGACTGGGATCCGTACTCGTGGAACGTCTTAACTTTGTCTTATTACTGGGTAGTTGTCATGGCGAGGGATCGAACCTTTTATTGTGGAGTACGCAGGCGCTTGCCCTCGGACCTATGTAGTATGGGATGCATAGAATCCGAACAAGTGTGCATTAGTGTCATCCTAGAATAAAATATCTGTATTAGGCATTAAGGCAAGGCATACATTTACATGTTTAGCGTAGTCACAATTTAACACTTTATCTCATTCAAGTTTTGTGGTTTGTTAAAGTATGGTGATCGTTATACTGTCTTCAGCATAGAGAGGATAGCCGTGTATAACATTTCTTCGGTTGTAATCAACTGACGTGCCCACAGTTTATTATGCAGGGAATGAACATATTCAAGAAGGAGTAAAGTTGATTTCGTGATTTCGATGCTGTTGATTTATTATTTATTAAAGATGTATAAGTTGTATATTAATTTCATTGTTGTATTTTATCTTTATTCTTCTGCTGCGTAAACAATGTAAAGAACTTTGATGTATTATTGAAAAGTTTTATTTTCCTTGTAAAATTGTATGAAGTGAAGTGTAAGGATCCTGTGGAATCTCGAATTCGGAGTGTTACAACATGCCTAGACTCAGATTCCAACGAGGAAGAGCAAGATCACAACAACGTTTGATGCATGGTTCTTGGGAATGGTGAAGTGCAATCATCATCTCAAGAAGAGGTAACTGAAGAACCCACTTACGATGATTTAGTAGACATGTGTAATGGATTGAAAGATTATGCTAAGAAATTGAGTCTTAAATTGAGACAATATAAACAAAGTTCAAATGAATCACATGACTCTTACATCACTAAAAATCAAAAACTGAAATAAAATTCTTTGATTATGGAAAAATTCGAGTAATTTAGAAAAGATCATGATGTGTTGATAAAGGAAAATGAGTATTTAAAACAAAAAATTCAAGAATCCTTAGCAACACATGATGAAAATCTAAGAGAAATTTATGAGAAATATGTTTATATTGCTAAACTCACTGATGATTTAAATGGATGCAAAAGAAAATTGATGAGGTAGTGAAAAGTTGTAAAGAAGCTCTCGAACAAAATAGAATATTTGATGCTACTCTAGACACTCTTTGTTGGAACACAAAAAACGGTGAAATGACTAGGAAAAGGCTTTGTAAAAGACTAATAGAGCTCGAGAAAACTGTTGAAAAATATAAAGAGCCCAGTTATCTTATTATAAAGAATTCAAGATATTTAATGATAATCGAGGGCTTGGTTACAATGAGCCAATACAACATAAAAAATCTAAGCAATCTTGTCATACACATATGCATGACACCAAAATAGTTACAAACCAACATACAATTATACATATGTGCATGATCGAAAGCATAATTGCATTACTTGTCACTATTGTTGTAGATTAGGACATATTTCTTACAATTGTGCTTTAAAAAGGAATACTAACTTTGTTTGGATAAAGAAGAATACCAGTGCAGGAACAATACCTACTTGGATACCTACTAATCTTAATGTATGTACATCGATGCACTTCATCTAAAGATCGGTAGCATCTTGATAGTGGATGCCTAAAGCTCATGACGGATGAAACAACATTTTTGCATCACTATCAAGAAAAACAGGGGGAAGAACATATTTTTTTAAGTTAAAAGAATTTTAGTTTAATTCTTTGTCTGGTAAGCAAATCTAAACTCATTTATCTCAATTATTCGAAATAAGTTACATGGTCACTTTTAATAACATATAGACATTCGCTAACATTTTATTAAAGATCATTTTCAAAAACGGGATATTATTCTTGAGTATGTCTCCACAGGTTCTCGACTTGCTGATATTTTTTTTGATGAAAAAAGATTTCATTTTTTTTAAAGGGTGAATTAAACGTTATTGATATTTCTGCTTAAATTTGCATTTTTTTGGCTGACTGGACGGTCAACTGTTCGCCTGTAAAGGTGTACAGTCGACTGAGCGGTCGACTGGTTCGCTCTCAGGTTTTTGTTTAGTCACCAAACTTGTTTTAGTGGATTTACGATCGACCGTGAGTTCGACCGGCTTGCTCACTATTTGCGTGGTTGGATTTTAAAATTCTTCACAGTCGACCTTGCAGACTATCAATTTCATTTTCCCCCCCAAAATTGCTTATTCTCATGCATGTTCTTCATACTAGTTTTGATCTTTACAATGTGCTATACTATTTAACATTTTCCATGCATGTATTTAGGGGGAGTAATTCAATCTTTTCTAATACATCTTGTTCCGAATTGTCCCCTCTTAGTGTGTTCCAAAAAGGGGGAGAACTTTCTCTTGAATGTTTTAAGCATGAATGATTTAAACTTAAAAACTTTATCTTGCTTTTCCTATGATTCTTCATCTATATTTAGGGGGAGTACAAAATATACATCGTTTATCATTTCTAGTCCCCTCTTGGTGTGTTCCAAAAAGGGAGAGAATCTTTTTGAATGTTTTAGTCTACATCTTCTTTCTTCATTTAAACTACTGAAAATGAATACTGAAAATCTCTTTCGAATGTTTCATTCTACATCTTCTTTCTTCATCTATACTATATATCTTTTATGAAATTTTTTGATACGGGAAGTATTGGATTAAGGGGGAGTATTTATATGGTTTATTTTAAACATTCAAAGGTATGTTTTGTTCACACCAAAAGGGAGAGATTGTTACAAATACTAATAAGTTTCAGTTGAGATATTCAGATTTTCAGCAATAAAATAAATCAATATGAAGCTACCAAGATTGAGTATCAATCAAAAGAAGGAAAGTAATAAAGAAGAATTGCAAAATCAAGCAAAAGAAGATGTTATTCAAAAAGCACACGTGTTGATTAGTGCCCAAGAAAGCCAGCAAGATTAGCTTTCTTCTTTCCGTATATGTGAGGATTTGATATGTAATTGATTGATTCTTGATTGATTAGTTGATGGTAAGAATATAAAGTGGTTTCATCACAGTCAGCATGATTGCGATCGACCATACCATCTTGTCGGTCGACCGCACCACAGTCGACCGCTCATCGCTGTTAAAATGATGAGACAGTCGACCATTCATCTTTCGACTTTTTGATTAAAAGATGAATGGTCGACTGTCCATTTTTGCGGTCGACCGTACCTTGTGCAGATTTCTTTTTTGGAATGTATCGTTTCTTTTTTTTAGAGATACACTTCCTAAGTCTATATATTTGGACGAACTCACTTTGTATTCCTCACTTATTGCTCTGAGAAAAATCTTCTGAACTAATCAATTTAAAAATCAATCCAAGTGTGTGTGATACTTATTTGTTTTCTTCATTCAGGATCATTAAGGATCTTGAGTTTTTCTTTTCTTCCACTTCGGTAAGATTGATGGGGCTTGTCTTAGAAGTCTTGTGGGTGTAATAGATCTTTTGGCCTGAATTCGAGAATCACTGTACAAGGGTTTGAGTATAGTGGAACACTTGTGGTGGAGAATTGCTATAAGTAGGAAGTGTGGACGTAGATCTGCGGGTCTGTAACTACCCTTTTTTTTTTTTTTTTTTTTTCATTTTTTCCCTTTCTGTAATATTTTTTATTTGCAATTGAATAAATACCTTATTTTCTTTCATAATTTTTATATTGATTAAGATTTGTTCATGAAATTCCCTGTTCTTCGTGATTGAGTTATTCTTGTTGACCAAATTATTCTCTCATTTATTGTGGACATGTTTATTTGAACCCTACTGATTTCAATCTATCTCTTATTTGAACCCTAAAACCCAATTTCTATTGTTGTTGACCCAAAACCGCTATTATTCGATCCTAAGCCACCAACCCAATATCCTAGTTGTACCCTATAAATACAACCCTAGTAGAAACCTAAAAAATTGCCCAATCGAAACCCTAGCCGTGTATTCTCTCTCCTCTCTCCTCCTGTTCTTTCTCTCCCCATCTATTTCCCGCCAAACCCAAGACCCCATTTTCGTTGTCTTCTCCAGCCATCCCCTACTCCGGCAACCACCCCCTAGTCGCCTCCCGTCACCACACCTCCCAGTGCCGCCTCCTGTCGACGCCCAGTACACCAAACCCCAACCCCAACCTCCTTCCTCTGTCCTCGGCATTAACAGCCAAACCCACTCCCCGCTTTCCCCTTTTCGATCAGGGATAGAGCCCCGAGCGCCGCCGCCCACCGTTTCTCCATCGACGCCTGCCCTGCATCACCCCATACCATTGCTGGTCTCTCTCTCTCTTGTCATTGCTATCTCTTTCTGCTACTGTGTTACTTTGGGTGCACGTATTTGCACGTGCTATCTTGTGATTCGTGTGTTCGCAGGTTCGTTGCTTCGGGATCCATATCCTGTTATTTCTGGCATTCATTTTCACCATTTATAAGGAAAGTCGATTTCCTCTTGAATTGTTAATTGAATCAAATTCAAGTTTATAATTGAATCAAATCCAGATTTTCAGATTTTTGTATCTTCCATGTTTACTACAAGCTGATCAAATGTTAAAATCTTGCTCTAAAAATTTCCATATTATTGCTTTACATGTTTAGGAGTTTAATAAATATTTTATTGAATTTATTATGAAGTTTTTGCTTATTCTAAAATTATAACAACATGATATCGAGATTCTGCATGTACATAAAATCTGTAATAAATGTTGTGTTTGACCAAGCTACTGTTGTCGGAATTTGAACTTTAAGTATGCGTTGGAACCATATGGAAGTCTAGTTTTCAAGAATTTCTAACGATTTCAGTTTTCAATTCTAAAACAGCGGGAAACTGCATTTTTGACAGACTACTCTTGTTGTCGAGAATTTTATATTTCAGATTTTAATAAATTAATTATTCCTTTATCATACTATTGCATGAATTAATGAATGTATGTTCCATTTCATGATCCTAATGTTTTATTGTCACCATTCTAATTGTCCTATTCATGTTATCACACTAATGTTCTCCTATTGATACTATTGTTCATCTTATATCTCAAATTGCATATAGTATTGTTGCATTGATAAATAATTAACATGCCGGGGTTTAAGGGATTGACTAGAGTAGTTAACGATATGAGGAATGTACTCGGATGATGGCCCGTGTTATTATCGTTATCGTCATCGTGTAAGAAATTACACATGGCCTGTGTTATATTGTTATCGTCATCATACCTAGTACATGAACTATAGAATCTACCATTATAGTCTAAAAGAAATTGATTGTATGCATCAAACTTGTGATATGGAACATATGGGACACTGTAGGATGTGCATTAGTTAGGAGTTAAAATGATTAATAGACATAAATATTATATATCGACATTGCATATTGTTCATCATTGTTTCTGTTGATATCGAATATTGGCTAAGTGTTATTGTTATTGATCATTGATTATTGAACCATTGTTTATAGCCATTGCATCGATTATCATGATGTTGTCTGTTGTTATTTTCCCATATTATTGATTCCTATTGATCAATTGATTCATTGTGTTACCGCTAAATCTGGTGTGGGGGCAAACAGATAGTATTTGTGGATTCTTAGGAAAACTTGAATAGCAAACCTGAAACCTGTTTCGTCGGAGTTTGACCGCTGACTCCCACCGTTCACCTGCAAAAAGTGCGAGACATCAAGGTTGATCCCAGCGACGCACCCTCCAACGCTCAAGTCAGTAATCAGGAATGATTATGAGAGAGCGTAAATTGGCAAAAGATTGATTACCTCTTAATAGTAGTGGATGGGGGGTATTTATAGTCACCTTAGGGATCAGATTATGAATGTAATCCCTGTGATCAGATAAGGAATGTAATCCCTGTGATCAGATTAGGAATGTAATCCCTAATTCCCAGTGAAAAGATAGATATGAATTAGGGCCGTTGATTAGGACTAATCAGGAACCCTAATTCTATCATACTGGACTGGGTTCATTTCGGGTTGGGACCCGTACCCAGTTGAGGTGGATCCGTTCGTGGGTTATTGGTTGTTGAAGACAGACCCAGTTCCCATTTCAGACCCGTTAGTAGGTGAAATTACCATTTTACCCCTGAGCTTTAAGATTCGTGTCCGATGTGAACGGTCCCGGTTTAATTCTATTTTTAGCCATATCACGAGCCCCCCACTCCTGGAGACTGAGTTTTATAGTCTTCGAGGAGTAGTTTTGTTGTTCTAATGGCGTACGGGATTTTATCGGTGTTCTTAAGGGAGTTTGGAATCTTGCTTGGGGTGTAATGGTGTTATTCTGGTCTTGTAAAATACCCAAAAATATCCTCAAAATTTTTTGGATTTTTGGTGATTTTTCCAGATTTTTTTGAATTTTTTCTCATTTTTTTGAAATTTTTATTCATTTTCTGAATTAAATAATTAATTATCGAAAATATTAATTAATTATTCTAATTTAATAATTATATTTTTCAGAATTTCAAAATAATTTTTCTGAATTAATAATTATTTTTAGAATTTTTAATTATTTTTTTTTGATTTTTAAAATATTTTTTCAGATTTTTTAAATAATTAAAACAAATAATTAAATTAATTAATTAATTAAATATTACCTGGACACATGGCGCATTTCTGTGCGTCGATCATGATCAGATGTGCGAGCATCGCAAGTCAGATCACGTTCTGGACACGTGGCGCATTTCTGAGTGTCGATCATGTCGTGGCGTGATTTTTGAGAAGATTGGACGACTCGTATAGGTAGGTGGAATTTTTCTCCAATTTTAGGGTCGGTGCATCGACACTTCGGCTCGGTACCTCGGCGACCACTAGATGAAGCCACGTGGCAATCACGTGGCGATCTTTTTTTTTTCTTTCTTTCTTTTTCCGCTGCTTCTTTCTCCGCTACTTCTTTCTCTTCTTCTTCGACTCTTCTTCTAGCTTTCCCCCGTCTTCCGTCTTCGACTTTCTTCCGAGCGAATCTTCCGAGCCTTCGTCTCCTTCTCCGATGCTATCTCCGAGCAGAGCTAGGCGAGGAGACTTCGGTGCGTCGCCGACCTCGTCTCCTTCTCCGATGCTATCTCCGAGCAGAGCCAGGCGAGGAGACTTCGGTGCATCGCCGACCCTGAGCTTGAGGTGGAGAGCTCGTGAAGGAGGCTGACAAAGAGGTGGCTCGAGCGTGGAGGTCGGCGAGGTTGGGCGAGCTCGGCATTGGAGAACTCGAGCTCGACAGAGCTTGGGGGAGTGGAGCTCGGCGGAAGTGGTTCAGAGTTTTGTAATGGCGAGGCGGTAGCTCGTTGAAGAGGGTGAACTCGAAGCTTCGGCAGGGAGCTTCAGCAAGGGAGCTCGGCGGAAGTGGTTCAGAGCTTTTGGCGAAGGGGGAGCTCGAGATGCTCGAGCTCTGCATCGTGGTCTTGACGACTAAGCTTCGGCCATGGCGGGGCACTTGGGAGCTCGCCGAAGGAAGGAGCTCGACTCGGCACCGGTTGGAGGAGTTTGTGGAGCTCAAGCTCGGTAATGGGTTTGGCGTCGGAATGGAGCTTCGGCAAAGTGGAGGCGAGCTCGCAGTGTTGGTGAGTTCGACAGTGGAGGACGGCGAGGTTGGGCGAGCACGGCGTTGGAGAACTCGAGCTCGACGGAGCTTGGGGGAGTGGAGCTCGGAGGTGAGCTCGATGATGGAGCTCGATGAGGGTGGAGTTGTGAGCGCTCAAGGTTGAAGGAGGAGTTCGCTCAACAATGTGAGGAGCTCGTCATTGCCATGGTGATGGGTTCGAGCTCGGTATGGTGATGAGGACGAGGCGATGGAGGAGGTGAGGCCAACGTCGGAGCTCGGTGACCTCGAGCTCGATGAGGTGTTTTTGGCTCTCTGTTTCGAAGCAGAGGTGGAGCTCGGCATGGCGAGGATGGCCGACGATGGCGTCGGTTGCCATGGCGGAGCTCGTTGGTGGAGAGCTCGGCATGGCGATGGGTTCGGCATTGGAATGGAGCTTGGAGGTGAAGAAGACTTTGGGTTTTTTCTTCCTCTGCATCTGGCGCCAAAATGGCTGAAGAAGAAGGAGGTGAAGTGGTTATGGGGTTCGGGTTTGGATCCCTTAACGGGTCTGAACCCGACCCTGTAGCGCCCCCCTTTTCTTCTTCTTCTTCTTCTTCTTCTTCTTCTTCTTCTTCTTCTTCTTCTTCTTCTTCTTCTTCTTCTTCTTCTTCTTCTTCTTCTTCTTCGGTAAATCCGAGCACGGGTTTAGAGGCACATTTTTTGCCACTTTGCAGTTCAGTAGGTCGGTAGCTCGAATTTCAGATCCGAGCTACGTGGCTCAATCTGGGCGGTTGATCACGATCATGGCGCGAATCACGAGACAAGAGGCTCAAATTTCGAGAAAATGTTATCTTGTCGTTTTGTGGAAACGTGGCGCGATCTGAGCCGTTCATCATGTTCTAGCACGAATTTTGAGACAATCTGACGGTGAAACTGGCTCGACGGTATTTTTCTCCATATGTGGAGGTCGGTACCTCGTCTACTCGGCTCGATGACTCAGTAATTCCCCCTCTGCCCATAGTAGCTTGGCGTAGAGGAGGGGTCGGAGCTCGACGAGGAAGGGGGTCGGCATATGGGAGAGGTGAAGAGCTCCGAAGCTTGGTGATGTGTTGTTTGGTTTGGAGATTTTTGAAGAGGAGCTCCACTCCTAGGGGTGGAGAAGAGGTGCTAGGAAGATCCTCGTAAGAGCCATGGGAAGACCCATTCTTTGAAGTGAGTGCAAGGAGCAACTCTATGGGAGAATTTTGAGCTGCGAACTCGCTTAGAAGATGCCCGCTTTGGAGGCGAGCGGAGTGAAGAGCTCGGCTCTAGGAGAGAGCCATCTGGAAGACGAGTTTGAGGAGCAACTCTAGGGGAGAGTTGTGAGCTCCGAACTCGTTGAGAAGGTGTCCGCTTTGGAGGCGAGCAGAGTGAAGAGCTCGGCTCTGGGAGAGAGCTATTTGTGAGACGAGTGTGAGAAGTAACTCTAGGAGAGAGTTGTGCCCCGAACTCGTTGAGAAAAGGTCCGCTTTGGAGGTAAGCGGAGTGAAGAGCTCGGTTGTAGGAGAGAGCCATCTGGAAGACGAGTTTGAGGAGCAACTCTAGGAGAGAGTTGTGCTGCGAACTTGTTGAGAAAAGGTCCGCTTTGGAGGTAAGCGGAGTGAAGAGCTCGGCTCTAGGAGAGAGCCATTCGGGAGACGAGTTTGAGGAGCAACTCTAGGGGAGAGTTGTGAGCTCCGAACTCGTTGAGAAGAGGTCCGCTTTGGAAGCGAGCGGAGTGAAGAGCTCGGCTCTAGGAGAGAGCCATCTGGAAGATGGTTTGAGGAGCAACTCTAGGAGAGAGTTGTGAGCTCCGAACTTATTGAGAAGAGGTCCGCTTTGGAGGTGAGCGGAGTGAAGAGCTCGGCTCTGGGAGAGAGAGCCATTTGTGAGACAAGTGTGAGGAGGAACTCTAGGAGAGAGTTGTGCCCCGAACTCGTTGAGAAGAGGTCCGCTTTGGAGGTAAGCGGAGCAAAGAGCTCGGCTCTGGGAGAGAGCCATTTGTGAGACGAGTGTGAGGAGGAACTCTAGGAGAGAGTTGTGCCCCGAACTCGTTGAGAAGAGATCCGCTTCAGAGGCGAGCGGAGTGAAAAGCTCGGCTCTAGGAAAGAGCCACTTGGAGGGCGAGTGTGAGGAGGAACTCTAGGGGAGAGTTGTGCTCCGAACTCGTTAAGAAGACGTCCGCTTTAGAGGGAGCGGACCGAAGAGCTCGGCTTTAGGAGAGCCATCTGGAAGATGAGTTTGAGGAGCAACCCTAGGAGAGAGTTGTGAGCTCCGAACTTATTGAGAAGAGGTCCTCTTTGGAGGCGAGCGGAGTGAAGAGCTCGGCTCTGGGAGAGAGCCATTTGTGAGACGAGTGTGAGGAGGAACGCTAGGAGAGAGTTGTGCCCCGAACTCATTGAGAAGAGGTCCGCTTTGGAGGTGAGCGGAGTGAAGAGCTTGGCTCTGGGAGAGAGCCATTTGTGAGACGAGTGTGAGGAGGAACTCTAGGAGAGAGTTGTGACCCGAACTTGTTGAGAAGAGGTCCGCTTCGGAGGCGAGCGGAGTGAAAATCTCGGCTCTCGGAAAGAGCCACTTGGAAGGTGAATGTGAGGAGGAACTCTAGGGGAGAGTTGTTTTCCGAACTCGTTGAGAAGAGGTCAACTTTAGAGGCGAGCGGAGTGAAGAGCTCGACTCTAGGGGAGAGCCATTTGGAAGACGAGTTTGAGGACCAACTCTAGGAGAGAGTTGTGAGCTCCGAACTCGCTATTTAAGTGAGAGAATCAACGGTTGTAGGAGCAGTTCCGAATGGCGAACCACTTCTAACTCGCTTAAGAGCAAGTTATCCGAAGCAGAATCGAGCCAAGTGTTGGACTCCGAACTCATCGTTAGAGGGACTCAACGGTTGTGGGAGAAATTCTGAATGGCGAACCAATTCTAACTCGCTGAAGAGGAAGTTATTTGAAGCAGAATTGAGCCAAGTGTTGGACTCCGAACTCGTCGTTAGAGGGACTCAACGGTTGTGGGAGCAGTTCCGAATGGCGAACCACTTCTAACTCGCTGAAGAGCAAGTTATTTGAAGCAGAATCGAGCCAAGTGTTGGACTCCGAACTCGTTGTTAGAGCTTAGTAAGTTGCGGGAGCAGCCATGTAGAAGAAGCTGGATTCCGAACTCACCATTTAGCGAGTCGTGACTCGAAGAGATAGAGATGAAGCAAGAGCAACAATTTTCAATGAAAAAATATAATGTTTTATTGAGATAAACTAAGTGGCCGCTTCAATAGGGCGAGCCATTATTACATGCTATTGGCCGGATTACAAGCATCGGCCTTATTGAAAATCAAGATCCTACTTCTAAGATAAGGTGAAGTCCTCTTGGGAGGAGCTGAGTCTTGAAGCTCGGCGGGCCTTTCTGTTCGTTTGTTGGCTCCTCAGAGCGGAAGCTCGGCCCTATTTTTTTGGACGAACTTGGTCAGGTGCCCCCACTATATGAGTTCTTCGATCTCCTCCTTGAGAGCCCGACAATCATCTGTGTCGTGGCCGTGGTTCCTGTGAAAGCGGCACCACTTATCCTTGTTTCTCTTCTTGCCAGGTGTATTCATTCTAGGGGGAGCACGGAGTAGCCCTTTTTTGTTCACCTCCATAAGAACTTCTGATATATTGGCAATGAGGGGGGTGAACTTCTCAAACCAATGAGTCGGACGGCGCTGGCCATTGCCATCCTTCTGGGATTTTTGGGACCCCTCTTCGCTTGTGCTCTTCCGTTTGTTCCCGGAAGATGTCTCCTCAAGAGTAGGGGGTTGAGAGCCTCTTCCGCTCGTATGTACTTCTCCACCCTAAGTAGGAGTTCTGAGAAGTTCCGAGGAGGCTTCTTGGCAAGGGACGCCCTGAGGTTGGCATTAGTGACGTTGCGCTCGAACGCGGCTGAGGCTACTGATTGGTTGAGGGAGGAAATGGACTAGGCTTCGGCGGTGAAGCGTCGGACGTAATCCCTTAGGTGTTCACCCCTTTCTTGGTTGAGGGTCACCAGGGATACAATTGTTTTCTCGGCCCGGCAGCTACCCACGAAATGAGTAAGGAAGAGCCCTTCGAACTGATCGAATGAAAAGATGGAGGCCGGGGCGAGTCGAGAGTACCATTCTCTTGCAGGCCCCTTCAACGTGGCAGGAAAGATCTTGCAGAGGAGGGCGTCAGAAGCATGGTGGATCATCATGAGAATTTTGAAACTCTCTATGTGATCTGCGGGGTCTGACTCCCCGGTATACGACTCGAAGTGAGGCGGCTTGAAGTTCTCTGGGATGGGGGCCTCCATGATGGTGCGGAAGAATGGAGGTCTGCTCGGGCAGAGGTTATCGCCCGTTGCTCTTCTTCCCTGTCAATTCGGCTGAGGCGCCTCTCCATCTCGTGGAGACGGTTGTAGACCGAGTCTTCTCTTTGATCATACCTTGCCAAGCCCCGAGACTCATCTTCGTACGAGGGTGGACTGGGGCTGCGGCAATGGTAACTTGGAGTTGGACGAGGACTGAGAGTGTGAAGGCAATGGCTCCTAGTTGGCTCATGGGTAGGTGGCCTCTGGTCGTTCTTTGGGGTGATATTGAGGACCCGTAAGACTGTCGCTTGGATGTCTTGGTCTGCCTTTGTGACTTGTGCCTCTCCAGCTTGGTGGTCCCTATATATGGCTCGGCTTACTAGAGAATGAGTTCTCCGCCGATGACGCTGAGGGGAATCCCTTCGCCCTCTTCGAGTAGGGGACCTTCTGTAGTCTCGGCGATGAGGAGATCGTTCATTTGGACGTTGTTGGCGGGAGGCTCCCTCTCGGGCCTGCCTTTCATCCAAACGGCGGCGAAGATCCTCTTCCTTCTGCCGATTGAGGATGGTATTGCGAAGATCGGAAGCTCGGGGATTATGGGATGCCATAGAATCGGAAGGAGGGTTGTGTATGGAGATGCGGACCTGATGGAGAGGTTGCTTCTGAGGATTGGGACGCGAGCCCCCCGCACCGGCATTCTGAGCCCCGGGGGAACCCTTAGGGGGTTGCGGATCTTAAGAGGAGGTTGGTTCTGCTGGAGAGGGTCCTCAGCTTGAGGAGGAAGTTGCCCCTGCTGCTGAGCGGGTTGGAGAGGGACTTCCTGTTGCTGATCAACGGGATTGGGTCCACGGTTGGACCCTTTGGATCTTACTTTCCTAGGAGGCATGACTGGGGAAGGTCTGACCTACGGGAAGAGGATGGGTTGCTGCTCGTTTGTTTCTCACAGACGGCGCCAATCTGGTACCGCTAAATCTGGTGTGGGGGCAAACAGATAGTATTTGTGGATTCTTAGGAAAACTTGAATAGCAAACCTGAAACCTGTTCTGTCGGAGTTTGACCGCTGACTCCCGCCGTTCACCTGCAAAAGTGCGAGACACCGGGGTTGATCCCTCCGACGCACCCTCCGACGCTCAAGTCAGTAATCAGGAATAATTATGAGAGAGCGTAAATTGGCAAAAGATTGATTACCTCTTAATAGTGGTGGATGGGGGGTATTTATAGTCTCCTTAGGGATCAGATTAGGAATGTAATCCCTGTGATCAGATTAGGAATGTAATCCCTAATTCCCATTGAAAGGATAGATGTGAATTAGGGCCGTTGATTAGGACTAATCAGGAACCCTAATTCTATCCTGCTGGACCGGGTTCATTTCGGGTTGGGACCCGTACCCAGTTGAGGTGGATCCGTTCGTGGGTTATTGGATCTTGAAGACAGACCCAGTTCCCATTTCAGACCCGTTAGTAGGTGAAATTACTGTTTTATCCCTGAGCATTAAGATTCGTGTCTGATGTGAACGGTCCCGATTTAATCCTATTTTTTTTCCATATCACATTGTTATATCGATATTCCATTGTTCTCTGCTTTCTCTACATGTTGTCCACGACTTGCTATGAGGACAATTTTTCTCTTCTTTTTAGATGAAGTGTTCACAGGTAATGAAGGAGAATTGTCTGCTGGAATTAAAGAACAAACATTTTGAAGATTACTGCTTTCTAGTTGCTTATTGTTTTCATTGAACTTAATGTATTTAGACTTGTTATTATTTGGATTGGATTATTATTGTATTGAGCTTATGTCCCGGATTTTATTATTGTTTTCAGACGTTAAATTATTATTGTATTTGGATATTTTTATAGCTTCATTCCAAGTATTATTATTCATGAGATTATTATTATTACCTGCGCAATTGTTCTGTATTGATTATATTGTTGAGTTGATCAGATAAACAGCTTATGAGTGACGTTAGTCATTCGCTGGGCCAGTGTCAGATACTCATATTCTGTATTTTTTGAAAGCGGGGCATGACAGGGTGTCACTTGTGCTTCATGTGTTTGCTTTTTCTACCTCTTCTCATTTACTTTGCAACTTAATTTTAATTTTGTTTATTTCTGCACAATTACCCTATTCACCCCCCAGGGTTATTTACAATATACAGATTTGATACTCAATGTTACAAATCAAGCATACAGAATCTTTGATTCTTCATTTTTTTTGTGCGGGGGTTGGGGGGGGGGGGTTGATTGAAGATTGTTTGTACCATCGGTCTGATTAATCACTGAAAAACATAAAAGAACACCTGTCAAAAACACAGTACTTCCCCCCACATCTCACTAAGATCCTAAAAAATCAAAAAAAAAAAAAGAAGGAACACACCCTCACCGGAAAACATATTAGAGATTATGAGAAATAATAATAAGAGAAATTATGGTTAACATTCTAGACTAAGGTGCTTGAGGTATTTACTCTAGGTATCAAGATTGGAATACCTAGGCTACTATCACAAGCTCGTATTTATAGGATAAATACTGGTTTTGGTACTGGGCTCTCAACCCTCTCAACTCGCAGTCCGATATCATACAATTAGTATCTGTAACACATATGTTACCCATAGAATAATATTATACATAATATTATTGATATGGTAAGAATATATATACTCACACTATGTTTGTCTGTTGACATGTGCCTACGACATGTCTTCAGGACGGTGCACCTGGTTTGATTATATAAAATAGTTTTAGAGGTCCAACAAATTAATTGAAGTAGGAAACATGTTATATGAGGAAGCAACATATCTACTTTTAAGCTCAACCATTGCTTTCTTGATCATTAGCTTGAGCTTACCTAGAATGCATATAGTTTGTTAGAAACACCGCATAGAGTTTTTTTAAACTTCAGCATCACTTTTAGATGCTTGTAATAATTATGCAAGGACATGATCATATAGGTTTTATAGAGCTTACTCTAATTCCATAACCACTATGGGCATGTCTAAATAGAATGATAACCCAAGTGCAGATGTGAAGGTATCTACAATTGAAATACCTCTTATTATTATTTCAACAAAAATGTAATACATGAAGTTATGAAAACTCTAATCCAAGCTAATCATTTATTTTATCTCCAATTTGTCTCCCAATTGCACCTTTATAAAAAAAAAATTTAAATGGATCAATAACAAATTTACTTTAGCTGTCTTTCTTGAGTGGAGAGTTTGCACCCTTCACTGGTACACTCCAGTCATTCCAATCCTATATATCCAAACATACATTAAAAGTTCTTATATGTTATGTTATCCATGGTTTCCAATAACCAGTGAAGGGAACATTTCACGATAGCATATTCTCTTATAGTAAAGAAATTAATGTTCCATATTTGCCAAGTTATTTTATGTTGCTGATAAGCTTATCTGTCCTGCTATGGTTTGGAAGCCTAAATTGAGGCCACCAAATAATCCATCTCTCACTTGCGTACACCTTAAATCAAAACTAATAAAAAACTCATCAAATAAATCATCAAATTAAATTTTTTTAAACTAAAAAATAAAACAATCATACCTCTCTGAACTTAGATCTCATGCACACAAAGAATTCGAGCCAGCAAAAAACTGAGTAATTCCCTACATCCACAAAATTTAAAATTAGAATGGGAATTCGGTTAATAAGATGAAATCTCTCGATTCGGTGGAGGAGAGTCACCGATACGGAGTCACTTGATATTCATGTTCGATTTGGTGGAGGGAAGTCGCCGATAAGGAATCAGCAGCGGATCAGATTTCGACGATGACCTCTTGATTGGGGTTCGACACTGAATTTGGATTTGGATTTGCTTTGAGATTCACGCTTGAGAGGATGATGGAGGTTTCGCCAATGGAATGAAAGCGAAGGTTTAAGAAAATAGTTTTAGGAATTTGGAGTTAGCGACTTAAAAACCCTAGAGAAGAGAGAAAAATTGGAGCTCTCTGGTTTGGGAAATAGAGGAAGCAAACTGATCTGAATAGGAGGGAGAGAGAGAGGAATAATAAAATAAATAAAGGATTTGTTTTGGGAGGGGAGATTTGAATTTGAGTTTTGGGGAGAAAATGTCTTTTAGGAGCTTAGATCAGGACAATTGATTTCCTATTGAAGGAGAGCCACTTGATAGCTTTTCTTTGTGTTTTATTATATATATATATATATATATATATATATATATATATATAAACCTCCTCCCATATTCTCAATATATAAGTAGTACTGCATTATCTCATCAATTCAACATACGGTTGAGTGGTTTATAGTAGTCTCTAAGTCGAAGAAATGCACCACACAAACTACAGTTCATAAGGACTAAATCAATTACAAATCCGAATAGTTCAAATAAGACTAAACCAAAATAATTAGATTGTTCCCAAACCATATCACAACAGAATAGTTCAGCATGACTATACCAACTGGAAAAATCTGTCATAGTTTCAAACTCAACCAAAGCACAAATTTTAAGAACGCAATAAAGGTTTTAAGATTAATGAACATAAGTTTCTTAACTCAAAAGAAGTTTTACCAATCAAATGACTAATTTATTCTCGAGAGAAATAAACTGGAACTCTATCCTTACACAATGCTTTATGTTTACTCATCCATTTTGAGAAAATCATTATTTTGAAATTTATGTTGACAGATTCAACTCCTCCATCTTTGCTAGCATATTGCAAACAAGAATATCATGAGACACATCTCTAAGAATTCTAGCAAATTTAATAAAGTTCTAGTTCATCAAAAGAACTTAGTACGATTCAAAATTAGATTAGCAAAAATGTGACACAAACATTACAATCAAGTTTCTTTAACCAAATAAAGAACAAGAACTATTATAGTTTCTGTCGAAGTAAATTCTATCCCCACAACTCGTAGTGCTAATAGTGGAAACACACCACAAGCAATAGAAACTCCCAAGACTTAGATGAACCAAGAACAAGCCACCACAATATATGGGTCTCACAAGAACACAGCCAATATGCAGAGATAACCAATATTTCTTGTTCCCAAAGAAATACAAACATTACAAGAAAGATTACAACTCTCAATCTCTCTCTCTCTCTCTCACCTTTGAAACACTCAGCACAATTCTCTCTTGAAGTTGAATAGTGATCAATCGATACTAACCCTAGAGTTTACGGCCATATATATAGCCCCCAAGTAAACCCTAAAGGATATACACAAATCTAGCAAATTGGGCCTTTAACTCGCAAGCTCAAAAAATAATTAGCCGACGATGTCGGTTGACCGCCCCCAGGTCGGTCGACCGCAACGTGTATATCCAGACCCGAGGGTTGACCGGTCGACTGAACCCCCTAGGCCAGTCGACCGTCCCCTCCTCTGTTGGACTCATACACTCGAAGAACTCTCAGTCGACTGGGTCGGTCGACCGCACCCCTAGATCGATCGATCGCAACCCTCTAGACTTCTCTTCTTCTACTTGCTGGTTGTCTTCTCTTGCTTTTTTGTGTACTCCTCTTCTTCTCCAACTTCAAGTACCCCGTGCCTACCTGTATTTGATGACACAATTCCTATCAGTCTCCTACTTGGACCAAATACACAATGCTTCAAAGTTATTGCAATCTTTTCTCGCACTATCTCTGCCGATCTCCCACTTTCATGGAAGACCCAAGTACTCCCCACACTCATGAAGAGCACCTCCGCCACTCCACCACATGGAGTGCACCAACCACCCCTCATTGCCTCATGAAGGTTGTGCTCCACCAATTGCATAGAGCACGAATACCGGAGAAACAACCACCCGTGTCGGATTCCGTGTTATGAGACTCCCAACTCGCAAGATCTCCATCAACATCGGACATGGTTCAAAGCCTCTTAATGCACCCTCTGCACTAGAAACCTCCGTGGATGACACCTCCACAAAATTTGCAGATTGTTCAACCCCTACAGTCCCAATTCGGTTACCCTCATCGACATCACCCTGCATATCGATATCAGTGCTCTCTACCTCACAAGAGTGACTTGAAGCTTCAACTGCCACATCGCAAAGTACCCTCTCCGCAGCAACGTCTTTCCCTCTGGGATCACTTCCATGGCCAGCACTCCTACTAAATTAGTAACCTTCCCTCCACAACTGAAAGAACTCGGTTGCACCCTACACAACCTACTACTTGATTCCGACTGAGAGTCAACTACAGGAGGAACGCCCCTCACGTCTCTAAGAAAATACATCGTTACCTCATGCTTTCCTTTTGCAATCACCCTTGAACCTGCAGTTATACACCACTCTCCACTACCAGCTATAGTAGACAACCCCTCTTTGTCTAGCCTTCCAATCGAGATAAGATTTTTCTTCAAGTCTGGAACATGCCTTGTCTCCCGCAAACAACACTTTGATCATCATTGGTATTCACGAGAACAGTACCAACCCCAAGTACAGAACACCGGTGACCATTCCCCACGATCAAAACTCCAAAATAACCCTCCTCGTAGTCATCAAATACCTCTCTCCTCGGAGTGCAATGAAAAGAAGCTCTTGAATCAATACACCAATCTTGAGTGCACAACTCCTCCCGAGCTGATAAATATAGATCCTCAACAAGCCCCATTTGAGCTTCCTTTGGGTTATTTCTCTTCAGTTTCTCCTGCTTCTTCTTCATATAAGCCTTGCAACTGTGCATCATGTGACCCTTCTTGTGACAATACAAGCACTCAAGCCCATGTCCCCCATCGCTGTCATCAAACCCACTCTCAGATGAACTACTCTGATCCTTTCTTCTTCGACTGCTCTTAGATCTCCCACATCTCTTCTCAACGTACATAGCAGAATCTCTAGAAGATGATGATGGATATCCTCCGTTTCTTACCCTTCTCACCTCCTCTCTTAGAATGCTACTCACCACATCATGTAGAATCGTCGAATCTGTCATAGTGCCTGTAATAGTCTATTCCATCGTACCATATCTATCGGGTAAAGTAGATAAAAGTAACAATGACTGCCCCTCTCTGAAAACTTCAAACCTGCAGCTTCTATCTGGTTGTAAGCCATACAGTAATTATTTACATGCTCTGCTACTGAACCCCCTTCCCTCAACTTCATATTAACCAATTTCTTCAGATGAAGAATTTGATTAGATGCCGACGGTTTCTCATACATATCCGTGAGAATCTTCATAGCCTCCTTTGTCGTATTTGCCTTCGAGATATGAAATAATGCCTTCTTACTCAGCCCCATCTGAATCTGCCCCAGTGCTTTCTGATCTAAACGATTCCAATCTGCTAAGACCTTCGTATCTTTGTCTCCACCTACCGGCTTCTCATCAAACAAAGGACCATCAAGATATTTCTGACGAAGATACGCTATCATCTAAATCTTCCACATCGCAAAATCACTCCCATCAAGTTTCTCGATCTTCATCTTGTTATCGGCCATCTCGAATCAACTAGCTCTGATACCACTTGTCAGAGTAAATTCTATCCCCACAACTCGTAGTGCTAATAGCGAAAACACACCACAAGCAATAGAAACTCCCAAGACTCAGATGAACCAAGAACAAGTCACCACAATATATGGATCTCACAAGAACACAACCAATATTCAGAAATAACCAATACTTCTTATTCCCAAAGAAATACAAAGATTACAAAAAAGATTACAACTATATATCAATCTCTCTCTCTCACCTTTGAAACACTCGGCACAATTCTCTCTTGAAGTTGAATAATGACCAATCGATACTAACCCTAGAGTTTACGGCCATATATATAGCCCCCAAGTAAACCCTAATGGATATACACAAATCTAGCAAATTGGGCCTTTAACTCGCAAGCCCAAAAAACAATCAGCCGACGATGTCGGTCCTTTAACTCGCAAGCCCAAAAAATAATCAGCCAACGATGTCAGTCGATCGCCCCCCAGGTCAGTCGACCGCAATGTGTAGATCCAGACTCGAGGGCTGACCGGTCGACTGCACCCCCTAGGCCGATAGACCATCCCCTCCTCTGTTGGACTCATACACCCGAAGAACTCTCATTCGACTGGGTCGGTCGACCGCACCCCTGGATCGGTCGACCGCAACCCTCTAGACTTCTCTTCTTTTACTTGCTGCTTGTCTTCTCTTGCTTCTTTTTCTACTCCTCTTCTTTTCCAACTTCAATTACCCCATGCCTACATGTATTTTAGGCCACAATTCCTAACAGTTTCTACACAAGAACTATACTATGTTTCATATGAGAATGATAGAATAACCAAATCTATTATGATTAAATTCTGAATCATCAAAATTGAAATGAAACATGAATCCATAAAAGCGATATATCGTCAAAATTGGAGTAATTTAACGACAATTTTAAACACCGGAAATGCATCGATAAGTTTTCACGTTTTTTTTTGAAATAATAAGATGATTCTAAGTAAGTTATGAGAATATATAGCATCATCAAATTTGGAATGAAGTTATTATTAACAAAATTTACATAGAACTTTTCAAATTATGTAAAGAATGCAAACTGTCTAAAATTGATGAAGTTTGAACGTATCTATGGCTCCAAATGGATTCAAAATTTCAAAACAACTAGGATACTAAAGCTTTTGACTCAATACCTTTGAACTTCATTTCCCTCACATTTTTTATAATTAGATCACTTTCAAGTCTCTTAGCAAAAGCATTAGCCATATTTTATCTCAATTGCACTTTATCTTTGAGAAAGTTCAACTAGGCAGCCTAAATCTCCTTTTACTATTATAGAGTGAGTTATGAGCTACAATGCATTGTAGTTTGATAGTTGTAGAACAGAATTAGAGAGTTTACTTTAAACTTCTCAATGAATGACTAGCAATATGTCTTCAGTCCACTCAGCCTCTTTCCCTACAGAGGATAACACATAGAGGTCTGATTTTATGGATGATATCACAATTTTTGTTAGCCTTTTGCTCTACATAATACTTCTGCTCCTCATAGTTTAAACACATGTCCACTAGTTGTCGACCTTTACTAAATTCTGAGCACTATAATGCATCAGATCATCCATTCAAACATGAAGGATGACTAGAGTAGCACAAATCAAACTCTTAGGTACCTCTCAGGTATCTCACCAGCCTCTTAAAGACACTCCAATGTGTATAAATAGGATTACTAGTGAATCTCCCGATCACACCTATCTCAAAGACTATGTTTAGTTTAGTGCAAATCATTGTATACCTAATATAATATCCACAACACCTAGGTTTTTCATGCTGAATTCTTTGGATAACACAATTTTAACTTCATTTATAATAGAGATGTCACTTCTAAAAACAAGCATGTCAACAATATACAACTAAATTACCTAAAAAAACAATATACAACTAAATGAGAGCAATTAGATTTGACTTACCACAAAATTAATGACATTTATCAGATTTACTTGATTCAAATCTAAGCTCTTTAAAAAATTTGTCAAATTATTTGTGCTCGGTTTTAAAACATTCATTGTTTTTACCAATTTGTAAATCTTGTTCATTAAACATATTAGTGTAAAACATCTCAGTACAAAACTATTAAGTATAAAACTTTTCATTACAAAACATCCAGTACAAAACTTTTACAGCAAAACTGTTTAAAATATCTTTGATGAACAATAAAATTTTCTATAGATGTAAAGGCAAGAAGAAATCTTATTGTAGCAATATGAAAAATATGTAGTAGACATCAAATCAATTTACCTCCCTTATCTTAGTCAATCCTTTATCTACTAAAAGTGCATTAAAATTGCTACTGAACAATTAAAACTAAGTTTCTTCTACAAAACTCCACTTACTATACTGTCTGTCCCTTTTGGCAAATCAATTAATTTAAAATGTTATTGTTATAACAATAAACTCATTTCATTATCTACTAAAGAATCTTCTTGGCGCATATGCCATTGAAGTTTTAAGTATCAGTAAGATTGGTTCTTGATTCAAACTATAAATTATTGACCGTATTTGTAGGACTAGATAATTTCATACATTTATTTTTGATGAAAACGTCCTCAAAAAACTCTGCAAGTATGGATTCTATTAACACTGATTAGATAGATCGTAAATCTATTCATAGAACTACATTATGCACTTTCTAAGTACACACAAATATTTGTTATAAGTCATACTTTAGGCCTTTTAGGGTTATATACTCTAACAAATGTATCACACCACATGTTTGCACTTGAACAAAATTATTTGTGTTTTTATGTCATAATCTACAAGGTGTAACTAATTTAGAGTGTAGTAATATATTTGAAATATGATTAACAACAACATCACCCATAATTAAATAACAAACAATAGTCAATAATATAGAATTCAATATTTCACTAAGTGTTTAATTTTAACTTTTATGAATACTGTTTTGACTTTAGTAAATAGAGTGCACTAGAGATTATGCCAAATGCAAAATTCTCTAAAATTATTAAAACATATTCACCGCCTTTATCAAATTTGAAACATTTTTTTTTATCTTAGCATTTAACTAGATTTTAATTCATTAAAATAACAAATGATTCTTTCTTTATATATATATGACATACCTTCAATAATCATTTACCAAAGTGATTAATTACTTCTGACCAACCATTGTATCATCTAGTAACAAAGCTACTGAGATAACAAATATCATAATGTACTGACTCAAAAATTTATGTACTCCTAGAGACCATACTGAATGATTTTCTGGTGATCATAATCTGAGCACGAACTTCACATTTGTCATATTTTAATGAAGTGCAATTAAGCAAAATTTTGAGTTTTAACAGGAGCAAACAATTTAATATGTAGTTCACATATCCTAGCCTATTATGTCGTGTTAAAGGACTACACAAATTGGAACTACCATTATTAATTACTTCGTTTGTTTAACTCAACTTACACATGCCATTCACTATTGTAACGCCCCGCCCCAATACTCAGACAATTTAATATTTATTTATTTATTTATAGTACAAATGTCCACCACAGGCTCTTCTCAAAAGGTGGTTAACCAATTAGGTGACTCTTGATCATAGACATTATTATTTATGTTCAATTAATCTATTTGTATTTCCGATATGGGACAAATCTCAAACCTTCTCTTCTCTCTCCCCATGACACACAAAGCCCCCCGTATGCGGGCCCTATGTGCTACATCATCATCAGAAGACAGCAAGCGCTGCTTCTTTCTTCTCAATCAGAACACAGCAACGTCACCTGCTGTTCTCAACTCATGGGCCCCCCTCCTTCCACTTAATTACCATTATGTCATCCACTATATATATATATATATATATATATATATATATATATATATATATATATATATAGGGAAAGGATCGGTTGAGCACTCCTCTAGTGCTCACCGCGTGAACACTAGGCCTTCGGGCGTTCATATCGAAAATCCAAACCGTTCACATTGATCTACACATCTAAATTAGTCTAAATATGTAAAATCAAATTACTTGAAATTCATTTGCCCATCCATCATGTGACCATAAAAACAATGATTTTCAGCCATACAATTTTGTAACACTTCAATGAATGGACAAATGAATTTCAAATGATTTGATTTTACATATTTAGACTAATTTAGATGTGTAGATCAATTTGAACGGTTCGGATTTTCGATATGAATGCCCGAAGGCCTAGTGTTCACGTGGTGAGCACTAGAGGAGTGCTCAACCGATCCTTTCCATATATATATATATATATATATATATAATATCTTTAGAAATTACGGGGTGTTACATACATTCCCCTTTAGAAATCAGCATCCTCGCTGAGTACGGGACATGCAATCTAGTATAGGATTCTCCGTGCTAGCCGATGGTGGAGTATAGTACCCTGCTAGCATACTGACCCTGGTCTCTCTACCAGCGTACTGTCCTCAATCAGGCGTACATCTCACCCAATCTTATGCACAATCAGTGTCAAAAGTCGGCTCTGATACCATTTGTAACGCCCCACCCCAATACTCAGACAATTTATTATTTATTTATTTATTTATAGTACAACTACCCACCACAAGCTTCCTCTCGAAAGGTGGTTAACCAATTAGGTGACTCTTGATCATAGACATTATTATTTATCTCTACTACTATAATGGGAGAAGGCCTTAGTGTAATTTGTCAATATCCCAACCCGTGGAACGCACGTTTAAATGAGTATTAATTAGAAAAGCATTTATTAATAATCAATAATCTACCAACTTACGTGCATTACACGTACAACTCGAACCTTCCCATTATATTCTTTATATTACTTTAAAAAATATATATTTATTAACAAGTTCTATATATTGATTAAAACATCCATCGCACATGTTAAATACTAGTATTTAATTAATCTATTTGTATTCCCGATATGGGACAAATCTCAAACCATCTCTTCTCTCTCTCCGTGAACACATCCCTCGTATGCAGGCCCCATGCGCAAGATAGCAGGTGATGCTTCTTTCTTCTCAGTCCCGAGTGGCCCCCCTGGTGATGTCAGCAGTGACATCACCACAACACAGCAGCATCACCTGCTGTTCTCAACTTGTGGGCCCCCCTCCTTTCACTTAATTACCATTATGCCATCCACTATATATATATATATATATATATATATATATATATATATATATATATAAATTACGGGGTGTTAAAATTACGGGGTGTTAAAACTATAATTTGTACATTATAAAATAGTAATAATAATAATAATAATAATAATAATGAGATTTTAATATAAAGTTACTCTACCGCATTTCAAAAAATAGTTTGTTTTCTGTTGTGGTTCTAACAGTATCCAAGTGCTTAAACACTTTAAGCGAAGAGTTCTTTCCTTTATTCATTCTTCATCATCTTCAAAATGCTAGATGAGATAATGAACAACATGCTATATTCAGCTTTGCACACACAGTACAATGAACAAGGAAATCAAAACATAACTAATGGAGATACATCCTCCATTACGGGATAGTTCCACCTAAGTTACAGACATTCATTACAGAACTTATACATCTATTTTATAAGAGAAGCACATATACGATCTCACACAAAATGCAAACGATGAGTTTTCCAATATATCTATACACATAGTATGACAAGGCACACTTAACAACCTTAAACATGCCAATTTTCAGAGCGAGACTAATTATGATCTAAAACTTCCAATCATGTGATCAAACACACGAAACGTTAACACATTCATCACATGAAAATACTGAAAAAGGATTAGAGTGGATCATACCAACACTTAAGTTATAAGTGTTTTCGAAATTCAATGAAGAAGCCTGTATAGTGCAGACTTATTCTACTATGATGCAAATCCATCATCTCGAATTCACACAATTTGTAAGTAACTTTGAAGTTCCTACAATTATCAAATCGTTAAAGATTAGCCAATTAAACTAATTATTGACTCTATTTAATTCTAACTACAGTTTAATTGGAGATACAGGTTTATAAGAAAAACTCTTAATTTAACTTATCAAAATAAATATTTAATCCTTAGTACATAGCCAAAATAATTATTTAAACTTGTATTTGATTAAACAACATGTACTCAAGCTTTGAACTTTAGCTCTTAGCAATAACAAATAATAAAAATATATATGCAGGTAAAAAACTTATCTTTTATTTCTAATCTAATCCAGTCAAATCATATTTGGATCTAGTCTAAACAACATCCTCACCACCTACACTATCTAAAAAAAATCATCCACATCTCATATTGTGCTTTTTCTTTCTCATATTGTGCCTTTTTCTTCCAATTGTTAAATTCAGAACTATTGAATGTCTCTAGTTTCAGAATCTCGAATAGACGATTAAGTTTTTCCATCCTAAAGGAATAAACAGTAAATTCCAAAATCTAAAGAATTTATTTTTAATAATTGCTACTAGCGTAATAACAGTTGAAGGGTTTTTATGTAAAACTGCCTAATAAACAATAAACAAAAAAAATTAATCTAATAAAAGCCGCACAAATCTTAATGTTTGGAGTGGACCAAAATTTGATAAAGATCAAGTGGTGTGTGAGTTGGATCTGAATCAATCAGCAAATTAGATTATGATGATTTGATGTTGGAAACAAACACACAACAACAAGCACAAGACCAATGAGAACTCCTTGTTGGTCGGAACCAATTCTCACAGCAACAATCCCCTCCTCTGCACCGAACAGGGAACATCAAATGCCAAGTTGCCTCATTTGGATCGAATCTGGATTCAGATCCAAACCCCGAACAGCAAACAACAACTTCACTGCCAAGCAAATCGTCTCATTTGGGTCGGATCTGGATTAGATACCAAGCACCGAACAGCAAACAACAACTCCACAACCAACCAAATTGCCTCTTTTGAATCGGATCTGGATCAGATCCAAGGCCCTAAACAACAAATACCAATCTTGCAACCAATGGGAGTCCTTCACAGATCTAGATCTTAAATTCAGAACTATCGTGTGCTCATACTTCTGTATTTTAGGAAGTAGGGCATGACAGCTGGTAATACAATATAATTACAATTATAATAGGAGGTGTCGTCCATGACATTGTTAAGTACTATTATAGTGCTCGGTGGTAAAACAAGCGACCCGAAATAAATATTTACAGAAGTAGTCATGGCAACTGCATTTTTGTCGTGCGTCAATAATGCTGAAGTGGTTGGTTCCATCAGCAGGAAGACAACAGGTAACGCGAGCATGTACACTGCCAAAATGGGGGGGCTCGATTCTTCCACTCGATGTCATCGAACGACCGCCAGAAAGAAGTCGCATAAACTCCGATCTCGTTGATGAATTGGAATAGATCCCTTTCTCTCAAGAGGATCATACAAAGTGTTCCCGAGTAAGCAAGACCCTTCCTCTTCAACTCAAAGAGATACTCATTGCTTGTATAAGAGGGAATCGGCACTTGCTCACCTAGATTGTTGTTGACATGTCGGGAATATTTGGGGATCTAATCATGCACCACCTTAGCGTGAACCCGGAGGCCAATCCCATCCAGAAAAGGTGCCACAAGTTTGCTCCCAAAAGTCTGCAAGCATTCAAACAAAAGTCAATAAACTCCTAGCCACACACTTCATCCAAGAAGTTAGCTAACCTCAGTGTCTAGCAAATGTGGTGATGGTTAAGAAAGTTAACGGTAAATGGAGAGTGTGCATAGACTTTACCAATCTCAATAAGGCTTGTCCAAAAGATCTATTCCCTCTCCCAAGCATAGATGCACTGAGCAACGCCACATTTGGGCATAAACTCCTAACTTTCATTGATGCCCTCATTGGGTATAATCAGATCCAAATGTTTCTGCCTGATACCCCGAAGACATTTTTCATAACAGACCATGGCCTTTATTGCTATCGAGTCATGTCTTTCGGCCTGAAAAATATTGACGCTACATATAAGCATGGTACAGTTTTTAAAAGTAAGAACATGGAGGTGTACGTGCTAGTCAAGAGAATCCGAAAAGAAGACCATGTGACCGATCTCCAAGAAGCATTCGAAGAACTGCAAAAGCATAACATGCAATTGAATCCTTCAAAGTGTGCCTTCGGGGGTCTCATATGATAAGTTTTTAGGCTTCATGGTTAGTAAGAGGGAAATCAAAGCCAATCCCAAAAAGATCCAAGCAATTCATAACATGTCTCCCCCAACCACTGTTAAGAAAGTGTAGAAGCTCACTGGGCGCTTAGCCGCCATTTGTCAATTGCTCTCTAAGTCTGGGGAGAAATGTTTTTCATTTTTCAAAGTTCTAGGGTGTGCTAAAGGTTTCTAGTGGGGAGAAGAACAGCAAACCACCTTCAAACAACTCAAAGCATACCTCGTCAATCCCCCGCTTCTAAGCAAGCCCGAGCCAGATAAAATCCTTTATCTCTACCTAGCCAACTCAGGTCAAACTCTCAGTGCTGTCTTGGTTAGAGAGGAAGACAGGGTTCAGAAGCTGATCTATTATGTGAGCAAGTTACTCCATGATGCTGAACTCTGCTACTTTAAAATGGAAAAAAAATTGGCCTATGCATTGGTCACGACTGCTAGCAAACTCCACCCCTACTTCCAGGTGCATTCATTACTAGCTGCTCAAGCAAGTGCTCCTTAAACTTGAAAGCTCTAGAAGACTAATAAAGTGGTCCAACGAATTAAGTCATCACGACATCAACTACCATCTAGAAACAGCTATCAAGGCCCAAGCCTTGGCGGAATTCATCATGGAAACCACTATTCCCAACTCCTCTAAGGTAGAAGACCTCCCCCCCCCCCCCAACTCTAGAAGGTATATGTGGATGGGTCCTCTTGCCTCGAAGGAAGTGGAGCCCGAATTATTTAACTCGGACCTGATAAGTTCACACTCCAATACTCATTATGCCTTAACTTCCCTACCTCCAATAATGAAACCGAATACGACGCACTAATTGTCGGTCTCTGATTAGCACGTGAAGCAGACGCATGAAGGGGTCGAGATGTTTAGCGACTTCAGTTAGTTGTCAACCAGGTCCAAGGAGATTATGAAGTCAGAGACGACCGTATGGCCAAGTATGTAAGGTCCTGCAAAATAGTATATAACTATTTTCTACATTAGTCCATGCACAATTAAGATTTGCACGTATTAATGGATTTTTCTCAATTGTTTTAACTGAGTAAGTGCCGGAACATATAATTTAATATGATTCGAGCCCGAAAATAGTACAATTGTTGAACCGGGGTTGAGATAATTTTTCATTTAAATTGTACGTTTGTCTCAACTATAATTGAATCGGGATGTATAGTATTTTTCTACAATGGCAAAAATATTTTTTATATGTACATACAAATATTTTCTTTGTGAATGTTTATGCATTTGTCATGAATGTAAATGTGAGTATACAAGTGTATCTAGACATGTATGTATGTATGTATGTATGTATGTATGTATGTATTTTTGTATTATTATCCATATGAACTCAAACCCTAAACCACCCTCCCAAAACTATGGGCTTGTATTGCATATGGTCACCCCCAAGCTATTTGGCCGGCCTCCAACCCTTCCCCCACTCCATATAAACCTCATTTTCAGCCAAGTTCATATATTCTTCATGTTTCCAAACCCTAAAAACTTCTTCTTCCAAAATTCTGTCTTTTTACATTTCCTTCCAGTCTCTTCAACTTTAATTCTTCTTCATCTTGGCTAAGCTAGTATACAAGGGGGAGGAGTCTAGGAGAAGAAGAGCATGAAGCTAGGAGGAGAAGGCCAAAGAAATTAAGGTTGGAGAAGAAAATCAATCAACAAAAGCTTCTTATGTAGGGGACTTCTTCCAAACTCTAAGTTTGTTAATTAAATTTTGTTCTTGTGATGAAAAGTTAGTTTTTTGGAAAGCAAGGGTGTGTGCATGAAGTATTTTGTATGTTTGTAGTTTAATATTAGAGCTAAGAATGCCAATTAATGGGAAAATATTGAATCTTGTGAAGAATTAGGCATGTTTGATTAGAAAATTCATAACCCCTTACTATGTAGGATTTTAGACTTAAAATTTTTATGGTAGCATCTTGATTGTATCCCTAATGTACATCCCAAATTTTGTGAATTTTGGAATTGATTTGATATTTTAATAAATTCGTTGAAGTTTCTATTTAGGGCAAAAGTTGCAGTTTTGTTGAATTTTAAGCATGTTTGAATTAGAAGATCATAACTTGGTGCTGTGATAGAAATTGAGGCTGAAATTTTTATGGTAGTATCTTGACTAATGTTCACCCAAAATTTCGTGAATTTTGGAGGAGGTTTGGTATTTTTAAAAAATCTAGTAAGTTACTATTTTGAAAAGAAAACTACTGTTTGCGGAATCTAACATGTCGGCTTATAAAATTTATATCTCCATGATCACTATAAATTTAGAGCTGAATTTTTTACTGAAACTTCTTATATATGTTCACAACAACACCACCAAATTTTATTGATTTTGGGTGTGGTATGATATTTTAATAAATTCAATTTTATGCTCTTTGACGGAAAGAATTTCTGCTGTATTGAAATTCAATGTGCTTCACTTGCAAAAATCATAACTCCTTGAATACTTTGAATTTAGAGTTGAAATTTTTACAAACTGTGCTATTACATGTGTCTATCAAATCCCCTAAATTTTATAATTTTGGAGTAGGTTTGTTATTTTTACAAAATCTATCAAGTGCTGGCTTGGAAAGAAAGATGCAGTTTTTGTCAAACCTATCATGTTGATTTATAAAAGTTGTGCCATTATCGCGAAGAATCTAGAGCTGGGAATTTTACTGGGGCTTCTTGAATATGTCTACAAAAACTCTACCAAGTTTTCTAATTTTTGAACAAGATTTGTTATTTCTTTTAAATATATTTTGCTGCAGTTGTTGAAAAAGATAGTAATTTCTGTTAGTAAATTTATATCCCATTCAAATAGTCATACCTTTTTGTATACTTGAAATTCTTGGTTAAATTTATGATATGTATTGCTCCTAGATGTCTAGAGCAGTTCTGCAAAATATTACAAGGTCTTGAGATCGTTTGTTTTGTTAACAGGGTTTTATTGCATATCGGATTGATAGTTTTATCAAATCTGGAGATTTTGCATGCACATCAGAAATGACCATTTTTCTTCTCTAAAATGAGTTAATTTGAGAAAATTTTCAACTGAGATGTTGTATTGGACTTGATAATCTTTTCAAAAATTCTAAGAATTTTGATTTTCGTCGAGTGTGTGCTTTTGGTGATTTTTGCAGACAACCCCAAATCTATGTGGGATGACTAAGTAATTGTTTTAATTGAATGTATGTGTTTCATCATACTAGGTCTTTGGAATGGACCTAAGAATGGTGTTTATTACAACCCATGCATCATGATGACTATGTTGGAGTTGTGGTTATATGCATTTAGTATGTTTATGAATATAAAAGTTGTTTTGTCTCGTGGTTGCCTGGGGTATTTTCTTATTGTTCTAGCTTTATAGCTTGCTTAAAGTTAGAATAGTTTATGTTGTATTGTTGTTCGAGACGGTTCTTCCTACCCTAGTGTGTGTATTGCTTGTTGTTGCTTAGGTTAATGGATTTTTACCCTAAGGGTGCTATCATTACTACTCAACGTTTGAGGTAGTGGGTAGCTTTGTCGCCTATAACGGGATGGAGGAGACGACTCGTCGTCGACGTGCTCGCCGTACACAGAGAGAGGTCCGTTGTTATTGGTACTTCCACTTAGTCAGGAGACCATGGTGCGAAATGATTAACGAGAGCAGCATGTTTGGGTCAGGCCGAGGTCATAATCAACTCTGATCATGAAAGGTGGGGTGACAATTGATGGTGGTTGGTTCGCCGCCGGGTTTGGCTATAAATATTAGCTATTGCTGAAACCCTTGGGCATGGTAGTGTTCTAGGATTAGGTCGAGCTATTGTGTAATGTTGGGCAGACTCTAGTCGGGTGGTTGTACTCGCCTGTTAAGGGGACACGTGTGGTGCCGTCTCGCCGGGTGAGGGGGACGTGTAATACCCTGAATTTTCATTTAATGAGAAATATTGATTTTCACGTGTTGTGTATGTGCAAAATTTTGTATGCATATTTTCTTATAAAATTATCTTTTATAACATGGACAATTATCTCTTTCTCTTTATTTTTCTAAAAAGAATATTTTATAAAGCCTAAACTTGTTTTCTTATTTTAAGCCCACTCTAATAATTAATATTTAATTAATTAGCCCATGAGCCTAAAGCCCACTATTTTGAGGCCCACAAACTTAATTAATCTTTTAATTGTCACAACTTGTCATGTAGACACAATTAGTGAACAATTGATTAATTAAATTTGTACAACTTTAAATAGGGGACACTAGATGCGACACATGCATGCACTTGTGAGTGCATTGCACACCCAATGGAGGCCGGATGTGGCTAGAGAGGAGTGGAGGAGTGGAGTTGAGTTGAGGGGTAGTTATTGAGATCATGGAAGTTGCTACAACTTCCCTTTTCATCTTGATCCTTGATCTCTAACTCCTTGATTAATCCTATTCATTCAATCTCATCCTAAAAGTGTATAAATACCCCTAGTTTCTTCTCATTTATGCATAACAAATTACTAAGAGAAGAAAAGGCTAGTGAGAAAAAGATTGAGAAGTTTAAGTGAGTAAAAGATTGAGTATGCATATTTGTGTGTGTGTTCATTCCAAGAGGAGGCCGGCCCATCATCAAGCACAAGGAGGAGGCTCGGGTTGCACCACGGAGCAAGGAAGAGAAGCATCTTGCAACACAATCTAGGAGGAGAATGCTACTTTCTTGCATTCTAGGAGACTCTAGGAGCTTTTCATTTTGTTTTCTCTAAATAGGTGGGTGTTTTTCATACTTCTAGAACTAGATGCCATGCTAGGGATGATTTAATGGAATTATTATGAATCAATTAGTTGAAATTGGAACCATGCTTGTTTAAATGGTAACTTGGAGAATGTTTGATAGTTAGATTGCCAATGGATGAATTGTGAATTAAAGTGCTAGAAATCACCATATTATTGTGCTACATGTTCTAATTGAATGCTATGATAAAATTTGTGCTTATGAGACAACTAGTTGAATTAAATGCCTTTTTGTGTAATTGATTGCTTAAAATAAATTTTTTTTGTTGTAGAAAGATGAGAAATTGTCTCTAAATTATTGTAGGTGGTTAATGAATAAAAGAACAATAAAATATAGTAGTTGTGGAAATTTAACTCTAAATTATGAAGAAATATGGTGTTTATTCTCAAAGTCGAAATTATGGACATAGAACATAAAGTAGGGTCAGAATACATGTTTTATAAAGTAAATAATGGTTATAAAAATACTGGTATACTGTAAATTCCTGTTTGGTAAAATCTGGAGCTTTTTGTTTTCAAAAGAGAAGAAAAAGAAACAAAATCGTTTTTGAGATTTATAAATTTTAGAAATGAGCAAAGAACTGGGTTATAAACAACCCATTACTCTTTAAGACAATCTGGTCCCTTAGACCAAGTGGCTAGCGGTGCAGTGGCTTTTACTGTAGCCGTGGTCTGACCCCTCAGGTCTCGGGTTCGAAACCCAAGCCCTGCATTTTTTTTTGTTTTTTTTTTGTTAAAACCCCAAAATCCGAGAACGAACTTATCCTACTGAACACCCCTTTCATATCGCATAGGCACCTTAGCCAAATTGGCTTGCGGTGGCGGTTGACTTGGTCCAGGTCGCAGGTTCGAATATGGCTTTCAGCAGTTTGAACATTTTTTGACTTTTTTGAGTTTAAAATCGAATTTTTGACTTTTAAAAATCCCAAAAAGTACTAAAATTATTCTAAAAATATGTAGATCTTGTGAAAAATATTTGAACACAATTTAGACAAAGTAAAAATGAGTTAGAGGTGAAAATTGAGAAGAATTCCACAGAAAATTGTATTTCCGTTAACTATAAAACTAATCTATTTTTCGAGAAATTATGCTAAGTGATAAAGGAAAAATTTTTGGAAGAAAGAAGATTCAAGTGTGTTAGCTATGGACTCTCAATGTTAAATTAAGTATTGTTTATGAATGAAAATACAATTTTATGCCTTTGAATTAGATAAATGAAACGAACATTAGCAGGAGAATTAAATAAAGGTTAGTGTTGATTAAAATAAGATTAAGGAAGTTTTGTGGAAAGAATAAACTATTTGAGTTTGACTTATTGTACTTATTTATTTATGCATGATGTGCACATGAAATGGAAATTGAATGACTTGATGAATTTATGAATATACAAGTGATGTGAACATGAAATGAAAATTATTGTTAACCATGAAAAAGAGAACTTATGTGTATGAAAAACTCAATGTTGTAATTATGAGTTGAAATTAAGAACTAGGGTATAGCTAAGCCTTATACCGGCAATAAAATAAATGCTGAGATGAAATTTGAAATGAAAAGACCAAGAGTTGGGTCATGTGAAATGAATGAATAAGGCCGGTATAGTGGAAGTGCTAACCCTAAGGGACTGATTTTGTTCATGATTCAATTAAAGTAAGGATTAGATACATAATTAAGATGTGATGAAAGTAGGAGAAAAATATTAAGTATGAGGAACATTGGATTGGCGGTGTGAAAGTATTCACAGGATGTCTCATGATGCGTCATGAGTAGGACATGGATACTGCTCCAGAGTACCGTCCCGGTGGCGACGCTCATGGGGTGTTTGGTGACTGCGGGTGGTGTCATGTCTATGGTAGGAGGTGAATTACCACAGGATGCCTGTATAATGAGTCATGTGACAGTGCATTGGGATTCTCTCTAGGAGCATAGACATGAGTTCGTAGGTCATAAACATCTTTGATACTTACCGTAGTTACAGTAGTAGATTAAGTCTTGGCGAGGGATTGAATCCTATAAGATGAAGAACGGTTAAGGGCTTTCCCTCGGACCTATGTAGTATGGGCTGCATAGACTCTGAATAAGTGCGCATTAGTGTCATATAACAGAAATAATTGCATTAATGACTAAGTGCACATTCACAACACGACATCAATAGGATAGTCCCTTTAGCTTTGTTTGTGAACAAGTTTGTGGGTTGTTAAGTATTGAGAATCGTTATACTATTTTCGGCATAGAGAGGATGGCCGTGTATAATATTTTATCTGTTGAATGAACTGACGTGCCCACAGTTTCTATGCAGGATAAAGCACATGAAAAAGACTAAAGAAGACCTAATGCTTAAAGATTATTCAACTGTTGTATTTCGTTCACTGATGTAAAAATTGCTTCCGCTGTATAAATGTTAATTTAAATGTAACTCTAATGTAAAGTAAAGTTTTATTTCGTTGTAAAATTGTACGAAGAGAAGTGAAAAGATCCCGTGGAACTTGAATTCAGTCGTATTTGGGATTCGGGGTATTACAGGGTGGTATCAGAGCCACGCTTCCAAGTAGTACAAATTTATAAGGAATGACACCATAGAAATGGACATTAGAGCGTGTGTTGAGTCTAGAGATTTAAATGTAAGTCACTTATATTTTTGTTGCTCTATGATTTATGCTTCTTCTCCTCTTTTCTCTAAGATGGCGGACCATTTCGACCCAGCTGGAGATGACAATTGACACATCATTGAGGAGGATTACTACCCCGGGCAAGCTGATTCAGACGAAGAGGATCCTGAAGAATTTGAAGTGGAATGGCCTGAGTCCCTAGAGATCACTCCAACTCCAGATTCATTCGATGAATCCTCTGACGAGGAAGAACATGTTCCGAGTAGTCTCATTGTGTCTCTTCAGAGGCAGGTAGAGACTCAACGGGAGAGAGTCAGGCTACTGGAGACTCAGTTGGCGAAGTGCAAGGATGATATTGTAATTCTCAATCATCGTGTTTGGGAACTCGAGAAGAGGAAAAACATGTACGATGTACTGAAGGAGGAAGTGGAGGAACTATAGGGAGAGCTTCGAGAAGCTAAGAGGAACCGTAGGAGCTAGATTGTTGTATCTTCTACTACTTTCATTTGATGTCATCAATGTATTAAATTCGAATGTATAAAGTTTGAAATTCAGTGAAATGAAAAGTTGACTTAAAATTTCATGTTTTATACTTCGAATTTAATGAATCTTTTGCATCAGAACTTGGCTAGAAGAGGAGCTCGAAATGGAGAAGGACTGGACTTGGAAACGGAGCTAGCGAGGGTCTATCAGATACTCGATGTCGTTGCCATGAATCAGAATCAGGGAAGGGTGCCTGCGAATCCAGTACCCAAAGCAATCAAACTTGTGGAATCATTCAAGCGGATGAAACCACCGGTGTTTGAAGGAAAGTTGGACCCTGACACGACTGACAATTGGATTCGATTAGTAAAGACTATCTTCGAAGTCTTGGAGACTCCGGAGGGCAGCAAGGTGAAGCTAGCTGCACTGCAATTCGAGAAGGATGCGGCTGTGTGGTGGCAATCGATGAAGCGGACGATGGGAGATGTTGTTCTTGGCTGGGAGGAATTCTTGGAGGAATTCCACAGTCATTATTTTCCATCAGACGTCTAGGAAAAGAAGGGAGTTTTTGGCACTGCAGCAGGGCGGCATGTCGGTTAGGAAGTATGAGACAAGATTCACTCAGCTCTCAAGATATGCACCCGAACTGGTGATGGACGAGGTGAAGAAGGCTCGAAAATTCGAGCATGGGTTGAGGCCAAGTCTGAGATCCAAGATGATACCCCTCGGTATCAGGAGATTTAACAAGCTGGTCAAACGAGCGGCAGCCACGGAAGCGGACATGGAGCAGTTCCACACTGTTCAGAATTGGAGGAACAACTTGAATGTAGGGAAGAGGCTCGCAGTTATGGGGAATGTCAGGGGACAGCCGCCGGCTCAAAGGTTCAAGCCTACGGGTGCAAACGTTGTTCAAGTGGCAGGAAGACCCGGAAATACTTGGGTGAGACCTTCTGTGACTTGTTTCAACTGTGGAGAGACAGGCCACTACAAGTCTCATTGCCCCAAATTGCAGGATGTCGTCCGTAATGGACCAACTCAGCAGGCCGGGAAGAAGCCGTACCAGCAGGGACAAGTATTTGCCTTGACTGAAGCTGACGCTGATGAGATGGATCACGTCATCACTGATATGAGTGAGGGTGTTTAGGAGTGTTTTTCTGTTGTATCTTTTCCCGCTTATTAGTAAACTATTATGTAACGAGTGTGTGTTATGTAACAGGAGAACTTTATTTGAATAGAAAGAAAGCTGTTGTTTTGTTTGATACTGGGTCCTGCCATACTTTTGTATCACCTAAATTTGCTAAAGTTCTGGGAGTTGAACCGAAGCTATTTCCAGGCAAGGTTTTATCAGTAGCTACTCCGTCAGGGGAGACTTTAAGCACTGATCGGTACTATGCGGACTGCGAGATCGTGATTGGAGATAGAATTTTTGGTATTGATCTGATTGAGCTGAATGTCTTGGGAGTTGATGTTATCATTGGCATTGATTGGATGTCGGTGTACAGTGTGAGCATCGAGTGCAAGACCTAAGAAGTAACAGTGAAGGCTCCAGGTGGACCTGAAGTCACTTTCCAAGGAAAGATGAGATGTTCTGGTCTAGTGACAGCTATCTGCAAGAGGGATGTTCCTATAGAGGTGCAGCAAATTCCGGTGGTTCGGGATTATCCGACTGTTTTCTTGGAAGATTTACCTGGGTTACCCCCGCGTCGTGATGTAGAGTTCAGAATCACTATTCAGCTAGGTAGTGCACCTATTTCTAAGACACCGTACAGGATGGCGCCTATGGAACAGGATGATATCAAACGGAAGATTGAGGAACTATTTGAGAAAGGCTTTATTCAACCGAGTGCATCACCTTGGGGAGCGCCAGTGCTTTTGGTAAAGAAGAAGGATGGATCGATGAGAATGTGCATCGATTACCGATAGCTGAATAAGGTCACTGTTTAGAATAAGTATCTTATTCCACGAATTGATGACTTGTTCGATTGTCTACAAGGAGCAGCTGTTTTCTCCAAAATAGATATTCAATCAGGATATCATCAAGTTCGAGTGAAAGCTGAAGACGTGCATACGACTGCGTTCAGAACTCGTCACGGGCATTACGAATTCTTAGTTATGTCATTTGGAGTAACGAATGCACCTGTAATCTTCATGGACATGATGAACAGAGTTCTAAGGCCGTTCATTGATTCTTTCGTCGTAGTGTTTATCGATGATATTCTTGTGTAATCCAAGTCGGAGGAGGAGCACACAGAGCATCTGGCAGTAGTTTTGAGGAAGCTTCAGGAGCATGAGTTGTATGCCAAGTTATCCAAGTGTGATTTCTGGAAATCTGAAGTGGCATTCCTAGGTCACATCCTTTCTAAGGAGAGAGTGTCAACTAATCCTTATAAGATAGAGGTAGTGAGAGATTGGGCAAGTCCTACTACAGTGAAAGAAATCAGGAGTTTTCTTGGATTAACGGGATACTACAGGAGATTCATTCAGGGTTATGCTCAGTTATCCGTACCGCTCACTAGTTTGAACAAGAAGAATGTGAACTTCAAGTGGACCGAGCAGTGCGAGGCAAGCTTTCAGGAGTTAAAAGAGAAGCTGACTACCGCACCTATTTTGGCATTGCCTAGAGCAGGTATTGAGTATGATGTTTACAGCGATGCTTCACATCGTGGGCTTGGTTGTGTCTTAATGCAAGAAGGAAAAGAAATTGCTTATGGTCTAGGCAACTAAGACCGCATGAGAAGAATTATTCGACTCACGATCTGGAGTTGGCTGCGATTATCTTCGCCTTAAAGCAATGGAGACACTGTGTATGGTGAGAAGCTGAATATGTACACAGACCACAAGAGCTTGAAATACATCTATCAGTAGAAGGATCTAAATCTGAGACGGTGAAGATGGTTGGAAGTGCTGGAGGACATGCATCCTGAGATCAAGTATAATCCTGGGAAGGCTAATGTTATTGCTGATGCACTTAGCCACAAGAGCTGTTTGGCCAGTTTAATTACATCTCAGAGACAGCTTGCATAAGAGTTGGATCGGGCTGGTATTGAAGTTGTCTTGCAAGGGTTGGGAGCATCCTTAGCTCAGTTAAGGCTTCAGCCTACGCTGAATGAAAGGATCATTGCAAGTCAGAAGAAAGATGCAGAGACTCAAAATATGAAGGAGCTGGTTGTTGCAGGAAGGTTGCTCGGATTTTAAATTAGGGATGAAGTGTTGTGGTTTGGAGAGAGGCTGTGTGTTCCGGATCAGTCAGACTTGAAAGAAAGTATTCTTCAGGAGGAACATGCTACTCTTTTGTCAGTACATCCTGGGAGTACCAAGATGTACAAGGACATTAAACATAATTTCTGGTGGTCAGGTTTGAAGCGGAGTGTGGCAGAATTTATGTCGAGGTATGAGATTTGTCAGCAAGTCAAAGCTAAGAATCAGAAACCCGGAGGTCTATTGCAACTGTTACCTATTCCGGAATGGAAGTTGGATAACATCAGTATGGATTTCATCACGGGTTTGCCTAAGAGTCCAAAAGGCAATGATGCGATTTAGGTTATAGTCGATCGACTAACCAAGTCCGCTCACTTCTTGGAAATGAAACTCACTGCTTCGATGGACAAGTTGGCTGAGATATATGTTGGTGAGATCGTCAGGCTTCATGGTGTTCCGTCGAACGTTGTGCCTGTTCGAGATGCGCAGGTTACTTCACATTTCTGGAGGAGTCTTCAAACAGCTTTGGGTACCAAGACGGATTTCAGCACTGCCTTTCATCCTCAGACCGATGGGCAAACCGAGAGAGTCAACCGTATTCTTGAGGACATGCTTCGGTGTTGTGTACTAGACTTTGGAGGCAGTTGGGAAAGGCATTTAGCTCTGGTGGAGTTTGCCTACAACAACAGTTTTCAGACTAGCATTGGGATGGCGCCGTACGAAGCTCTGTATGGCAGGAAGTGCAGAATGCCAGTTTGTTGGTTCGAAGTTGGGGAGCGTCAGATGTTTGGGCTTGAGATTGTGCAGTAGACCTCTGAAAAGATTAATCTGATCAGGAAGAGGTTGGTGGATGCTCAGAGTAGGCAGAAGAGCTATCCAGACAACCGGAGGAGGGACCTTGAGTTTGAGGTTGGTGACTTTGTCTTTCTGAAGGTATCGCCCAGTAAAGGCGTGATCTGATTTGGCAAGGGTGTAAAGTTAGCCCCGAGGTTCATAGACCCGTATAAGATATTGAAAAGGATCGGGAAAACTGCTTATCAGCTTGAGTTATCGGAAGAGTTGTCACAGGTGCACAATGTCTTTCATGTGTCTATGCTAAGAGGTTACATTCCAGATCCGAGTCATCATTTGCTTGAAGTGCCGGAGGGTTTGCAGTTGGATTTGAGTTACATTGAGCTTCCGGTTAAGATTGTTGATCGTCGGGAGAAAGTCTTGAGGAATAAGATGATACCGATGGTCAAGGTAGTCTGGAGAAACCAGTTGGTTGAAGAGGCTACTTGGGAATCTGAGGAGATGATGATGAAGGATCATCCCAAGCTCTTTGTTTGATTTGTATTTCCTTTCCTTCTTCTTATTGTGTTTTATTTTCTCACTCTTTAATTGTAGTTCCGGGGACGGAACTATTCTAAGGATGGAGTGTTATAATACCCTGAATTTTCATTTAATGAGAAATTTTGATTTTCACGTGTTGTGCACGTGCAAAATTTTGTATGCATATTTTCTTATAAAATTATCTTTTATAACATGGACAATTATTTCTTTCTTTCTCTTTATTTTTCTAAAAAGCCAATTTTATAAAGCCAAAACTTGTTTTCTTATTTTAAGCCCACTCTAATAATTCAATATTTTATTAATTAGCACATGAGCCTAAAGCCCACTATTTTGAGTCCCACAAACCAAATTAATCTTTTAATTGTCACAACTTGTCATGTAGACACAATTAGTGGACAATTGATTAACTAAACTTGTACAACTTTAAATAGGGGACACTAGTTGGGACATGTGCATGCACTTGTGTGTGCATTGCACACCCAAGGGAGGCCGGATGTGGCTAGAGAGGAGTGGAGGAGTGGAGTTGAGTTGAGGGGTAGTTATTGAGATCATGGAAGTTGCTACAACATCCCTTTTCATCTTGATCCTTGATCTCTAACTCCTTGATTAATCCTATCCATTCAATCTCATCCTAAAAGTGTATAAATATCCCTAGGTTCTTCTCATTTATGCATAACAAATTACTAAGAGAAGAAAAGGCTAGTGAGAAAAAGATTGAGAAGTTTAAGTGAGTAAAAGATTGAGTGTGCATATTTGTGTGTGTTCATTCCAAGAGGTGGCCGGCCCATCATCAAGCACAAGGAGAAGGCTCGGGTTGCACCAAGGAGCAAGGAAGAGGAGCATCTTGCAACACAATCTAGGAGGAGATGGCTACTTCTTGCATTCTAGGAGACTCTAGGAGCTTTTCATTTCGTTTTCTTCAAATAGGTGAGTGTTTTTCATACTTCTAGAACTAGATGCCATGCTAGGGATGATTTAATGAAATTATTATGAATCAATTAGTTGAAATTGGAACCATGCTAGTTTAATTAAAAATGGAATGGAAACTTGAAGAATGTTTGATAGAATGATTGCTAATGGATGAATAGTGAATTAAAGTGCTAGAAATCACCATATTGTTGTGCTACATTTTCTAATTGAATGCTATGATAAAATTTGTGCTTATTAGACAACTAGTTGAATTAAATTAAATTTGTACAACTTTAAATAGTCACTAGTTGGGACACGTGCATGCACTTGTGTGTGCATTGCACACCCAAGGGAGGCCGGATGTGGTTAGAGAGGAGTGGAGGAGTGGAGTTGAGTTGAGGGGTAGTTATTGAGATCATGGAAGTTGCTACAACTTCCCTTTTCATCTTGATCCTTGATCTCTAACTCCTTGATTAATCCTATCCATTCAATCTCATCCTAAAAGTGTATAAATACCCCTAGTTTCTTCTCATTTATGCATAACAAATTACTAAGAGAAGAAAAGGCTAGTGAGAAAAAGATTGAGAAGTTTAAGTGAGTAAAAGATTGAGTGTGCATATTTGTGTGTGTGTTCATTCCAAGAGGAGGCCGGCCCATCATCAAGCACAAGGAGGAGGCTCGGGTTGCACCAAGGAGCAAGGAAGAGAAGCATCTTGCAACACAATCTAGGAGGAGAAGGCTACTTTCTTGCATTCTAGGAGACTCTAGGAGCTTTTCATTTTGTTTTCTCTAAATAGGTGGGTGTTTTTCATACTTCTAGAACTAGATGTCATGCTAGGGATGATTTAATGAAATTATTATGAATCAATTAGTTGAAATTGGAACCATGCTTGTTTAATTAAAAATGGAATGGTAACTTGGAGAATGTTAGATAGAATTATTGTTAATGGATGAATTGTGAATTAAAGTGCTAGAAATCACCATATTGTTGTGCTACATGTTCTAATTGAATGCTATGATAAAATTTGTGCTTATTAGACAACTAGTTGAATTAAATGCCTTTTTGTGTAATTGATTGCTTAAAATAAAGTTTCTTTGTTGTAGAAAGATGAGAAATTGTCTCTAAATTATTGTAGGTGGTTAATGAATAAAAGAACAATGAAATATAGTAGTTGTGGAAATTTAACTCTAAGTTATGAAGAAATATGGTGTTTGTTCTCAAAGTCGAAATTATGGACATAGAACATAAAGTAGGGTCAGAATGCATGTTTTATAAAGTAAACAATGGTTATAAAAATACTGGTTTACTGTAAATTCATGTTTAATAAAATCTGGAGCTTTTTGTTTTCAAAAGAGAAGAAAAAGAAACAAAATCGTTTTTGAGATTTACAAAACATAGAAATGAGCAGAGAACTGGGTTATAAACAACCCATTACTCTTCGAGACAATCTGGTCCCTTAGACCAAGTGGCTAGCGGTGCGGTGGCTTTTACTGTAGTCGTGGTCAGACCCCTCAGGTCTCGGGTTCGAAACCCAAGCCCTGCATTTTATTTCGTTTTTTTTTAAAAACCCCAAAATCTGAGAACAAACTTATCCTGCTAAAACCCCTTTTCATATCACATAGGCGCCTTAGCCCAATTGGCTTGCGGTGGCGGTTGACTTGGTCCAGGTCACAAGTTCGAATCTGGCTTTCGGCAGTTTGAAAATTTTTTGATTTTTTTTTAGTTTAAAACGAATTTTTGACTTTTAAAAATCCCAAAAAAATACTACAATTATTCTAAAAATATGTAGATCTTGTGAAAAATATTTGAACACTATTTAGACAAAATAAAAATGAGTTAGAGGTGAAAATTGGGTAGAATTCCATAGAAAATTGTATTTCCATTAACTATAAAAGTAATCTATTTTTCGAGGAATTATGCTAAGTGATAAAGGAAAATTTTTGGAAGAAAGAAGATTCAAGTATGTTAGCTATGGAATCTCATTGTTAAATTAATTATTGTTTATGAATGAAAATACAACTTTATGCCTTTGAATTAGATAAATGAAACGAACATTAGTAGGAGAATTAAATAAAGGTTAGTGTTAATTAAAATAAGATTAAGGAAGTTTTGTGGAAAGAATAAACTATTTGAGTTTGACTTATTGTACTTATTTATTTATGCATGATGTGCACATGAAATGGAAATTGAATGACTTGATGAATTTATGAATATACAAGTGATGTGAACATGAAATGGAAATTATTGTTAACCATGAAAAAGATAACTTATGAGTATGAAAAACTCAATGTTGTAATTATGAGTTGAAATTTAGAATTAGGGTATAGCTAAGTCTTATACCGGTAATAAAATAAATACTGAGATGAAATTTGAAATGAAAGACCAAGAGTTGGGACATGTGAAATGAATGAATAAGACCGGTATAGTGGGAGTGCTTATCCTGAGGGATTGATTTGTTCATAATTCAATTAAAGTAAGGATTAGATACATAGTGAAGATGTGATGAAAATAAGAGAAAAACATTGAGTATGAAGACCATTGGATTGGCAGCATGAGAGTATTCACAGGGTGTCCCATGATGCGTCATGAGTAGGACATGGATACTGCTCCAGAGTACCGTTTCGGTGGCGACGCTCGTGGGGTGTTTGGTGACTACGGGTGGTGTCATGTCTATGGTAGGAGGTGAATTACCACAGGATGCCTGCTTGATGAGTCATGTGACTGTGCATTGGGATTCTCTCCAGGGCGCCTAGACATGAGTTCGTAGGTCATAGAACATTTATGATACTTACCATAGTTACAGTGGTAGATTAAGTCATGGCGAAGGAATGGACCCTACAAGATGAAGAACGGTTAAGGGCTTGCTTTCGGACCTATGTAGTATGGGCTGCATAGACTCTGAACAAGTGCGCATTAGTGTCATATAATAGAAAAAATTGCATTAAGGACTAAGTACACATTCACAATACGACATCAATAGGATAGTCCCTTTAGCTTTGTTTGTGAACAAGTTTGTGGTTTGTTAAATATTAAGAATCGTTATACTGTTTTCAGCATAGAGAGGATGGCCGTGCATAATATTTCGTCAGTTGAATGAACTGACGTGCCCACAGTTTCTATGCAGGGTAAAGCTCATGAAAAAGACTAAAGAAGACCTGATTCTTAAAGATTATTCAACTGTTGTATTTCATTCATTGATGTAAAATTTGCTTCTGCTGTATAAATGTTAATGTAAATGCAACTCTGATGTACAGTAAAGTTTTATTTCCTTGTAAAATTGTACGAAGAGAAGTGAAAAGATCATGTGGAACTCGAATTCAGTCGTATTTTGGATTCGGGGTGTTACAGAACGGGCGACATAGTCTCGTCTATTTATTCCTGAGGTCTAGTGATGAGAATGGGGGTGGTAACAGCCCGTAGGGACCGACATTCATCTGGGGACGGAAAAGGACCACAGGGACCGGGCTGAGTAACTATTTTAGGATCGGGGGTGGTAACAGCCCACAGGGACCGGCATTTGTCCGGGGCGGAAAAGGACCACAGGGACAGGTTGGAGAAATCATTTTTAGACCGTGGGGTGGAAAACGGCCTACAGGGACCGGCATTTTGTCCGGGGCGGAAAACGGCCCACAGGGTTCCGACATCATGGCATAATAAAATGACCATTTTCGACTGTAGTGGTAGAATTAAACCGCACTGCAACTTCATCTGTCACTATATGATTGTCAGGAACGAGAAAGAGTACAAGAGTATGATGCATAGCGAGGAAACGAACCCTATAATCAGAAGAAAGTGAACTCCTCGGAAAGTATACAGTATGTGATGCATATATTTCCATTGAAGTTATACTTTGGGGAAGTATATAGTATGGGATGCATACATTTCCGAATGAATTGCATTAAAGTAAGTGCATCCTGTTTCAATTCTGCATTTTGAATTGTGCATTAGACTCTAGGGCATGACATACACTAACACTTGTGACTTGTCTACACATTTTCCTTTTGCATCAATACTGGTTGTTGAGTTTTGGGGAGATGCCGGTCTTAACAGCATTGCGTCAGTTGTATTCAATTGACGTGCCTACAGTCTGTTTAGTGCAAGTGCTGCTCTTGGAGCAGGAGACTCGAGCTGTGGGAAGCGATCAATGGAAGCTGATGTCCCGTATGTTGTAGGGTTTCCTGATTATTGTACATGTGAGATTATAAGTGTTGTACAATAAAATCTTGGGATGTAATTTTATGTGATGCCATGATGTAATTCTATGTTGAGCAATTTGTACTTGTAATAAAAAAATTTGTGGCAATAAAAGTGTTCAATTTCCCGTGATTTTACTGTGTTTGGACTCATGTGAAGGAAATATTCTGGTTGTGTCTTGAGTTTTCTGTGTTGGGAACTCGGGGCTTTACAAAGTACTTGTCACATGTGAAGAGACTCCTAACGTCGTTCAAAGAAGCTAATGTCAATCGCATTCCTCACGAGCAAAATGGGCAAGCAGATGTCCAAGTTAACTTCCTCATCTCTTGATGGGCTTGACCTCACGGTCCTCATCGAGGTCCTGCTCAAGCCGAGCATCAAGGAGGAAGAGTTGGAGCTCATGTTCGTTACCCCCAAAATGTCCGAAGAATTTTGGATGAAACTTTTGATCGATTTTCTCGACAAGGGAATCCTCCCTAAAGAATTTTGGATGAATTAAAATGTACAATACTTGGATCATTCTTTAATCAGCATGCATTCTTTAGTCTCATTAATCACTTTACCCTGTATAAAAACTGTGGGCGTGTCAGTTGCTTACAAACGACAAAATATTATACACGGCTATCCTCTCTATGCCGAAACGGTATAACGATTCTCAAATACTTAAACAAACCACAAACTTGATCACAAACAGAGCTACGAGCGACTATCCTATTGATATCGTGTTGTGCGGTGCACTTAGTCCTTAATGTAGTTATTTATATTAGATGACACTAATGTGCACCTGTTCAGATTCTATGCATCATATACTACATAGGTCTGAGGGCAAGCCCTTAACCGTTCTTCATCTTGTAGGGTTCAATCCCTCGTCATGACTTAAACTACTACTGTAACTACGATAAGTATCCTTGATGTTCTATGAGTACGAGCTCATGTCCAGACAGCCTGGAGGGAAATCCCACCTCATGTCACGACGCATCGTGAAGAACCTATGGACAATTCAGCCTCCGTCATGGGACATGACACCACCCGCAGTCACCAAACAACCCACGAGCGTCGCCTGCGGTACGGAATCCTGAAGACATGTCCACGTCATGTCACGACGCATCGTGAAGACAGCCTGTGAATACTCTCACACCGTTGCTCCGAGGCCCTCATACTCGTGTTTTTCTCTTATTTTCATCATGTCTTCACTATGTATCTAGTCCTTAGTTGTTTGAATCATGAACAAAATTGATTTCTCTAGAGTTAGCCCTTCCACTATACCGATCTTAACCATTTATTCAACATAACCCAAATCTTGGCCTTTTTATCTCAAATTTCATTTCAACACACTTCTTTTCAATGCCGGTATGAGGCTTAACTACACTCTAGTTCTCAATTTCAATTCATAATCACAAAATTGAGTCTTTATACTCATAAGTTTTTTTTCATAGTTAACATGATTTCTTTTCATTTCCATGAATCAAAACTCACATATCAAGTTCACTTTCAATTCTTATACTTCATGCTCACAAATTCCTTTTCCATAAGCACAATAAATTTTCATACTATAGTTTCTTTCCTTACTTAATTCCATAAAGTCGTATTTCCCACTTATATACAATGTTCAAATTAGGCAATAAAATCCATGGCACCGACTTTTCCATGGAGCTCGGTTTTCAGATTTTTAAAAAAAGAAATAAAAGGCTCACGCCAGGTTTCGAACCCAAGACCACCAACCCAAACCCGTTGCTACAGTAACCGTACCCACAGCACCGACTAACCAGTATGGCCATGGTGCTAAACTGATATGGTTTAAATTACTGGGGTTATAAGCGAGGTCTCTGTTCTTTTCGAATTTTTACAAAATCAAATATTTTTGAGTTCTCTTCTTCTCTAAATTTTTTCAAAAACTCCAGATTTTATTTTTCATCTCAGTGCAGTATTTCAGTAAATAAAAATAAATTTTTGACAAAAAAAAACATAATTGCTCTCTAAATCATTTTGTTCTTCAATTTTCGAATTTGGGAAAAAAACTTATTCTCCTTATAATTTACTCTTCAAATTTCCCTAAAAACCAAATAGTATTTTCGTTAATATTGTACAATTATCTCAGGAATAAATTACATTTTTCATGTCATTTAACATCTCATTAATCAAAATCACCTATATCCATGGTTCTTTATTCAACTGTTCAACACACAAGCATGTATTTTTTTTTATCTAGCACATCACAAAAAAATAGAGCATGGTAGCATGGTAATCATTTAACAAATCATAATTTGCAATCAATTTAACACTCTTCTAACATATAATCAAACTAATAGCAATTTGTGTCATTTTCATAATGCATGGCTATATTAGTTAGAGTTTCTTCTTAATTTGTCAACCACATCCTAACATGATGTCTAATTAGAAGTTTAAGAGAAATACCCACCTTAAATGGAGTGAAAATCAAAAGAACTCCTAGAGAATCTCCTACAACGAATGAACAAAGCCTTCTATTCCTAGATCAAGCCACGAAGTTGCCTTCTCCTTGATCAAGCTAGAACCCGAGCCTCTCCCTTCTTGGTCCTTGAAATGCCGGCCTCCTCCTTGTTGTTGAACACACACAATACTCTCTCTTTTCAATTTCACAAAACTCCTCAATCTTTTGCCTTACTACTTGTATTTTTTTCTTTCTTTCTATTCTTTCTTTTTTTTTAAATTTCAAGTGTGAGAATGAAGAGTGTGTGTGTGTGTGGGGGGGGGGGGGGGGGGGGGGGGGGGGGGGGGTATTTATACAATTTTCTAGGGCCAAGATTAGATCAAATGGTTAGAGATTAAGGGCTAAGATGCATTAGGGAGTTATAGAAACTACCCATGATGAGCAACTACCTCTCCACCACCTCCATCTCTCCCACTCACTCCAATCCTATCTGGCCTAGGTGATAAGGTGTGCAATGCACACCCCATTGCACGCACATGCCTCCTAATGTCCCTCATTTACAAATTTGTTCATGTGACAAATTTAATTGTCCATGAAATGAGTCTACACTACAAGTTAGACCATTTCAAAAGATAATTAGAGTAAATGGGCTCACTAATGGGCCAGACTAATCGTGGGCTTTAAATAATTTAATTAATTAATTAAAAGAGTGGGCTTAAAAGACAATTAGGTCTAGATTTTAATTAAGGTTTTAAAGAGAGTAATTTTTGGAAAAATAAAGAGAACAAATACTATATAAGAAATATTTTATATAAGAAATTATAAAAATGAAATTATACGTGCAAAACACGTAAAATCACAAAAATCTCATAAATCAAATCTAGTGTGTTACAACACTTCCTCCTTAGAATAGTTCCGTCCCTGGAACTACACTTAACGAGTGAGAAAATAGGAATACAACAAGGAGATAAGAAAGAAAAGAAAAGGAAGATACAAATCACACAAGTAGCCTCTTCAACCAACTGATTTCTCCAGACTACTTTGACCATCAGTATCATCTTGTTCTTCAAGAATTTCTCCCGACGATCGACAATCTCAACCGAAAGCTCAATGTAACTCAGATCCAACTCCTCTGCAAGCTGCCTCTGAGTGGTGATCAGCCTAGCCAAACTGCTCTTGCGGCTAAGTGCATCAGCAACAACATTAGCCTTCCTAGGATGGTACTTAATCTCCGGACGAATGTCCTCAAGTACTTCCAGCCATCTCCGTTGCCTCAGATTCGGATCCTTCTGCTAATGGATGTACTTCAAGCATTTGTAATCTGTGTACATGTTCAGCTTCTCATCATACACATAATGTCTCCATTGCTTTAAGGCGAAGATAATCGCAGCCAACTCCAGATCATGAGTCGGATAATTCTTCTCATGCGGTCGTAGTTGCCTAGACCCATAAGAAATCACTTTTCCTTCTTGCATTAAGACACAACCAAGCCCACGATGTAAAGCATTGCTTTAGACATCATACTCAATACCTGCTCTAGGAAATGCCAGAATGGGAGCAATAGTCAACCTCTCTTTCAACTCCTGAAAGCTTGCCTCGCACTGCTCAGTCCACTTGAAGATCACATTCTTCTTGGTCAGACCAGTGAGCGGCACGGCTATCTGAGCATAGCCCTGGATAAACCTCCTGTACTATCCAGTTAGCCCAAGGAAACTCCTAATTTCCTTCACTGTAGTAGGCCTTGCCCAATCCTTCACTACCTCTATCTTCTGCGGATCAGTTGTCACTCCCTCCTTAGAAAGGATGTGACCCAGGAATGCCACTTCAAATTTCCAGAAATCGCACTTGGACAACTTAGCATACAACTCATGCTCCTGAAGCTTCTTCAAAACTGCTGCCAGATGCTCTATGTGCTCCTCCTCCGACTTGGAGTACACAAGGATATCGTCGATAAACACCACGACGAAAGAATCAATAAACGGCCTCAGAACTCTGTTCATCATATCCATGAAAGTTGCAGGTGCATTCGTCACTCTAAATGACATAACTAAGAATTCGTAATGCCCGTGTCGAGTTCTGAACGTATTCTTATGCACATCTTCAGTTTCCACTCGAACTTGATGGTAACCTGATCGAAGATCTATTTTGGAGAAAATAGCTTCTCCTTGTAGACGATCGAACAGGTCATCAATTCAGGGAATAGGATACTTATTCTGAACAGTGACCTTATTCAGTTCCCGATAATCGATGCACATCCTCATCGATCCATCCTTCTTCTTTACCAAAAGCACCGGCGCTCCCCAAGGCGATGCACTCGGTTGAATAAAGCCGTTCTCCAACAGTTCCTCAATCTGCCATTTGATATCATCCTGCTCCACAGGTGCCATCCTATACGGTGCCTTGGAAATAGGTGCACTCCCTGGCTGAATAGTGATGCTTAACTCCACATCACGATGCGGGGGTAACCCAGGCAAATCTTCCAAGAATACAGTCGGATAATCCCGAACCATAGGAATTTGTTGCACCTCTACAGGAACATCCCTCTTGCAGATAGCTGCCACCAAACCAGAACATCTCTTCTTCCCTTGGAAAGTGACTTCAGGTCCACCTGGAGCCTTCACTGTTACTTCCTTGGTCTTGCCTTCGATGCTCGCACTGTACTCCGACATCCAATCAATGCCAATGATAAAATCGACTCCCAAGACATTCAGCTCGATCAGATCAATCCTGAAATTTCTATCTCCAATCATAATCTCGCAGTCCACATAGTACCGATCAGTGGTTAGAGTCTCCCCTGATGGAGTAGCTACTGCCAAGACCTTGCGTGGAAAGACTTTCGGTTCGACTCCCAAAACTTTAGCAAACTTAGGTGATACAAAAGTGTGAGAGGACCCAGTATTGAACAAAACAACAGCTTTCTTTCCATTCAAAATAAGTTCTCCTGTTACATAACACACACTCGTTACATAACAGTTCAATATATAAGGCGGGAAAAGAGAACAACAGAAAACACTCTAAATATCCTCTCTCGTACCAGTGATGACGTAATCCACCTCATCAGCATCAGCTTCAGTCAAGGCAATTACTCGCCCCTACTGGTACGGCTTCTTCCCAACTTGCTGCGCTGGTCCACTACGGGTGACATTCTGCGGCTTGGGGCATTGAGACTTGTAATGTCCCATCTCACCACAGTTGATGCAAGTCACCACAGGAGGTCTCACCGAATTATTTCCGGGTCTCCCAGCTATATTGACTGCATTTGCTCCCGTTGGTTTGAACCTCTGGGCTGGCGACTGTCCCCTGAAGTTGCCAGAAACTGCAGGCCTCTTCCCAACATTCCAGTTGGTCCTCCGAAATTGAACAACATGGAACTAACTGCTCCATGTCTGCCTCAGTGGCTGCAGCTCGTTTGACCAATTTTTCAAACCTCCTGATACCAAGGGGTATCATCCTGGATCTCACACTTGGCCTCAAACCATGCTCGAACTTTCGAGCCTTCTTTGCCTCATCCATCACCAGTTCGGGCGCATACCTCGAGAGCTGAGTGAACCATGTCTCATACTCCCTGACCGACATGCCGTCCTGCTGCAACGCAAGAAACTCCATGGCCTTCTTCTCCTGGACGTCTGAGGAAAAATAATGACTGCGGAATTCCTCCAAGAATTCATCCCAGCCAAGAACAATACCTCCCATCGTCCGTTTCATCGACTGCCACCACACAGCTGCATCCTTCTCGAACTACAGTGCCGCCAACTTCACCTTGCTGCCCTCCGGAGTCTCCAAGACTTCTAATATAGTCTCTACCTGTCGGATCCAATTGTCATCCATGTCAGGGTCTGACTTCCCCTTAAATACAGGTTATTTCTTCTGCTTGAATGATTCCACGAGTTTGATTGCTTCCGGGACTGGATGCGCAGGCACCCTTCCCTGATTCTGATTCATGGGAATAACATTGAGTGTCTGATAGAACCTCGCTAGTTCCGTTTCCAAGTCCAGACCTTCACCATTTCGAGCTCTTTTTCTAGCCATATTCTGATGCAAAAGATCCATTAAATTCGAATTATAAACATGAATTTTAAATCAAATTTTCATTTCATTGAATTCCAAACTTTATACATTCGAATTTAAAATATTTCTGACATCAAATGAAAACAATAAGAAGGTACAACATTCTAGTTCCTACGGTTCCTCTTGGCTTCTCGAAGCTCTTCCCGTAGTTCCGCCACTTCCTCCTTCGGTACATCGTACATGTTTCTCCTCTTCTTGAGTTCCTAAACATGATGACTGAGAGTGGCAATGCTTTCCTTGCACTTCACACACTACACCTGCAACAGCTCCGCTCTCTCCTTCTGAGTCTCTACCAGCCACTGAAGAGACACAATAAGACTACTTGGAATTGGTTCTTCCTCATCGGAGGAATCATCAGATGAATCTGGAGGTGGAGTGGACTCAGTCCATTTCTCTTCAAATTCTTCAGGATCCTCTTCGTCCGAATCAGCTTGCCTGGGGTAGTAATCTTCCTCAACTATGTGCCAGTCATCGCCTCCAACTGGGTCGAAGTGGTCTGCCATCTTAGAGAAGGAGAAGAAGAAGCTTAAATCATAGAGAAACACAAATATAAGTGACTTACATTTAAATCTCTAGACTCAACCCACGCCCTAATGTCCACTTCTAGGGTGTCATTCCTTATAAATTTGTACTACTTGGAAACGTGGCTCTCATACCACTCTGTAACACTCCGAATTCCAAAACACACTGAATTCGAAGTTCCACATGATCTTTACACTTATTTCGTACAATTTTACAAGAAAATAAAAACTATTTGTTACATCAGAGTTTACACTTACATAACATGTTTACAGTGGAAGCAATGTACAATAAATTACATGAACTAAAATGTACAACACTTGGATCATTCTTTAATCAGCATGCATTCTTTAGTCTCGTTAATCACTTTACCCTGTATAAAAACTGTGGGCATGTCAGTTGCTTACAAACGACAAAATATTATACACGGCTATCCTCTCTATGCCGAAACGGTATAACGATTCTCAAATACTTAAACAAACCACAAACTTGATCACAAATAGAGCTACGAGCGACTATCCTATTGATATCGTGTTGTGCGTTGCACTTAGTCCTTAATGTAGTTATTTATATTAGATGACACTAATGTGCACCTGTTCAGATTCTATGCATCATATACTACATAGGTCTGAGGGCAAGCCCTTAACCGTTCTTCATCTTGTAGGGTTCAATCCCTCGTCAGGACTTAAACTACTACTGTATTTACGATAAGTATCCTAGATGTTCTATGAGTACGAGCTCATGTCCAGACAGCCTGGAGGGGAATCCCACGTCATGTCAAGATGCATCGTAAAGAACCTATGGACAATTCAGCCTCCGTCATGAGACATGACACTACCCGCAGTCACCAAACACCCCACGAGCATCGCCTGCGGTACGGACTCCTAGAAACATATCCACGTCTTGTCATGACGCATCGTGAAGACAGCCTGTGAATACTCACGCACCGTAGCTCCGAGGCCCTCATACTCGTGTTTTTCTCTTATTTTCATCACGTCTTCACTATGTATCTAGTCCTTAGTTGTTTGAATCATGAACAAAATTGATTTCTCTTGAGTTAGCCCTTCCACTATACCGGTCTTAACCATTTATTCAACATGACCCAAATCTTGATCTTTTTATTTCAAATTTCATTTCAACACATTTTTTTCAATGCCGGTATGAGGCTTAACGACACTCTAGTTCTCAATTTCAATTCATAATCACAAAACTGAGTCTTTATACTCATAAGTTCTTTTTCATAGTTAACATGATTTCTTTTCATTTCTATGAATCAAAACTCACATTTCAAGTTCACTTTCAATTCTTATACTTCATGCTCACAAATTTCTTTTCCATAAGCACAATAAATTTTCATACTATAGTTTCTTTCCTTAATTCCATAAAGTCGTATTTCCCACTCATATACACTGTTCAAATTAGGCAATAAAATCCATAGATAACCCACTTAAACTTTTCTTTCATTCAAAATTCCTCTTTTATAACTTAGTGTATTCTTTTCATGAAAAATAATCACCTTTCATTTTATACAAATATCAACTTTATGTAATTTTACTTCCAAACCATCTTTATTTTAGTCAAATCTTGCCCCAAATATTTTTCATTAAGTCCATATAATTTTCGAATAATTACAGTATTTTTCCCAAAATTTTATAAGCCACAAAACACTTTTTAAAACCCAAAAAAATCCAAAAGTTAAATTCCTGCCGAAGTTGGGAATCGAACTCACGACCACAGAGTAACCAAACGCCACCGAAAGCCAGAACAGCCAAGGCGCCACAACGATACAGAATGGGGTCAATTTAAAATAAGGTGTGGAGTTCGGTTTTCGGATTTTTGAAAAAAAGAAACAAAAGGCTCACGCCAGGTTTCGAACCCAAGACCACCAACCCAAACCCGTTGCTACAGTAACCGTACCCACGGCATCGACTAACCAGTATGGCCATGGTGCTAAACTGATATGGTTTAGATTATTGGGGTTATAAGCGATGTCTCTGTTCTTTTCGAATTTTTACAAAAACAAATATTTTTGACTTCTCTTCTTCTCTAAATTTATTCAAAAACTCCAGATTTTATTTTTCATCTCAGTACAGTATTTCAGTAAATAAAAATAAATTTTTGAAACAAAAAAAAACATAATTTGCTCTCTAAATCATTTGGTTCTTCAATTTTCGAATTTGGGAAAAAAAACATATTTTCCTTATAATTTACTCTTCAAATTATCCCAAATCACAAATAGTATTTTTGTTAACATTGTACAATTATCTCAATAATAAATTACATTTTTCATGTCATTTAACATCTCATTAATCAAAATCACCTATATCCATAGTTCTTTATTCAATTGTTCAACACACAAGCATGTATTTTTTTGATCTAGCACATCACAACAAAATAGAGCATGGTAGCATGGTAATCATTTAACAAATCATAATTTGCAATCAATTTAACACTCTTCTAACATATAATCAAACTAATAGCAATTTGTTTTATTTTCATAATGCATGGCTATATTAGTTAGAGTTTCTTCTTAATTTGTCAACCACATCCTAACATGATGTCTAATTAGAAGTTTAAGAGAAACACCCACCTTAAATGGTGAGAAAATCAAAAGAACTCCTAGAGAATCTCCTACAACAAATGAACAAAGCCTTCTCCTCCTACATCATGCCACGAAGTTGCCGTCTCCTTGATCAAGCTAGAACCCGAGCCTCTCCCTTCTTGGTCCTTGAAATGTCGGCCTCCTTGTTGTTGAACACACACAATACTCTCTATTTTCAATCTCACAAAACTCCTCAATATTTTTCCTTACAACTTGTATTTTTTTTTCTCTCTTTCTATTCTTTTTTTTTTTTTTAAATTTTTCAAGTGTGAGAATGAAGAGTGTGGGAGGGGGTATTTATACAATTTTCTAGGGTGAATGGAGGGCCAAGATTAGATCAAATGGTTAGAGATTAAGGGCCAAGATGCATTAGAGAGTTATAGAAACTACCCATGATGAGCAACTACCTCTCCACCACCTCCATCTCTCCCACTCACTCCAATCCTATCCGGCCTAGGTGAGAAGGTGTGCAATGCGCACTCCATTGCATGCACATGCCACCTAGTGTCCCTTATTTACAAATTTGTTCATGTGACAAATTTAATTGTCCATAAAATGAGTCTACACTACAAATTAGATCATTTCAAAAGAGAATTAAAGTAAATGGGCTCACTAATGGGCCAAATTAACCATGGGCTTTAAATAATTAAATTAATTAATTAAAAGAGTGGGCTTCAAAGACAATTAGGCCTAGATTTTAATTAAGCTTTTAAAGAGAATAATTTTTGTAAAAATAAAGAGAACAAATCCTATATAAGAAATATTTTATACGAGAAATTATACAAATAAAATTATACGTACAAAACACGTAAAATCACAAAAATCTCATAAATCAAATCTAGGGTGTTACAGAAAGATATACTCTTGTGGAGGGACCCCCTGCACAAACGATCCGACACTCTAGTTAATGGTAGGCCATACTTAAGATGTCTCACTTGTGAAGAAGCACAATATGTCATCAGAGAACAACATGATGGAATCAACAGTTGCCACCAAGGAGCAAGGTCCCTCGCACGCAAGATACTCAATCATGGGTATTACTGGCCCACACTACATAGTGATGCACAAGAATATGTCTGCCAGTTGCCAGTATGACCCTTGTCAGAAGCACTCGTCCATTAAGTGAGGGCCCCAAGCAATCCTCAGTTTCATGTTAAGTCCGATCCCTTTCTCCATGTAGGGAATAGATTTGCTTGGACCATTTCTGCCAACAGCCGGACAAAGATTTTTCTTAGTAGTAGCCATCAACTACTTCACAAAGTGGGTCAAGGTGGAGCTGCTAGCAACTATCACCGAGCAGAAAATTTAGTAGTTCTATTGGAAGAGTATTGATTGCAGGCTTAGGATTCCCTGCATACTAGTCTCTGACAATGTAAACTGTTCACTGGAAAAGGATTTTGCTAGTTCTGCATTGATTTGGGGATCACTCGACGCTTCTCCACTGCCTCACATCGCCAAACTAACGGCCAAGTTGAAAAATGCTAATTGACAGATTCTAGATGGCCTTAAAAGAGGCTAGGCGAGGCTGCAAGGCGATCATGGGTTGAAGAATTACCAAGCATACCTTGGTCCTACATAACCACAAAGCAAACCCCAACTGGAGAATCGTCGTTCAACCTTGCCTACGGCTTGGAAGCACTCATCCCCTTGAAATTCGAATTACCATCCCCCCGTCTCCTCTCCTTCAGTGATGAATAAAACTCCAACAATCTTCGAGCAATCTCGACATCATTGAAGAGGTACAAGAAAAATCAGCTACCGAGGAACATTTACCAACAAAGGGTCGAGAAGTTCTACAACAAGAAATTTCACCCCACTAATCTGAAATAAGGGGATCTTGTCCTACAAAAACTCAAAATATCCAACACGCGAAGGAAGGGAAAGCTCGCTTCTGACTGGTAAGGGCCGTACAAGGTTTCTCAAGTGGTCCGCCCAGGGGTCTACTAACTTAAAGACCTGGGGTGGAAAAATATACCAAGAACCTGGAATGTCGAGTACCATATAAAGTACAATGAGGGCGTCTAAAACGTCCTCTCTTAAAAGTAAACTCTCTTAACTCATAATAAAGGTCAGCCGCTAGAGCAGTCATTTAGTTTTATTTTTGAATAAAGCTCACTTTCGCTACCATTCACTGCATGTAATAAAGACCAGCGATTAGAGCAACCACTTAGTTTATTTTTTTAATAAAATTAGTCATTTGCCACTTTAAAGATTTTGTAAAATTCTCTGGATGCAAACAACGAGTTAAATGCCAAACTTATTGCTAAAAATGGCACCAAAATATCATTAAAATCTCCTTATAAGACTAGTTTGGAGTCCATACACATGGCTCGAAGTTGCTCTATCAATTTGCAATGAAGCAAGTTCAGAGCTCAACTCGTCCTACAACTCGTTAAGTTCTTACAACAAGTTCGGAGTCCATACCCATGGCTCAGAGTTGTTTTAGCAACCTGCAATCAAGCACGTTCATGGCTCAACTCGCCATTCATTCTACTCCTGCAAACTATTAAACCCCTAAAGAAAAAGTTTGTAATCCATACCCATGGCTCAGAGTTTCTTTAGAAACCTATGAACAAGCAAGTACCGAGCTCAACTCATCATTCGACCTGTTCTTGAAACTTGTTAAAAACCCTTAAAGACGGATTAGAGGTCTGTATTCGTGGATTGCAGTTGCTTCACCAAACCTGCAACTAAGCAAGTTTGGAGCTCAACTTGCCACTCAAAGTGACTTTCACAATTCATTTAAGGATCCAAACAGCAAGTTTGGAGTCTAATTCTTCCTTAAAGTCACTCCTACAACTAGCTAAACACCCATACAGCAAGTTCGGAGTGCAACTCTTCCCTAGAGTTGCTCCTCCAACTAGCTGGGTATAAAACGGATAAGTTCCAACTACGTCGAGCGCTCCTCACACCGCTCGAGCTTCATCAACAACTCGTTAACTCCAAACAAAAAGTTCGATGCCTCGCAACCGCTCGTGCTCCATCAATAACTTGTTAACTCCAAATAACAAGTTCAATGATTTGCTCACCTGTCGAGCTCCATCAACAAATCATTAGCTCCAAAAAATGAGTTCGACGCCTTCCTTAACGCTTCAGCTCCATCAACAACTCGTTAACTCCAAACTACGAGTTCGATGCCTTCCTCACTGCTCAAGTTCATCGACAACTTGTTAACTTCGAACACGAGTTCAACGTCTTCCTCACCGCTCGAGCCTCATCAACATTCATTAACTTTAACCAACGAGTTCGATGCCTTGCTCTTCACAAGGGCTCTGTCAACAGCTCATCAACTTCATACAACGAATTACATAATAAGGATCAAACATATGAAAGAGTTCTTCATTGTACAAACAACAAGTTTCTCTATAATCGCGGGACAATCATAATACTGTTTAGGAGTATATTGTTTTGATTAATTAATTGAAACAATAGGTTGTTTCGCAATCGACTTGTAGATTGCGAGATATGCAGATTTTAGTATTGTAACACCTATATTCCAGAATACTATTTAGGAATATACCGTCTTGATTAATTAATTGAAACAATAGGTTGTTAGCCCGGGCATAAGAATTATCAATCACACTTTGCAGCTTGGCCTTATTGACAGGCTTCGTGAGTGGGCATAAGAATTATCAATCACACTCTGCAGCTTGGCCTTCTTGACAGGCTTCGTGAGTGACTGCCCGTCGCAACCACGTGAGTGATAACTCTGTCTTGAGCCCTTGATGGCCTTCTTCTTGTCCCTCTTAGCACGAGAGACTTTCTGTAATCCTCGGTTCCGATTGTACTTATTTATTTATTTATTTTGTATTCTTGATTATTTCGTCATGTATAAATCTTTTTATTCTTTTGAACAAAATAACACTCATTTGGATATTCGATTATTTTGTTTGACCGAAATCCTAATCCATTCTATAATATTATTATTCAAAAACCTTCGCCATGAAACTCTCCGAGAAAGTAGCCCACTCGATGGGTCTTGCCAACCTTTCGGTTTCAGCGCGCCACCAGATGTGGGCGAGATCCACCAATTGGATGCTAACCACATCCACACGATCAACATCAGCAACACGGGCGGCGATCAACAGTTGCTCCGTCCGGATAAGCCATTGCTTGGCCTCCAGCAGTGACTCAGTGCCCGAAAACTTATCCAGGTGCAGCCTCATAAAATCTACTACTGTACCGGGCCTTGGTGGCAATGGCCCAGGTGCAGATCCAGCGGCAGTTTCATTGGCCACCAAAGTGGCCCTCATTAATTCATTTTGCTCCTGCAAATGGGCCATCATCTGCTGAATCGTTTAAAGAAAGCAATGTTTTCGGGCTGCTCATCCCTCGGACAGGAAGAAGAAGAATTCCCATGAGCCATAGCCTGAAACACGATCAAATATGGTCAGTACCCAGATTATATGCTGGTTATTATATATATTCATGTGATCATCGTGGCGTGCACATCACTGAGTTAACCTAGCTATAGCCAAACTTGAATAATATATCAATCAAAGCTAAACCTCCATAAAGTTAGTCATGTTTGACTGATATATTATCCAACCCTGGGCTCTGATACCACTAAAAATCTGTCACGCCCCGCTTTCCAAAATACGGAATATGAGTACGCAATGTAGGCTTAGCAAATAATGTAAACACCATCCATAAGTTGTACCAGTCTAACTCAACAATATAAAATAACAATTACAACCATGCAAGGAGATATAATCACATAAACAAAGATCAACTTCAATAATAATGAAATAATCCAAAATAATACTATCCAACATCTGGGATAAAACAAACTCCGGGTCAAAAAAGCCCAAAATAAAGTATAATATCAAGACAATGTTCAAAAGAATAAATCTAGCAATAAAATAAATTAAACAGCGCAATCTTCAGTTCCATCTCCTTGAATCGTTGCTCACCAATTTTTCCTGGTATTGTTCCTTCAGTACCTGTAAATTCTTGATCTAAAAAGTGAGAAAATAATATTCTTAGAGCAAGTCGTGGACAGCAAGTAGAAAAAATAGGGAATAATAGGAATATGGTATATTAAAAGAAAAGGGATGGAATCAAAGTCAATAACAAATTCAAAGATTGGCAATAATGTCAAGGGTCTATATTTAATCATGTATTTAATTAATAGTTTCAATTCAAGTCCAATGTCGATGACAGTATACGGGATCAAGCATGAAATATCAAATGCAGGTTATTAATTATTTTATTATCCTATCTAGTGAATGTACTACTGCGTCCCATTCCATATGTTTGGCGCAAGCACACAATGAACGCTTTAGAATGATGGTGAATTCACGGTTCGTGTACTCGAACCAGTAATCAGTGATTAATGTTCAGTGACAGTAATTATCAAGCAGTATTTTTTGGCCATCAGTCAGTACAAGTCAAGAAGTAGGGCCCGACCGAGTACGGTTTTCGATCCTTCACTATCAAGTCATCCCATAATACCTCAGCTTATTAATATTTTATTTCATCCTATGTGAGCATGAAAGAATGTGTCAATATAGAATCATGCTAGGTGTGACTAATTCTACTCGTTATAGACAAAGCAAGAAGCAAACATATTAATTAAACACAAATCACACAATCTGGATAGCATAACGTTACTGTACAACAACACAGATTACCGCTACTACAGAAAAGCAAATATGGATCCGTTAGAAGTTCTAGAAACTAGACTATCTACCGGTTCCAGTGAATATATACACGACATATAAAAGTTACAGAAACTAGTGTGAAAATCCTACTCTTTTAAGATTTTATGTTCAGGCAGTAAGTTATAAATCGTGTTCACCTATATATTTTAAGTCAGAAGACTCATCAATTAAATCTACAAAAATTCAGGGTAATTCCTACACATATCTAGTATCAGCCAAATTAATTTCATATTTTTATTTTATTGTCATCATGTTCTATTTAATTATGAAACAGATAGAAATGCATGAATTTGTGATTCTGGAAATGAAGACCTAGCTGTACTAAAATACTGATATCTAACAGATTATACATCGGAATTCAAATCCGTTGAATGTTATGGAAAATAGATTCATGAGGCTATAATTCATGTTCAGAAAGTTATTTCAGATTACAACAGTAACATGATCGAAAATCTGATACAAAAAGGAACAAACAGCAGACCAGAATTTAATTTGATGTGAATAGGCAACAACTTTATCATACAACCATATAGTTCATTCTAATTAATGATCAAAATGATGTTACATGTTTAACATGCATAATTCCAATTTTAAGATGCAATTATACAGGCATGGTAATCAATTCGTTAACTCAATTTCAATCAAACAGATTTGATTCATCAAATACTTCTATAACATGGATCTAGTTATTGTTTATGTAAATGTGCATATGCAATGTATAAGGGGGACTAGGTTTTAGATCAAAGATGTAGGCACGATGTTAAGAATAGGGTTAGCTCGTGTAAACCCTCAATATACTTAACGAAATATAAATAGCAGTACGATAAAAATGATTTAGATCTACTTGCAAGATCAAAGGATCTTGAACAAAACAATAAACTAGTTCAAGAAGAGACTTGCGTTTTAGATGATAATTTTGAATATAAAGAATAATGGAATAGAATCCCCGGCGACGAATCACGTGCGACTTACGTGCAAATGCTCACACAAAATGGCACACACTGGATCCGAACCAAACACCAAACAACAAGCTCAAGTTCCCTCCTCCTTCACAAACAACAAACACCAACTCAAACAATCCCCCTACCCAAACATCAAACAACGATGGAAAAGGGAATAAGGGCATTGGCGATCGAAGACTGTGGTACTGGCGGTGATGGAGCACGACTGCGAGAAGGTAGTCAGGGATGGATGATGGCGAGTTGCTGGAGGTCGGGAAGCGACGCACCGACGAGAGCGAGGGCGGCGACGGCGGGACGGTGCTCTGTTTCTCACTGAAACCGAGGAGACGGAGATGGCGGGGATTCGAGCTCTGGATGACGGCGAGGACGAAGAGGGGGTCTTTGGTGGTTCGGGGATAACGGAGAGGGTGAAGATGGTGGTGACAGGGCGATGGTGGCAATCGGATGGGGTGGCGATGATGGGTTCGGTTGGCGGGAAGATGATGGGTTCGGGGATGGTGGTAGGGATGGCGATGATGGCGAGGGGGTCAACGAGGAGGGTGAGTGGTCGAAGTGGTGGTCGCAGAAGACAAGATGGCGACGATGGAGGGCGGTTTGGGTTCAAAAGGAATAGAGAGGGAGAGAGTGGGATGTGAGGAAAGAGATGATAGTGGCAGTAGGAGAGAGGAAATAGATAGGAATATAATATTAGGGTTTAGGGATTATTTATATAGGAGATTGAGATGTGGGATTTTGGGTTGCAGGTTAATGGATTTAGGGTATAAGTTTAGGCTCCAAAAAAAGAAGAATAAATATAAATCAATGAGATAAACATATAGCAGATCAATTCAACTCAAAAACAGAAAGAGCAAAATTTGCAACGAGCCAAAGATAGCAGAATTCAAGTGAAAAGAGTATGGAATTATCAATAGTGAATAAATGAGCCCAAGAAAAGTAAAAATTTATTATTAAAAGGAATTCAGAATAGAAAAAATACGAATACAATAAAATCCAAAATAGAAAAAATAGAGGTTACAATTCCAGAATACTATTTAAGAGTATATCGTCTTGGTTAATTAATTGAAACAATAGGTTGTAGTTGGTTGCCCAAACTTCTGTATTTTGGGAAGTGGGGCTTGACACTTGCGTCTTTCAGATTCTTCTCCTCGGCAGTGTAGAAGTCGACCAAGTGGCCGAAGTGACACACCATCTAGAAAAAGAAGGAAAACATTCATAACATTGTACTACAAATGGGAGATACGAAAGTTAAACTTCAAACAACACTGTACCGTCATCTGCGCTTGAGCAATCTCTAAGATGGATCTCTCGCGTGGCTCCATCTTCAGCCTCTCATGGTCAATTAGAGTAGGGATGCATTGAATCCCGTCCAAGCAAGCGGCCGAGTTGCCGAGGAAGCTCTCTTGCTGCTTCACGTCCTGTTAGGAACATGAATCATCTCCTGCTAGTCTCTAAGAATCGCTACAGCCTAAGTGATCAAGGGGAGAGGCATATCACTTGCTATGATAGCCACTACAAAAAAATCCCCTGCGACGGCACCAGGCGACGCTTCCAAAGGCATCCCAGTCAGAACGGTTGAGGCAGGGGAAGAGGGGTCCTGGGGAGTTAGGGGTCGGCTTGCCATCCTCTTGCGCTTCTTGGGTTCATCGCCCTTCTAGTTGCGGAGAGGCTCCCGATTCTCGATCAAGTCCTCAAAGTCCATATCTGCTTTACCTAGAAGACAAAAATGTAGAGACGAGAACTCATAATGCAAAACAATGTCATGCAAGATAGCAAAGACATCGACTAAGAAACAAGATATGGAAGGAAAAGAAAGCAATAAACCGTACAAGGATCAACCTAGCTAAGACTGTTAGGTTTCAATGGCAAACACAGATTGAATACACAGCAGAAAAATTATAAAAATTATTGAAACCTAGCCATGGATCTATGCGAAAACCATAAATCGTGTTTAGAAATTATACCTTATGGATGGATCTGTTGTCTCCAAGATATGTTGATCACAACACTACAATGTTGCGGTGCCTCTAATGTATCCATACGAACGGATCAAAACCAAGCTTTTCTTACGCTGCGGTGCTAGCTGCTGGATGGGGCTGTTTCTCACGATCTCTTTCTCACAATTTCTATAAAGGCTAGGGTTTTCTCGTGTGTCGCTTTTTCACAATATGTATCATATATATAGCTGCAGAAAATTAACCCTAAGAGAGTAATGAGGTCGCTGGGCTCACAATCCGACCTGGGTCAGATTCGTGTGTGGGCCTCTGAACTTTAGTCAGCCCATTTAATCTAATTGAATGTCCAACCAATATCAGGAGTCTGAGTCTCACTTGGATTCCTAATTAAATTCAACTTATAAATTTAAACCCCAAATTCGATTCATTCTAAGTGTGTGACCCTGTAGGTTCTCATTACGTTGATTGTTATACTAAAATCATATTCTAGTGTTACAAATAGTGAGCGGTATCTAGCAATACATCACTGCTACTCAAGTAACGGAAATATCAGTGATTAGACATAACCTATCCGTGACCAATGTTACCGTGTAGTATAATCCCTTCTCCAAATATCTTAACTGACCACAAGGCATCGAGCGTGTCACCCTTGTATAGTTCAATCTTTGGTTTCTTGATCTCCGAGTAGACTTACTGAAAACAAATGAGCTCAATATCTCGTATTGACTCATTTGAGCATCCCATGCATTTTGTAGTCTCATTCAATCAAGGGCCCATAGATATCTCTCTTATTATGTAGGAGGGACAAATCTTATCTAAGTCACTCACATCCCTCTATATGATCTGTAGTATATCCAATAGTCGACTGTATTGTAACACCCGGTGTTAAAAATATATATAAAGATATAAAAATATATAAGGTGAATGAAATGTTGGCTAATTGTATAAAGTTGGTAAAATGTTAATTAAAAAGTGAAAATTGTGTGAATGAATGGTGTATGAGGGGGGGGGGGGGGGGGGGGGGCCTACGGTAAAGGTTGGAAGAATAAAAGCACAGAATTGCTCTGTGCTTGTGTGTGGCATTTGACTTCGTCAAAAGGCATGATTCTTTTGGGGCCCGCCCGTGCTGTTGAAGTCAGTAGAGATATGTGACTGAAATCCCATATCGGTAAAGCCAAGTGACTCAGTAGCCTTTCCGGGTCCTGGTTCTAGTGTATAACATAAAAATATACATAAATAATAATGCCCATGATCAAGAGTCACCAATCCGGTTAACCACCTTTTGAGAGGCAGCATGTGGTGGGCAGTTGTACTATACTATAAATAATTTGTGTAATAAATTGTATAAATTGTTCGAGCAGGAGCAGGGGTGTTACATGTATAATCACCTTATTATAGGTAACGTTCGATGACATTAAAATATATAACTTCTCATGTAGGGAATCAACGACATTAAAATATATAACTTCTCATGTAGGGAATCATGCACTTGAATCCCATGGTATTGAACCTACAATTCTAAGGACTTTATTTTGCTCATTTAATCATAATAAATAACACAATAAATGAAATACCTCATATATAAAATAAATGTCATAATGCAATGTAAACTAGTAATGTCAATACACAAATGGCCTCTAGGGCATACACTAACAAAGACCACCTTCGAGTAGGACTTCGTAAGTGATATCTTGCAACACAAACATCTTCAACTCGAGAAAAACGTAACTAAAACTCTTTTTCACCGTGGTCAACACCAGTTCTGCCTTCAACGTTGATGGAACCGTCCTTCTCCAAGTTGTGGGAATTCCCCACTACTCAGGACTACGAATGATGAAAAACTTCTCCCTCCAACACATGAATAAGTTGGGAATCTCGATCACCCCCCAATTACTGTGAGGGCAAAAGTACCATTGTTCCTCTATTTTATTCAACTAGGAGATCTTGAAGTGTTGCCTAAAAGTGGTGAGCCTCAGTTCGGCTCCGAGCCTACAACACTGTAGGGAAAATCCCATTACGTGCCTCCACACGTTCGGCATAAGCTTCCTCAAACACAACCTATAACAGTTGAGAAGCTCTCTAACAAAGGGGTGAAGACGCAAACAAAGCTCTGCATAGAAGGCATTGCAAGGAAAGAAACAGTACTCATCAGACATCGTATAGCATGCTCTAACTACAGCACCCAACAAGAGTAACCCATACTCCGAGGGGATCTCGGAGGCTGCCCTAATCATGGCAAGCTCTTCCCTTGTGAGAATAATGATAGAAAAATTAGTCTTAGTGGTGTGGACTGGGTCTGGCTTGGCATAGTCCATGCCATTCCTAAGGAAATCTCGATCTACTTAAGTGTATTCCCTAATCTATTTGGGAAGTAGAAACAACTATGTTTTAAGTGCATAACCCTCTGTCTCTCTCCAGCTCAACGACCGTCTCCACAATAGTAGAACGACCAACCACGTCTTTTTCATTCTCCTCTCTAGTGAAACAGCTAGGTTCTGCATCACAGTATACCTCTAAACAAACCGCAACGGATGAAGAAACGCTTGACGAAAGGCAAGACATAACTATCGCAAATGAGTTACTTGATCAAGCTCACAAGAACACTGAAGATACAACGGCCGATAGCACCACTTTCAAAATACCAGGCAAACCACCAGCACTTCCCGATAAACCACCACAAGAGCGAGAGAGAGAAGCTCTCAAAATTTTGTAAAGACAGAAAGTGGAGGAAGCAAATGACCAAATGAGGGGTGAGGTTGGGTCTTATTTATAGAGTCACCAAGATCAAATTGCCATGTGGCAACATCTAAGCCATCCACATCATCCAACGATCAAAGCACTCAACACCCAAATCAACAAGGGCACATGTCCAACAAAGAAATGCTCGATCAACAAAACAAGCAAACAACACAATGTTTGGCCGATGAAAGAGCGATTCGATAGGGTAGACCGCTCAACAAACACTTGGTCGGCGAAAACTCAAATAATCTCCAAACCAAGATAGATGATAACCAACTCGTTCGAAAATTGAAATCAACTGGGATTTTGAACTGAACGGGGTAGACCGATTAATAAACACTTAGCAGGAAAAAGCGAAGACCATAAATCAACAAGAGGCTTGGCCAAAACAAGCTCAACAAAGCTCAAAACAAAGTTCTTTGATGATGCTCCAAAACAAACTCAAAAAAGTCCATGCTTCAACACTGCAAAAGCTTCAAGAGTTAGCTAAACTTCAACTCCTCCAAGGCTCCAACACTTGGCTAAAACCCGACTCAAGCTTCTCCAAAACCCAACTTTAGTTCAGCTAGACTCAAACCCGAGATCAGCAAGGGCTTTGAAGACAACACCCAAGCTCCTCACAACTCGACTTCCAATCTTCCCTGACTCCAACTCATGATCAATGAGAGCTTCGAAGATAGCAACCAAAACTCAACAAGAGCTCCTTAAAAAACCTCAAAGTTGATCAAACCCAAAGCTCCATAAAGAACTTCAAACTCGGCTAAAAGCCGATAAGAAGCTTCAAAAACCAACAAAAGTTCAACTCGGTTTGAACCCAAAGCAAACAAAGAAGATGAGTTATGGTCGACGAAACCTCTTGATCACCTCTTGATTGCCTCTTGTACAGTAAAGATCCAAATCAAACTCAATACTCGATAGTCGAGCTCCAAACTCAGCCAAATTCAAGCCTCAAACAAAATTTAAAATGATGAATCTTGAAAAGTTAGTCGATGAAGACAGACCCTGGTCGCTGCGCTCTTGGTCGACAAAGGAGACGGTCGATGTAGCCCTACTGATCGTCAAAACCCTTGGTCACCATAAGCAAGGTCACCTAAACTCTTGTTTGCCAAAACCAGGCAAGAAAGAAGGTCGACGAAGAAGCTTGATCGCCAGAAGATTGGTCAACGAATCACCTTGGTCACCCAAAACAGTTGCTCGAAGGAGAAGACGAAGAGAAGGTCATTTAAGTCTTTGCTCGTCGAAGCATAGTGGTCGACGAAGCTTCTGTGGGTACCAAAGCCTCGAGGACGACGATGGGGCTTGGCCGCACAAGTCATTGCTTGACGAAGAAGAAGATGTAGGCAAATGGGCAGACCCAAAACCCACTCCATTTGGTTGCCAAATGGTCGGACGACAAAGCAGGCTCCCGCAATAGTCATTGACCATAGGATATCTCAGAAATGCAAGCCCCAACATGATGGACACGCCAGATCAAGCCACGTTGCCACCGCTCTCCCATTCCAATTTTCCCCTGTTTGGTCCCTATCAGTGTGCAAGCTCCACCATGATGGACAAGCCAGATCGAACAATGTCGCCTTCGCTCTCCCGCTCTGCTTCTCGCCCATTTGATCCCATCAGCCCGCACAGCACATCATGATGGGTGTGCCAGATCGAGCCATGTCATCTGTTTCATCATGGCCCCTCCATCACCACCGTTGAACCCATTCAGCGGGCAATCCCCAGTTGATCAACGCTGAAAGCACGTCAAGTTTGATAAATTAATAAAACTTCCCCAAAAGTCAATTAAAATTCAAAAATTCAATTAAAAATTCAAAATAATAGTAATTCTTAAATTCTTAAAATCAATTAAAATTTCAAAAAAATAATTAATAATTGGGATAATTAATTTAAAATTTTGAAATGAACAATTATTAATTGGGAAAAATTATTAAAATTCGAAAAAAATATGGGAAATTCCCGAAAAATAAGAGAAGTCCAGGAAAATATTCGCCACCTCCAGAAGCTTTCAACTAGTTCTAGATATCTCTAATCATCCCTAAAAGCCAGGACGAACTACTTCCCACAAGCTAAGAAAATCATTTTATGGGAGTGGGGGGCTTATGATAATGGTAAAATTTGCACCAAATCAGGGTTGTACTATTCCAGCACAGATCTTAAAGTTTCTTCAGACAGATTAACAGTAACATGCCTCTTTAATAGGTCTGGACCTTCTTCCTGCTCATTAACAAGACATTGGCCACTTTCAAACCCATTAAAAGCGACTGGGCCCACCAAAAGAAACACCTAGCCTATGAAAGTTTGTGGATGTCCAAGTAGTCGTTGTTCCTGCATTTGCATTCTTTCTCACCTAAACAAAATTAGTATTCATTTTTAATGAACAATTATAAGAAATATGCTCTAATTTATAGCAATAGTGACATGTGATATGATTATGCATTGGATCATGCACACGTGCATAGTTTTGTGTTGATTTATAATTTTTTTGGTGACTATGCATATGTGTATGACAGGACTGCTTAGAAATTTGATATTGTATTGGCTCATTATAACCAAGTTCTCGATTATCATGATATAATCTTGAATTCTTTGTAATTAGATAACTGGGTCCTTCATATTTTTCAATAATTTTCTTAAGCTCAATTATTCTATTACAAAGTCTTTTTTCTAGTCTTCTTATCGTCTTTGGTGATCTAACAAAGAGTGTTTAAAGTAGCATCAAGTATTCTATTTTGTTCAAGTGCTTCTTTACAACCTTCCACTACCTCTTCAAATTTTCTTTTGCATCATTTAAATCATTAGTGAGTTTAGCAATCTAAACATATTTCTCATGAATTTTTCTTTGATTTTCATCATGTGTTGCTAAGGATTCTTGAATTTGTTGTTTTAAATACTCATTTTCCTCTATCAACACTTCATGATCTTTTCTAAATGACTCGAATTTTTCAATAATCAAAGAATTTTTATTTTTCAACTTTTGATTTTTAGCAATGCAAGAGTCATGTGATTTATTTGACATTTATTTATATTGTCTCAATTCACGACTTAATTACTTTGCATAATATTTTAAACCATTACACATGTTAACTAAATCATCATAGGTGGGTTCTTCGATTACCTCTTCTTGGGGTGCTGATTGCACCTCACCATTCCCAAGAGCCATGAATCCAAAGTTTTTTGGTCTTGCTTTTCATTACTAGAATTTGAATCTAGCCATGTTGCCTTCAATGCCTTCTTTCTTAATCCTGGGTTGGAGTGGTAGTAGTCCTTATTTCTGTCCTGTGAGATGGGACAGTTTGTGCAAATATATCCCAGCTTCTTGTATTTGTAACATATGTCATCTTTTTCATTTTCTCTTCCTCCTTGAGACCTGCTATATTTTTGTGTTTGAGATACTTACGAAATTTTTTGGTTAATAGCAAAATATCTTAATCTGATTCTTCATGATCTAACTCTGCTTTTGATGATCGTGAAGTTTCTGCTTTCATGGCAATGGTCTTTTCTTCCGCATTGGGTTCAATCCTAATATTCTGCCAGTATCTCTTGGTTTCGGTCATTTCCGTCTCATACGTCTTCAATTTTCCTTAGAAACTGTAGTGGTCAAACCCTTTTCCTTCAAGTGTCCCCCTCATTGCGGTGGCTTTTACATCCATTCAGGCGTGAGATTGCTTAAAAAAAATTTGACCTTTCGGTCATCATCCAACCCATTACCAAAGCTCTCAAGTTCATGTGCAATATTGTCGAAGCAGGCAAGCATCTGATCTACATTCTCTCTTGACAACATACGAAAAACATCAAACTTATAAAAGCCTTGATTAATTTTTGCTTTTACCTCAGATGCGGTTCCTTCAAGCCGTTTTAGCATGTTGTTCCAAATTTCATACGTCGTCTTACAATTTCGCCCATATCGCATCAACTCATCATTATTTAGGCCTGCATAGAGTGCTCCCATAGCTTTGGAATTTGCAGTTTTTAATGCTGGTTCAGATTTTGTGAAAGCTCTGTTTCCGTTACAAACAGAAATGTTTGTTTTGTTTATGCACACGTTCCATACTTCTTCTCCAAGTATCTGAAAAAAGTGAGACATACGAACTTTCCAAACATCATAGTTTTTTCCATCAAAATATAGTGAACGTGTTAAACTTGTTCCTTTGGAGATAAATGGCTCCGATGAGTACAAGTTTTCGGGAGAAGGGATTTCGGCTATTGAACCTTTTGCTCAAGCTTTTAAGCTTTTAATAGGCACCTTGTTCTGATACCACTGTAAATCACCTTGGGGGTGAATAGGATGATTGTGTGAAAATTAAAACTTTTTTAAAAAATGTGTAAAGTAAAAGAATAGAGTAAGAGAAAACAAACAGAGCAACGAGAAAGAAATAGATATATAAATGGTTCGACCCCCAGGTCTACGTCCACACCACCTACTTATAGCAATTCTCTGCCTTAAGCATTTCACTATAGTTTAAACTCTTGTACAGTGATTTTCAAAATTCAGGCTGAGAGACCTATTACACCCACAGGTCTTCTTCAACTAAGTCCTGCAAAACTCACCGAAGTGGAAAAGAAAGAAAAACTCTTGAGATCTAAAAAGACCTTGACTGAAGAAAATAATAATATCTCTCACTCGAAGTATTGATTGAATGATTAGTTGAGAAGAGTTATGATAGCAAGGGGTGAAGAATACACTGTGGAATCGCCTCAATTTATAGAGTAGGGAAATATATCTTTCCGAAAATGAAAAGATATTTCCGAAATAGTCAGATCTACACTTGGACGGTTGACCGCAATGATGGCTCGTAAGTCGAGCGATGATCGGTCAACTGACTCATCTTTTCCACAGAGATGAGCAGTCAACTGTTGTGACAGTTGACTGTCATTTCGTGCGGTCGACCGCTGTCTTGTAGATTCAATTTTAATTTAGCGATTTCACTTTATATTCTTTCCAAAAGTAATTTATCAATCAATACTAATTTACATGTATACTCTTCACATACACAGAAGTAAATCATCTATTTTGCTGGCTTTCTTAATGATTTAATGCACATGTTTATTGTGAAGCATTCTTCCTTGATTTTTTAATCTTTTCTTATTCATGCCTCTTTTGCTTTTTTTGAATCGTTTGAATCTTTTATTTTAATTTTTCTTTTCATATTTTTTCTGCAAATCTTAATTAAATATATTAGTTGTAAATGAAACTTTTTGTACACACCAAATTTAGGTCAACATATATCACTTTCTAAAATTGAATTTTGTGTCTATCCACATTGAAGTATGTGTAAGTTGAAGCAAATTTATCCTTCCAGCACCCTCCGAGTGTTTTTTTTATAAACTTATGCCATTTATATACAAAAATGAGAAAAAGGTGTACTTTAAAATTTGTGGGGACAACTCCATATGCCATAATTAAAGCGGCATCTTGAGGGAGTATGCCGATATTCTCCTTCAAGATCAATTAAAGTGGGCCCAAAGGGCCCGTGTTAATTGGTTGAAAGAAGGAGATGGTAACATGGCTTTCTTCCACCATTATGCTTCGCATCGCAGGCGCAACAATCATATTTCGGTAATCAAAGAGCAGAATGCAGAAATGCGTACTGACCCTGAGATTCACCAAGTTTTTCTCACCTTCTACAAGAACCTGATTGGTTCCTCTAAATCTCCTTTGATTTCCCTGGACTGGCAGCAACTTTATGGTCCCCCGGCCGTAGATTTAACTTCGCTTGAGGCTCCGTTCACTTTGGACGAGATAAAGGCCGCTGTTTTCGCCTTAAAAAGCGACTCAGCCCCTGGGCCAGATGGTTTCCCGGCTTTCTTTTTCCAAAAGTTCTGGCCTTGGATTAAGGATGACCTCCTCGATCTTTTCCAAGACCTTCATCAAGGCTCCCTTTCTTTTGAACGCATTAATTACGCCCACATTGTTCTTATCCCGAAAGTTCCAGGAGCTAATACTGTTTCAGAGTTTAGGCCTATCAGTCTCATAAACACATCGTTCAAAACCATAATGAAAGTTCTGGCGAATAGACTTAGTGCTATTATCTCGCCCCTGGTTGACGTCGCCCAGTCAGGCTTTATCAAAGATCGCTTTATTCTTGACAGTGTTGCCTCGGCCCAGGAGATTATCTCGCTATGTCATCATCATAAACTCGAAGGCATCCTGCTTAAGCTCGATTTCCAAAAAGCTTATGATAACGTTAACTGGGATTTTCTTTTCGACATCCTGGCTAATCGGGGATTTGGCCCAAGATGGATTGGATGGGTTAAATCCAGCTTATACGCTGGCACTTCGTCTATTCTTATCAACGGGTCGGAAGGTCATAAATTTAAAGTCAAGCGTGGTCTCCGTCAAGGAGACCCTCTCTCTTCCCTCCTCTTTTCCCTTGTAGCTGATGTCTTTAGTAGGCTTCTTCGCAACGCTCGCGAAGCCCAAGTCATTGAAGGTCTCGGTTGTTCTCGTAATTTTGACGGTATCCTCAACCTGCAATATGCAGATGATACCATTATTTTCGCTAAACCAGAGCGCTCTTCATTGCGCAACCTTAAACTCTTGATTTACTGTTTCGAGCAGGCTTCAGGGCTTGCCATTAATTTTAACAAATCCTCAGTGTATTGGCTCGGTGGTGATGAAAATCGCCACCTCGAAGTATCCCAATTTTTTAACTGCCGTATTGCTGCCTTTCCCATCACTTATTTGGGCATCCCCTTGAGATGGGGTAAGCTCCACAGATCGGATTGGTTCCCCATGATCGATAAAATTGAATCTAGGCTAAATGTCTGGACAGGCAAAATGCTATCCCGAGGAGGAAGATTAATCCTTCTTAACTCGGTTATCTCTGCTATGCCTCTTTATATGATGTCTTTCTACTTTCTTCCATCTTGGGTCCTCAAAAGGATTGATCAAATTCGTAGCAACTTCTTTTGGTCGGGTGCGTCTCTTTACAAGCCTGGATCTCACCTGTGTAATTGGGACATCATATGTTCGTCGAAGGCCAATGGTGGATTGGGGGTCTTAAATCTTCGAGACCATAACATCGCCCTTTTAGGCAAATGGTTGTGGAGATTCCATAAATTTCCCCATCTATCTTGGGTCCAATGTATCAAGGAGTTCTATTTTTCTTCCACTCCTTGGTGGGGATTCAACGCTCCTATCCATCGTTACGCTTCCCCTTTCTGGAAAGGAGTCTGGAAAGCAGCGCCAGCTTTCCAGGCCAGCATTTCCAGGATTTGTGCTGACGGGTCTAAAGCTATACTTTGGTCCGACCTTTGGATCGGCAACACTACCCTAGCCACTGCTTTCCCCTCACTTTTCAGTTATGCTGCCTATCCTTATGCCTCTGTTGCAGACTCTTTTGTTTGGACTCAGGCAACGAGGTGTTGGATTATCCCTTTCTCTTCCCAGCTGTCTAGCTCCCTGATGAATGAGCTGCAAGACCTCATTACTCTTCTTAATCAATATGATTGGAAACATTCGGAAGACATTTCTTGGCGTTGGACTGCTTCAGGATCCTTCACTGTTAAGTCATTCTACAAATTTCTCAACTTTCAAGGTGTTCGTTCCCCTTTATCTGACCTTATCTGGAAATCCTGTGTCCCCCTCAAGGTTAAAATTAATTCATGGTTAGCCTACCATAACAAGCTTCTCACTGTTCAAGTCCTCAACAACAGAAACTTAGCGTGGGGTCAACTCTGCCCCCTTTGCGCAAGTGCCTCAGAAGACGTTAACCATCTTTTCGTTACTTGCTCCTTCATCACTCCCCTTTGGAAAATTATAGCCCTTGCCTGGGCTAATCCCACTCTTCCTGCTAACCTCCTTGCCAGCTGGGATTCCTCGGACGTTCCCCTAAGCTACAGGAAGGCGTGGAACCTCTCCGTCCACATTATCATTTGGATAGTATGGAGGGAAAGGAACCGTAGATTATTCGCACACAATGTCTCCCCTATACACACTCTTATTGCAGAACTATCATTTCTGTTTAAATTCTGGATCTCTCTGTTGAATGCTGAAAAACGTCACCGTTATTTTTCTCACCGCTTGAATGAATCCCTTATTGTCCTCTCTCATCTTAATGCACTGTGATTTTTGTGGTATTTGGTCTATTATATTTTCCATCGGACAGCTTTTGTCCTACTTTAGCTATTTCTTTGACTGCTATTAGTGTGATTTATTACTTTCTCCTATTCTCTCTATTCATTGTATTATGGTTTTGACTCTTTGCAGGTTTAAATGACTGGATTTTTGTTTTGGTCGGCCCCTGACGACTTTCTAGTATTTTGGCTTGCTATGTTGTCTCAGCTCCTGCTGCTCGCAACTTTCTCTGGTTTACTTTGGGTTGGTGGTCAGGATCTCTTTTGCCGGTAGTGCCTTGATCTTGAGGCATTTCCTTTCTTGCTACTACTGTGGTATCCTCCTTGTCCTTCTTTTCTGCTTGGTGGACTTGTTTAGAGGTTGAGAGGGTGTGTGCGTATTGGCTTTGTTGCGTTCTATCTCCTTGAATAGTTTCCCTTACAAGCTCTGGCCATCTTTTTGTTCTTATGTTTCTGTTTGGGTTGTAGCTGATGACAGTTTAAGGGCTTGTTGTCCCTCATCTTGTTCTTGATTGTTCTGGTATCTTTATGATGTTAGCTTTAGTTATTTGTTTGGGGCAATGATCTGCTTGCGTTTTGATTGCTCCAGCTCTCACCTTTTAACTGGATCTCGGTTTTGATCATTGGCTTCTATTTGTTCTGAACGGCATGTTAAATACTTAGTGCGTTCATTTCAAGGGCCTGTTATTCACTTCAGGTCTTTATTTCTGCTAGTTTTTGTCTGTTGGTTATTTTGTTGGTCGGGAGCTGTTTTGCTCGATGTCCTCGGTTCATTTGCCTCCGGCTGCAGTCATCGGACCCTTTAGCGTTTTCGAATTCATTAATTGATCACGGTGGCTATTGTCAGCTTCAGCGTTAGCTTGGCCTTAGCGTCTTGCCTGGGTCACCTCCCCTCGATCAGATTTTCATCGGTCGCTGTGAGCTTGTAGTGCCGGATCGGTTTTAGCGTCCAGCTATGCTAGCGGTTGCGTCAGCCAGCCTCCCTTTTCGTTGACGGTGTTTGCCTGCAGCCTCCATGATTCTGCCCCATGCCCATTTCGCCTCTTTCGAATGTTGTTCAGTTGCATCCGGTCATTTAGCCTATTGTAATTACTCTAGTTCTGTTCGTGCTCTTATTCCCTGCTTTATTGTTAGATGTTCTTCTTGTTTTACTTCTTGTAAAACCCCTGTATAGATGTTTGTACATTAGATATTCATTTTATCAATATATTTTTTGATCGGGCTGGAGTCGTTCGACTCTATCCACTTACATCAAAAAACTCCATATGCCAAAATGATCTCCTGTAGTAGAAATCATAGAGAAAGTACAACTCTTAAGTCGTTCAAAAGCTCCTCATAAGAGCATCTGTAGTCGTTCATTTGTAAATTTTGGGTATTTGGCTTTTGGAAATAGAATATATGTGTGCGCGTTGCAGTCGTTGAAAGCTAAAATATAGCCGGACGTGAGATTATCACTCGTCCATTAAGAATGACGAGGTATAATCGTCCGTCCCAAAAAAAAATTTTTAAAAAAAATTATTATTATTTTAAGCACTAAAAGAGAAAAAGAGAAAAAGAGAAAAAAAAAAAAAAAAAAAAAAAAAAAAAAAGGGAAAATGCTCTAAGAGTATTTAGCCCACGACTACAGACGCTCTAAGTGTCCTTATGATCTGTACTCACTAATGTGCGTTTATTGACTTTTTCTCAAATTTATGTGCAGAGAGCCATGCTTTTGGAAAAATGCTTTCATGTCAATGCTTCATATATAAACATACACAGATCAATACTTCACAAGTTTTCACCAATACATTTTAGACCAGTGTGCTTGTGTAATTAGATTGATTACCTTCTCAGGTGAATGTTCTTGCCCATGGGTTTATTACATCTGATACGACTTTCACCATTTGAGAAGACTGTAAGAAGAAAATCTTGCAGACTAATGAACTTATCTCTCTAGGCAAGAGAAGCTCAAGTTTCATGTGTATATGAGCTTAGTTATAATGGCAAGTGGTAGTAGACCTACTGATTCATAATTAAGTATCAATCTTATAGAGATACACTCTTAGAGCATCTGTAGTCGTTGAATGTAAAAATATGGATATATTGATAAATAGAAATAGAAATCGTAGTTTTGCTGCAGTCGTTTAAAGCTATATTTTAGCTATCTATATTTTTTTAATAAGCGACGGCACATGAAGTGCCGTCTGAGAAAAAAAAAATTAAAAAATAATGGCGAAAGCACGGAGAAGAAAAAAAAAAAAAAAATCCACCGGAAATCCCGAACGGCACATGATGTGCCGTCCAAGGAGTCCAGAATGAATTGATTTTGTCATTTTCCATTTTTTGGAAATTACAAAAACATTTTAGTTATTACAAAAAAATTACAAAAATTGCAAAAACAATTCAGAAATTGCAAAAAACATTTAAAAAATTATAAAAACATTTTCAAAAATTGCAAAAAAAATAAAAAATTACAAAACCCTCCGGACGGCACTTCATGTGCCGTCCGAGGATTTGGGGAGCGACGGGATTATTTTAATTGGAAAAAAAACAAAAAAATCAAAGGACGGCACATGATGTGCCGTCTGACGAAAAAAATATTAATATTTTTGTGGGACGGCACATGATGTGCCGTCACTCATATATGCATATGAGTTATACGGATTCTCAAATATAGCAATCTACTGTAGCGATTTATCGATAATATGGATAAATAGCAAACGACTGCAGCGGTTTTTTTAGCCAAAAATGCATATTATGGATAAATAGCAAACGACTGCAGATGCTCTTATAAAGTCAGCCATAACAGATTTTTATGACCCTTAGCAAGTGAGCTCAAGTTTAGGGAGCTTTTTCTACATTTTTTGTACACCAAGATATGTACAGAACATCATATATAAAATTATTGGAATCAATTGAATTTGTGGATGATTTGGATTAAATTGTTTAATTATTATGCTTGATTATTGGAAAGAATTTGTGTTGTAAAGTACTTTTCCATTGTTTATTATATTTGATTTATGGATATGTGAAAGTTAAAATAAATTCCTGAAAATAATTATGAATTGAATTACAGGTATTTGATAAAATAAACATCCAACTATTCGTTAATAAATAAATAAATAGCCTATCCTGTTATTTTTAAACTCCGAGATAGGGTTTTAAATGGAAAATTAAAAAAAATGAAAATAAACCAATCATGGTGTTTTCAAATGCTGGGATAGCTAATAACGCTACCCCGGCGTTTGCAAATGCCAGGATACTCCTTTTGCATCCCGACGCTTGCTGCTGCGTTTGTTGAAACACCACCCATATAAAGCCCGCGTTTAAAAACATCGGGATTGGCCATAAAAAATGTTGGAAATGGCCTCTTATTTTGTAGTGGATAAAATATCCATGTTTGAGAAGATCTTTTGGACTCCATATGATTTTATTTGTTATGTTGCTTTACATAAATTATTGTGGTCTTGTATTTCCTTCCGTATTACATGTGGAAATAATGCAACCATATCTAATAGATAGGAGCATTGTAGTTCGTTTATAACACATATTGTAAAATAAACAATAAAATATAAATTAAATATCCAGTCCTTATTTAAAGTAGGACTAGTATGTTACATGTGCGATGCACGTTTTATAAATATATTTTTTAAAAAAAATCGGATGTTATCTGGCATCGAACCTACAACCTCCTTTATATTAGTTATACATGTGCATTGCATGTATTTGTTGGGTTACAATGCACGTGTTTGTTTGATTACAAATAGAGTTTGTTTGGTGACAAACTCTCTCATTAAAATAGTAGAGATTAAGTCTCCAAGTAATATTTAAATTATATTAAATCCCCAATTAATATTTCAAATAATATCAAGAGATTATCTCAAATAAATCAAATAGATAAAAATATATACTACAAATATTTAAAATATAACCATAATTTGTGTGCTCCACTTGATTTGGCTTCACTTCAAATTTTGTCCGACTCTTCCGTGAACCTCATTGATCGTAAGAAAGAATATTTGAGGCATATTTCTACCACAATCTTCCCATAACATATCTAACAGGTAAAGGAAGTTGCTATCATAATTTTGTAATGGTTACTTGTTGCCTTGAACTTCTTACAAAATTTTGTTAATATTATAATGACCAATTCTATATATTTGAATTTTTTTTATAAGACACTTTTAAAAAATATTTGTGGAAAGAGGACAGTTGCTAAAGTATTTGTGCTCGTGGACTCAACAGCTAAACTCACCGTTCCCAACGGCGAGTTTAGTACTAATTTTTTGAAAAACGTGTCGTTCCTAATGGCTAGTTCAGTTAAAAATTTTCAATAAAGACTCGTCGTTCCCAATGGCGATGACATTTATACTAGATTCGATGTTGGGAACAGTAAGTTTAGTTCAAAATTTTGAAAGAAGACTCGCCGTTCCCAATGGCAAGGACATTTATATTAGATTCGCTGTGGGGAACGGCGATGATGTAGGAAATTTCACAGAAAGTAAAACACTTTGTTGGACTTAGTGGATTTTTGAAAAAAAAAAACTCAATAGAATTTTTGTTTGAACTAAATGCACCGTTCAACAACGAGTCTAGTGTAAATATCATCGCCGTTGGGAATGGCAGGTTATATATATATACACTAGATTTGCCCGTGGGCACGTGCCTACGGCATGTATTCGGAATGATACAATATTTGAAAGTCTTGTAAACAGTAAAACAACAATTATGTAGCTCAAGTTTGAATAGTAATACAATAATTAATTGTAAATAAAAGTCCATGTTTCCATTAGTATATGTTGAAAAATAATTATAAATGGGTGTGTAAAATCCAACTTTTTAGAACTTTGGGTGTGGAAATTGATGAAATTTAACTGTTGATGAGATATTTGCTATTTTCAATGTAACATGAGAGAGAATAAATTTCTGAGTAAATAGAGAGAGAATGAGAAAGAGAGAGAAAGAGTAATAAATAAATAAATAAGTAAATGAGTTGTTTTGGGATTTGAATTTGAGTTTTGGGGGGATACTTTTGGGCGGAAAAATATGTTTTTTGAGGTTAGATATGGAACATTGATTTCAACCCTATTGAATGAGAGCCACTTGATAGCTTTCTTTGTATTATATATATATATATATATATATATATATATATATAGGGGTCAGTTCGGGTGAGAACCTAAGGACCTATCCCAGCCATTCATCTGTGTAATCTTAACGGTCAAAATTTTTTAAAATTAAACAATAAGATTAATTAATTTTTGCATTAAGATGTCAATCCCTTTAATTAAGAGATGAGGACCGCGTAATAAAAGGAATAATTATAAATTGCCTTCTTTTGTGTGCGACGGTTAAGGCAAATTTGGTCAAACTGGAGAGAGAAATAATTTATTCCCGTAAAATATTGGAGAAGATTTTGTTTCCCAAATTAATAGCAACTGCAGAATCATTCACCATTTCGTTCCTTACAGTTACTGTTTATTACAGTTGCTATTTATAATTATTACAGTTGCTGTTTAAGTGGTCAGGTATTGCTGTATAATTATTTCAGTTGCTATTTATAATTATTACAGTTGCTATTTATAATTATTACAGTTGCTATTCGAGAAGATTTTGTATCACAAATTAATAGCAACTGCAGAATCATCACCAATTCGTTCCTTCACCAATTCGTTCACTATATAGCAACTGACTGTATTGTAAGTAGATACAACTAGTGCATATTTTAGCAGGAATATATATATATATATATATATATTGTTTGTTTATCAATTTGCAAACTTATGTTGTACATGCTGTCAGTTTCCATATAGCAACTGAATGTTTTTTGAATAGCAACTAACTGCATTGTACGTAGCAACAAAAATTTCATATTTAGCAACATTGTACGTAGCAACAAATGTTGTTCATCCTGATGAAGATTGTGGTTCGGCTGAAAATAAAATAAAGAAGGCAATATATGTTGCCTAATAATCTGTGATCTACATTCCTTTTAAATAAAATAAAAAAGGCAATATATGTTGCCTAATAATCTGTGATATTTCATTCCTTTTATTACGCGGTCCCCATTCCTTAATTAAAGGGATTGACATCTTAATGCAAAAATTAATTAATCTTATTGTTTAATTTTAAAAAATCTTGACCGTTAAGATTACACAGATGAATGGCTGGGATAGGCCCTTAGGTTCTCACCCCAGGACATGGTTCTCACCCGAACCTTCTCCTATATATATATATATATATATATATATATATATATATTAGATTTGCCTATGGGGCACATGCCTACGGCACGTCTTCAGAACGATACAACACACGAAAAGCACGATACAACACACGAAAAGTCCTGTAAACAGTAAAACAACAATTATGTAGTTCAAGTTTGAATAGTATGACATTGTGACAATAATTAGTTGTAAATAAAAGTCCATATTTTTATTAGTATATGTTGAAAAATAATTATAAAAGGGAGTTTAAAATCCAATTTCTTAGAACTTTAAGGGTGGAAAATAATAAAATTTAACTGCTGAAGATGTATTTGCTATTTTCAATATAACATGTGCAATAAAAAAAAGCATAATTTTACAAACCTGAAATCTTAAAATCTGAATTTCTAAGTAAATAAAAAAAGATTGGGAGAGAGAGATAGAGGGAGAGAGAGAGAGAAAGAGAAAAATATGAAAAAGTGAAGAGAGGAGAGATCAAGTAATAAAGTAATAAGTTTTTTAGTGTTTTGTTTTTGGTGGTGGTGGGGGGGGGGGGGGGGGGGGGGATTTGGTTTTGGGGTGTGAAATTTTGGGTAAAAAAATGTGTTTTGTGAAGTTGAATTTAGGTCCGGGGAGGGGGGGTGGGAAATTTGGTTCTGGGGTTTGAAATTTTGGGTTAAAAAATGTGTTTTGTGAAGTTGAATCTGGGTTTTTAATTTTGGGGGATTAAAGGTGAGTCACTTAATAGCTTTCTTTATGTTTTATCATATATATATAAACGCTCCATTGAAAACAGGTCTAGTTTTACGGGTTAGAAAACAGCGATCTGAGCCATTGTATCACTCTTGATCGTGATCAAAGGCTCAGATCGAGCCCGCCCATCACTTAAGTCACTTAAGTGGCGTAGGGTTAATTTGGGAATTTCGTCCCAAATAACTCTTCGCCTCATTCGCTCTAAAAACATAGGACGTTGTTTTTATAACCTAGGTCGTTGTTTGGAACAATCGCCTAGGTTATAAAAATTGAGAACATAGGCCGTTATTTGGAATAACGACCTTCTATAACCTAGGCCGTTTGTAATACCCCGTATTTCTGAAATATATATATGATTTGAAAAATTATATATAAAAAAAGAATTTGAGACTTGTCCTATAGAAATACTCTATAGGAGGGATTTATATAAAAATGTTTGGATTTGAAATGAAAGGGATTCATTAGAATCCGGATTTGTTTGAAGATGATGGGGCCCACGGTAATGGAGTACGCAGCAAAAGGTAAGTTGCTTGTATGCTTTGAATTCTTCCAAGTTTGTAGTGTTGACGTGGCACCTAGGGGGGACCACTCCTAGTGTGTGCACGGGATGGAAGAACAAAGAGTGTGAAAAATGTCCCATATCGAAAGATTTCACATGATAAAATATTAATAAATAGTATTAGCCAAGGATCAAGAGTCACCAATTCGGTTAACCACCTTTTGAGAGGCAGCCTGTGGTGGGCAGTTGTACTACATAGTATCTAATTTGTCTTATAAATTGTATAAATTGTCCGAGCTCGGGGCAGGGATGTTACAAATGGTATCAGAGCCGACTTTCGACACCGAGTGTAGGAGAGCAGTGAGTTATGAGCTCCAGAATGATCGACGGAGTGAGACAATCCCCAGAATTCGAATTCTGGGACGATGGATAGAGATCCGCTCACAGATGCTCCACATCGGCTAGAAAGTTCTGAAATATATATATGATTTGAAAAATTATATAAAAAAAAAGAATTTGAGACTTGTCCTATAGAAATACTCTATAGGAGGGATTTATATAAAAATGTTTGGATTTGAAATGAAAGGGATTCATTAGAATCCGGATTTGTGTGAAGATGATGGGGCCCACGGTAATGGAGTACACAGCAAAAGGTAAGTTGCTTGTATGTTTTGAATTCTTCCAAGTTTGTAGTGTTGACGTGGCACCTAGGGGGGACCACTCCTAGTGTGTGCACGGGATGGAAGAACAAAGAGTGTGAAAAATGTCCCATATCGAAAGATTTCACATGATAAAATATTAATAAATAGTATTAGCCAAGGATCAAGAGTCACCAATTCGGTTAACCACCTTTTGAGAGGCAGTCTGTGGTGGGCAGTTGTACTACATAGTATCTAATTTGTCTTATAAATTGTATAAATTGTTCGAGCTCGAGGCAGGGGTGTTACACCGTTGTTCCCAACAACAGCCTAGACTATAAAGTTTTATAGCCTAGGTTATATGAAACAACGAAATTTTATAATTTAGGCCGTTGTTAGGAACAACGACCTAGGTTATAAAAAGCCGTTGTTCCCAACAAAACGGCTTATGTTCTCAATTTTTTGAACCTAGGGTGAAAACAACGATCTAGGTTCATTCAAATTTTTAGAACGAATGCAAGCGAAGAGTTATTTGGGACGAAATTCTCAAATTAACCCTTCGCCACTTAAGTGACTTAAGTGATGGGTGGCAACGATCTGAGCCTTTGATCACGATCAAGAGTGATCCAATGGCTCAAATCGTTATTTATTTCTCAAATTAACCATCCGCCACTTAAGTGACTTAAGTGATGGGCGGCAATGATCTGAGCCTTTGATCACGATCAAGAGTGATCCAATGGCTCAAATCGTTATTTTTTAACTTGTGAAAACTAGACCCGTTTTCAATGGAGCATTCCTTATATATATATATATATATATATATATATATATATATATATATAAGTGAACTAAACTTGCCGTTCCCAACAGCGAGTCTAGTGTAAATGTCTGTGCCGTTGGGAACAGCGAGTCTTCCCCCCAAAAAATTTAATAAACATCTGGTTCAAATGTTCTCACCGTTGGGAACAGCGAGTCTTCATTGAAAAATTTGAACTAAACTCGCCGTTGGGAACAGCGAGTTTCTATAATAAAAAAACTACAATCGCCATGTTCCAATGGCGAGCAGCATGAAACAACTAAACTTGCCGTTGGGAATGGCGAGTTTAGTTGTTGAGTCTGCAAGCGCAAATACTTAGGCAACTGTTCGTTTTCTGCAAATATTTTTGAAAAGTGGCATAGAAAAAGAAAATCCTTTATAATTATACTTATAGGTCAAATATGAAAAATGTTAAATATATTACCTTTTTCTTTTTTTATACTATTTTTTGTAATATTTACACACTACTAAACTGAAGAAGATGGAGCATATGTCAAATATTTTACATTAATGGTTCGTGAACGTTACTTTCTTAAGTCTGTGAGTGTGAAATTAGTACCAGAGTTCTTAAGTCAATGAGTGAAAAATTAGTACCAGAGTAGTAAAAATAAAATAGTACGATTAACACTACTTCTCGAAAAAATGTTCGAATTGATTAACTTTTTTTATTTTTAATAAATGGATAAAGTCAAACGATTTCGGCAATGAAATATATATATATAAATATAAACGAAACGTACAATGAAATAATATACAGACTGACTTTACAAGCTGTAAAATCGGGATAAAAGAATATGAAGTATAGTGAAAAATAAACACATAAAGAGTTACAACAGATAATGAATATAGACCCAACCATTACAACCAGGAACAGACTCGGGGAGGAAGGAGAGACTCCGTGCTGCAGCGATGGAGGCAGCAAATCCCAGAACTCAAGAGGTTTGGACTCAGTAGCGAGAAGCAGGAAAAAAAAACCACTAGCTGAAAAACAGAGAAGAACATCACCAGAGCTGGACAAGGAAGTGCAAGCCTAAAGAACCTACAAAGCAATTGAATTTTTTCCCAAACTGTCCCATTTTTTGAAAGTTTTTTCCAAACTGCCCTACTTTTTTTTAAATCCCAAACTGTCTCACTCGGTTTTCGAAAAACCGAGTTTGGCTAAAACCAACTTGGTTTTTCGAAAACAGGGTGTTAGTCTTAACACTCACTTTTCGAAAAACCGAGTTGGTTTTAACCAAACTCGGTTTTTCGAAAACCGAGTGTCGATTGGGGGTGATTTAAGTGGAGATCTAGTTTCGACACTTCTCCACTTTAATTTTCTCACTATCTTCTCCACTTCTTCTCCTCCAAAACCCCCAACGAATCCTTATTTTTTTGTCGATTTACCCATTAAATTGGTCGGCAAATCCGAAAGAAACTCTCATCTTTCATCTCCTTTTGATTTTCCCCCTCTCTCATCTACAAATTTCAACCTTTGTTTCCCTAAACCCCAATATCCTAGATTTTGTTGATTTTCGACTTTGGAGGTAAAGATTGCGGTTGTAAGAGCTGGTAGGACCTCGTAATCACTATCTATCTTTTGAATCTCCTAATCGAACGGTATATTTCTCAAGCTTTTGCTATTTTAATTTTGTGTTAATTTTGGAGGAGTTTTGTTAATTTTGAAGGAGCTTTGTTAATTTGAACAGTTAAGTTAACTTTATGTGAATTTTAGTTTCAGTTTTAGTGAACTTTTGAAAATGAAAAAAACTAGTAGCAAAATTACAATGTAGGTTATATGTATAGGTTATATATTTTGGAGTAGTTAATAACAATTTTTTTAAGTTTTAGTGATTTTTCTTTTATTAGTAAATGGCACGAACAATGGGGAACGTGGAGGAAGGAGAGAGTATTAGACCTCCTCATGGCGATGGACCATGTACTTCTTTTGGGCCACATCCTCGCCGTAGACGTGGACGTGGTCGTGGTCGTGGTCGTGGTCGTACCGAGGGTACTAATGTAAGTTAAAAATTATTTATATTCGATTAGTTTGATTATCATACAATAAAATAAAATTTTGGTCTATTAATGTAAATGTTATTGTTATGTAGGTTCCAACCAATCCAAATAAGGTGAGCACTTCTTCTTCAGTCCCTTCATCATCTTATATTCTTTCTGGAGGCCCAGGTCCCCTCGACCCTTCACTCCTCACTCTTCAACCGATGCATAGTTCGAAGGATGTGTGGAACGGTGAGTCTAAGGAGTATGCATTCAGGGCGGGTCATCCACTACCTATGCACCCACTGATTCACGAGATTCTAAGATATTGTGGGTTATACAGTTTTGCTATGGTAAGCTCCATTAAGTGTGATCGTCCTCTTCTTACCGCACTTCTTGAGAGATGACGGCCTGAGACACACAGCTTTCACCTGCCAGTTGAGGAGATGACAGTAACTTTACAGGATGTCTCCATAATCACCGGTCTTCTAGTCGATGGGCAGGAGAGGACCAGTACAATGGACTTCGATCCGGTATATATAGTGAAGCAGTACCTAGGTGTCGAAGTTGAGATCAGTGCAATTAGTGGTAAATTTTGTAGCGCCCCGAATTTCTAATATGATATCTTAGAAAATACGTGGCACAATCCCAGCATCAACTTCAATGTAATAGTACACATAGCCCAAAAACACAAATAATTTTATTCCAAACTTTTATTACATCAATCTTTACTACACAGCGGAAATACAAAACACCTTGAATTACAACTTTCTTTTTACAACACTTCTTTTTACAAAGTTTTACACAAAAGCTCAATTATCTCAAAACTATCTCAAGCATCCCAGCCTCCAAACTCTAAGCAACAACCTGTAACACCTGAGGCTAGAGATGATCCCTAACCCCCAAACCTAAAGGGGTCAGCCATAAATGGTGTGAGTGACATAAACCAGCAACATCATAAATAAATAATAAGCATGGATTCTTAAACAACATGTACTGAACGAGAATAACGTATACTAAACATGTATTGTGAAGTAAGAAATGACAGGAAAACATGAAAACATCAAGTGTAGCTTAACCAAGTGGTAGAAGCAGAAAAAACAGGAAAACACATGCATAAAACCAAGCCAAGAAAACACAATTTCTATATGCTGACTCTCTAATGCGTACTTGTCGGAGTCTATGCATCCCATTCTACATAGGTCCGGTGCAAGCCCTTAACGTCTTCATGTAATTGGGTGCAACAAAAGAAAAAGGTACAAGTAGTTATAGATCAAACTATTCAACACCGCAGTTCGTATACTCGGCTATCAATCCCGGTTATCAGTCGCTCTCAACACCGCAGATCGGATACCCGGTTATTAATCACTCTCAGAGATTCTCAACACCGCAGAGTATACCCAACCCCAGAGATCAATGACTCTCAATACCGCAGAATATACCCGACTATCAATCACTCTCAATACCACAGATCGGATACCCAGTTATCAGTCACTCTCAACACCGCAGATCGGATACCCGGTTATCAATCACTCTCAGTGATTCTCAACACCGCAGAGTATACCCAACCCCGGAGATCAAAGGCTCTCAACACCGCAGAATATACCCGCCTATCAATCACTCTCAATACCACAGATCGGATACCCAGTTATCAGTCACTCTCAATACCGCAGATCGGATACCCGGTTATCAATCACTCTCAGTGATTCTCAACACCGCAGAGTATACCCAACCCCGGAGATCAATGACTCTCAACACCGCAAAATATACCCGCCTATCAATCACTCTCAATACCACAGATCGGATACCCGGTTATCAGTCACTCTCAACACCGCAGATCGGATACCCGGTTATCAATCACTCTCAGTGATTCTCAACACCGCAGAGTATACCCAACCCCGAAGATCAATGACTCTCAACACCGCAGAATATACCCGCCTATCAATCACTCTCAATACCACATATCGGATACCCGGTTATCAGTCACTCTCAACATCGCAGATCGGATACCCGGTTATCAATCACTCTCAGTAATTCTCAACACCGCAGCGTATACCCAACCCCGGAGATCAATGACTCTCAACACCGCAGAATATACCCGCCTATCAATCACTCTCAATACCACAGATCGGATACCAGGTTATCAGTCACTCTCAACACCACAGATCGGATACCCGGTTATCAATCACTCTCAGTGATTCTCAACACCGCAGAGTATACCCAACCCCGGAGATCAATGACTCTCAACACCGCAGAATATACCCGACCCCAAAGGTTAATAACTTGAAAGAACATTCATAGATATAAGAATACATCAGTACCAGTCGACTAATACGAAAGTAAGTCGACAGTCCAGAAGGGAAGATTCCATGATTTTAAGAAAATAAACTAAGTGTTATAAGTTGACTTATAAAAGTCATAAGTCGACTTACCAGAGAATATAAGTTGACTTATAAAAGTCATATGTCGACTTACCAGAGAATATAAGTTGACTTATAAAAGTCATAAGTCGACTTACCAGAGAATATAAGTTGACTTATAAAAATCATAAGTCGACTTACCAGAGAATATAAGTTGACTTATAAAAATCATAAGTCGACTTACCAGAGAATATAAGTCGACTTAAAAAGTCATAAGTCGACTTACCAGAGAGAAATTCCAGAAATCTTTTAAGAAAATATTCTAAGTGTTATAAGTCGACTTGCAAAAGTCATAAGTCGACTTACCAGAGAAAAATCTACGATAACTTTGAAAAATAAATTCTAAGTGTACCAGTCGACTGAAAAGGGTCTAAGTCGACTGTCCAGAAGGGATTTTCAAGGAAACTAAAGATCATAGTAGCCTGGTCGTACCAGTCGACTGAAAGGTCATGCAAGTCGACTGTCGGCCTATAGACTGCATAGTTTTGGTTGTGCACAATCAACCGATACACAGATTTACTTTACAAAATGAAATCTCTAAAAAGTATATTTTTGATATGATCAAATACAACTTATAGGATATACAAGGATCCATATAAACCAATCAAAAACCACTTGAATTGATAAAAATAACTTTTTGATGAACTTCTTCAAAATAAAACATAAATTGTGTATATAATCAAAATATGGTTTTCTTAAAATAATTTACTGATCGCTGAAATAGTTCGTATTCAGATCAAAACCATTTGATTATCAAAACTCAATAACAATCCCAATTTGGGTGTATTTCCTCAATCTCAACTAAATTCTAAATTCTCCAATTTTCATGTCAAGATCTCTTGATTCATAACTCTTCCATTCAATTATCTCAAAAATCTGAATTTCTACCACAACTCTTAACCATAATCAAATTTGTAGTCACATACCACTAGGAGTTCACGAGATCCAATTTTTCATCCATCCATACATATACATATTCATCATCCAATCAATTTAAACATTCATATTGTTCTCATATGACGTACACAAATCAAAGAGAAACAAAAAAAAAACAACCAAATAATTATATCTACTCATCTACAACATACACAAACAAAATAAACAAAACAATGTCACTCACCTTAGGAATGAAGAGATCCAACAAGAAAGCCTCTCCTTTATGCTAGATCCAAAATCCTCCTCTTGATCCTCCCAAAATCACAAAATATAATGTTGTGCAGCAAATGACGGCTGCACACCCACATATATAGGCCGGAAATATTGATTTAGGGTTTTAGAAACGCATTTGCAAAATAGTCCTTCCAAGATATAACTTTACACATATATAGTTCTATTCTTGGAAACTCAATAAAACCATTTAAATTAGGATTTTAAAAGTAAAATATACTCATTAATCTCAACCGGTACTGTTCAAAACGTCCAGAAAATCATTTTGCATTTTAACCCCTAAAAATGACAAATTTGCAAAAAGGTCATTCTTTTCTCAAAATTTGCAAATAGATCCAATTAATTTCAGAAAAATATGGAAAAATAATAAATAAATCCCAAATATTAAATAATGATTTTACATAAAGAAAATTTGACTTTGAACTTCTCAAGAAAGTATTTGCACGTGTTTTGCACGTGTAAAAGATAAACTTTTAGAAAATATTTATTAAATCTCCAAAAAAAAATCATTTTAATTCATTTTCAAATATTTAAAATAATATTTGAAAATACGGGGTTCTACATCACTCCCTCCTTAGAAGAGTTCTGTCCTCAGAACTACTGCTAATGGGGTCCAAACAAACACACCAACAAGGAATGAAAACTCATGGATAGAAACATAATTTAAGAAAATACAATCACACCAAAGAATGCATTCCAACAAAAGAAATACATCATACAGAAGAAACACAATTATGCAAAGAATTCAGAAAATTGACGTTCCGCTGCGCAACTCTGATAACTTGCCATCGGAAGCCACGCCGCAACAACCTCTGAACTCCTGCATCCAACTCTGACCTTCTGCTTCATCCTTCCGAGAATCAGTGGCCACTTCCTCCTTAGAAAGGACATGACTAAGGATAGTCACCACAAGACCTTGTCTGGAAACACCTTAAGCTCCATACTTAAGACTAGCAACAAATGGACGACACAATTGCATGCAAGAAAACAGTATCAAATAAAACTTTGTTTTTATTCCATTAATCCAAATAAATCTTATTACATGAAGAAAAATACTCAATCTTCAATTATTCCCAAAATAAAAGTTTTACTTAATACAAAAGAATGAATTTCAAAAATTATTGCACACACGGATCACATTCCTGAGTTACCCGCATCCTCCTCTGTCAATGCGAACACTCGCCCCTGCCTCCTTGCCTTTCCCTGCACCATCTTTCTTCAGCTGCGGACAGTTTGGTTGAATATGCCCTTCACGACCACAATGAAAACAAGTCTGCTTCGCCAACTTCGGACACGCTAACCTGTAATGACCTGCCTCCTTGCAGTAGTAACAAGTCACTTTCTAAGTTGCAGGTGCCTTCTGCACTGGATCTCTGAACTTGCCCTGCTTCACTGGGAATTCCTTCCCATTCTGGTCATCTGCTGGCCTCTTTTTCTTGTTCCAGGTCTCTTGCTTCTCCTGGAACTGGTCCATGTCTTCCTCGATCATAGCTGCTCTCCTGACCAGCTTGTCGAACCTTCTGATGCCTAACGGGATCATTCTCGACCTCAAGTTTGGCCTCAAGCCCTGCTCAAACTTCTTAGCCTTCTTCGCCTCGTTAACGACCAACTCTGGTGCATACCTCGAAAGCTGAGCAAACTTGGTCTCATACTCCCGCACGATCATGCTACCCTGCTGAAGGTTTAGGAACTCTGTCGCCTTCTTCTCCTGAACATCTAGGGGAAAGAAGCGATCCCTGAATTCCTCCAGAAAGGCTTCCCAAGTCATCGGCTGGTCTCCCAAAGTCCTCTTCAGCAACTCCCACCAGACACCAGCATCCTTTTCCAGCTGCATCGTAGCCAACTTCACATTGCTGGTTGCCGAAGTCTCCGATACCTCGAAGATTGTCTCCATCCTTCTAATCCAATCGTCAGCTGCGGTTGGATCAGATTGCCCCTAGAAAACTGTCGGCCTCATCCTCTTAAAGGACTCGATCTGCTTGATAGGATCGGCGTTAACCAATCCCTGTCCAGCTCCAGGATTCTGCTGTTGGTTCTGATTCTGATTCTGCGCCAAATTAAATGCCATCAGCGCATTCAGAGTCTGATACACCTTGGCGAATTCAGCCTCAAGATCAATTCCAGTCCCTCGAGAACTACCAGATCCATCCTCATTGTTACCACCATTCCTGGGCCTGGGTGCAACCATTTTGAATACTGCAAAACGAGGGTAAAGTTAGAGCATCACACACATTTCACATTCAGAACCATACCCTATGGCGAAACCTCAACCATACCCCAAACCAAAACATCATGTTTCAGCTCTATGTAATACTCACACTCTAATGTCCACACCTAGGTACTCACTCTCTAGTGTCCACACCTAGGTTGGTTTTCATACTATGTCTATTATTACTATTGAAGCATGCTCTGATACCAATTCTGTAGCGCCCCAAATTTCTAATAAGATATCTTAGAAAATACGTGGCACAATCCCAGCATCAACTTCAATGTAATAGTACACATAGCCCAAAAACACAAATAATTTTATTCCAAACTTTTATTACATCAATCTTTACTACACAGCGGAAATACAAAACACATTGAATTACAACTTTCTTTTTACAACACTTCTTTTTACAAAGTTTTACACAAAAGCTCAATTATCTCAAAACTATCTCAAGCATCCCAGCCTCCAAACTCTAAGCAACAACCTGTAACACCTGAGGCTAGAGATGATCCCTAACCCCCAAACCTAAAGGGGTCAGCCATAAATGGTGTGAGTGACATAAACCAGCAACATCATAAATAAACAATAAGCATGGATTCTTAAACAATATGTACTGAACGAGAATAACGTATACTAAACATGTATTGTGAAGTAAGAAATGACAGGAAAATATGGAAACATCATGTGTAGCTTAACCAAGTGGTAGAAGCAGAAAAACAGGAAAACACATGCATAAAACCAAGCCAAGAAAACACAATTTCTATATGCTGACTCTCTAATGCGTACTTGTCGGAGTCTATGCATCCCATTCTACATAGGTCCGGTGCAAGCCCTTAACGTCTTCATGTAATTGGGTGCAACAGAAGAAAAAGGTACAAGTAGTTATAGATCAAACTATTCAACACCGCAGTTCATATACTCGGCTATCAATCTCGGTTATCAGTCGCTCTCAACACCGCAGATCGGATACCCGGTTATCAATCACTCTCAGTGATTCTCAACACCGCAGAGTATACCCAACCCCAGAGATCAATGACTCTCAATACCGCAGAATATACCCGACTATCAATCACTCTCAATACCACAGATCAGATACCCAGTTATCAGTCACTCTCAACACCGCAGATCGGATACCCGGTTATCAATCACTCTCAGTGATTCTCAACACCGCAGAGTATACCCAACCCCGGAGATCAATGACTCTCAACACCGCAGAATATACCCGCCTATCAATCACTCTCAATACCACAGATCATATACCCAGTTATCAGTCACTCTCAACACCGCAGATCGGATACCCGGTTATCAATCACTCTCAGTGATTCTCAACACCGCAGAGTATACCCAACCCCGGAGATCAATGACTCTCAACACCGCAAAATATACCCGCCTATCAATCACTCTCAATACCACAGATCGGATACCCGGTTATCAGTCACTCTCAACACCGCAGATCGGATACCCGATTATCAATCACTCTCAGTGATTCTCAACACCGTAGAGTATACCCAACCCCAGAGATCAATGACTCTCAACACCGCAGAATATACCCGACCCCAAAGGTCAATAACTTGAAAGAACATTCATAGATTTAAGAATACATCAGTACCAGTCGACTAATACGAAAGTAAGTCGACTGTCTAGATGGGAAGATTCCATGATTTTAAGAAAATAAACTAAGTGTTATAAGTTGACTTATAAAAGTCATAAGTCGACTTACCAGAGAATATAAGTTGACTTATAAAAGTCATAAGTCGACTTCCAAGAGAATATAAGTTAACTTATGAAAATCATAAGTCGACTTACCAGAGAATATAAGTTGACTTATAAAAATCATAAGTCTACTTACCAGAGAATATAAGTTGACTTATAAAAATCATAAGTCGACTTACCAGAGAATAAGTTGACTTATAAAAATCATAAGTCGACTTACCAGAGAATATATGTCGACTTAAAAAGTCATAAGTAGACTTACCAGAGAGAAATTCTAGAAATCTTTTAAGAAAATATTCTAAGTGTTATAAGTCGACTTGCAAAAGTCATAAGTCGACTTACCAGAGAAAAATCTACGATAACTTTGAAAAATAAATTCTAAGTGTACCAGTCGAGTGAAAAGGGTCTCAGTCGACTGTCCAGAAGGGATTTTCAAGGAAACTAAAGATATAGCAGCCGGGTCGTACCAGTCGACTGAAAGGTCATGCCAGTCGACTGTCGGCCTACAGACTGCATAGTTTTGGTTGTGCACAATCAACCGATACACAGATTTACTTAACAAAACGAAATCTCTAAAAAGTATATTTTTGATATGATCAAATACAACTTATAGGATATACAAGGATCCATATAAACCAATCAAAAACCACTTGAATTGATAAAAATAACTTTTTGATGAACTTCTTCAAAATAAAACATAAATTGTGCATATAATCAAAATAAGGTTTTCTTAAAATAATTTACTGATCGCTGAAATAGTTCGTATTCAGATCCAAACCATTTGATTATCAAAACTCAATAACAATCCCAATTTGGGTGTATTTCCTCAATCTCAACTAAATTCTAAATTCTCCAATTTTCATGTCAAGATCTCTTGATTCATAACTCTTCCATTCAATTATCTCAAAAATCTGAATTTTTACCACAACTCATAACCATAATCAAATTTGTAGTCACATACCACTAGGGTTTCACGAGATCCAATTTTTCATCCATCCATACATATACATATTCATCATCCAATCAATCTAAACATTCATATTGTTCTCATATGACATACACAAATCAAAGAGAAACAAAAAAAAAAACAACCAAACAATTATATCTACTCATCTACAACATACACAAACAAAATAAACAAAACAATGTCACTCACCTTAGGAATGAAGAGATCCAACAAGAAAGCCTCTCCTTTATGCTAGATCCAAAATCCTCCTCTTGATCCTCCCAAAATCACAAAATATAATGTTGTGCAGCGAATGACGGCTGCACACCCACTTATATAGGCCGGAAATAATGATTTAGGATTTTAGAAACGCATTTGCAAAATAGTCCTTCCAAGATATAACTTTACACATATATAGTTCTATTCTTGGAAACTCAATAAAACCATTTAAATTAGGATTTAAAAAGTAAAATATACTCATTAATCTCAACCGGTACTGTTCAAAACGTCCAGAAAATACATTTTGCATTTTAACCCCTGATGTGGCTAAAAATAGAGGTTCAATCGAGACCGTCCAAACTGGACACGAATCCCGAAGCACAGGGGTAAAACGGTAATTTTACCTACAGATGGGTCTGAAGCGGGTAATGGTTCTCCTCCCCAAAGAACCATTAACCCGCGAACAGATCCACCTCAACTGGGTGCGGGTTTCAACCCGCAACAAACCCGGTCCAGCAGGATAGAATTAGGGTTTCTGATTAATATTAATCAACAGCCCTGATTCATATCTATCCTTTCACTAGGGATTAGGGATTGTATTCCTTATCTATACACAGGAATTACATGCCTAATCTGTTCCCCAAGACGCCTATAAATACCCTCCATCCATCTCCATTAAGAGGTAATCAATCTTTCTCCAGTTTCTGCGCTCTTTCATAGTCTTCCTAGATTACTGTCTTGAGCGTCGGAGGGTGCGTCGCCGGAAACAACCCCGGTGTCTCGCAATTTTTGCAGGTCTACGGCGGGAACAACGATCAAAGCCCGACGGAACAGGTACACAGGTTTACTATTCAGTTTCCCTAAGAATCCACAAATACTATCTGTTTGCCCCCACACCAAATTTAGCGGCAAGAGATTGGCGCCGTCTGTGGGAAACTAACGAATAGAAACCTCTCCTCTTCCCGGTGAACAGATCTTCTCCAGCCATGCCTCCTAGGAAAGTCAGATCAATAGGGTCTAACAGAGGGCCCAACCCCGATCAGCAGTAAGAAGTTCCCATCCAGCCTACCCAACAGCAGGGACAGCTTCCTCCTCAAGCAGAGGACCCACTCCAACAGGACCTTCCTCCTCCAAATCAGCCACCTCCAAAAGGCCATAACCCTCAAAAATAGCCTCTTCACCAAGAACACGTCTCCATCCACAACGCCTCTACGGACTCTATGGCCTCCCATCATCCCCGAGCCTCTGGTCGCCATAATACCGCCCTCAATCACCAGAAAGATGATGACCTCCACCGCCATCTGGATGAAAAGCAGGCCCGAGAGGGAACCTCCCGCCAACACCGTCCGGATGAGCGATCCCCTCGCCACCGGGAATATAGGTCACCTAACCGAAGGGGTCAGAAAGAATCCCCCATGCACTACCGAAGAAGGCCGCACTCCCTTGCAGGTCGGCAACAGCCCAGGAATAATGAGGCACCCATCACGCGTGCCGAGTTCCAGCAGTTCCAAGCGATCGTCCTACAAGCTCTCAATCTCCGTCCCAACATCAACGCTCCCAAGGTTCCATCTCCTCCCCCGGTCCGAAGCCCTTGCCGATGGTCCCCCTCTCCTCGTCCTGCTCCTAGCAACTCCCGGCGTACCCCAAGTCCTCGTCGCTCCCGAAGCTACCATCGCCGTAGCCCTCGCTCTCCCTCATACGAAGACGAGTCTAGAAGCTCGGCTGATTACCGTCGGAGGGATGACACCATGTATCGCCGTCTTCATGAAGTAGAGAGGCGCCTGGGTCAGATAGACCGAGAAGAGGAGCTTAGGGGGAGGACCCTACGTCCTAGCCGACCCCCTTTCTCCCGAACCATAGTGGATGCACCTGTGCCGTTCGGTTTCAAACCTCCCCAGTTCGAGACTTACACCGGGGAGACCGACCCCGTTGATCACATCGAAAGCTTTAAGACCTTGATGCTCCTCCATCAAGCTTCCGATGCCCTCCTCTGCAAAACCTTCCCCGCAACTCTCAAGGGCCCAGCTCGAGAATGGTACTCTCGCCTTGCCCCTTCCTCAATATTCTCCTTCGAGCAGTTCGAGACCCTTTTCGTCACCCATTTCGTAAGCAGCCGTAGAGCTGAGAAGACCAGCATCTCACTATTGCACCTCCAACAGAAGAAGGGGGAGAAATTGAGAGACTATGTGAAGAGGTTCACAGCAGAAGCCAGGTCCATAGCATCCCTCGACCAGTCGGTCGTTGCGGCAGCATTTCAATCTAATGTCCTCAATTCCAATCTCCGCTCCTCCCTCGCCAAGAAGCCTCCACAGAACTTTTCCGACCTCCTCCTTCGCAGTGAAAAGTACATCCGGGCCGAAGAGGCCGAGCATCGACCCAACTGGGAGGGGTCTTCCTCCGGGTTGAAGAGAAAGGGAACAGAAGAGGAAGGAGTGAAGAAGCTCCAGAAGGATAATGCCGGCCAGCGCCGACCTCCCCCCAGATTCGAGAAGTTCACTCCCCTCACCACTAATGTCTCAACCATTCTCATGGAAGTCGAAAAGGAAGGGATAATACCTCCTGCTCCGAGGATGAATACCCCCGCCAAGAGGAGAGACAAAGAAAAATGGTGCCGTTATCACCGGGACCACGGGCATGACACCAACGATTGTCGCACCTTAAAGAACGAGATAGAAGCCCTTATCCAGAGGGGGTAGCTGACCAGGTTTGTAAGAAAGGACCGAGCCGAACTTCCTCCCCCGCCTCGGGGGGCTAACAAGCGTCCGGAACGAGAAGAGACGCCTGACTTTAAGGAAGAGCGAGTTCTCCACCTCATTCATGGGGCCCAATGGGGGGCTCCTCGAACTCCTCTCGGAAGGCATTTATAAGAGAAGTCAACTCGGTCCGAACCACCCCTCCTCCCAAAGGCCTCGGAGTGCCTGTCACATTCTCCGATGAAGATCTCGAAGGAGTTCGCACCCCACATTGTGACGCGCTCGTCATTAGCCTTCACATGGCAAATTTCAAAGTGGAGAGGATCCTAGTGGATAATGGCAGCTCTGTAAACATCCTCTTCCTCGCCGCTTTCAAAGGCTTAAAGCTCTCCCGAGATAGACTCAAGCCCGCCGGTTACACGCTCCATGGGTTCACGGGAGTACCAGTGACTATTGAAGGGGTGATTACCCTCGACGTAACCGCTGGCAAAACTCCTACTACCCAAACGGAGTCGATGGACTTCATGTTCGTAGATGTCCCAGCAGCCTACAATGTCATTTTGGGTCGGCCCGGCCTGGCCGCCCTTGAAGCCGTCCCTTCTGCCTACCATCTCAAAATGAAATTTCCCACTCGGGCCAGAGTAGGGAAAGTAAGAGGCAATCAGGAGCAGGCCCGCAAGTGCTATATGACCTCTATCCTCGGACCCGTCCTCTCCTTAGAAACTCTGGAAATCCCCCAAGATGTTGCTCGACCAACGTCCGAGCCGGTGGATGAATTAGAGGAAGTGCTCTTCTCTGAGCAGGAGCCGGCCCGCAAGTTCTTTGTTAGCAAGACCCTCCCGTCCGCCCTATACTCCGACATTGTACAATGCATCCGAAAGAACCAAGACCTCTTCGCTTGGTCAACTGTAGATATGCCCGGTATCTCCGAAGAGCTCTTAGTCCACCGCCTAAGCGTTGATCCGGGGTCCAAACCGGTTCAGCAGAAGAGGCGCAAGTTCGCCCCCGAGCGACAGCTCGCTATTAAAGAGGAGGTAGACAAGCTCTTGAAGGCCCGGTTCATACAGGAGGTGAACTATCCTGAGTGGTTATCGAATGTCGTAAAGGTGAAGAAGTCCAATGGGACTTGGAGGATTTGTATTGATTTCACCGACCTCAACAAAGCTTGCCCCAAGGACCCATTCCCTCTTCCGAGCATTGACACCCTGATCGATGCAACTTCGGGACATGAGCTCCTCAGCTTCATGGACGCCTTTTCAGGCTACAATCAGATCCGGATGTTTCCCCCGGATATCCCGAAGATGTCGTTTGTGACCGACCAAGGCCTCTATTGCTACAGAGTCATGCCGTTCGGCCTCAAGAATGTAGGTGCAACATACCAACGCCTCGTCAACAAGGTTTTCCAGGCCCAGATCGGACGGAACATGGAAGTGTACGTTGACGACATGCTTGTGAAAAGCATCCGAGGTGTTGATCATGTGACCGACCTCCAAGAAGCATTTGACGTTTTGAGAAAGCACAACATGAGACTCAACCCGAACAAGTGTGCGTTCGGCGTCTCATCAGGGAAGTTCCTCGGCTTCATGGTTAGCCAACGAGGAATTGAAGCAAACCCGGAGAAGATCAAGGCCATATTAGACATGGCCCCTCCTAGAAATGTTAAAGAAGTTCAGAGATTAACAGGCCGCCTCGCCGCCATAGGGTGCTTTCTCTCAAAGTCCGGGAAAAAATGCTTCCCCTTCTTCAAGGCCCTCAGGGGGGCTAAAGGATTCGAATGGGGGCAGCAGCAACAGGAGTCCTTTGACCAGCTCAAGGCTTACCTCGTCAATCCCCCTCTCCTCAGCAAACCGATCCCTGGTGAACCCCTCTACCTCTACCTGGCAGCCTCCGAGCAGACCCTTAGTGCGGTTTTAGTGAGGGAAGAAGACCGGGCACAGAAGCCCATCTACTATGTCAGCAAGGTGCTTCGGGATGCTGAGCTCCGATACCCGAAGATTGAAAAGATGGCTTATGCCCTGGTAATGGCCGCGAGAAAGCTTCGCCCGTACTTTCAGTCCCATTCGGTGGTCGTTCTTACCGACCAGCCGCTGAAGCAGATCCTCCACAAGCCCGAGACTTCGGGTCGCCTAATGAAATGGTCTATCGAGCTGAGCCAGCACGATATAACTTATCAGCCTCGGACCGCGATCAAGGCTCAGGCATAGTTGAGAGTGCTATCCCCGAGTCTAGCCCAACGGTGAAGGGACCACCTGTCTGGTCGGTTTATGTTGACGGATCCTCTTGCAGTGAGGGAAGCGGGGCAGGGGTCATCCTGGCAGGCCCAGATGACTTTATCCTCAAATACTCCCTCCGTATAAACTTCAAAGCCTCGAACAACGAAGCTGAATACGAGGCATTAATAGCCGGCCTTGGAATGGCCCGAAATGCAAGGGCGCAACGCCTCCGAATCTTTAGCGACTCCCAGCTAGTCGTCAATCAGGTCCTCGGCGAATATGAAGCACGTGATGACAGGATGGTTAAATACTTGGCTAAAGTCAAAAGTCTCATGGCACTGTTCGAAGAGGCCCTCATCCAAAGGATCCCCCGAGAAGAAAATGCTCAGGCCGACGCCCTATCCAAATTAGCCTCCTCTTCCCTTCAAGGCCTCGAACAGACTGTTTTGATAGAAGTCCTCCTGAAGCCGAGCATAGAGGACGATACACTTGACTCCGTTGAAACATTGCCTGTCCTCCTCAAAGACAATTGGATGAAACCCCTCGTCGAATTTTTAAGGGACGGACTCCTTCCCGAGGATCCGAAGGAAGCACGAAGAATGAGAACCCGAGCCGAGCGCTACACACTAATCGGAGGCATCCTATATAAACGCTCTTTCACCCAGGTGGACGGTCGGCCCTACCTGAGGTGCCTCTCCCCCGGGCAAGCAGACTACGCCCTGCAAGAACTTCATGAGGGCATCGGCGGGGCCCATTCTGGCTCCAGATCCCTGGCGCGCAAAGTGTTGAACTATGGGTATTTCTGGCCCACTCTCCTACGGGACGCCGAACGACACGTTCGGCAATACAGCTCCTGTCAGAAGCACTCCGACATCCGACGCCTTCCACAAGCACCACTCACTTCCCTATCAAGTCCGATCCCCTTCGCAATGTGGGGGATGGATTTACTAGGGCCGTTTCCGCCTGCCCGGACAGCTCAAGTTCCTAGTCGTGGTAGTCGACTATTTCTCAAAATGGATAGAGGCCGAGCCCCTGGCCACGATTACCGAGAACAAGGTTGTTCAATTTTTCTGGAAGAGCGTGATCTGCCGATTCGGCGTCCCCAGGGTCCTAATTACGGACAACGGAACGCAATTCACGGGGGCTACCTTCCGAGCTTTATGTGAAGACCTCGCCATACAACACCGGTTCTCCTCCGTCTTCCATCCTCAGTCGAATGGCCAGGCCGAGAATGCCAACCGACAGATCCTTTCAGGCATTAAGAAGAGGTTAGACAAGTGTTCCAAAGGCTTGTGGGTCGATCAGCTGCCCAACGTGCTCTGGAATTACCGCACCACGAAGCGGACCCCAACAGGCGAGAGCCCATTCAATCTCACCTACGGGTCCGAGGCCATCATCCCCCTAGAAGTTGGGTTACCCTCTCCTTGTCTGATAGCTTATGAAGAAGAGCAGAACGCTGGGGAGCTCAGAGCAAGTCTAGATCTGATAGACGAAATCCGAGAGAGAGCTGCCATACGCCAGCAAACTTACCGAAGAAGGATCGAGCTAGCATACAACAAAAGAGTCCGCCCAACGGACCTCAAAGAAGGGGACCTGGTCCTCCGAAAGTTGGCCATCTCGTTCCCTAGTCAGAAAAGCAAATTGGCCCCGAACTGGGAGGGACCTTACAAGATTTCTAAAGAAATCTGCCCCGGCACATACAGACTAGAAGATCTCGAAGGTAGGGAGATTCCCAGGACTTAGAATGCCGACCATCTCTTAAAATACCAAGAGAGAGCAACAACGCCTCTCTAAGTAATTCGAGATGTCGAACCGTTCCTTTCCTGTTACTTGTAGTAATTTTCTTTTATTTTTTCTTGTAATAACGGCTAGCAACTTTAGAAGCAGCCGATCATTGGATATTAATAAATATAGTTTTTTCATATTTTTGCTAGTGTTACATCTCTCTGCTTTTAACTCTTCAATCTAACAATGGTTCGGAGTCCAACACTCGGCTCGACTTTACTTCTCCGGCTCGTCCATAGGCGAGCCCGAAGTAGATCGCCGTTCGGAATTGCTCCCACAGCCGTTGAATGGTTCGGAGTCCAACACTTGGCTCGATTCTACTTTGCAAGTTCGCTCCTAAGCGAGCTAGAAGTAGTTCGCCATTCGGAATTGCTCCCACAACCCTTGAACTAATCTAACGATGGTTCGGAGTCCAACACTCGGCTCGACTTTACTTCCTCGGATCGTCCATAGGCGAGCCCGAAGTAGATCGCTGTTCGGAATTGCTCCCACAGCCGTTGAATGGTTCGGAGTCCAACACTTGGCTCGATTCTACTTCGCAAATTCGCTCCTAAGCGAGCTAGAAGTAGTTCGCCATTCGGAATTGCTCCCATAACCCTTGAACTAATCTAACGATGGTTCGGAGTCCAACACTCGGCTCGACTTTACTTCCCTGGCTCGTCCATAGGCGAGCACGAAGTAGATCGCCGTTCGGAATTGCTCCCACAGCCGTTGAATGGTTCGGAGTCCAACACTTGGCTCGATTCTACTTCGCAAGTTCGCTCCTAAGCGAGCTAGAAGTAGTTCGCCATTCGGAATTGCTCCCACAACCCTTGAACTAATCTAACGATGGTTCGGAGTCCAACACTCGGCTCGACTTTACTTCCCCGGTTCGTCCATAAGCGAGCCCGAAGTAGATCGCCGTTCGGAATTGCTCCCACAGCCGTTGAATGGTTCGAAGTCCAACACTTGGCTCGATTCTACTTCGCGAATTCGCCCCTAAGCGAGCTAGAAGTAGTTCGCCATTCGGAATTGCTCCCACAGCCATCAAACTAACCTAACGATGGTCGGGGTCCTATGGCTCGACTTTACTTCACCGGCTCGTCCCCAAGCGGGCCGGAGGTAGATGGCCATTCCGAACTTCCCCCACGACCATCAAGCCGAGCGGACGAGGTACCGACCCTCGTATATGGCGAAAAAATCTTCCGGGGCGAAACCACCGTCAGATCGTATCAAAATGTGTGCTAGAGTGTGATGAACGGATCTGATTAAGCCACGTATCCACAAAACAACAAGATAACGTTTTCTTGGGAACTGGACCCGTCTTAAGATTCGTGCCACCATCCAACGGCTCTGATCACCTCACTTCGCTCGGCCCCAAACACCGAGCGACAGGCAACCAGAACCAACCTTCGGCAAAAGCCACTCCGGTTACCGAGCTACGAAAGCGCAGCCGACCCGTGCCGAGCAAGTATCTAGCCGAGCCTCGAAAGAAAGTTTGAGTTAAGGTTTAGGGGACTTTCCCCTCGGTTCCGGACTTGGGTCATCACCTCATCCACCATGATCTCCCCTGACCCTGACACCCACATCGGAGCCGTCAGAGTCAGGAGAAGATCATGGTGGAAGAGCGACCACCCGTCCTCCCGAAGCGACCTCCCCCAAGGTTCCGGACTTCGGTCACCACCTCTTCTACCATGATCTCCCCCGATCCTGACCCCCACATCGGAGCCGTCAGAATCGGGAGAAGATCACGGTTGAAGAACGGAAACCCATCCTCCCGAAGAGCCTTTCCCTTGGGTCCGGACTACGGTCGCCAACTCTTCTGCCTTGTCCTCCCCCGCCCCTGACACCCACATCGTTACCGTCAGGAACGGGACAAGAACAAGGCAGAAGGGTGACCACCCCTCCGAACCTCTCGAGATCAAAATTTTTCAAGGTTGGCATCCGCCCAAGGGCAGACACCATCGATGCCACTAAAGCTCAAGACTGCAATGACTAAAACTACAAGGGGGGTGTGGTACTTATAGCCTTCCCCCAAGAGACTGTCATTATGACCCTCGGGAGTCCAACAGTTGCGCCTAGGAAGCTGAAGCGCCGCGTATTAATTAAAGGGCACCACTCTCAACGCCCTTGGGAAGGTGGAACGCCCCCACGGATCCCGGAGCACCATTAATGCTGTTAGGGAACTGGTCCCATCTTTTCAGAACGACGCTCGGACGGCCAAGGGCCCGCACTCCTAATCAGGCCGCGTGGCCGCAGCTTCGAAACAGCTGTACCTTAGCCGCCGCACCGAGCCGCACCTGAAGGCGCCGAGCAAGATTCAGAACTGCGGAAAAAGTGTGAGTTTCGAGGCCCAGATGCTCGATGAAGCAAACACTCGCCTCGCGGTTCATTTCAAGCCTACCCTAGCTAGCGCGATTACAACACAACAAGAAGCCAGCAAAGGACAGTTCGGATAAATCAACTCCAATTTTATTAATATAACTTGGATAAATTTACAAAAAGATTACAACAAAACACAGTTCGGAAGTCCGAAGACAAGACACGACCCGTTTACTGCCTCCGCGGAAGGGGGACGCTCCGGTTCAGCGACACCTTGGGTCGGCGCTTCTTGACCTCCGAGCTCGTCTCTAGACCGACAAATCGAGACGCCCCCTCGCCGCTGACCCTGACAGTCGCTCCAACCGAAGCATCACTTGAAGACACCGCTACCCCACTTTGGGCATCGGCTGCTGTCCTACCTATGATGGGGGTTCGACTCGCGGCTTGATAGAACGTAATCCCTCGCTCAATCTCTTCGCGAGTGCACGAGGTGCTCCGGACATTAGCCCTCACCGGCTGAGGCTTGAGCCGAGCAACCTCTTCCTCCAGTTCGACGATCCGGTCCTTCAGCGTGTCGTCCTTCACAATCACTTTGAATCAAGGAAGTTTCGCCGAACCAGGATACTCGGAGCTGTCGGATATAATGCGGTGCAAGTGGGTCACCTCGATGCTCTTGTCAACCGTCACCCTTTGCAACTGTTCTACCTTCCTTGCGAAGTCATCTCGTTCGGCCGAAACCCGAACCAACTCTTCCTCCTTCGCAGATAGTTCGGCCTCGACTATCCGCAGATGGTGCAGCTCGACCAACAGCTCACTGTTCCTCTTCTCTACATTGTAAAGTATTCTCCTCGTCAGATGAACCTCGCCCTCGAGACGATCCTCCCGGGACTGCTGAAATAGCTCTGCGCGGCGCCGAGCCGCCGCGGTGATAAGAGTATGCTCGGCAATCTGAAATGAAAAAGGGACAACATTGAAGTACTATATGGCCGAACCAAACACTTAGACAGAAGTCCAAATTCAAAACGCAACACTTTTCATTCATCAAAAGCGGTGGCCAGTCCGCAAAAGGCATTACACTGTTTGAAAGGAAAAACAAACAAAAAACTACCAAAAAAATTTACGAGGGGATCAGGGGTCCACCTGCGTCGCCGCTTCGACCACGGGCGCGTCGACAAATGGCCCCTCGATCCTCCCCTCGACCTGGGCGTTCGCCACAGGTGGGTCGGCCTCCTCCTCCTCGTCATCGCCTTCGACCTCGTCGCCTTCGCCTCCCTCCTCCTCACCGCCTGAGGGCGACCCGGGCCACAGTCTGTAGCCGACCCGCTCGAAGCCGGGGACACGATCCTGAACATGGTCGAGTGCCCTCTGATAGGACCTCTCCATGTTCTCGGCCATGTGTTTCTTCGCCTTAGCCTCGACCTCGGCCTTTAGCTCGGCCCTAATCTTCACGGCCAGCGCCTCCTTCTCCGCCTTCAGGTCGGCCAGAGACTTCGCCGACGCGGCCAGCTCCTCGGCAGCCTTCGTGGCCTTGGCAGACTCCACATCAAGTCGCCCCTTGACTCTCTCCAAGTCCGCCACAAGATCGGCGACCCGGACTTCCAAGGCCTCGACCTGCCGCTGCTCAGCCTCGACTACCGAACCGCCTTGACCTTCTCCGCCCTGTCTTTGTCGCTGGCGGCCTTCAGCTCCTTCTCCTGCTCGGCGAACGTCTCGAGAAGGTGGCCGAAGTGGCAGGTGGCCTGCAAAGACAACGATCAGAGCAATGTGCAAGCCGAGCAGAAAATTTGAAGAAATTCGCAAAGAGAAACTTACTGACACGAGCGACCGGGCCACTTCATAGGTGTCGTCGCCGACCGTCCCCGCTTTCAGTGCAGCTCTATCCTTCGGCGTCGCCAAGTGATTGACGACCTGCACCGACATCTGCGAGTTGTCGAGGAATCCATCGTGATTCTTCACCTGCCAGTTCGGCACAAACAACTGCTTGTGCTGCTCGGTCAGGATTTCCTCGACCGCTTTAGTCAACGGCGGAGCCTCAAGCGTCAGCGCTGCGTTAACATCAAAGGCCCCCTCAACCATGGTCGGGGCCACAGGGACCGTGGGCTCCTCGGCGACGACCACCTCCGAAGGCACCTCAGTAGCCGGAGGAGGCGGGGTGGTGGTCGAGGCGGCCTTGGGCGGCGGAGTCGACGAGGCAGCCGCCGTCGCCCTCTTCCTCTTCCTGCCCCCGGCCAACTTGGACCTATCGGCCATCATAGCGTTGAAATCAATCTTCATCGCTTCTGCATCGGACAACAAAAAACGAGTCAGCAAGACGAACTAAAAACTTGGGAGAAAAACGAAAATAAATGAGATGTCAGGAGCATACTCGGGTCGATGGGGCTAAGGCCGGACCCGAACAGCACCTCCTCCGTCAACTCCCTCCAACTCAGCAAGGGAAGGGCCATGATCTTCCTCGCCACCTCCTCCTCGGTCGCAGACAGTACAGGGTCGGCTCTCGAAAATTTCGGCACCTCCACTTTCCACCGGGTCGGAATGTGCCGTATCGCCTCACCCCTTAGTATAAAATACTTCTCTTTCCAACCCTTAATTGAGTCCGGGTTTTCTATGATCTTAACACCCTTCCTCGGCCCCAAGTAGTACCGATGCTCCGTCTTGTGCATCCGGTTTATCCGATACAGGCCTCGGAAGACTGTTAGGTCCGGCTCTACTTCAGCCTTGTGGCACTGAAGCAAGAAAGCATTCACGTGACGCCATGTGTTCGGCATGAATTGGGTCGGCGCGAGGCAGAACCAGCCGAGGATCTGGAGGATGAAAGGATGCAGCGGAAAACGTAGTCCGGCATTCAAGGAGTCGAAGTCGAACATGCACATGTCCGACGATGACAACTTGGAATTCGCTCGCATCCCGGGGCCGGGGATCATCAGCTTGTATTCCGGAGGGATGGCGAATCCCTTTCTGATCCGAAGGAGATCCCTCTCGGATAACACCGAAATGAGCTCGTCGGCTTCGGTGGGAAGGGCCGGGTAAGGTTCTTCGACGACTTTCGACTTTCCGTAGACCGCTTTCTCCAAAAGGTCGCCCTCGTACTGCCTGACCCCCGAATGCCCGGACAGAACCGAGGGATATCGTCCCATCTCGGGGGCTTGCTTCGGGTTCTCCACAATCACCTCAACCACGGGAGATTGGGTCGCCACCCTCCTCTTCTTCTTCTCCTGCCTCGCCTCGGTAGTCGACGGCTCGGCGATCTGCTTACCCTTCCTTCGGACCTCCGCCCTTCTCCTCTCCTCGGCGCCATCATCGCCCGAAGACGAGGCCCCACTCCCCGAGTTCACTCTTGACATCTCTAGAAAGCTAAGGCTAAGTAGACTGACCTTTGAAGTGACGTTCACGGTCGGAATGTGCTCGCCGGAAATCGCCTGGCCCACGCAACAGCTAACGTCACCACCTTGGAGCAAGAGTCGCCGCTAGCAGAGAACTTAGAGAACAAAAGTGAAATCTTGGAGTAAAAAGTAAGAAATGAGCTTGGGGGTGGGGGAGTGAAAACTTATAACCCCAAGGGATAGTGGGCCTCCTTGGGAACCTCAAAGGCCCACTAGGAAGCCAAAGCGCCAAGCGGAAAGTTGCGACGTTACGAAAAGCGAAAAACTCTTCAAATCACTCAAGTCGACGACTCGGCCACCGGTCTGCCAAGCCGAGCTATCGAACAGCCCGGCTAAGCAACCGAGCTACTGAGTTCCTTCAAAATATCCAACTCAACGCCTCGGCCAACAGCACTGAGGCTCCGAGCCGAGATGACGAGGAACCGACCCTCGTATATGGAGAAAAATCCTTCCGAGGCGAAGTCACCGTCGGATCTCTCCAACATTCGCGTCAGAATTCGATGGACGGTTCAGATCTTGCCATGCCCACAAAACGACAAGATAACGTTTTCTCGTGATCTGAACCCCATCCTCGTGATTCGCGCCATGATGGACGGACCAGATCCGGCCACGTGTACCTTCCGAACTGCCTGCCATCGGCCTGCTCAACCGAGCTACCGAACAGCTTAGTCGAGCAGCCGAGCTACAGGGCTCAGAAAAGTGACACCAGTAAGAGACGCAACCTTCAAAGTATCCAACTCAGCGCCTCGGCGTACACCACTCAAACTCCGAGCCGAGATGACGAGGAACCGACCGTCGTATATGGCGAAAAAACTTGCCGACCCATATCTGCCGTTGGATCTTGACGAAAAATGCGCTCGTCGTGATGGACGGTTCAGATCTTGCCACGTCCACTAAACGACAAGATAGTATTTTTTGGGGATCCGCGCTGAGATGGACGCTCAGGATCACGCCACGTACTTCGGCTAATTCCGAACTAAATTGCCGAGCCGAGAGGACGAGAAACCGATCCTCTTATGCCGCGGAAGACTCTGCCGAGCCGAGAGGATGAGGAACCGATCCTCTTACGCCGCGGAAGAGTCTGCCGAGCCGAGAGGACGAGGAACCGATCCTCTTATGCCGCGGAAGACTCTGCCGAGCCGAGAGGACGAGGAACCGATCCTCTTACGCCGCGGAAGAGTCTGCCGAGCCGAGAGGACGAGGAACCGACCCTCGTATATGGCAAAAAAACGCTCCGACCCATATCAGCCGTTGGATCTTGTCGAAAAGCGTGCTCGTCATGATGGATGGTTCAGATCTCGCCACGTCCACTAAACGACAAGATAGCGTTTTATGGGGATCCACGCTGAGATGGACGGCCCAGATGATGCCACGTACCTCGGATCCTCCGTGCCGAGGCACTGATCCTCCGAACCGAGGCGCTGACCCTCCGAGCCGAGGAGCCGAGGAGCCGACCCTCGTATACGGCAAAAAAGCCTGCCGAGGAACGGGGGCCGTCTGATTACTCAGAAATTCGCACTCCGCGCTGATCGAAGGCCCAGATTACGCCACGTCATAAATTAGTATTTAAAAATTAATTTTTATTTATTTAAATCGTTTTATTTATTTAAAAATTGCGAAAAATTGCTAAAAATTCTGGAAAATTAACTAAAAATTCTAGAAAATAATTAAAAATTCGGGGGGATATTTTTGAGCCCTTGAACGAACAATTATTGCCTAGAACGTACTGTTAAGACCCCCGAACGATTAGTTAACACATCGCAAAATTAAATAAATAGCCCGAAAAAATAGATAAAAACTCGACGCGACTTCGGAGCATCATATGGCTTCAAAAAAGAAGAAGTTACCTTACTACTCACTTCGAGATTCAAAATCCCCCATTTGGACTCCGATACAACCCCACTAGCCACTAAAACAGTCAAATTACTCCTCAAAGACTGATCATCCTCAGCCTTTAGGAGTGGGGGGCTCGTGATGTGGCTAAAAATAGGGGTTCAATCGAGACCGTCCAAACTGGGCACGAATTCCGAAGTACAGGGGTAAAACGGTAATTTCACCTACAGACGGGTCTGAAGCGGGTAATGGTTCTCCTCCCCAAAGAACCATTAACCCACGAACGGATCCACCTCAACTGGGTGCGGGTTTCAATCCGCAACAAACCCGGTCCAGTAGGATAGAATTAGGGTTTCTGATTAATATTAATCAACGGTCCTGATTCATATCTATCCTTTCACTGGGGATTAGGGATTACATTCCTTATCTATACACAGGAATTACATGCCTAATCTGTTCCCCAAGACACCTATAAATACCCCCCATCCATCTCCATTAAGAGGTAATCAATCTTTCTCCAGTTTCTGCGCTCTTTCATAGTCTTCCTAGATTACTGACTTAAGCGTCGGAGGGTGCGTTGCCGGGAACAACCCCGGTGTCTCGCACTTTTTGCAGGTCTACGGCGGGAACGACGATCAAAGCCCGACGGAACAGGTACACAGGTTTACTATTTAGTTTCCCTAAGAATCCACAAATACTATCTGTTTGCCCCCACACCAAATTTAGCGGCAACAACCCCTAAAAATGACAAATTTGTAAAAAGGTCATTCTTTTCTCAAAATTTGCAACTAGATCCAATTAATTTCAGGAAAATATGGAAAAATAATAAATAAATCCCAAATATTAAATAATGATTTTCCATAAAGAAAATTTGACTTTGAACTTCTCAAGAAAGTATTTGCACGTGTTTTGCACGTGTAAAAGATAAACTTTTAGAAAATATTTATTAAATCTCCAAAAAAAATCATTTTAATTCATTTTCAAATATTTAAAATAATATTTGAAAATACGGGGTTCTACAAATTTATTGTCTTATGGGCTTCCTGTCGACGAGTAGTAAAGTAAGAGTTTAGACGATAAAAGATCATCTCTACAATCGCAGTGACCGGTAAATTACGGACACCTTTCAAGACTGAATTGAAGACTTTTGATAGGTTCATAGTCATTATGTCGTATCTTCGACCTTCACTGCATAAAGTGCCCACTTCTCAATAGGTTTCTCTTTCAACCAATTAGCCACCTCGACATTGACGGTTTCAAGTTCAGCGAATTTGGTCCCAAACTTTTTGAGTTGGTGTTGACACGCTATAATTTCGGCTTTTTTCTATAATGTCTTGCTACCAAATTTACTAAAAAAATTTGTAGCGAAATGATGCATACAATAACGATGAAATGCATTAGGTTTGTTCAAAGCTTCATTTTGCAAATCCATAGCAGACAAAATACCAGGATGACGATCAGAGATAACACACAACTCAGTACGATCGGTGACAAAACACCGAATGCAACTCATGAACCATGCCCATGTATTTATATTCTCTCCATCAACTAATGCAAATGCAAATGGAAATAAGCTATCATTCACATCCGGGAAAATAACAATTAACAAACAACGCTTGTACTTACCGTACAAGTGAGTTCCGTCAACACTAATAACCGGTCTGCAAAACTTGAAACCTTCAATCGAAAGACCAAATACCCAAAATACTCTCTTGAATGTTTCCCGCCATGACTTGATTGATATTTATGCCAGTGGACAATGGTTCCCGAATTTGCTGCTTGTATTGCTGATAGAAGAAAATGCAATTTCGTGTATGCTTCTTCGAATGTACCAAACAACCTCTCAATTGCCTTTTGTTTTGCAATCCAAGCTTTCTTATATGAAATCTGATAATTATATTGTAGTTTCACTATCTCAATAATTGCCCGCGGTATTAAACCAATCTCATTCTTCACCACACTCACAACCAAATTACAAACAATGTTAGAATCAACTTTATAGTGGTCCTGATTCAACGTGAAATTTGTACAAGTATGAGGCCCAACTATATTCTTCACCATGAAATTTGTACCTCCTTTTGGAACAATTGCTCGTAATTTTCAAGGGCAGCCAACATCACTTGCTACTGGGGGACTTTGCACCATCTCCTCAATTGCACGTTTTTTAGGTGTGAATTTACATTTGATGGTGTACAGTATCGGTGAAGATTTCAATATTACGAATTCACGATGTTTCTTGATAGAATACAGCTTCACAGCCTGCTAAATCTATAAAAAATGTACAAAATAATATGCCAATATTCATCATACCTTCACAAGCTTCAAGGATATAGCCGTAGATATTTGGGTAGAAGAATTGAAGTTGTTATCCTCTTCAAATTTATCAAAATTCCAAAATATGGATCTTTCAGAAGATGGGTTTAGGGTTTTGAGAGTGGAAGGTGAGAGGGTTAGGAAATAATTAGTAAATATATTTAGATTGAGATGAGATTTTGTGGATAGGAGGTCAATTTTGGAAAGTTAGGATTTTGGGTTTCGCAGTTAAAGAAAGAGTAAGAAGAGATAATCAAAAGTGAGATTTGAGAGAAAGAGAAATGAGGACGAAGATGGAAAATATCCCACACTCGGTTTTCAAAAAACCGAGTTTGATTAAAACCAACTCGGTTTTTCGAAAAGCGAGTGTTAGTCTTCGATTTTTCAAAGACCACACTCTTTTCGAAAAACCGAGTTGGTTTTAACCAAACTCGATTTTTCGAAAACCGAGTGAGACAGTTTGGAAATTTAAAAAAAAAAGTAAGTCAGTTTGGGAAAAAATTCAAAGCAATTAAGGAAAACAAGTGGACGCCTAATAGGATGATGCTAAAAGGGAATGAAACAGCCAGCCAGTCCAGAATACATTAGATGGAAGGAAACAAGCACAACCAGCAAGAAACTTTTATTCATCAACACATTACGTTACAACATTCAAAAGCGAAAGCGACGTACGTACGGAGGAAGCAACATTATTTATTATATATAATGCGACCTCGAGTGCAATTAATTAATATTTGATTCATACCACACACACCTTCAATTATACGTACGGTTTAGTACCCTGCTGGAGCACCACCTTTCCTTGGGTCACTAACAGCATTAAGAACTGTTACATTAGTTACTTGGTTATTGGACTCAACTGTAGAATCCTGGTATACCACGAACTGGCAAATAGCTCCTTCTCCGTCCCATCTTTCAAGTACATAACCCTTGCCTTCCAGATAATCAAGTAAATTTTCGGAGACCTCGATATGAACTTCTGTGACTGTCGTGATATTCTCATACCTAACCTTGTTTGGAAATAACTGCACATTCAAAAGTGTTATATTTAGAAATTTTAATTACATAAAAATATTTGAATAGATGTTTTTCTTGGCTCAGAAAGGTTTATTTTAGATAAACTGAGTACTAGCTTTTGAAACAAAATGAGTAAAAAAGAAAAGAAAACTAGATTTTAGAAATTTCTCTACGATAACTTTTTGAAAGTAAATTTTTTGTCCGAAAAGAATATGTCTTTGTGTATATCTCTAACCGTGTGATAAACTCTTGGACTGATGACCGAATCGAATGTGTGCATATCAAGGCCAAAGTAATTCAAGAATACTTGAGTTACTGTTATAAGGATCAGGGGTCCCCCACTTGCACCAATCACAGCGTGTAGTTCACCATCCTACAGAAAATTAACATGAATAATCAAAAAAAATATATATTAAGTAAAAAAAAAAAAGATAACATTTATATAATCCTTGTGATATATTTTTCATCAACCTTAATGGTGTTACAGCTAGCGAGATTACTCTGAACAATTATATATGAATTTGAGTCTAAATAAATAAATAAATAAATAAATAAATAGAAAGTATAATATACGTACCTTGAGAACAATTGTGGGTGTCATAGATGATAATGGTGTCTTGTTTGCTTCAATAAAATTAGCAGGAGCAACAGGTAGATGATAAATATTCTCTGAAGAGTAGTAGTCAGTTGGGGAAGAGAAATCGTCCATTTGATTATTCAGCAATATTCCAGTACTCGGTGACATATAACATGATCCAAAATGATAGTTTATTGTGCTAGTTAAAGCAACAGCATTTTTTTGCTCATCGATAATGCTAATGTGAGTGGTTCCGTCACCAGGAATCGGAGCCCATCTGAAATTAATACATATTAGTTTCGGATAATTAGCAATAATATTATTAATTTGTAAAATATAAGCCAATATTATATTTAGAATAATCTTCAAATAAAGCAAGGATATTATATAAAACAAGAGAACTTGGATGCAATTTTTGGTAAGAATTTTACCTGTCACCATAGATCCGAGGATCATCATATGTCTGATAATCGCTTATAAGATTCCTGACATAACTACCAACCCTTGGATCGAGCATATCGTCGAGGACTTCCTGAATTGTTCCTGCATTTTTGTTATCATCCGGATCTCCAAGATTCATTCTCATTGCAAACACATGTTTCAATGCTTCAAGAAACCGATGACGTCCAAGGTCACCAACAACTTCATCGGGAATTCCATAGCTTTGAAGAATGTTCAGCATCTGCGCGCGTGTTAATATATATATACATGAAAAACACATATTGATCACTCTTAATTGTAAGTATATAATATTTCGATCGATCCCCATTTTATGTAGAACATTAATATATAGCAGTGTAGTCACACAGCTAGATAGATATATTTACCATTATGAATGAGGCTCCACCAGATGAAGGGGGAGGCATGGTGAGGACTTCCAGCCCCGAGTCCGGCCCAAAGACACTTACATTTAGAGGTTGCCTAACTATAACCTCATAATTGTTCAAGTCGTCCATAGTGAGTATCCCTTTTGCGTTTTGAATGTCTTGAACTAGATTGCTCCCTATCTCACCACCATACAACACACTAGGTCCCTTTTCTGCAATTGTTGACAGTGTATCTGCGAGCTTCTCATTTTTGCACATATCATGGGCCTTTAGTAGTTGATTTCCTTTCATATACACACTTCTAAGTCCTGTGTCATTGAAGATACATGAATTCTGGAGAAGCATTTCACCATGGAGATACTCGGATATGGTGAATCCATTTCTTGCAAAATCAATAGCTGGTTGAAAAAGCCTTGACCAGGTTACATTGCCACTGCCGTACTCGTTCCATGCCTTATAATAGCCCTTGAGTTCGCCTGGAATGGCAATTGAGAGTGGTCCACTAACTTTTGCTTCAGGATCAGCATTGTACATATCCTGCATGAGAAAACAAGATATATATTTACATAGCTACGAAAGGTCTGGATTATTATTCTGATAACTTAGATCTAGTTTGTCATGAATTTGAGTCTTCGGGCCGGATAACAATTTAAATGAAAATAAAACCAACAAAATAATTGATCAGATAGCACCAGCTGCCACTATGAATTGTATCAGTTGTTTATTTTGGAAAAATTTGCCGTACTGCCCCCTATTTTGAAAATAATTAGCGCCTTGCCCCACTTGCCAAAACAATTAGTGATATGCCCTTTTTTAGGGCACGTCAGCAACAAACGTTATTGAAAAAAACGGCATAGGTTATTTCGATGTCGTTCTTCCCAATAACGGCATTGTTTGGAAAAAAAGTTTCATACCGTTATTTGGAATAACAACATCTGTTATTTTTTGTCTAAAGATCTAACAGTTTCAATTGTGAGCTGAGAGAGAATTGCAAAATTAAAATAACTAATGCCGTTCTCTCGGAGAACGACAACAATTATACTGATGCCGTTATTTTGAATAACGGCATCAGTTATATTCGTTTTGCACAGTTTCCTATAATCAAAAACCCTCTTCTCCTTTCTCCTACCCCTTGTCATTCGTAATCTTCTCTCTCTCTCTCTCTCTTCACTCCTGTTACCCACAAACCCTAGATCCCAAAATTAAAAAATTCCAACCATTCGAGTGCTCTAAACTTTCATACGTCCTACCTCCTTACTCCCACTCTCATTTCATGATTCATCCTCAACGAATTTTGAAGCTAGTGGTGGTACGGTTTAATTTGAAGGTATTATTATCTTAACCGTATGTTTGATATGTATTCTCCTGTTATGCTTATTGTGAGTAGTGAATGACTTGAATATGTTTGAATTTTTATGCATAGGTATGGAATTTGATATCCCTATTTGGTTATATTTTGGGGGTGAAGTAATTAAGGATCCCAAGATTGGATATTCTTATAGTAATATTGAACCGGTAATTATTTGGGCTCCCCGCAACTTTACGTACTCAGAATTAATATATAAGATAGATGAAGTCACCAATTGAGATAGAAGTGAAATGAGTCTGAAACTCAGAGCCCGTTATGCTGCTGGTAAAGGGGATGTACAGTATTTCATGTTGGTACCCATAAACAATGACAATTCTCTGAGGTCTATGTTGCTTAGGACACTTCATCCAAGTTGTAGTTGGAATCTAGTTGAGTTATATATCGATCAAACGAGACTTCCAAATACTACACGAGTTGTTATCGAAAGTCCAAGGCCCACACGGACTTTGAAACCATCTGCAGAGTCACATGCTAGAATTTCAAATACAGACGAAGATACTAGCACAACTCCAACGGAACCTATTTCCTCCAAATACGAGCAGGTACATCCTACGCTATTGTCACAAATTTTTTTGCTAGCTGGCATGGCTATGGAAGACTTTGACAACGCCGTTGTAAATAACGACTTGGTCGAAGAGGAAGAAGATGAGGAACGCAGCCTCGAAGATGATGATCAAGCGATTACCGTTGAAGCTCCGGTTGTTGATGTCAATGTTGATGTGCCGGTTAACAATGCCCACGTGTTGCCAAGTCAGGACACAAGTGCAGCGATGAGTGGATCTCAATCCAATGAATGGATGTCTTGTGCCACCATACATGAACATGGACAGTCTTCCGTTGGTTCTTCCAACTTGGATGAACTTTTTATAGGTCAAAGATTTCCAACCAAAGATGCTCTACAACATCAAGTGAAGATGTACGCCGTGAAGAACCACAGAGAATTTGTGACGATAAAATCAGATCGTGGTCTATACCATGTGAAATATAAATACGCGCCCATCAACCATTCAGTCGAGGAGATTGCAGAAAACCCGTCACTTAAAAATGTAGTTGGTTTTCCATGGAGGTTGCATGCAATTGTTCCCAAATGCCGTAATTATTTCGTGGTAAAAAAGTTTGAAGGTGCACACACATATGTGAATCCTACATTGACTCAAGATCACAGCAAAATTGACTCGACGGTCGTATCGACGGTCATATTGGATGTTGTGAAGGAACAACTCTCAATAACACCAAGAGCCATAATTAGAATAGTGAAGGGTAGGTTTCATTACACAATATCATATTGGAAAGCTTGGAAGGCTAAACATAAAGCAGTTGAGAAGATATATGGTTTTTTTGAAAAAGCGTACACTAAATTACCATATCTACTTAATGCAATTCAAGCTTCAAATCTGGGTACGGCTGTACATTAGGCGAAAATTGCGACCGATCCGGGCATAGAAACATTTAAGGGTGTTTTTTGGGCATTCGGTCATTCCATCGAAGGATTTAAGGCATGCAGACCATTTATAAGTGTAGACGGCACTCACTTGTACAGGAAATATAAAGGCTGTTTGTTGATTACGGTTTCACCAGACGCAAACGGGAGGTTGTTTTTCGTTTGCGTTTGCGCTAGTTGACGGTGAAAGCATAGAAACGTGGACATGGTTCATGAACTGTATTCGGTACTTTGTCACAGATCGTGAAGGTCTGTGTGTCATTTCTAATCGACATGCCGGTATTTTATCAGCATTGCAAAATGAGTTCGGTACGTGGAGGGAACTGTTTGCATATCATCGGTACTGTATGCGGCATTTTGCTAGCAATTTCCATAAAAAAATTGGTTGCAAATTTTTGATGAATAAGTTGAAGGTAATTGTGTGTCAAAATCAGTGAAAGAAGTACGAGAAAAAGATGGCACAACTTGAAGCGAGCAATGCTGATGGGGCTAATTGGTTGAAGGAGAAAGCGATCGAGAAGTGGGCACTTACTGCCGATGGTGGGCGTAGATATGGTATAATGACAATAAACCTGTCTGAAGTGTTCAACTCGGTTCTAAAAGGTGTCCGTAGCTTACTTGTCACCGCAATTGTAGAACATATATTTTTCTGTCTAAACATGTACTTCACTGATCGCCGTGAAGCCGCGCAGACACTTATCAGTGAAGGTAAATTATGGGCATCTCGGATTCAGGACCTTATTGATGTCCGCAGTGAAAAATCCAATTTACATGAGGCAATAATTTTTAATAATCGGTCAGGTGTTTTTGGGGTGAACGAGAGGGTGCGTCGCCATGATGGTGTGCATTCGGAAACTCATTTTTTCTACATCTCCTTTCCAAACCGTCTGCGATCTACGATCTTCTTACAGATAAAGAACGGTAGGATCTATTGGACCCGGATGTCCCCGTGGTCCATGCGACGTACTAGATGAAGCACCCACATCATGGAAAGAAGATGGTTGAGTAGGATCCATTTGTCTGTCAACATTAACGAATATAACTGATGTCATTATTCAAAATAATGGCATCAGTATAATCGTTGTCGTTCTCCGAGAGAACGACATTAGTTATTTTAATTTTGCAATTCTCTCTCAGCTCACAATTGAGACTGTTAGATCTTTAGACAAAAAATAACAGATGCCGTTATTCCAAATAATGGCATGAAACTTTTTTTCCAAACAGATGCCGTTATTGGGAAGAACGGCATCGAAATAACCTATGCCGTTTTTTCCAATAACGTTTGTTGCTGACGTGTCCTAAATAAAGGCATATCGCTAATTGTTTTGGGAAGTGCGGCAAGGCGCTAACTATTTTCAAATAAGGGGGCAGTACGGCAAATTTTTCTTTATTCTTTATTTTGTTACGTGTGTTCTTGAAAATTACCATGCCAAAAGGAAATGCTATGATAGGTAATTAGATTTGGATATAAATGGCATATTGATCATATATAACCAAAATATACAGTTAGGGAAAAAATATAACCGAGTCCATTCATTTAAGCACTTATATATAGAAGTGCATTGTTTTTGGAATAATCCCAGCTTCAAAATGGACTTCAAAAGTCAAAACTAAGCATTTGTGGAAAATAATATATATGTTTACTCATTCATGTCTACCAAATAGAAAATTCTTTTTCCCAGGAGATCGATCGGTGCTTATAATTTTTCCATAAAACGAGGGGCAGACATGACTCTCTGATAATCTTCTTGCAGATATACAAAGATTAGTACAGTTAAAACTAGTAATGCATATTCATGGTGCATGATTATTTAGCAAATACGAGCATAAAAAATTGTTGCTGTAATATCATATGTTTGTAGTTGCAGAGATATATAATTAATACCGCAGTGGTTTTCTGTGGAGCTCGTTCCCTCATGTCAAGGACTGTAGTAGTCCCATTTGCCAACCTTATTACCATGAAGGCGCCTCCACCGATACCGCTTGATGCAGCACTAACCACACCCAAGCACAATGCAGTGGCCACAGCTGCATCCACTGCATTACCATTTTCTTCCAGCACATTCCTCCCAACTATAGAACATCGACCGTCATCAGCGGCAACTGCAGCGTTTCTAACTACAATATCGGATATTATCGTAGGAAGTACACTAGGATTTGGACTTGGACTTGGACTTTGGCTTTGACCGGGTAAAGAGCTTAGGTTTGGACTTGGACTTTGACCGGGACTTGGGCTTCGGCTTAGGCTTAGATTTAGGCTTGGGGGAATTCTTATGGCCCGAACTGAAACGGGGAGCAGTAGTACTAGCAAGAATACTTCAGTGACTAGCCACAAGGATGACGATGGAGCTGCACAAAACAATTAATGCATTGTTAAATTTGTTAGTGGAAGCGCCCAGCACATGCAAAATTATTTCTTTGATGCAATATATATGGAGACTCATATATGGAGACTAGAGAGAGGGTCTATCTCATTAATTGTCTATGTAGTTAACTGTTTCCTCTTTAAAAATAGGAAGGCAGTATTTGCTTAATTATGAGATCTATAAGCACAGTTCTACATACGGATTGGGATATATCCTCTAGATACACAAAAAAATAGTGAACCATTCACTACTTTTTTTCAAGAACGTCTTAAGATTTGATGCATACAAATAATTTAAGTCAATTTAATTTTTTTATAAAATATTTCTTTCAAATCCATGCCACAATTTCCTCAATCTCTTTTCATCTGCCATACCATTTTCTCAAAAAGCTCCCTTATACACTAAATATTTTTCACACATTTGAGTTCCAAATCATGTTGTTCAAATTCACTTTTTTTTAAATGAAAAAAAATCCTGTTCAAATTAATATGTTAATCCCTTAAAATAGCATCTCTGTATTTTACATATAAGTTCTTTATATTCTTTTATTAATTTTCTGTTGCTAACAAAGAAAAAGGATTTTTAACATGTAGGTCCTGACAAATATGTGAATATCACATATACCCCTCACAAATGTGTATTTTCATATTTATCCCTAACAATGTGTGTTCAACCTCTTAGTTACCCCTTAAGTGTAAACTACATTAAAAACATAAAAATATATAAAATATGCAATTCTATTTAATAGATTTTATGTAAAATGACAGAAATACCATTCCTTCACTAGTCAAGCTTCATCTTCTTACTTTTTTACAAACTAAATCGACTATAAAACCAACTGAAATACATCAACAATTCTCAATTTTTATTCAGTTTTCTTAATAAATGAACAAATTTACAGTATATCTTTGTAATTTCATATTCTTTAATTTTTATCATGTGTTCTAGCCAAATTCGCCACTAATCTTATAAATTCCATATACACGTAGTTTGAAGTAACTTTTAGGGATAAATAAGAAATGAGATTATATTGTTAGGGGCATATATAAAAATACACATTTTTGAAGGGTATATATATGATATTAGCATATTTTTTACGGGTATACGGGTTAAAAACCCAAAAAAAAAAAAGCAGCAGAATTAATGATTACTTTAATCAGCTTACATAAAGTAACCCCATTTTAAAGTTTGCACAACTATCAAAGTAAAATAAGTTGAAATAATGAATTTATCAACTATCAAAGTAACTGATTCCAATTAGAAGAAAACCACGAGCTAAGAATCCTGCAGATCACACCATTGAATTATACCAACATGACAATCAATAAGGTCTCAAATTCATTCCCTATTTCTCAAAGCAGAAAAATAATGAGTAATGCTAGAGCCACTACCAATTTCGCTATATTTCTCTTCACTACCTTAGGTGGCACATTCCAATAGATAGGAAATGATAGAGTAGGTGAGAGAACTCTCCAATAGGAGTATGCCACCTAAGATAGTGAAATTGGTAGTGGCTAAAGCATTACTCAAAAATAATTGCTCTTGTGAGGCACCGAAGAGGGAGGAATCTAATTAAGAATATAATAAATATGTAAAGGTGTTTAATCTAGAGAGCGTTTTGAAAGATGAGTAGGGTAAATCTTTTACTAGGATTGCGGTTGAAAGAATATTGAGTGAATTGCAGCATGGATTAGGAAGATTATTAAAATAACATGACTTAAATATTTGTATCCATCAATCTTAAGATGAACGGTTATTAAAAAAAAGTAGCAAATAGTTCTCTATTTTTGGTGCATTTAAGAGGATCCAAATCCATCTAGAATTCAATATACTCTTGGAAAAACAATGAGAAAACTAAATTTGTAAATTATAAGAGTAATGCTTTAGCTACTACCAATTTCACTATCATTTTCTTCACTATCTTAGGTGGCATACTCCTAGTGGAGAGTTCCCCCACCTACTCTATCATTTCCTACCTATTGGAGTGTGCCACCTAAGGTAGTGAAGAGAAATGTAGTGAAATTGGTAGTGGCTCTAGCATTACTCAAATTATAATTATTAATTGATTATTGTTAATTTTGAACTACTCAGTCTCATTATTATTTATGAACAAAGAGAATAAACTCTGCAAAAGTTTGGGGAAAAAAAATACAAAATTTAATGTATGTTAGTACCCATCCCCTAAGCTAATGTGTGTCTGTGTGTAGGTGAGTGAGAGAGAGAGAGAGAGCTCACCAGCCATGCTACGAGAGGAGTATCTCCTTCGGGTTGCTGTGTGGAGAATCAACTGCATGTTAAGGTCCCTTTTATAGAACAATTCTGTACGAGTGGGACCCACTAATGTACGGACTGTGTATGATTGCCTAAAACTTTCACTGTATTGAACATTATTTTTAAAAGTTTTTTTTAAGCTGGAGCTTGCTATGTAATGTATCCCCAATTGTTAACAAAGAGGCCAAGTAGTATTCAGACTCTTGCATTGCATGCTAAAGATTTAAACATACAATAATATTTTTGCTTAAAAAAGATAAATAAATAAGTAAATAAAATAAAACTGAAAATGTCGGGAGAGAAACGAGTTAGGAGAGAGAGGATATCTGCTCCTCACTTCCGCGACAAGAAGGGGGAGAAAGAGAGAGCGCGAGTGGGAAAGAGAGAGTTGGGAGAGAGAGGATATCTTTTTTATTTTAGAGATTTAGATCTAAAAAGGACAATTTAGTTCAATCACTTTAAAAAATTAGACTCACTTTCTCTCCCCTCCAAACTATGCAATATTATATATAGAACAATTCTGTACGAGTTGGACCCACTAATGTATGGACTGTGTATGATTGCCTAGTAAAACTTTCACTGTATTGAACATTATTTTTAAAAGTTTTTTTAAGCTGGAGCTTGCTATGTAATGTATCCCCAATTGTTAACAAAGAGGCCAAGTAGTATTCAGACTCTTGCATTGCATGCTAAAGATTTAAACATACAATAATATTTTTGCTTAAAAAAGATAAATAAATAAGTAAATAAAATAAAACTGAAAATGTCGGGAGAGAAACGAGTTAGGAGAGAGAGGATATCTGCTCCTCACTTCCGCGACAAGAAGGGGGAGAAAGAGAGAGCGCGAGTGGGAAAGAGAGAGTTGGGAGAGAGAGGATATCTTTTTTATTTTAGAGATTTAGATCTAAAAAGGACAATTTAGTTCAATCACTTTAAAAAATTAGACTCACTTTCTCTCCCCTCCAAACTATGCAATATTATATATAGAACAATTCTGTACGAGTTGGACCCACTAATGTACGGACTGTGTATGATTGCCTAGTAAAACTTTCACTGTATTGAACATTATTTTTAAAAGTTTTTTTAAGCTGGAGCTTGCTATATTCTTATTATCAAAAAATAATAATTATAATAACATTGCCAGTACAAATAAAATTTCGATGATAATTAAGAAGAAACACAAATATAGATCCATTATCTTTAGTTACTGAAGAACGCAAATCTTGACGATTATATCACTATCAGAGAGCCAACTTGTAAATTGTAATTATGTAGGAACACAATGAATATTTGATACTAAACGATCGAGGATGATTCATGAATATTTGAATTTAAAACAGAGAGAATTATCATGTTCCATCAGGTCAGGGCCGGCCTGGAGATTCGGGTTGCCCTAGCCTAGTCCATATTTTGTTGCCCCTTGATAAAAAAAAAAATTATAATAACAACAAAAGATAAAAATAAAAGCAAATAAAATATTTTTGTTTGATAAAAGCATAATTACATTATCTTTTTATCTTGAACTATACTATAAAGTCAAACAAAATATTTCTAAATTGCCTATGATACTATCGTATTTTTTTTTCCTGGACCAACTATGATATTGTGGTGTTGTGTAGTATGTTGGTTCTATTTGACACTATGGCATGTTTGCAGTGTTTTATCTTTTAACTTAGCCTCAGGCTATTTTTCGGGGCATGCTACTGTGTTCTTTACAACCTCCTACTTTTTCTCACACAATAGAGTGATAAAAAAACAATGGCAAGATGTTAAGACGATTGTCAGTAGCATCTAATTTCTGAAATATAAGTACATAGTCAACGCACTAGTTAAATGGTACTGAAGAATTACCTTGCGAACCTTGCCCTTTGAATTGTAATACTCAACAACAAGTATACTAGATTCCACAAAGTCCTTAAAGTGCTTCCTTATCGTCTCAATATTATCATCATCTCTTCCCAGTGCAATTGCCTTTTTAAGTAAGTTTCCAAGATATTATATATCATGCCATTATTTTGAATTTGCTTCTGAAAATGTAGGGGAAAGAGAGAGGTTAGAAAATAAAGACATGATTGCGGTTCAAAAGATGCCTCTCAATTTCCTCCTTTGAACATTCAAAAAAAAGAACAAACTCGGGCACAATTTTGGTCTGTGGAGAGCAAGAAAAGATTAGCTTGCCGAATATGCATTTTGGTAGGACTAACTATGATATTAAGCTAATCTTTGATAATGAAATCAGGTAGATTCTATCCTTACAATATCCTCAAATGCAGCCCGAATCTCCTCATTTCTTGGGATCCCATCAATGAGAAATTTGTCATTGTCAGTATCCATTATAGCCTTTTGAAGAAGCTTGATAGTTTACCTAGATGGCACTATTTTACCCTCCTTTATCATGTTTTGAATCATAGTTCTGCAGATAGAAGAAAGAGAATGAGAAACAAATTATCTCACTTTCGAACAACATCTGCATATATATACCCAAACATATAATGCAATAATGAACACAATGTTTTAAACTTCCAGTAACTAGAACTCTCCATATCACACTTGTACAGAAGAACGATGCTTGAGAATAGTTTCATAGTATAAAGATAAGAATGGGGAAATAGTTTTATACCCATTCTCAGAACCAAATTTAATCTCAGCACGGAGAAGATCTCCAGCACCAAGATCGGTAAAACCATAATGCTCAACAATATTCGCACATTGAGTTCCCTTTCCACTGCCAGGCCCTCCTGAAAATATATTCAGACATGAAATTAGAGAAATTTGACGTATACTTTACAAGTTCTTATTGTACCTATGTTAAACTGATTCACAACGATGTGTTGTGTCCATGTAATTTACAATCAGAAGCAAAATTCATTACTAAAATCCAAACTCCTTTTTTTACCAAATAGCCCCAAATCATATCCTCAATTCTTGTAAACTAAACCCTAAAATTTTTGAATCTTTCCTACATCAAAACTAACATAACTAAAAGAATCGATCACGGTAGAAAAACCCACACCTGATCGGAAGGGCCTGGATCAGCTGAGAAGCATCATCATCACCACCGCAGCCCCTGTACGAATGCAACCCTAAATAGAATTAAAAGTTTTCCTTAAAAAAAAGAAATTTTAAAATGTTTTTAAAAACCCTCAAAATTCGAACCTGAGATGAGTCATGAGTGAGAACTTAGGTTTAGGGTTTTGATGGAAAGGACGAGCCCTAATAATTTCGGATTGGGGATGAGACCAGTAAGACTTAGGTTTAGGGTTTCTGATTGGGGATGGGAGAACGAGAAAGAGAAAAAGGTCGGGAAGAGGAAGAATTAAAAAATTGTTTCAAACTTTACACATAGGTCCTTAATAAATTTTATTTTACTATATATATATATATTGAATTTTATTTAAAAATTTGTTGCCCCATGGGCCGGGGGGTTGCCCAAGCCTGCTGGCTTGTTGGGCTTACCCCTGGGCCGGCCCTGCATCAGGTAAGCAAGCAATGAATGAAATAATGTTTTCAACTACATGAATTTGTCTATATTATATATACATGTCATTGAAAACAGAATAAAATAAATTAATATTAGAATATGTAAATATTGTTTAATTTTTTTCTTTCCCCACATGACCTATATATGGTATCTCAAAATGAGACCTGTAGGCAAATTCATGCCCGCTAACATATTTCTGCATTTCTGCAAATACCTCACGAAAGTGGCATAGTTCGAAATAAGCAGAAAAGAAAAAATTATAGTTTGGCCTCTTGTTTGACAACGGCTTAATTTCCATACCTATTTAGGCTTAAGGCTTTGTTTGGTTCAAAGGAGAGGAGGGAAGAGAAAGAGAGGGGAGGAATTTTAATCAAGACATTGTTTGGTTCAAAGGAGGGGAAATGAGGAAAAATAATTATCTTCTTACTTAGTTCATAAGGGGATGGAAGAAATTTTATAATATTTAAATTACATTTATACCCTTTCATGTTTTAAGAGAGCATGTGTATTATTGTTTCTAATTCTAATTTTGTAATATAAACAAAATAATGAAGACCAATAAACAAAATAATGAAGACAGATTGATTGATAATACTTGAACAAATTAAATCAGATTATGGCCCCAAATGCTACATGCTCTGAGACCACCAGTTGGCTAAACCATTACTGTAAGTCTAATATTTATGTAATATTATATATAGACAAAAACAGTAACAAGATTTTACTCATCTAGCTCATAAGAAAAAAATACTTTAATTTGTATTCTTTCAATTTTTTCGTGATTAAAGGAGGACTTCTTGCTGCCTATGTGGACGGAAAAAGAGATCAAAGTTCAAACTATGCAATGTATCCCCAATTGTTAACAGAGAGGCCAAGTAGTATTCAGACTCTTGCATTGCATGCTAAAGCTTTAAACAGACAATAATATTTTTGCTTAAAAAAGATAAATAAATAAGTAAATAAAATAAAACTGAAAATGTCGGGAGAGAAAGGAATTAGGAGAGAGAAGATACTGCTCCTCACCTCCGCGACAAGGAGGGGGAGAAAGAGAGAGTGCGAGTGGGAAAGAGAGAGTCGGGAGAGAGAGGATATCTTTTTTATTTTAGAGATTTAGATCTAAAAAGGACAATTTAGTTCAATCACTTTAAAAAATTAGACTCACTTTCTCTCCCCTCCAAACTATGCAATATTATATATAGAACAATTCTGTACGAGTTGGACCCACTAATGTACGGACTGTGTATGATTGCCTAAAACTTTCACTGTATTGAACATTATTTTTGAAAGTTTTTTTAAGCTGGAGCTTGCTATATTCTTATTATCAAAAAATAATAATTATAATAACATTGCCAGTACAAATAAAATTTCGATGATAATTAAGAAGAAACACAAATATAGATCCATTATCTTTAGTTACTGAAGAACGCAAATCTTGACGATTATATATCACTATAGAGAGCCAATAACTTGTAAATTGTAATTATGTAGGAACACAATGAATATTTGATACTAAACGATCGAGGATGATTCATGAATATTTGAATTTAAAACAGAGAGAATTATCATGTTCCATCAGGTAAGCAAGCAATGAATGAAATAATGTTTTCAACTACATGAATTTGTCTATATTATATATACATGTTCGTTGAAAACAGAATAAAATAAATTAATATTAGAATGTGTAAAAATTGTTTATTTTTTTTCTTTCCCCACATGACCTATATATGATATCTCAAATTGAGACCTGCAGGCAAATTCATGCCCGCAAATAATTTAGTAAGTATCATATTTCTGCATTTCTGCAAATACCTCACGAAAGTGGCATGGTTCGAAATAAACATAAAAGAAAAAATTATAGTTTGGCCTCTTGTTTGACAAAGGCTTAATTTCCATACCTATTTAGGCTTAAGGCTTTGTTTGCTTCAAAGGAGAGGAAGGGAGGGATTTTAATCAAGACTCTGTTTGGTTCAAAGGAGGGAAAATGAGGAAAAATAATTATCTTCTTGCTTGGTTCACAAGAGAGGAAAGAAATTTTATAATTAAATTACTTTTATACCCTTTCATATTTTAAGAGAGCCTATGTATTATTATTTCTAATTCTAATTTTGTAATATAAACAAAATAATGAAGATCAATAAACAAAATAATGAAGACAGATTGATTGATAATACTTGAACAAATTAAATCAGATTCTGGCCCCAAATACTACATGCTCTGAGACCACCAGTTGGCTAAACCATTACTGTAAGTCCAATATTTATGTAATATTATATATAGACAAAAATAGTAACAAGATTTAACTCATCTAGCTCATAAGAGAAAAATACTTTAATTTGTATTCTTTCAATTCACTTTTCGTGATTGAAGGAGGACTTCTTGGCTTCCTATGTGGACGAAAAAAGAGATCAAAGTTCAAACTATGCAATGTATCCCCAACTGTTAACAGAGAGACCAAGTATCATTCAGACTCTTGCATTGCATGCTAAAGCTTTAAAGATACAATAATATTTTTGCCTAAAAAAGATAAATAAATAAGTAAATAAAATAAAACTGGAAATGTCGGGAGAAAGACGAGTTAGGAGAGAGAGAGGATATTTGCTCCTCACCTCCATGACAAGGAGAGGGAGAAATAGAGAGAGCGCGAGTGGGAGAGAGAGAGTCGGGAGAGAGAGGATATCTTTTTTATTTTAGGGATTTAGATCTAAAAAGGGCAATTTAGTCCAATCACTTTAAAAAATTAGACTCACTTTCTCTTCCCTCCAAATCTCCCAATATTGGAGTGGACCCAAAATTAGCTCAGGAGGGATTCTGCATCCCTCCATCCCCCCCCCCCCCCCCCTCCCCTCCTAAAAAATGAACCAAACGACAAATGTTCTTAAAAATCCCTTCTCTTCCCTCCGTTCCCCTCCATTCCCCTTCAACCAAACAGCCCCCCAAGTCTTAAACAATCAAAATATTTCTTAGAATTGCTCATATCCTTATATATTATTATAAAAACTAGATTAAAAGTACTTATATGGATGAAAACATTTCTCAATTAAAAGGTTGTATTTATAATGTTCATTTCGATCACTTGGCGATTCCTTCTCCTGAGCTTCCCTCTTCTCCCCCGGTTTCCTCCGCCAGATCCCGTCGGAGCATCCTTATTTTCACCCATCTTCCTTCACATTTTTTCCTCCACTCGCAATCCCCTCCAGGCCCATCTCCTCCTTTTCTTCATCCCTCCTTCATCCTCTCCCTGTTTTCGCTGCTCCCTGTGTCGCCGTTGATCCACGGTGGACTCCGTCTTGTCCCCTCGGAAGGCTTGGCTGCGCTACTCCCCCTGTCTCTCCTTTTGGCATCGTGTTCCGCTTTGAGCCTGTCTTGGGCTGAGGTCGTTAAAAAAATAAACCCATTAATCATATTCACTCTCGTTGCTCTCCCATCTTCCCTATTCCCCCTTCCTCCCGTAGGTCCGACCCCCATCTAGTTTGTTTCAGGTGCCTCCTTTCTGGGTATTTTAAACGAGTGTGTGTGAATAAAATGAAGTGCATCTTCTGTGACAAGCTTGGTCACTCGCGCAGCCGATATTTTTCCCTTCAAAAACTCCTTGCATTTTCCAGAGGCAAACTCTTACCGGCCAAACTCCTCTCCTTTCTTAACTATCCACTATTAAAGAGTAAGTTTAATGCATGCTTGGCGAGGAAGATTGGTATTATGTTTGAAAAGAATTTTGACTCCTCTGCAGTTGTTCCTTATCCATTTATGAACTCCACTACTTCTTCCACTGCTTATGGTGACGCTCTTGCTACTCTTCAGCATCCTAATATTGCTAGCTTGTTTGAGAAGATATCAGTTTTTTCGAATCTTGTTTCCTTTCCTTGGTTGGGTACTTATCATGCTCGTCCCCATTCTAAAGCTGTGGTGCGTACGTTGAGTATGAGTCTACATAAGAATTCAGTTTTGATTAAATCCTTACCGGCCAAACTTCTCTTCTTTCTTAGATATCCCCTCTTAATCCGCCGGCTTAATGCACGCTTGGCGAGAAAGATTAGTTTCGAGTCTGAAAAGGATTTTGACTCCTCTGCAGTTGTTCCTTACCCATTTTTTAACTCCACTACTTCTTCCACTGCTTATGGTGCTTCTCTTACTGCTCTTCTGCATCCAGATATTGCTAACCTGTTTAAAGATCGAACGGTTTATACGAAACTTGTTTCCTTTCCTCGGTTGGGTAATTATCAGGCTCGTCCCCATTCTAAAGCTGTGGTGCCTTCGTTGAGTATGAGTCTAGAAAAGTATCCTGTTTTGTTTAAATCCTCTGTCTCTTATCATTCTTGGCTTCGAAGTGCGATGGGGCAAGCTCATCAATGCCTCGTTTTAGATTCCCAGGCCCCTTTTGCTAATGCTAATGCATATTTTAAGGCACCTTCTCTATCTTATAATTTTCCTTGTTCTATAATGATCTCTCCTCCCAATCAGTCTACGTTTTCTTTTCATTTCCCTGGCTGCATCTTCTCGATTTATCAATATTTAGGAGTTCATTCATGTCTCAATCATCTCCTGATGGAGGTTAGGCATATCCTTCATTCTTTCCCCTTCAAGTTTTCACCGATTCTTGGTGACTCTTCTTTTTCCCGTTATTCCTATCAGACTAATTCCATTCCAATATCATCTCCAGGTTCTTCCTGTTTCCTCTTACCCTCTTTTTGCCTCAACTAAGACGAGGCTAACATGTATGACTTTGTTGTCATTTCGTCCCCTTTGGTGGAGGTCGATCCTCCCCCGCTAAGCGAAAATACAATAAGAAACTCTATAATAATTTGCAGATTCGCGTGGGTGCGCGTATTTTAGTTAAGAAAGTAGCTACAGTGTCGGAAAATCTTCTTGTGCACGGATGATTTTTTGCATAATTCTGTCCACATCTGAGTTGGCAGTCTGGTTAGTCTTTTCTATGCTGATAGTGTTTTCTCGGCCTGCTGGGGTTGTTCCTTCTCGTTTAGCCATTTCATCAGCTATTTTGTGGTGTGCCTTCTCTCCTCCTATCTTCTCTTTCTGTGTAGGCATACATGTGATTGTATGGACATACTATTTCCTTAGCTATTTACTGGTGTGCCTTGTTTCCTCCTAGCTTCTGTTATTGTGTTTATTTCTTTTTTGCGTTGTATGTTTCTTCTTATACTGTGTATGCTTCTTTTTCATCGACGAGTTTCCCAGAGAGAGTGTGTCTTTCTTTCCTCCTGTCTTCTTATAAATTGTATCTTTCTTCTAGGCGTTGGTGGTTATCTTCTCATTTTTTCGTGGTTGCTCCCTTTGTATTGCAAACTCTCTATTTGCTACTTTGTTTCGTTTTTCTTGCGTTTTCTCTCTTTTCTTTTTTGTGCAGGTTGTGATTTGTGACTTCGTGTGGGGCTATTTTTCCTCCTGTCACTTGGTTCTGTCCCTTGGATCTGTTCCACATTTTTCGCTCATGTCAGTGAGGATTGAGTTTCCTCTTCCTTTGGCTCAGCTGTACTAGTCTGTTTTGGTTGGTTTTGAGGTTGTGTTCTTGTGGGGTCTTAATGCCTGGAACTTTGGTTGTCCTGACTTGGTGGCTCATGTTTACTTAGTTTTCTTTGGTTGTTATCTACTACTCTTTATCTATTGTCTAGAATTTTATGTTCTTAGCTAATGGGCAACACCCTCATATGTTCTGGTGGTTTTGGCCACTTTCTGTGCTGTGTTTGTGGTTTGGTGGCTTTTGCTTGTATCTTCCTCCTATTAGTGATATGTGTGTGGTTTGGTTATATCGGATTCTTTCGTTTGGTGCGGCTTTGTTGAGTTTATTTGCCATATCCTGGCGTTTGAGTTTCCTCGGTGGTTCTGTTTCGTTTGGTGCGTTGGGGTCTGGTTAGTGTTGTTTGGGCCAGTCTGTAGGTTGTAGTGGCGCCGTGTTGTGGTGTTTCCATCCCTTTCTGTTCTGGCCAAGCAGAGCTTCTGCTCTGTCTTTTTGTCGTTCGTTCTGTTGGCTAGTAGGTTATTTGGGCTGCGTTTTCATCTCTGAATCGCTGCGTCCGCAGTAGCGCGGCCACTGTTTGGAGCACTCGCTGTCCCTGCCGCGGTGTGTTCATCTGCAGTGGAGTGTGATCTGTGGGGTTGGTGGCTTTTCTCTTGCTGGGTCGGCCTTGATGGTGGGGGTCTGCCTGGACTAGTGCCTTGCTTGTCTGGCACGAGCTACTCCTTTATTCCACAGTTTGTAGCTGTTATGGTTGCCCGATTTAGGCTTTTAGCTGTAGGCTCCTGTAATTTTGTTATTGTCGGTGTTCTTGTTGTCTTCTTTTTGTTTGTCTCGCTTGTTTTACATCTTGTAAAATTGACTTTTGTACGTTTCTCATTATTTATGATATATTGTGCTGCGCTGGCTGGAGTCGTAAGACTATCCGTTTCATCAAAAAAAAAATAATGTTCATTTCAAATGCAAATTTTTCAGGATTTTTTTTTGAATGTCTTAATTAAGATTTCTTATTTATTGATTACTTAACTAGGAAGTTGCGAATATACCTGTTTTAAAAGGTATTTTAAAATTTTAAAATTAAATATTATACACAATAAGATATTATTGTATTTCTTTTTTTTTTATGTGATTTTCTCATTTTCAACATAATAACGTTGGTAGTTTTACTTTGGAATAGCTATCTTTTGAGTTTTTTGATGGTTTGATGTCTGGATATGCGGTGGTGTGAACAAGTTTACTGGCTTTTATTTCAATGCAACTGGCGCTTATGAAGATGATGCCTGACCGATCGATATGGTGTTCTAGTTCATACTACTAGTCATCAGTGTTTTTCTGTGTTTGCCTTCAAATTCTGTCATGTGACTTTTCGTTTATACTCGTATGGTTAATTTGTATATAACTCTTTCGTTTCTGATTGTTGTTATCATGCTATGGTGTAGTTCTTTGTAAAACACCTAGCATTTTCATTGTCTGTAGACTGTATTAAACATTATTTTTTTGAAGTTTTTGGCTGGAACTTGCTCTATTCTTATTATCAAAAAATAATAATTATAATAACATTGCCCGTACAAATGTAAAATTTCGATGATAATTAAGAAGAAACACAAATATATATAGATCCATTATTGTTGCCGCTAATTTCGGTGTGGGGGCAAGCAGATGAATTTGTGAGTTCGTAGAAAACCTGAATAGCAAACACCTAACCTGTTCCGCCGGAGCTTGACCATTGACTCCCGCCGTGCACCTGCAAGGAAGTGCGAGACACCGGGGTTGTTCCCGGCGACGCACCCTCCGACGCTCAAGTCAGTAACCAGAAATGATTATGAAAGAGCGTTCAACTAGAAAAAGATTGATTACCTCTTAATGGAGATGGGTGTGGGGTATTTATAGTCGCCGTTGGGATCAGATAAGGAATGTGATTCCTGTGATCTGATAAGTCATAAAATCCTCGTAATCAGATTAGGAATGTAATCCCTTAATTCCCGGTGAAAAGATAGATGTGAATCAGAGCCGTTGATTAGGATTAATCAGAAACCCTAATTCTATCTTTTCTGGACTGGGTGTGTCTCGGGTTGGGACCCGTACCCAGTTGAGGTGGATCCGTTCGCGGGTTATTGGATCTGCGAGGAAGGAGACCCAGTACCCGTTTCGGACCCATTTGTATGTGAAATTACCGTTTTACCCCTGAGCTTTAAGATTCGTGTCCGATGTGAACGGTCCCGATTTAATCCTATTTTTAGCCATATCACGAGCCCCCCACTCCCAAAGACTGAGTTAGATCAGCCTTTGAGGAGTAGTTTTACTGTCTTAATGGCGTACGGGATTTTATCGGTGTTCTTAAGGAAGTTTGGAATCTTGCTCGGGGTGTAACAGTGTTATTATGGGCTTGTAAAATGCCCAAAAATATTCTCAGAATTTTCTGGATTTTTGGTGATTTTTCCAGATTTTTCTGAATTTTTTCTCATTTTTTTTGAATTTTTTATTCATTCTCCGAATTAAATAATTAATTATCAAAAATATTAATTAATTATTCTAATTTAATAATTATTTTTTCAGAATTTAAAAATAATTTTTTCTGAATTAATAATTATTTTTAGAATTTTTAATTAATTTTTTCGATTTTTTAATTATTTTTTTCGGATTTTTTAAATAAAAAAAACAATTAAATAAATAAATAAATAATTTAAATATTACCTGGACACGTGGCAGATTTCTGGCCGTCCATCATGACCAGATGAGCACGCATCGTGAGGCAGATCACGATCTGGACACGTGGCACGTTTCTGGCCGTCCATCATGATCAGATCTGCGCGCATCGTGAGGCAGATCACGATCGGGACACGTGGCGCGTTCCTGAGCGTCGATCGTGTCGCGACGCGAATTTTGAGACGATCGGACGGATCGTGTTGGTCGGTCCCTTTTTCTCAATTTACAGCATCGGTACTTCAGCACTTCGGTTCGGCACCTCGTATCGGCACCTCGGATCACTGAGATGTTGCCACGTGGCATGCCACGTGGCTTTTTTTTTTTTCTTTTTTTTTTCTGCTTCGCTTCTCCTTCTCGCTGCTTCTTTTCTTCTTCGTCTTGTTTCTTTCCCCTTCCTCGACTCTTCTCCGAGTGTCCCCTCCCGCCGCCTCCTGCTCTCTCTTTCGTCTCCCTCTCCGGCCTCTTCTCCGTGCGCCGTGGAGCTCGACGCTTCAGGGTCGACGCTCGTGAAGGCGGGAGGAGCTATGGAGCTCGATGGAGCTCTTCGGCGAGGAGAGTGGATTGGCACGGCGATGGGGCCGAGCTTGGTGAGCGCTCGAGGTCGAAAGGGGGAGTTCGCTCGAGCTGGTGGAAGCTTGGGCTCGGCTTCGGAGTTTTGTAGGGACGAGGTGGTGGCTCGTCGAGGAGGATGACGGAGTGAGTTCGGCCACGGTGGAGCTTCGTTGTCGGAGCTTCGAAGCTCGACGAGTGGAGTTCTTCGTCGGAGGTGGTGGAAGCATGGGCTCGATCGGTTCGTGCCGTGGAGGAGCTCACCACTGGAGTTGGAGCTCCGCAGTGGAGGGCTCGGCGACGGGTGTGCGGGGTTCGAGCTTCGGAGGCAGTTGGACGAGGAGCTTGGTCGGTGCCGAGGGGTTGGGTTCGGAGCTTCGTGAAGGAGCTCGACGTCGTGGCGAAGGTGGCGAAGCTCGAAGCTCGGCCGAGGAGTTGGGTTCGGCCAGTGAGCTCGGCAGCATGGAGCATCGACGTCGGCGTTGCTCGGGAATCGAGCTCGGTGACGGGCGCTCGACGTCGTCGAACGGAGGACGAGGTCGGTGAGGGGAGTTCGTGACGAAGCGGGAGAGCTCGAGCTTGGAGGTGCTGCCGTCGGAAATTGTCGAAGGTGAGGTTGGGTTTTCTTCTTCGGTTGGTTTTGGCGGGAGATTGGAAGAGAAGAACTGAAGAAGAAGTAGGGGAAGTGGTTTATGGGGTTCGGGTTTGGATCCTGAACCCGACCCTATAGCTTTTTTTTTTTTTTTCTTTTCTCTCTTTTTCTCCTCTGCTTCTTTGTTGCTCGGCTAATGCATCTGGTTCGGCAGATCCGAGCACGGATTTTGAGGAGAATTTTTCCCACTCTGCTGTTCGGTAGATCGGTAGCTCGGATTTGAGATCCGAGCTACGTGGCTCAATCTGGACGGTTGATCACGATCGTGGCGCGAATCACGAGACAAGAGGCACGAGTTTCGAGAAAACGCTATCTTGTCGTTTTGTGGTGACGTGGCGAGATCTGAGCCGTTCATCATGTTTTAGCGCAAATTTTGAGACGATCCGACGGTGAGATGAGTTCGGTCGAATTTTTCTCCATATACGAGGGTCGGTACCCCGGTACCTCGGATCGGATCGGCACCTCGGATCCTCTCTGGGAGCATCTGGTCTGCTTGGCAAATGAATCTGGTTCGGCAGATCCGAGCACGGATTTTGGGGAGAATTTTTTCCCACTTTGCTGTTCGGTACATCGGTAGCTCTTCTGAGAAGAAAGAGGAAGGGGAGGAGAGGCCTTTGGGTTCTCTCCTCTGCCTTGTTCTTTCATACAGTGGAGAAGAGGAGAAGAGGAGAAGAGGAAGGGGAGGAGAGGCGTTTGGGTTCTCTCCTCTGCCTTGTTCTTCCGTGCAGTGGAGAAGAGGAGAAGAGGAAGGGGAGGAGAGGCAATTGGGTTCTCTCCTCTGCCTTGTTCTTCCGCACAGTGGAGAAGAGGAGAAGAGGAAGGGGAGGAGAGGCAATTGAGTTCTCTCCTCTGCCTTGTTCTTCCGCACAGTGGAGAAGAGGAGAAGAGGAAGGGGAGGAGAGGCAATTGAGTTCTCTCCTCTGCTTTGTTCTTCCGCACAGTGGAGAAGAGAAGTGTTGGGGAAGAAGGAGAAGAATGAAGGAGCTAAGAAGGGCATGGGTCGGACCGTGGGTATCGGATCCGACCCCGACCGTTAGCATCTTTTTCTTTCTTCCTCTTCATCTGCTTGCTTTGTTCGGCGAATCCGAGCACGGATTTTGAGGTACATTTTTTGCCGCTCCGCAGTTTGGTAGATTGGCGGATCCAAGCTGCGCAGCTCAATCTGGACGGTTAATCACGATCGTGGCGCGAATCACGAGACAAGAGGCACGAGTTTCGAGAAAACGTTATCTTGTCGTTTTGTGGTGACGTGGCGCGATCTGATCCGTCCATCATGACGAGCGCGCTTTTTTACAAGATCCAACGGCTGATATGGGTCGACTAGTTTTTTCGCCATATACGAGGGTCGGTACCCCGGTACCTCGGCTCGGCGCGTCAGGGCTGTTTGGCCGAGGTGCTGAGTTGGACGTTTTGAGGGAAGTATCTCTTGAGGGTTCCTCCCCTGTGCCCAGTAGCTCGGCTGCTCGGCTGAGCTGTTCGGTAGCTCGGTTGGGCGAGCCGGTGGCAGGCGTCTCGGGAGATACGCGTGGCCGGATCTGGGCCGTTCATCATGGCGCGCATCACGAGGATGGGGTTCAGATCACGAGAAAATGTTATCTTGTCGTTTTGTGGACGTGGCACGATCTGAACCGTCCATCAGATTCTGTCGCAAATTTTAAAGAGATCCGACGGTGACTTCGCCTCGGAGCGATTTTTTGCCATATACGAGGGTCGGTACCCCGGTACCTCGGCTCGGCGCATCAGGGCTGTTTGGCCGAGGTGCTGAATTGTCTGTTTTGAAGAAGTGTTCCTTGAAGATTCCGCCCCTTCGTGCTCAGTGGCTCGGCCGTTCGGCTGAGCTGTTCGGTAGCTCGGCTGTTCGGACGGCTCGAGCGTGAGGAGAAGCTCGGTGTGTTGATGAAGGGGATGAGTCGGCACATGGAAGAGGTGATGCTCTGCTTGGTTTTTGGAGATTTTTGAGGAGCTCCACTCCTAGGGGTGGAGAAGAGGTGCTAGGAAGATCCTCGTAAGAGCCATGGGAAGACCCATTCTTTGAAGTGAGCGCAAGGAGCAATTCTAAGAGAGTTTTAGCTCCGATCTCGTCGAGAAGAGCTATTTGAGAGACAAGTTTGAGGAGGAGCTCCAGGAGAAAGTTGTGCTCCGAACCTGTGGAGAAGAGCTCCGCTTTGGAAGCGAGCGGAGTGAAGAGCTTGACTTGTAGAAGAGCCATCTGGAAGAGGAGTTTGAGGAGCAACTCTAGGAGAGTTTTAGCTCCGAACTCGTTTGAGAAGAGCTCCGCTTTGGAGGCGAGCGGAGCGGGGAGCTCGACTTGTAGAAGAGCCATCTGGAAGAGGAGTTTGAGGAGCAACTCTAGGAGAGTTTTAGCTCCGAATTCGTTGGGAAGAGCTCCGCTTTGGAGGCGAGCGGAGTGGTGAGCTCGATTTGTAGAAGAGCCATCTGGAAGAGGAGCTTGAGAAGCAACTCTAGGAGAGAGTTCTAGCTCCGAACTCGTTTGAGAAGAGCTCCGCTTCAGATGCGAGCGGAGTGGGGGGCTCGATTTGTAGAAGAGCCATCTGGAAGAGGAGCTTGAGAAGCAACTCTAGGAGAGAGTTCTAGCTCCGAACTCGTTTGAGAAGAGCTCCGCTTCGGATGCGAGCGGAGTGGGGGGCTCGATTTGTAGAAGAGCCATCAGGAAGGGGAGCTTGAGGAGCAACTCTAGGAGAGAGTTCTAGCTCCGAACTCGTTTGAGAAGAGCTCCGCTTCGGATGCGAGCGGAGTGGGGAGCTCGATTTGTAGAAGAGGAGCTTGAGAAGCAACTCTAGGAGAGAGTTCTAGCTCCGAACTCGTTTGAGAAGAGCTCCGCTTCTGATGCGAGCGGAGCGGGGAGCTCGATTTGTAGAAGAGGAGCTTGAGAAGCAACTCTAGGAGAGAGTTCTAGCTCCGAACTCGTTTGAGAAGAGCTCTGCTTCGGATGCGAGCGGAGTGGGGAGCTCGATTTGTAGAAGAGCCATCTGGAAGAGGAGTTTGAGGAGCAACTCTAGGAGAGAGTTCTAGCTCCGAACTCGTTTGAGAAGAGCTCCGCTTCGGATGCGAGCGGAGTGAGGAGCTCGATTTGTAGAAGAGCCATCTGGAAGAAGAGTTTGAGGAGCTACTCTAAGAGAGTTTTTAGCTCCGAACTCGTTTGAGAAGAGCTCCGCTTCGGATGCGAGCGAAGTGGGGAGCTCGATTTGTAGAAGAGCCATCTGGAAGAGGAGTTTGAGGAGCTACTCTAAGAGAGTTTTTAGCTCCGAACTCGTTGGGAAGAGCTCCGCTTTGGAGGCGAGCGGAGTGAAGAGCTCAACTTGTAGAAGAGCCGTCTGGAAGAGAAGTTTGAGGAGCAACTCTAGGAGAGAGTTTTTAGCTCCGAACTCGTTGAGAAGAGCTCCGCTTTGGAGGCGAGCGGAGTGAAGAGCTCGACTTGTAGAAGAGTCACCTGGACGAGGAGTTTGAGGAGCGACTCTAGGAGAGTTTTAGCTCCGAATTCGTTGGGAAGAGCTTCGCTTTGGAGGCGAGCAGAGCGAAGAGCTCGACTTGTAGAAGAGCCGTCTGGAAGGGGAGTTTGAGGAGCAACTCTAGGAGAGAGTCTTCAGCTCCGAACTCGTTGGGAAGAGCTCCGCTTTGGAGGCGAGCGGAGTGAAGAGCTCGACTTGTAGAAGAGCCATCTGGACGGTTGATCACGATCGTGGCGCGAATCACGAGACAAGAGGTACGAGTTTCGAGAAAACGTTATCTTGTCGTTTTGTGGTGGCGTGGCGCAATCTGAACCGTCCATCAGATTCTGTCGCGAATTTTGGGGAGATCAGACGGTGACTTCGCCTCGGGATGATTTTTCTCCATATACGAGGGTCGGTACCTCGGCACCTCGGCTCGGAGACTCAGTGCTGTTCCTTGAAGATTTCGTCCCTCCGTGCTCAGTGGCTCGACCGTTCGGCTGAGCTGTTCGGTAGCTCGGCTGTTCGGATGGCTCGAGCGTGAGGAGAAGCTCAGTGACTTGCGGAAGGGGATGGGTCGATGAAGCTCTGCTCCTCAGCTCGGGAGGATGGGTCAGCATATGGGAGAGGTGAGGGGCTCTGAAGCTCTGCCTCTATTCTGTTTGGTTTTGGAGATTTTTGAAGAGGAGCTCCACTCCTAGGAGAAGAGGTGCTAGGAAGAGGTGCTGGGAAGAGCCATTCTCTGAAGTGGGTGCAAGGAGCAACTCTAGGGGAGAGTTGTGAGCTCCAAACTCGTAGAGAAGAGGTCCGCTTCGGAAGCGAGCGGAGTGATGAGTTCGACTTGTAGAAGAGCCGTCTGGAAGAGGAGTTTGAGGAGCAACTCTAGGAGAGAGTTTTTAGCTCCGAACTCGTTTGAGAAGAGCTCCGCTTTGGAGGCGAGCAGAGCGGGGAGCTCGACTTGTAGAAGAGCTGACTGGAAGAGGAGTTTGAGGAGAAACTCTAGGAGAATTTTTAGCTCCGAACTCGTTGGGAAGAGCTCCGCTTTGGAGGCGAGCGGAGTGAAGAGCTTGGCCTTGAGAAGAAAGAGGAAGGGGAGGAGAGGCATTCGGGTTCTCTCCCCTGCCTCGTTCTTTCGCACAGTGAAGAAGAGCAGAAGTGTTGGGTACTTTTGGCGGGAAGACTGAAGAAGGAGAAGAATGAAGGAGCTAAGAAGGGTATGGGTCGGACCGAGGGTATTGGATCCGACCCTGACCCGTTAGCCTCTTTTTCTTCTTGCTCTTCATCTGTTTTGCTGCTCGGTAGATGCATCTTGTTCGGCAGATCCGAGCATGGATTTTGGGGCACATTTTCTGCCACTTTGCTTCTCGGTAGATGGGTAGCTCGGCTCGGATGGTCGTGGGGGCAGTTCGGAATGGCCATCTTCCTCCGGCCCGTTTAAGGACGAGCCGGTGAAGTAAAGTCGAGCCATAGGACCCCGACCATCGTGAGGTTAGTTTGAGGGATGCAGGAGCAGTTTCGAATGGCGAGCTACTTCTAGTCCGCTTAGGAGTGAACTTGCGAAGTAGAATCGAGCCAAGTGTTGGACTCCGATCCATTCAACGGCTGCAGGAGCAATTTCGAACGGCGAGCTACTCCTGGCTCGTCTGAGGACGAGCCGAGGAAGAAGAGTCGAGCCGAGTGCTGGACTCCGAACCATTGTGAGGTTAGTTCAAGGGATGCAAGAGCAATTTCGAATGGCGAGCTACTTCTAGTCCGCTTAGGAGCGAACTTGCGAAGTAGAATCGAGCCAAGTGTTGGACTCCGATCCATTCAACGGCTGCAGGAGCAATTTCGAACGGCGATCTACTTCCGGCTCGCCTGTAGACGAGCCGAGGAAGAAGTGTCGAGCCGAGTGCTGGACTCCGAACCATCGTGTGGTTAGTTAAGGGATGCAGGAGCAGCTTCGAATAGCGAGCTACTTCTAGTCCGCTTAGGAGCGAACTTGCGAAGTAGAATCGAGCCAAGTGTTGGACTCCGATCCATTCAACGGCTGCAGGAGCAATTTCGAACGGCGATCTACTTCCGACTCGTCTGTAGGCGAGCCGAGGAAGAAGAGTCGAGCCGAGTGCTGGACTCCGAACCATCGTGTGGTGCTTAGCAAGTTGTGGGAGCAGCCATGTAGAAGAAGCTGGACTCCGAACTCGTTGAGAAGTGGTCCGCTTCGGCGGCGAGCGGAGGGAAGAGCTCGGATTGGGAGAGAGCCGTTCAGGAGGCGAGTTTGAGGAGCAACTCTAGGAGAGAGTTGTGGGCTCCGAACTGTCTGAGAAGAGGTCCGCTTCGGCGGCGAGCGGAGGGAAGAGTTCGGCTCTGGAAGAGAGCCATTTGGGAGAAGAGTTTGGGGAACAACTCTAGGAGAGAGTTGTGAGCTCAGAACCGTCTGAAAAGAGGTCCGCTTCGGAGGCGAGCGGAGCGGAAGAGCCCGGCTCTGGGAAAGAGCTGTTTGTGAGACGAGTGTGAGGAGGAACTCTATGAGAGAGTTGTGCTCCAAACTCGTTGGGTCTCGGTGCGGGTGATTGGCGCCTCATCGTTCCTAGGCTGCTGCCGACCCGCGGGGGAGCGTGGTCTTCTTCTGTGATCTCAGTGGTGAGGGGACCGCTCACTCGGACGTTGCTGGCGGGAGGCTCCCTCTCGGGCCCGCTTCTCGTCCAGACGGTGGCGTAGGTCCTCTTCCTTCTTCTGATTTTGGGGATTGTGAGAGGCCATGGAATCCGTAGAGGCGTTGTGTATGGAGGCGCGGTCCTGATTGAGTGGTTGCTTCATACGAGAGCCCCCCGCACCGGCATTCTGAGGACCGGTGGGAACCTTGGGGGGTTGCTGATTCTGAAGAGGAGGTTGATCTTGCTGAAGATGGTCCTCGGCCGGAGGAGGAAGTTGCCCCTGCTGCGGAGCGGGATGGACGGGGACTTCCTGCTGTTGATCAATAGGGTTGGGTCCACGGTTGGACCCCCTGGATCTTACTTTTCTGGGAGGCATGGCTGGAGAAGAGCTAGTCAACGAGAAGAGGAGGAGGCTATTCGTATGGTTTTCCCACAGACGGCGCCAATCTGTTGCCGCTAATTTCGGTGTGGGGGCAAGCAGATGAATTTGTGAGTTCGTAGAAAACCTGAATAGCAAACACCTAACCTGTTCCGCCGGAGCTTGACCATTAACTCCCGCCGTGCACCTGCAAGGAAGTGCGAGACACCGGGGTTGTTCCCGGCGACGCACCCTCCGACGCTCAAGTCAGTAACCAGAAATGATTATGAAAGAGCGTTCAACTAGAAAAAGATTGATTACCTCTTAATGGAGATGGGTGTGGGGTATTTATAGTCGCCGTTGGGATCAGATAAGGAATGTGAAACCTGTGATCTGATAAGGCATAAAATCCTCGTAATCAGATTAGGAATGTAATCCCTTAATTCCCGGTGAAAAGATAGATGTGAATCAGAGCCGTTGATTAGGATTAATCAGAAACCCTAATTCTATCTTTTCTGGACTGGGTGTGTCTCGGGTTGGGACCCGTACCCAGTTGAGGTGGATCCGTTCGCGGGTTATTGGATCTGCGAGGAAGGAGACCCAGTACCCGTTTCGGACCCATTTGTATGTGAAATTACCGTTTTACCCCTGAGCTTTAAGATTCGTGTCCGATGTGAACGGTCCCGATTTAATCCTATTTTTAGCCATATCAATTATCTTTAGCTACTGAAGAAAACAAATCTTGACGATTATTTCACTATCAGAGAGCCTACTTGTAAATTGTAATGTAGGAACACAAGTTTAGGCAGATAAAAAAGCCGAAAGTTAGATACTTAACGAGGAAAATTCATGAATATTTGAAATTAACAGAGAATTATCATGTTTCATCAGGTCAGCAAGCAATGAATGAAAGAATGTTTTTGAATGTACTTGAATATAAAGACTGAAAATGAACGAAGAGAGGGCCTCTTAGAGCATCCACAGTCATTTACTATTTATCCATATTATACATATTTTAGCTAAAAGAAACTACAGACTGCAGTTATTTGCTATTTATGCATATTTTTACGATTTCGTAAAGATTGCTATATATGAGAGCAGATATAAAAATTTTGCATATTATACATGACTGATCTTCAAGATCCGTCCCACTAAAAAAATAATTTTTTAATTCTAAGAAGGATCATCACAGTCCGTCGCTTAAAAAAACGATTTTTTATTTTTCAAACGGAACTTCAAAGTCCGTCGCTTTAAAAAAATTTATTTCGTACTAATAAAACCAAAAAAATACCCCCCTCCCCTTGGACGGAATTCAAGATCCATCCAGTGAAGGGGGGACACGTTAATTTTTTTTTACATAGCTTAAAAAATCATTTTAATTATTAAAAATTCAAAAAAAAAACTATTTAAAAATTGTGGTACGGTTCTCGAAGATCCGTCCAATCCTAATTTTTTTTTTTATATTATAACAATTTACGACTGCAGCAAACTTACTTTGCTATATCTATAATATACATGTATCTATTTTTTAGCAAACCACGACGGTGGATGCTTTTAATGGTTTTAATTTAGAATATCATAGAAACTAGTAAATCTAGCGTACTAGGAATGCACATCTAAACAGTATATTGTGAGAATCATCCATGTATTAAAGCGTTAACGCAAATAATTTCCTACATTTTCAGTCACCAAAAAAATGTAAGTTACCTCACTGACCCACTTTCCAAAACTATATACCAAACTAATCCCTTCCATAACTATTTACCAAACTAATCCACTTATTAAAATAATTTAAAATAAAAATTTACATACAACCCATTTCTCAAATCCAATTATTTCTAAACCCAAATTCATAATTTATTTAAACTGGATAACACTAAGAAAAAAAAACAACTAAGACGTTTCAAAATCTATACTTCTATACTATTATTAAGTAAAGCCCCATTTTGGTGGCTTTTTACTATCATGCCCTCATAAACATAAAAAGCTAAAAAAATAATGCAGGATTAATCCTGTCAAATTTTACCCCTGATCACTACACAATCAGATGGCACAAGCGTAATTTTCACTTCGTATTTACTTCAGTCTCTCCATAAAATTCTAATCCCTAAAAAATCAAAACCGTCTCTTCCTCTCCCTCCATCGGATCCGCACTCCTTAAAAATCGAAACCGTCTCTTCCTCTCACTACAACACACGCTGAATTTACCGGCGTATATTCCCCGGCGTTTTACCAATCGCGCCGGGGTAGGATAAGACCAGGATAGGGTCGCAAAAAGGTATAGTTATACACCGGCGGCCTCTAAAAAATGCCGATGAATTATAACATTCACTGGCATTTTTTATAAAAACACGCTGGTGAATAGAAAGCGGAAATATATCCCCACAAATCCTCTCCCATTTACCGGCGTTTATTAATAAAAATGCCGGTGAATATACAGGGATAAATCCCCAATCCTACCGCGAAACCCTTAGCACATTTCGTTTTTTTTTCTCACCAAACCCTAAGTTTCCCCGCGCCGTAGCCCTTGAGCCTCCTTCCCTTCCTCGACAACTCCTCCGTCGACGTCGCCATTGGGCCTCCTTCCCTTCCTCGACAACTCCTCCGTCGCCGTCGCCATTGGGCCTCCTTCCCTTCCTCTATCCCGCTCAGTCATTCCTCTCTCAAAGCAAGTACTCTCTCTCTCTCGCTCACTCTCTCTCTCTCTCTCTCTTTATCTCTCTCTCTCTCTCTCTCTACTTCTTCATTTTGTGATGGTAATGGTTTGATTGTAATGGTGCGATTTTGTGATGGTAATGGTGCGATTGATTCTGTGATGTTTATGTTTGTAATGGTTTGATACTCAATTTAGGGGAGATCTCGATTTAGGAGAATTTTGGATGTTTATGTTTGTGCGATTCTACAATTCTGTGATGGTAATGGTTTGGAACTTCACTGTTTTTGTAAGGAGTAATTTAGAAGAGATTTGAAACTGAATTTGCCAAAAATGTGGCAATATACTCAGTTTCAAGAGGCTTGTTGGTTCTTGTTGATTATCGGCTGAAACTATAGCAAAATCCGAGCATGATCGTAAATTAATAAACTAGCATTGGTTCTTGTTGGTTCTTCTTGTTGATTATCGGCTAAGCTAGCTTCTTGTTGGTAGTTCTTGTTGATTTTCGGCTAGGCTACCTTCTTGTTGATTCTTGTTGAAGCTAGAGAGCTTTAAGAAATTGAACTAACTGGCTTGGGTCTGAGGAGTTAGTGGACTTCGGAGCCAGGTGTTTCTAGCTCAGATTTTGCTAGGTTTTTGGAGCTCGATCATCTTCCATTTTGAAGCTTTATGTGAGGTTATATACAAGTTTATTTTACAGATCTCAGTTTATAGATCAATGAAGTGTTTTTGGTGAACATAGCATGAGAATACTAACTCGTTTGAGTTTGCTTTCTTATGCATTTGGAGATGGGTTAGTTGCTTTTGGAGATGGGTTATTATGTATTTGAGTTTTAGTTTGGTTAAGAGTAAACTGGAATTATGACGCATTTGGAGATGGGTTAGTTGCTTTTTTGTCTGAATTTGGAGATGAGATGTATCATATATCTGAAGTTGCACACTATGATTTTTTGAGGAGCAACAAGTGATGGAAATTTTTTAATTAAACTTTATATACTATTATATCATGAAAGGGGATTGCTTGGGTTTGAAAATGAGATTGTTCATGCTTGTTGCTTGGGTTTTAAGTGAATTTGGAGATACTTTTTTGCCTGAATTTGGAGATGAGATGGATCATATATCTGAAGTTGCACACCACAATTTTTTGAGGAGCGACTAGTGAGGGAAATTTTTTAATTAAACTTTATATACAATTATATCATGAAAGGGGATTGCTTGGGTTTGAAAATGAGATTGTTCATGCTTGTTGCTTGGGTTTTAAGTGAATTTGGAGATGCTTTTTTGTTTGAATTTGGAGATGAGATGGATCGTATATCTGAAGTTGCATACCATGATTTTTCGAGGAGCGACTAGTGATGGAAATTTTTTATTTAAACTTTGTATACAATTATATCATGAAAGGGGATTGCTTGGGTTTGAAAATGAGATTGTTCATGCTTGTTGCTTGGGTTTTAAGTGAATTTTTTGAGGAGCGACTAGGGATGAAAATTTTTTTTATCTAAACTTTATATACAATTATATCATGATGTCTACATGAGTATCAGTTTCTAACATAATATTCATGCGTGGTTCTTGGGTTTGAAAATGAGATTGTTCTTTACCAAATAGGCTTGTAAGTGATGATGAGATGGATTATGTAAATGAAGTTGCATATTATGATTTACAGAGGAGTGACTAGTGATGAAATAATCCTGTTTGAACTTACATTCTGGTTTCAATTGACAGTTATCTTATGAGTATTATAAAAGTATAAGATTCATTTCAGTTAGTAGCATTTTTGGTTTGAAAATGAGAGTGAAAGTATTCTCTTTCACTGTTTGTAGTTCAATAATTTGAACTCCATATTTTGGTTTTGAATGTAAGAGTGCTGCATGTTTTTTTTTAATTTTTTTTAAAAAATTATATACCTACACCGGCATTTTTTACAAACGCCGGTGTAGATTTAAAAAAAAATTACAGCTCCTACGGCGGCGTTTGTATAATGCCGGTGAATGTATATCAGCTGAAAAATAGGGCACTTAGAAATACCCATACACTGGCATTTTTACTGTTGCCGATGTAGACACAAGATTTACCGGCGTTCCGTAAAAACACCGGTGTAGACCCATAGTATTCCGTGACGCTCGCTTCAGCGGCATTTGGACTGACGTTTTTATAAACGCCGGTGAATGTTTCACCGGCATTTTTAAACGCCGGTGTAAATTCAAAACAACGCCGGTGAATCCAGCGTGTGTTGTAGTGTCTCCCTCCATCGAATCTGCACTCCTCAAAAATCGAAACTGTCTCTTCCTCTCCTTCCATCGAATCCGTCTCTTGCTCTGTATATATATATATATATATATATATATATATATATATATATATATATATATATATATATATATATAGAAAGAAAGAGAGTAGAATAGAAGAGGTTGAGAGGGAGAGCTTCGGGATTATCGAAACCGTCTCTTCCTCTCCTTTCCTTCCATCGAATCCATCTCTCTCTCTCTCTCTCTCTCTCTCTCTCTCTCTCTCTCTATATATATATATATATATATATATATATATAGAGAGAGAGAGAGAGAGAGAGAGAGAGCGAGAGAGTAGAAGAGAAGAGGTTGAGAGGGAGAGCTTCAGGATTAATCTATACTATTATTAAGCAAAGCTCCATTTTGGCGGCGTTTTACTATCATACCCTCATAAACATAAAAAGCTAAAAAAATAATGCAGGATTAATTCTGTCAAATTTTACCCCTCATCTCTACACAATCTGAGGGCACTAACGTAATTTTCACTTCATATTTACTTCAGTATCTCCATAAAATTCTATTCCCTAAAAAATGAAAACTGTCTCTTCCTCTCCCTCCATCGAATCCGCACTACTCAAAAATCAAAACCGTCTCTTCCTCTCCTTGCATCGAATCCGCACTCCTCAAAAATCGAAACAGTATCTTCCTCTCCTTCCATCGAATTCATCTCTTGATATATATATATATATATATATATATATATATATATATATATATAGAGAGAGAGAGAGAGAGAGAGAGAGAGAGAGAGAGAGAGAGAGAGAGAGAGAGAGAGAGTAGAAGAGAAGAGGTTGAGAGGGAGAGCTTCGAGATTAAGACAGTGAGCAAGCTTGGGTTTGGAATGCTTCTCCCTCCACTTCGAGTCCTCCTCCGTCTGCATCCCGACGACCACCAAGCCCCCTCGAAGCGCCTCCTCGACTGCTATAACTCCTATTTCCTGTACCTGTATTTTCTTTTCTACTGTATTTTCTTTTGCTTGTGTTCTTGTATTCAATTTGAGATCTTGTATTTTGTTTCCGTTCGAATAAAAATCGTTATATTCTATCAACTCAATTTTTGGTGCCTTTATCTAATTCAATTGTATGTCCGTCATGTTCTTTTGTATCGTTCTTCATGAGGAGATAAGTTGTTTCATATCATTTATCTCTTTATCCCTATTTTTATTAATTTTTGACTAAGTCTCCTGTTGAATCCCCCTCAAACCCGATACCCTAAAACCCATAACCCAAAAACCCTAACTATTTAAACCCTAAACACCCCCCTAACCCTAACCCTAACCCCGTTTACTGTTAAGCCCCCAAGTAACCCGCCGCTCTCCTTCTTCCTCCGTCTTCCACCTCTCGATCGCACCCAATTTCCCCGTCACCGTCGCCACTCCCATTGCCACCTTCGATCGCCCCCATCATCGCCACTCCCCTCGTCAACCCCAGCGCCAACCACCATCGTCTTCCTCAACGAACCCAACTCCCGAAACCCATCGCCTTCTCCACCTCCGCCATTACCCATTAGCTTCGTCCCCCCGAAACTCCATTTCTCTGACCCTTCGACCCCACCGCATTGTCTCACTCTCCTTGTCGCCTTGCCCAAGCTAGCACCCCGTAGCTTTCCTCATTCTCCGTCGCTCCCCTGTTTTTCGAACCCAAAACAGAGCTCGGCATTGCCGCTCATCGTCTTTGCCGAGGCCATCGTCGTCCTCCGCAGCCACTGCAGTGACGTCCTAGGTCACCGCCAGTCTCCCGCTCTCTCTTCCGCTCGCTGCCGAGCTGAGGAAGAAGAAGAATCACGAGTGGTGGTTGGGGCTGTTTGGTGTTGTGTGCACAGAAGATCCGAAGTGGTGTCCCTTTTTTGCCCCCGATCCGGCGTAAGGAAAGGATCTTATTGGTGGGAACCGGTGTTCCGTGTTCTGGGCGCAGCAGATCCGATTGCCGTTTGCTATTTTGGGCGGGATCTGGTGTGGGAATTCATTGTTTGCTGGTTGATTCTTTGTACGTGCTTCGTGCGTGCTTTCGGGAGATTTTGCCTGGGGTTTTTCAATCCCGTCTTTTTCAAATTATCGGATCTAATCGTCGTCCTAAAGGCAAGTATTCATCTTGTACAAATTTTTATTCTAGTACAAGCATTTAATTTGAAAATACCGCAAATAGTTAGTAGATGTGTCTCCTCCTTGACTCGTCGTTGTTGATCAAATATTAGTCCTCATCAATCTCATAATCTTAAGAGTCACAACAATTTCATTGTTATATTACAACCACTTGACTCATTTTATCCCCTAGTCACATGAACATATGAAATTAAGAAACCCTAGATTTGTAGATGTGTGTTGTATGTTGTATGTGATGATCTTGCACCCACTTGAGTTGAGAAATAAATGTTACTTGCTGATTTGATGCCCATTACATCAGTTGTGTATCACATGCTCATCTAGGCTCATAATAATCAATTATCATGCAATTTATATATGAAAGACATTCACACTTGTTACTATCCTGAAATTTACTTGCTATTTTGACACCTTTAAAATCAGAATCTGAACCCGAGCCCTGAATAGTAAATGTAGATCTAGATGTCTAGATATCGATAGCCTCCAGAATTTTTGAATTCCAAGTTACAATCTAGGAAATATTGCAGTTTTACTTCAGTTTTGTCCGTTGTCGCAGATTCACAAAACTGCTACACATCTTTAGTTTGCAAATTAATTTAACTATGTTAACAGTAAGAGTTTGACTTGAAATTTTATATGCTGTTGATGGACACCCTAGAGAACATCCCCAATTTTTCTCAGAATTAATTATCAATGTTTCAACACTGTTTCACATGTATAAACTTAGATTCACAAATCCTGGCTGAACATAGAAGCAGTATCAGGTTGCTGTTTTGACACATGTTACCACAACTTTTATGTATCTTAATTATATGCATTGGAACTGGGCATGAATCTAGTTTCTAGATCTTCTGAAAGATCTACTTTTACTATCTCGTAGCAACGGAAATCGTAGATTTGGTACAGCAACGTTGTGCTATTTAGATTTGAGATTTTCGTTGTTCGTGATATTCTTATTCGTGTTGACCCTCGAATATGCTATATAAATATCTCAAACTTGTCCCATATTTATGATTATGATTTCTTGACTTGCTTCGCACACTTTCATGCTTGCTTGATAAAAATTAATAAAAGTAACAAGTCGGGGTTTTAGGGAAGACCATAGTAGTGGACAATATAGGTAAGCGTACTCGGAAGGGGGGCCGTGTTTTCCAGTACTCGGTTCATGAACCTGCTGTACCTTGATGTATTCATGGAGCCAGTTACTTGGCTCATGAACCTGTTGTATTCATGAACCCACTGTGTGGGTCTTGAACCTGTTAGTATTCACAAACTTACTTCGTGGACCTGCTATTTTTTTTCGTATTCATGAACCGTGCCTGCTTGATACTTGATACCTTAGTACGCCGCCCTATAGACTCTATTTCTAGGCCTAAGTGAAATTGTATTGACTGTAGCAACCATGTAGTAAAAGTATGGATGCATGAAGTGCTACCTAGATAGTAATAACTACAAGACATGAACATGATATATGCTTACTCGATACTTGATTACATGATACATGAGACTTGAAACATGAAACTTGAACCTGATACATCTTTACTTGATACTTGATGACATGTTACATGAGACTTGATACTTGAATATAATACTTGACACTTGGAACTTGATACTTGGACTTGGCAATTTGACACTAGACTTGAGACTTGTTACTTGACACTTATACTTGAAACTTGTCACTTGATGTTGGATACTCTTATATGTCACTAGTCACTTGATCTACTATCAGTATATGCTACCCAACCTGATCTCTTGAGTTTTCATTCTTGCTAGTTAGTTCTTGAATTCCCACTACTTGTTGCATTCATATTATATTCTTGATTTCAAATTTTTTTCCATGTTTCTTGTACTTATTTTTACTATTTGTGGCCCTAACTTGCACTAAGGACATTTTCTCTTGTTTTTCCTATTTTTCCCTTTTTATATTTATTAAACTGATTTTGGAGATGAGCTACCTACCGGGATTGGTGAGCAGAGATTTTAGACTTCAAATGGAGAAAAGACATGCTTAGATTATTTGTTTTCTTGTGTTATTTATTTCTTGCTACTTAAAAACTTGTAACGGGCTTGTATTCCCGAGTTTTACTTTTGATCCAGACTTGAAAACTATTTGGATATTATCATTTGTTTTCAATTGTTTTCTGTTGCCTAATAAATTATTCATGCATGCTTGGTGGTATATATATATATATCTTGTTGTATTCTTGTTGTGATGTTGAGTCGATCCTACAGCTTATGGATGATGTTAAAATCATTTGCTGGGCTTCGTCACGTATTCGTATTCCGTATTTTTAGGAAGCGGGGCGTGACAAGATTTTTAGTGGTATCAGAGCCAGATTTGGCTAATGTGTTAGTTTGACTAATACATTAGACAAGCTTGACTCAATCAGGATTAACTCAACATTAAATAGACTATGCAACCACATGAACAATTTGATAATCAACTTGATCTGGACAGTAGTCTTCTCCCATCCATTTTGGTCCCTTCATATTCAATTCTTGATTCCATGTTTCCTTCCATCTCTTGCATTCGTCCTGATCTATTGATTCCTTATTGGGTACAAATTTATTCTTTCCGTACCCATATTCTTTGTCTTCCGGTACAAGCATTCTCTGATTTTCTGCTTGTCTCGTTGATCCCTTATTATTCCAGCTTGTGTGTCGTTCATTACTTTCCCTACCTTGCATTCATTTTTATTTGTTGATTCATATTGAGTATCGTGTTTGTTATTTCTTCCCTGCTATATTCTCTTCAATTCCGATTTTTCCCCTCGTCCTTCTTCCTTCGTATTCAATTTCTTAATTTTCTTTTAACCCTTCTAGTCATCCCCCTCTTTAACTCTTTATTGGGTATAGCTTCGTTTTTATCCTACCTATTTTTCTCTTTATAATTATTTTTCGCGAATACTTTCTATATTTCGATTATTAATTGTTATATTTATTTTCGATCTTCTATAAAAATGTTTCTCAACAAAGATTTTGTTATTCCGAACAATGGTGTATTTTAACTTCACTTTTCATTTTTGATCAACTATATATTTCTACTGGAATATTTTGATAAGACAAATTCTTATTTTGTTGTATAATGCTATTATTACTACTATTATTATTATTGATATTATTTTCATTATCATTACTAGTATTATTATTGTTGTTACTATCATTGATATTCTTATTGTTTTTTTTTCATTATTTTATTATTATTGTTAATATTAAATTACTTCCACAAAAATGTTGGAACCAAACTATATCTTATCTTGCATTACTACTTTTTCTAGTGTTGTTAATATTTCAATATTATTGTTATTATTATTATTATTATCATTCTTTTTGCAATTACTGTTATTATTATTGTTATGATCATTGTTCTTATCCTTGTTATTCTTATTGTTATTAGTATCGATATTTTGTTATTATTATTATTATTATTGGTATTATTATTTTTATCGTTACTATTATTATTATTATTAATTTGTTTTGAGCCTGAGCATGCTCAATTTTATATACATTTCACCACTTCGGTGCAACCTAATGTCGAGATGGCAAATATGCAACCTGATATCAATGGAGGCAAATTGCAACTGGATATCGGAGAGGCAAAATGTGCAACCAAATACCCAGACGGCAACCTGCAACCTGATGTCGTGAAAGCAAACATGCAACTTGATGTTAAGAAGGCACGATTTTTTACCTATTTGCTAATTGATATTTCAAGACAATTTTTACTTATATAATGAAACTAAAGGTAAGGAAATATTTCCTTTATGACATCTTGCTTATACTGTTATACTTTATGTTTCCATACAATTTGAACTCGTATAGTTGATTTTACTCTATTTGGTGTATAAGATTATTATTTCTATTATTATTATTATTGCTATTGTGTTCGTTATTATTTTTGGTATTGTTATCATTATTATTATTTCTATTGCTGTTATTATTATTGAGTTCATTATCTTTATTGTTATTACTCCTATTATTGTTACTGTCATTTTATTAATACTGATACTATTATTATTATTATTATTATTGTTATTGTGTTCGTTATTATTATTATTGGCGTTGTTATTATTATTGGCGTTGTTATTATTATTGTTATTACTTTTGCTGTTATTATTATTGTTGTTATTATTTTTGCTATTATTATTGTTGATATTATCACTATTATTGCTATTATTTTTATTAATATTGTTATTATTTTAAACGCTGTTATGATTTCTATTATTACTGCATTATTTTCACGAATATGCTAAATCCAACACTGCCGTGTATGTATTGTCATTATTTTTGATATTTTATTTTATTATATTATTATTATTACCTGTATGATTATGATGATTTTGATTTCTGTTATTATTATTGTTATTATTATTATTTTGTTATTATTATTACTAATTTTATTATTATCATTGTTATTATTAGTTTTTATTATTGTTATTATTATTCTATTACTATTAATATTATTATCATTGATATTTGTTGTTTTTATTATTTCTGTTAAAGCCATTAGTTTAATCTGTATTATATCTTTTAATTATTTAGATTGAAGCTAAAGCTTTATATTCACTCTGTACTATTGCTTATCTCTATTTGGAGCCCATATTCTCTTTGATCTTGTTGCCTCATTCTTTTCTTTCTGCTCGGATCGTCGGCTGGTGTCACGTGGTCTACAACGACATGTCTGGAGCTCGGAACGTCACCATCAGAGTAGCACAGCGGAAGCGTGGTGGGCCCATAACCCACAAGTCACAGGATCCTCTTGTTGCTTCTCCTCCCTTGTATTGTTTGTTTTGTTCCATTCCTTGCATTTGTCCTCATCCCTTGACTCATTTCTTGTTTCATCTCTTCCTTGTCCATCCCTTCTTCTATTCCAACTCTATCTATTCTTCATCTCCTTACTTTGTTATCTTGCAAGTTTTGTGTTGTTTCTTCTTCATTTTTTATACCGGTTATTTCTTTCTTTCATTCCATTTTGCCATCATGCCCACATTCATTATTTGATTCAATCCTTCCCTGTCTTTCCTCTCCTTGATTTCAGTTCTGCCTACTCCTTTATCATATTTGTTATCTTATGTTATTTTGTTTCTTTTGATACTGTTTATTCTCTTTCATTTCCTATGTACCGCCTAAGCAAATTTCGAGAACGAAATTTTTGTGTAAGCTGGGTAGGATTTGTAAATCCTATTTCTCGTATCTGTATTTTTTTTTCTACTGTATTTTCTTTTGCTGGTGTTCTTGTATTCAATTTGAGATCCTGTATTTTGTTTCCGTTCGAATAAAAATCGTTATATTGTTTCAACTAAATTTTTAGTGCCTTTATCTAATTCAATTGTATGTTCGTCATGCTCTTTTGTGTCGTTCTTCATGAGGAGATAAGTTGTTTCATATCATTTATCTCTTTATCCCCATTTTTATTAATTTTTGACTAAGTCTCCTGTTGGATCCCCCTCAAACCCGACCCTAAAACCCATAACCCAAAAACGGTAACTATTTAAACCCTAAACACCCCCTAACCCTAACCCTAACCCTGTTTACTGTTAAGCCCCCAAGCAACCCGCCGCTCTCCTTCTTCTTCCGTCTTCAACCTCTCGATCGCACCCAATTCCCCCGTCATCGCCGCCACTCCCATTGCCACCTTCGATCGCCCCCATCATCGCCACTCCCCTTGTCAACCCCAACACCAACCACCATCGTCTTCCTCGATGAACCCAACTCCCGAAACCCATCGCCTTCTCCACCTCCGCCATTACCCATTAGCTTCGTCCCCCCGAAATTCCATTTCTCCGACCCTTTGACCCCACCGCATCGTCTCACACTCCTCGTCGCCTCGCCCAAGCCAGCACCCCGTAGCTTTCCCTATTCTCCGTCGCTCCCCTGTTTTTCGAACCCAAAATAGAGCTCGACGTTACCGCCGCCTGCCGCCGCTCATCGTCTTCATCGAGGCCATCGTCGTCCTCCGCAGCCGCTGTGGTGACGTCCTAGGTCACCGCCAGTCTCCCGCTCTTTCTTCCGCTCACTGCTGAGCTGAGGAAGAAGAAGAATCGCGAGTGGTGGTTGGGGCTGTTTGGTGTTGTGTGCACAGTAGATCCGAAGTGGTGTCCCGTGTTTTGCCCCTGATCCGGCGTAAGGAAAGGATCTTATTGGTGGGATCCGGTGTTCCGTGTTCTGGGCGCAGCAGATCCGATTGCCGTTTGCTATTTTGGGCGGGATCTGGTGTGGGAATTCATTGTTTGCTGGTTGATTCTTTGTACGTGCTTCGTGCGTGCTTTCGGGAGATTTTGCCTGGGGTTTTTCAATCCCGTCTTTTTCAAATTATCGGATCTAATCGTCGTCCTAAAGGCAAGTATTCATCTTGTACAAATTTTTATTCTAGTACAAGCATTTAATTTGAAAATACCGCAAATAGTTAGTAGATGTGTCTCCTCCTTGACTCGTCGTTGTTGATCAAATATTAGTCCTCATCAATCTCATAATCTTAAGAGTCACAACAATTTCATTGTTATATTACAACCACTTGACTCATTTTATCCCCTAGTCACATGAACATATGAAATTAAGAAACCCTAGATTTGTAGATGTGTGTTGTATGTTGTATGTGATGATCTTGCACCCACTTGAGTTGAGAAATAAATGTTACTTGCTGATTTGATGCCCATTACATCAGTTGTGTATCACATGCTCATCTAGGCTCATAATAATCAATTATCATGCAATTTATATATGAAAGACATTCACACTTGTTACTATCCTGAAATTTACTTGCTATTTTGACACCTTTAAAATCAGAATCTGAACCCGAGCCCTGAATAGTAAATGTAGATCTAGATGTCTAGATATCGATAGCCTCCAGAATTTTTGAATTCCAAGTTACGATCTAGGAAATATTGCAGTTTTACTTCAGTTTTGTCCGTTGTCGCAGATTCACAAAACTGCTACACATCTTTAGTTTGCAAATTAATTTAACTATGTTAACAGTAAGAGTTTGACTTGAAATTTTATATGCTGTTGATGGACACCCTAGAGAACATCCCCAATTTTTCTCAGAATTAATTATCAATGTTTCAACACTGTTTCACATGTATAAACTTAGATTCACAAATCCTGGCTGAACATAGAAGCAGTATAGGTTGCTGTTTTGACACATGTTACCACAAATTTTATGTACCTTAATTATATGCGTTGGAACCGGGAAAGAGTCTAGTTTCTAGATCTTCTGACGGATCCACTTTTGCAATCTTATAGTAACGGGAATCGCAGTTTTGGTACAGCAATGTTGTGCTATTCAGATTTGAGATTTTCGTTGTTCGTGATATTCTTATTCGTGTTGACCCTCGAATATGCTATATAAATATCTCAAACTTGTCCCATGTTTATGATTATGATTTCTTAACTTGCTTCACACACTTTCATGCTTGCTTGATAAAAATTAATAAAAGTAACAAGCCGGGGTTTAAGGAAAAGACCATATTAGTGGACAATATAGGTAAGTGTACTCGAAAGGGGGCCCGTGTTTTCCAATACTTGGTTCATGAATCTGTTGCACCTTGATGTATTCATTAGAGCCAGTTACTTGGCTCATGAACCTGTTGTATTCATGAACCCACTGTGTGGGTCTTGAACTTGTTAGTATTCACTAACTTACTTCGTGAACCTGTTATTTATTTACGTATTCATGAACCGTACCTGCTTGATACTTGATACCTGAGTACGCCGCCCTATAGACTCCATTACTAGGCCTAAGAGAAATTGTATTGACTGTAGAAACTATGTAGTAAAAGTATGGATGCATGAAGAGCTACCTAGATAGTAATAACTATAAGTTATGAACATGATACATGCTTACTCGATACTTGATTACATGATACATGAGACTTGAAACATGAAACTTGAACTTGATACATGTTTACTTGATACTTGATGACATGTTACAGGAGACTTGATATTTGAATATAATACTTCACACTTGCAACTTGATACTTGGACTTGACAACTTGACACTATACTTGAGACTTGTTACTTGACACTTATACTTGATACTTGTCACTTGATGTTGGATACTCTTATATGTCACTAGTCACTTGAACTATTATTAGTATTTGTTACCCAACCTGATCTCTTGAGTTTTTCTTCTTGCTAGTTAGTTTTTGAATTCCCACTACTTGTTACATTCCTATTATATTCTTGATTCCAAATTTTGTCCCATGTTTCTTGTACTTGTTTTTACTATTTGTGGCCCTAACTTACACTAAAAGTATTTTCTCTTGTTTTTCCTATTTTTCACTTTTTATATTTATTAACAGACTTTAGAGACGAGCTGCCGGCCGGGATTGGTGAGCAGAGATTTTAGACTTCAAAAGGAGAAAAGACATGCTTAGATTATTCGTTTTCTTGTGTTATTTATTTCTTGCTACTTAAAAACTTGTAACGGGCTTGTGTTCCCGAGTTTTACTTTTGATCCAAACTTGAAAACTATTTGGATATTATTATTTGTTTTCAATTGTTTTTTGTTGCTTAATAAATTATTCATGCATGCTTGGTGGTATATATATATATTGTTATATTCTTGTTGTAATGCTGAGTCGATCCTACAGCTTATGGATGATGTTAAAATCATTCGCTGGGCTTCATCACGCACTCATATTCCGTGTTTTTGGGAAGCGGGGCGTGACAGCTGCAAGCAATTTTGGCTTCAGATCTGGCACGCGATTTTGGCTTCAGATCTGGCTTCAGATTTGGTTGGAAGTTGAAGGGTTATGTTGAGTCTTCCACCCCGTCAGCCTCGCGCGCCCCTGCCATCTTTTTGAGCTTGAAATAAAACTATAATCCATCTAATTGTGTTGTTTGGATGATGATGGCAGGAACATAATGGATGAGGAGGTAGGTGAAGGGTTGTGGAAGAAGTTGTATAGATGAAAATCCTGACTACCCGCCTCTCTCTGATACCCGAATAGTAATGCTATAGTATCAAAATTAAAAGAGGGATTTCACTTGATGATCATGTGAATGCACTTACTAAAACATTGCTGGATCTTCAAAACCTGGTGTACAAATTGAAGATGACGACCGGGCTCTGAATCTGTTATTGTCATTATTGCCATCATTAGAGACATTGATCAGTACTTTGATTCATTGTAAAGACGAGAAAATTAGAGGTGGTGAAGTCCTCTTTGTATTTGACTCAATTGAGAGAATAACACTCAAACAACGAAGTCAAAAAAGATTCAAAGTCCAAAAGCTCAACTGCAAGCGATTTTTGTTGTTGTATGTGCTACGTGCATCGCACGTGTTGCTATTGTTGCCGTCTTTTTGAGCTTGAAAATTTTATTTTGTACTTGGACATTTTTATGGGCTTTGGTTTTATTTTTTTATTTTATTTAATTTTGGACTTTAAATTATTAATGGTTATCCAAAATAGATAACAAGATTGGAGTGGAGAATTATTAATGGTTATTCATAGCTACTGCTTTATGGAAATGGAATAAAAAATAGTTGCATCGATTATCTTTTATCACTAACTACAAAGTATCCATGACAAACTTAAAACGACATGTTATAATAATGGGTTTTATTGTTCTAAAATTTACTTCATCTTTTGGCCTTCTCTGGAAAATGTCAGAGCATCCACAATGGCGTTTCTTATTTTTTGGCTAAATGAAAAGTATAGAAATGGAATAGATTGTATCGTCTGCAATCGTTATTTGACAAAATTTTCTTATTTTTGGGTGGGACGATACATCTTGTATCATCCCTAAAAATAAATCCAAAAACAAACCAAATATATATATATATATATATATATATATATATATATATATATATAAACACCTCGGACGGGACATGATGTCCCAGCCGATCAGTGATCAAACGGGACATGATGTCCCGTTGGAGGAGTTTACAATTTTTTTTTTCAAAAATTTGGGAAGGACGATACATCATGTATCGTTCGACCCATTTTTTTAAAAAAAGAAATATTACGGGATGAGACAACTTGTCTCGTCCGATTTTAATAAAAAAATATTATACCTATGGGACGATACATCATATATCGCCCTCTATATTTCTATATTCGCTAGCCCACTTCTCAAATATGAGAATGGACTGTAGATCGTTTGCTATTTTTTCAAAAAATAGCAAACGATCTGCAGAGGGTCCATTCTCATATTATTCTCATAATATGAGAATATGAGAAATATAGCAAACGACTGTGGATGCTCTCAAGGACCTTTGTTTAAGCCCCGTGCTTTTCTTTGTGTGAATTGGCTGTATCTGCAATTTTTTGCTGAAATCTAGCCGGTACTCTGTTGCGGTGGTCAGTTGCAGGAAGAACTATATTGATTTTTTTAATTTTATTGTACTTTTCCTATGTTCTGTGGCATTTTGAATTTTGGCACCCCATTATCTATTATCATAACTCATTTAGTCAACACTAGACGTACATCGTACGTGCATTATACTAGTCTATATAATAAAACATAAGGAAAAGCTATCAAGTGGCTATCCTTCAATAGTAGGAAAATTAATGGTCTAGATCTAAGCTTCCAAAAGATATTTTTTCCCCCAAAAGTTTTCACCCAAAACTCAGATTCAAATCCCCCTAAAACAACTCCTTTATTTATTTAAATAATTCTCTCTCTCTCTCTCTCTCTCTCTCTCTCTCTCTCTTTCTCTACCTATGGAAACATGGACTTTTATACCTCTATTATTATTATTTTTCAACATATATGAATGAAAACATGGACTTTTATTTATAACTAATTATTGTCATACTATTCAAACTTGAGCTACATAATTATTGATTACTGTTTACAAGGCTTTTATATGCTGTATCGTTCTGAAGACGTGCCTACGGCACGTGCCCACGGACAAATCTTGTCTTTTTACATTGGATAAACTTTATAACCAACCAAACTACATCTAAATACAATACAGTCACGTGGTTACTTCGAATTATGCACGCTAAACCTTTTTTGAATGAAAAAAAAAATGTAGAGCATGGCCACCAAGTTTAAACAATAATGAGTAAATAATCAAACAAACAACGGTTAGACAAAATAAAATTGACACTATATATATGGACATTATTAAAGAAGAGAGTGCCCTTTGGTATTCATGAGTAATGTTCAGTAAGTTTTCCGGCACTCAGCAGCAAAGTATAATGATCATTAATTAATTGTCTACCTAGGAATTGGATTCATTGTGGTTTGCACCCCACAAACAATAATTACGTACGATAGTGTTTTTTAATTAGATTCGATTAGGATTAGCAACTATGCACAATTCTTGTCTCTTGTTTGGTACCTTGTTAGGCCCTGCTTTTGTCTCCTTATATTTATAGGCTTGGGAGAGATATTTATGCATGAATCTATTTGAAGTATTACATATACTAGATTTACCCATGGGCACGTACCTACGGAACGTATATGGAACGATATAACATATATAAAGCCTTATAAACAGTAAAATAACAAATATATAGCTCAAGTTTGAATAGTATGATAATAATTAGTTGTAAATAAAAGTCCATATTTCCATTAGCATATGTTGAAAAATAATTATAAATAAGGATATAAAATCCAACTTCTTAGAACTTTAAGGATGGAAAATAATGAAATTTAATTATTTTAGAGCTAATTGTTATTTTCAATGGAATATGAACAATAAAAGAAACATAAAAAATCTGAAAATTTACAAACTTGCAATCTGAAAATTTAAATTTTTAACAAAATTGAAAGAGAATGAGAGAGGGAGAAATAAATAAATTTGAATTTGAATTTGAAAATTGGGGGGGGGGGGGGGGGGGGATGTGTTTTGTGGGATTAGATTTTGTTCTTTGATTTTGAGGGGATTGAAGGAGAGTCACTTGATAGTTTTCTTTGTGTTTTATTATTATTATTATTATTATTATTATTATTATTATTATTATTATTATTATTATTATTATTATTATATATATATATATAATAATAATAATAATAATAATAATAATAATAATAATAATAATAAAACACAAAGTTTTCTTTGTGTTTTATTATTATTATTATTATTATAATTATATATATATATATATAGAGAGAGAGAGAGAGAGAGAGAGAGAGAGGGAGAGGTAAGGTATGCAGCTTTAGAAACTCATGGTAAATAAGTCCAATAAATTGAAGTGTACGTTATAAGGTATGCAGATTTATTTATACTTGTAGCATTAATCCTACGTGCGTAACAACTACAAACTTGCACACTGGACGCAAATAGTGTGCATTCCAAAGTATGTACATACTTTATCTCTTCATGATTTTCTCAAACTTAGAGGTCATTTACGGATTCTGATCCTAAAACACCCTCCGCTTGGATTCAAGGTCAATCCAGAATAAATATATACAAAGAAAAAGGGTATGAACAACTTGCTCATTTAATAAATAAGAAATTGATGATGTGACATACATGTGACTAATTTTCTTTTTGAATAAGAATTAGTTGTCCAATGTATCATATGCATGACACATAATTAATTGCTCATTTACTAAATGTGCAAATTGTCCATATCCCTTTTACTTGTCCATATCCCTTTTACCCATATATATATATATATATATATATATATATATATATATATACACACACAAGATTTTCTCTTGGGCATGTGCCTACGGTATGTCTTCGGAACAATACAAAACACAAAAAACCCTATAAACAGTAAAACAACAATTGTGTCGCTCAAGTTTAAATAGTATGACAATAATTAGTTGTAAATAAAAGTTCATATTTTCATTAGTATATATTGAAAAATAATTACATATATATATATATATATATATATATATATATATACACACACACACACTAGATTTTCTCTTGGGCATGTGCCTACGGTACGTCTTCGGAACGATACAAAACACAAAAAACCCTATAAACAGTAAAACAACAATTGTGTCGCTCAAGTTTAAATAGTATGACAATAATTAGTTGTAAATAAAAGTTCATATTTTCATTAGTATATGTTGAAAAATAATTATAAATGGGATGTAAAATGTAACTTCAATATAACATGTACAATAAAAAAAACATAACATGTGCAAATTAACTGTTTTAACTGTTATATTGAAAATGATGAAATATTAACTGTTGAAGAGATATTTGCTATTTTTAATATAACATGTGCAATAAAAAAACATATAAATTTTGAAAATTTACAAATCTAAAATTTTAAAATCTAAATTCCTAAGTAAATAAAAAAAGAATGGAAGAGAGAGGGAGAGAGAGAGAAAAAGATAAATATGAAAAAGTGAAGAGAGAAGAGAAAAGAATTTTTTCCCAAACTATCCTACTTTTTGAAAGTTTTTTTCCAAATTGTTCTATTTTTTTAAAAAAATTTCAAAACGTCCTACTCACTTTTTAAAAAAGTGAGTTTGGATAAAATTCTATCGCTTTTTCAGAAAATAAATCTTAAACTTTTCTTTTGTACTTGCTTACACTTGCTTCTTCACAAAACGAGAAAATTTATCTCACGCTCACTTTGAGAAAAAAAAAAACAGAGGCGAGTTTAGGTTTGCGCGCTCCCGAAACACAAGTGGGGGCCAGAGCCATCAAGCACGTGACGGGGTGAGGAGATTTGTCTCTTTTGGGACATCTTTTTGGTATATTAAACCAAAAATGGAATAAAGATGGATTAAGATTGTTGTCGGGTGGCATTCAGTAAACTTTTTGTCTTTACTGTCAAGCCCTGTTATACTGTTATTCGAGTTCAGTTTAGTTAACATGGGCTTGAAAGAGGCAGAAGAGAAGAGGTTTTGGAGTTTGGGTTTTCGTTTTGGGAATTAGTAGGCGCTGTAGTTTAGTTAGTCATTCGAATAGAGATAGGGAATGGAGATGTGACTGGTCATTGGCATCACAATCTTTTGACAGTGGATGATAGATTCGGGACATAATAAAATAACCTTTTCTGTTGGTAATTCTGTAGGGAATTTTTTTATTATCAAATAAGTGCTACACGTAAGAGCATCTGTAGTCGTTATCTATAAATTTATCCAAATATCGATAAATAAAAATAAATATTACGATTTCGCTGCACTCGTCGTAAGCTATATTATAGCAAACAACTATTAAATATTAAGGGACGGAATTTCGTATGCCGTCGGAGGCCAAAAAGTGGCAAAACGCATGCGTACTCGTCGGACGGCACACGAAGTGCGGTCTGTTTTTAAAAAAAAAAAAAAATCGAAAAATTGTGCCACCGGATGTCTAGGACGGCACATGAAGTGCCGTCCGACACCCTTTTTGGCGTGTAGCTCCACTCCCACGCTTGTTCCCTAATTTATGACTAATTTCCCTAATTTCATGCCCCAAATTCCGGATTTTAATTTTTTTTGGACCAAAATACCCTCGTGACATATTCTATATATATCTAGATCATTTGTTGAACTAATAAACAAACTCTTCACAAACCGACTTCCTACCACACTCTCTGTCTCTCTTCTTTGTGTAAACTACCTCCTCTCGGCAACTCCTCCAAAAAAAATTTTTTTTTGAAAAAAATGTCTTCAATACGAAGATTTATTGGTCGTTTAAAATCAAAACGAGAGCAGGTGCCAGCTCAACCCGGTACAAGTACGGAAGGTGAAACAGATATGTCAAATGTCAATTACGCCGATCAGTCCAACTGGAATCGTGTAGTAGACGATTCGAAACATATTAGTCAATATGTTATTGTTACCCCTGAGGGTGGTTTCTGTAAATTCAGGGGAAACTGGAAGGAACCGATCAAAATGTACAATCAGTACTGCTCACGGGTTCCACTGATCCAACTACTAGTAGAGCAGGCGGGATGGAACCGATTCATGACTATCAATACAAATAAGTCGTCGGTTCGGCTCGTAGAGGCCCTCGTAGAGAGATGGTGGGACACTACCCACACTTTCCACTTTCCGTGTGGTGAGTTGGGTTTCACTCCATTAGATTGGGTAATGCTGACGGAAATTTCTATCGGTGTCGGCGACTTGCCTCCATGCGACAATGAAATGTATTCTTTTGAAGTCGTTCAGCAACGCTTCTTTCCAGAACTAACAAATGATGATTGGAAATCACAAGGTATACGGATTGCTTTTTTCAAGAATTATTTTACTAATGCTTTCATTGAAGAAGCCCAGACTGACAGAATTGTCGAGGTTAAGCTCGCTAGAGCATTTTTCATGTTCTTTCTCGGTGCATTTCTTTTCACGAATGGTTCTGGATTAGTAAGATGTGGTTGGCTAGCCGCAGTTGTAGACCTCAATGCTGTTGGCAAATATGATTGGGGTAGTCATGCACTTGCACTGTTGTATTTGTCTTTGGATTCATGCAGCAGACTAAAAGTGAAATCATTCAATGGGCCGTGGCAAGTGCTGGAGGTAATACTAATCATTTTAATTACTCATTTTATATCAAATATTTCATGAATTAATTTCAATTTATTTATTTGTTATGTTGTTCAGTATTGGGCATACGAGTACACGAATTGCTGTATCCCAGTTAGAGATAGGAACACCCCATTGCAGACCCACGTGTCTAACTCTGATGTATGGCCGAGAATTTTGCGATGGAATAAAGAATTCTTGGATTCAGGTCGCTCTGATCCTATTCGGTACAATCAATCGATGGCCCGTGATCAATTTGAGATGCGCACTCCCTCGTCAATAATTTGGCAGCCATATAATAATTCTCCAAGTACGGTAGATGTGTATGTAATAGAAGTTGCTAAATATATATCACGGTTTCGTCATACTTTTACGTATAGCGGTCAGGTATATGAAAATATTCACATTAATTTCTTTCAGTTTTTATAATTAGTATGATTACGCTAAAATGAACAATTGATTGTAGGGTGTATGGTATCTTGCCGATCGTTGCATTCGCCAACTTACTGGTGATATAGCCATACCAAAAAATCCACCGCCCCAAATGCGTTTCATGGCATCTGATGCAACACTACCTGAACCAATTGAAGTTTCACCTTTTGTGCGTCGTGTAGACCAGTTCACATACAATCAGTATTGGACAAGGGTTTCAATTGGTCCTATTATGCCGACACTTTCTCATGCAACCAATGTTGATTTTATCGGCCCAGCATCTATTAGGGATACTGCTGCTCAGTTGCCATATGCTGCACCTCCATGTTGGCAACCATCCCAGTATCCAACTCAATCAATCGTAGAAACATCTGGATTACTTGGTGAATCTTACGTCGAAGTGCCTCTATTTCATAGCGGCACTACTGTGAAGAATCTGGACTGCAGTGTCAATGTCCCATTTCATCATAGCGGGCAACCAACATATGTGGGTTTACTAAATTATTATTTATATATGTTTTTATTTTTCGAGTAAACATTAATTTTCGCGCAGGAAGAGTTATACAATCGTTGTCAACATTTGAGCAACATCGAAGCACAGTTGCGGAGTTTGATACTGTCAGATATGGTTCTGAGGGAATCAATTCCAAATGATTTGACAAATACAAGGCGGTCTGTATCGATGGGCAGGGCTTCTCTTTCTCGACAACGAGCAATGAATGCAAATTTGGCTGACACAGGAGCATCAACTTCTACAGTTGTACCAGAAACGCAGTATAGTTATGACCAATAAATCAAAGTCTATTGTATTTTATGGTAAACCATATTGTATTTTAATCACAAGGGTATTTATGGAACATATTTGTGTTCTTTTGTATTTTAGTTGCCATTGAATGACAGGTCATGTTAAATGGTGTATTAAGTGATAGGACAAAGAAATTTTGGTTTCTAGTGAAAGGACATAATCAAATTGAATTGTGGTTAGTGGAGAAAAGCATTTTGGTTTATTCTGACATTATAAATTGACCTGTAGTGACATTTTAGTCAAAAGGTGGAACCATGTAACAGCACTTTTCCCTTGAATGACAGGACATACTCCAAATTTATGGCAATGAGAGTCGGTTAAGTTTTAGTATTTATATGGTAGATTACATTCGTTGAACTTAAAGCACTGAGTAAATCACTTTCCATGGCAAATTTAGAAAATACATTTCCCTGGAGTTCATCTTCCTCTTCATCAGAGGAGGACAACAATATTGTTGCACAGATGTTCCACAACCGTCTAGTAAGGGTTGGCAATGCAATCCGAGAAGGCGAACAAATCAATCGTCGTCGTTATATTCGACGCGAAAGACAAGAAGGCCATAGAAGGATGTGGAACGACTACTTCGCCGAAAATCCAGTTTATCCAGATTTAATTTTTCGACGTCGATTCCGTATGCGCCGCCAACTCTTCAACCGGGTCTTGAATGCCGTTGTTGGTTACGATCAATATTTCCAACTGTCCCAGGATGCATGTAAGCAAGTTGGGTTAAGTCCCCATCAGAAAATTACGGCGGCACTGTGTTGTTTAGCGTATGGAGGGGCGGCTGATGCTGTTGATGAATATGTACGTATCGGCGAAACAACGGTATTAAAAAGTTTACGTCGATTTTGTTTTGCAATTGTAACTTTATTTGCTGCACAATATATGAGAAAACCAACACCAGGCGATGTGGAAAGACTACTAGCAGAGAATAGCGCCCGAGGATTCCCTAGAATGTTGGGTAGTGTAGATTGCATGCATTGGAAGTGGAAAAATTGTCCGGCGGCATGGCACGGGCAATACACAGGACATGTTCGAGAACCAACTATTATTCTCGAAGCAGTTGCGTCTTATGATCTGTGGTTCTGGCATTCGTTCTTTGGTATGCCAGGTTGCAACAATGATCTAAATGTGCTGAACCGGTCTACTTTATTTAATGAGATTCTTGACGGCCGTGCACCTCCAGCCAATTATGTCATCAACAACAACAATTACAATATGGGTTATTATCTTGCGGATGGTATATACCCACCGTTGGCAACCATCGTTAAAACTTACACCGTACCAGATACCCAAAAGAAAAGAAAATTCGCAGAATTACAAGAGGGTGCGAGAAAGGATGTCGAGCGTGCTTTTGGTGTTCTACAATCACGTTTTGCAATAGTGAAAGGTCCAGCATGCATGTGGGATGCAGATAGTTTGTCTTACATTATGAAAACATGTATCATCTTACACAATATGATTGTCGAGGATGAACGTGACGATGAAAATATCGACTTTGATTATGATCAAATTCCTGACTCAATTGGGGTCGAACCTACCACATGTGGACCGATTGATGAAGCAGGACGAACGTTTCGTAATGTAATTCTACATGATCGACAAAGACATCATGCTCTTCGTCAAGATCTTGTGGAGCATATTTGGAACCAATTTGGAGATGAGTAATTGAAGAAATTGTAATTGTTGTAACAAAAAATTTCCATGAATTGTAACTTTAATTTCCTAGAGTTGTATTCCTAGAATTGTAACTTTATTTTCCATGGTAGAAACCAAATATTAGTTATTGTTGTTTTTTCAACTGTAGTTGAGTCAATCGTACTATTTTAATTAATTCTCGTTTAGAACTATGGTATTCATTTTAAACAAACAAGATGTTCTCACTGCCAAAAAAAAACCTTCTTCATTTCAACATAATAATTTCACATGTACTAATTACCCCATACATATTAAACAAGATGTTCTTACTGCCGAAAAAAATCTTCTTCATTTCAACATAATAAATTGCATGTACTAAATAACCAAGACATACAGACTTCAGGGAACAATTTCATCACCCATCGTTATAACCACATTTTTGCATAATTTCATTTTGCCTACACATAAAATAATATCGCTGATTCGTAGGTAACGTGCTAAGATCTATAGCCATAATACGATCTTCCTCGATCCGTTCTCTAAGATCGCATTCTCGAGCTTTAATCGCATTCCTTGAAACTTGCGATTCTTTGTATACAGCGGTAAATAAGGCTGTTTCTTCAGCCATATCTTTGATCCCTGATGTTTCGGCAACACTTTTTCCTTTTCTTTTAGACGCTTTGCGACCAGGTGGTCGGGTGAGGGGTGTTGGTGAATCTGTATCCATGGGTAGATCTGAGTCCAAGTTGATTGTTGGGGAGTTTGGGCTTTCACTACCTTCACCGAATTGGGTATTTGGTACTCGATCAAAAATTTGCGTTGTGCGCAACGAAAACTTTGGCTGATCTTTCAGGATCTCATAACATTCATCAAACTTGAAAGCTTTCCCTGAAGATGCCAAATACTGTACTCTTGCTTCGCGAATCTGAAAACACATTTATATTCAAAATTTTTATTTGCTAAACAAATTATACAAATAATGACTTCAAATAATACATTTATTTATACAAACCTTATCCGCCTCTGTTGTTCCGCTACCGGCTCGACTAGTTGCATTGCTCAATTTTTCTATGAACAGAGCAACTTCTTTGGAAATGATTTGAAACCGACTAGTGAGTGAGGCCGCTGTTCTGTCGGTGGGATAGCCTAATAATAGCTTAAATGTTGAATAAATACGTTCCCAAAACTGTGCTCCGGATTGATCAGTACCGACAATTGGATCTTGAGTAATACTAACCCAACTCTGGCATAACAGAAGATCTTCCTGAGCTGTGTAAGCTCTGCCTCTTGCACTTTTAACGTTTGCCATTATTTCTCTATGGCAACTCAAATGAAGACCGAGAAGAGAAGCTCAATTGAAAACCGAGAAGAGACTAATTTTGACAGAGAAGAAATATGAGATCTAGAATTTTTTGTGCTGAGATCTGATTGAGATTAAGTACTATATATAGGCCAATTTTATAAACTACAATCGATAAAAAAAAATAGCCGTTCGATAAGAATAATATTGCCGTTGGATAGATGACAAAGTGAATATAGCCGTTGAAATGAAAGGGGGGCAATCTCGTCATTCGGCCAATTTTTTTTTTTTAATGAAATCCCAACGGACGGCACATCGAGTGCCGTCCGGGAAAGGTGGCGACTCCTCCAACGCAACACCAAGCACCGTCCGACGGTGGGGAATATTGGGATTTTGGGATTTAATTAATCCGGTTAATTGCGGAAAAAATTGAAACGGACGGCATATTGAGTGCCGTCTGACGCCTACAACAGTATTTTGCACGCCTGGGACGGCTCTTCGACCACCGTCGCTGACTTATCGATAAAGCTATTTCGTCTCTCATATATAGCAATCGACTGTAGCGATTTATCGATAATATCGATATATAGCAAATGACTGCAGCTACTTTTTAAGCTATATATCGATATTATCGATATATAGATAACGACTACAGATGCTCTAACACAAAAATTATCAAAAACTAAAAGGATATTTTCTTGGCTTAGAGGATCTGTAGTCGTTCTTACCAAATTTTAGGTAAATAGCAATTAAGAAATAGGAAAAAAAAATGTTATTGCAGTCGTTCAAAGCTATATTCGATTCGTCGTTTATTTTTCTTTAAAAGACGGAAGATTATCTATCGTCTGCTTTCAAATATTTATTTTTTTTAAAAATATGCAACGACGAGATATAATGTCCCGTTAATCTCCTCGGACGGTGTATAATAGGCCGTTCGTTGACTTTGTTTTAAATTTTTTTTTTAAAAAAAAAAACCCAAAGACGGGATATTAACTCCCGTCAATCTCCTACGACGGTATATAATAGGCCGTTCGTTGACTATGTTAATTTTTTATTTTTTTTAAAATCCAAAGACGGAAAATATTACACCGTCAATCTCCTCGGACGGGTTATAATTCGACGTTCGTTGACTATGTTTTTTTAAAAAAAAAAAAAACCAAACACGGAATATAATACACCGTCAATTGCATCGCACGGGTTATAATTCCCCGTCGGTGGATTTTTTTAACAATTTTTTTGTTTTTTAATTGGTGGGACGTGATTGAAGTGATTAGGAAAATGACGAAATAAAACAAGAAGTTCAGAAGTGATTAACATGGTCTGGTATGTGCAATAAAGACCACTAACAACATTAATTAGGAAGAGTTAAAGGATTGTAGTTAATGGTGCAGAAAGGACTAGGGGTAGACCTATAACTTAGACATAAGTTGACAAAAAAAAATTTCAGAACGGACGGTAGTTAATCTACCGTCCTTCTAATTCGTCATTTTCCTCAATCTCTTCAGACGGTGTATAATACTCTGTCAACTTTTATTTATTTATTTATTTATTCTTTTTTCAAACGTTATTTAATCCTTCGTCTCTCCTCCTTTTCGTATGTCTCACCTACGAGACGAAGCTTTATCCTTCGTCAATTCTGACGGACGAAGTAAAATGGTTCATTAGCTATATTTTGGTTATAGCCAAATCGTCTGCTATATTTGGCAACGAACTGTTCATCGTACACCCAAATTTTGGGTATTTGGACGACGACTGCAGCTCGTTTTTTGGATATTTTTCCAAATTTTGGGTATTTAGCCCACGACTACAGATGCTCTTAGATAGTCCAACAGTTTTACTTTCTATATTAAATCATGTACGATTTTAATTATAAAAATGTTTTCTGAACAAAGAAAAAATCAATAAATTATAGGAGCTATCTAAAATTAGTTAAGATAATTTAGAGTTTGCATCATAGAAGAACTCAATTTATTATGCTTTTAAAATAGAAAATTATATAAGTGTGGGAAATGATACACAGATTTCTTTTTTTAAAAGGTAAAATATAACCATTATATACATGCTACATCTATGTTCGTAAATATTTTCCTAAATATGTTTAGATAACTCCTACAAAGATTCTTGCACTGCTCTTTTTTTTTTTGAAAAAATAAAATAGTAAATTATGTTAAATTTGAATGTCCTATTTTATAACTACTTTTTACTGAGTTCAAAATGGATAAGATCTTTAACTACAAAATTAAACTTAATTTTTACTAATCTCTACTATTTTAATGGGAGAGTTGGGATTATAAACAAACAAACCCTAATTTTGTAACTGAGTAAACCCGTACAATATACGTGCAAATTATATCTACTAAATATTTTCGTATCATGTACGTCAAATCAAAATATACAAATTCATTTAATTTAATAACTAAACTTTTTTATAGACGTGTATCACACGGGCATTATACTAGTACTAAATTAATCATAATTAACACATTGAAGAATTACTAATAAGATTTCTCAAAAGGATAAGTATCATACAGTTTCAGGCCATAAATATTTTTGAATCCAAGTGAAACGTTGAGAGGATCTTTTGTATTTGATCTTTATGTTATTCTGAGCCATAAATTGTGGTGGGTGTTTTCACGAATCACGAGGGTTTGACGGTTTGTGAGTGAGTGAGTGCGACTCCTCTCTCTCCTCATTCATTCATGGTACAAATCTCCTGAACCCGTCACGTGTGCCTGATGGCTCTGGTCCCCACCTGTGTTTCAGGAGCGCCAGCACATCTAATCTCGTTTTTTTAAAAAGCGAGTGTAGAAAAAATTTCTTTACTTTTTGATAAAACGGGTGTAAGCAAGCGCAAAAACAAAGTTTAAGACAAGCTTTCTGAAAAAACGATGAAATTTTATTAAAACCCATTTTTTCAAAAAGCGAATAGGACATTTTGGAAATTTTTTTAAAAAGTAGGACAGTTTAGAAAAAAACGTTCAAAAAGTGGGATATTTTGGGAAAAATTCAAGAGAGAGAGTAAAAAAGTAATGAGTTTTTTTATTTTTTATTTTTTTTTTGTGGGGGGGGAGGGGGGGGGGGGGGGGGGAATTTGATTTTGGGGTTTGAAATTTTGGGAGAAAAAATGTGTTTTGAGATGTTAGATCTGAGCCTTTGATTTTGGGGGGACTGAAGGTAAGCCACTTGATAACTTTCTTTGTATTTTATTATATATAAACCAGCATGGTGTAGTATATCTCAAATATTAGTTTTTTCCATTAATATTTTTTGCTTGATTTACTATTTGGGAGATTCTGGATGGATGGAGGTGGTTGAACTGTCTGGCTTATAATTATATATTCGATATTAATTATTATTATTATTATTATTATTATTATTATTATTATTATTTTCACATTTTGATTGCCCTGCATGCATACTTGCACACATACTACATGTACGTACCTATATATATATATATACATATATGTGTATATAAATAACATAACAAACAATGTACGTTTCTTTCCACATGTTAATGTCTAAACATTTCCTTCCACATGTTAATGCCAAGACTCAATATGACACATGGACGGTTGGGAAATTCTAGACAAACATTACACTATTTTCTTCTTTTGAGAGGGTACGTACCAATCACTCTTAAACAATTATTGGTTTCCAGCTAGGCTGGCTAGGACTTGGGGCTGAGGTGTCTAGTTAATTTAGAATCTATATAATAAAACATAAAGAAAGCTATTAAGTGACTCTTTCAATTGAGTTGAAATCAATCGTTCAGATATAATCTCACAAAATATATTTTTCCGCCCAAATTTTTTTTCCCATAACTCAAATTCAAATCCCTCAAAACAACTCATTTATTTATTTCTCTCTCTCTCTCTCTCTCTCTCTTTATTCAAAAAAAATTTATATTTTCAAATTTCGGGTTTGTAATTTTTAGTTTTTTTATTCATTTTTTTTATTGCTCATAGTACATTGAAAATAGCAAATATCTCATCAACAATTAAATTTCATCATTTTCCACAGTTCTAAGAAGTTCGATTTAACATCCACATTTATAATTATTTTTCAATATATACTAATAGAAACATGGACTTTTATTTACAACTAATTATTGTTTTACCATTCAAACTTGAGCTATATAATTGTTGTTTTACTGTTTATAAGACTTTCAAATGTTGTATCGTTCCGAAGACGTGCCGTAGGCACGTGCCCACGGGAAAATCTAGCTTAAAATAAAACGAGTTGTTAAAAGATAACAAAAAGAAAACATATAACTGATAAGTAAATATCAAAATATTTAGAAATAACAAGTAGAATAACTGAGAAGTTACCTAAAAAATACAAAAAATAGCATACAAGATACTAGATTATAGAATCAAAGAAGTAAGTTGGTATGACCAATACCTACTAGCACATAAGATATTAAAGTATAAGAATTAAGCTGGTATGGATAGCATTTCAAAAGTAGAAACATCTACATAAATAAAATTCAAAATTAGGATTAGAAATTGTTGCCGCTAATTTCGGTGTGGGGGCAAGCAGATGAATTTGTGAGTTCTTGGAAAACCTGAATAGCAAACACCTAACCTGTTCCACCGGAGCTTGACCGTTGACTCCCGCCGTTCACCTGCAAGGAAGTGCGAGACACCGGGGTTGATCCCGGCGATGCACCCTCCGACGCTCAAGTCAGTAACCAGAAATGATTATGAAAGAGCATTTAACTAGAAAAAGATTGATTACCTCTTAATGGAGATGGGTGTGGGGTATTTATAGTCACCGATGGGATCAGATAAGGAATGTGATTCCTGTGATCTGATAAGGAATATTCTCCTAGTAATCAGATTAGGAATGTAATCCCTAATTCCCGGTGAAAAGATAGATGTGAATCAGGGCCGTTGATTAGGATTAATCAGAAACCCTAATTCTATCTTTTCTGGACTGGGTGTGTTTCGGGTTGAGACCCGTACCCAGTTGAGGTGGATCCGTTCACGGGTTATTGGATCTGTGAGAAGGAGACCCAGTACCCGCTTCGGACCCATTTGCACGTGAAATTACCGTTTTACCCCTGAGCTTTAAGATTCGTGTCCGATGTGAACGGTCCCGATTTAATCCTATTTTTAGCCATATCACGAGCCCCCCACTCCCGAAGACTGAGTTTGATCAGCCTTTGAGGAGTAGTTTTACTGTTTTAATGGCGTACGAGATTTTATCGGTGTTCTTAAGGGAGTTTGGAATCTTGCTCGGGGTGTAACAGTGTTATTATGGGCTTGTAAAATGCCCAAAAATATTCTCAGAATTTTCTGGATTTTTGGTGATTTTGCCAGATTTTTCTGAATTTTTTCTCATTTTTTTGAATTTTTTATTCATTTTCCGGATTAAATAATTAATTATCAAAAATATTAATTAATTATTCTAATTTAATAATTATTTTTTTAGAATTTAAAAATAATTTTTCTGAATTAATAGTTATTTTTAGAATTTTTAATTAATTTTTTCGCTTTTTTAATTATTTTTTCGGATTTTTTAAATAAACAAAAAAAAACAATTAAATAAATAAATAAATAATTTAAATATTACCTGGACACGTGGCAGATTTCTGACCGTCCATCATGATCAGATCTGCGCGCATCGTGAGGCAGATCACGATCGGGACACGTGGCGCTTTTCTGGCCGTCCATCATGATCAGATCTGCGCGCATCGTGAGGCAGATCACGATCGGGACACGTGGCGCGTTCCTGAGCGTCGATCGTGTCGCGACGCGAATTTTGAGACGATCGGACGGATCGTGTGGGTCGGCAGATTTTTTCTCCATATACGAGGGTCGGTACCCCGGTTCCTCGGTTCGGCACTTCGGATCAGAGCTTCGGCTCGGCGATTTGGTTCTGCCGAGGAGTGTAACGAAGCCACGTGGCATTGCCACGTGGCACTCACCTTTTTTTTTTTTTTTTTTTTTTTCTCTTCTTCCCCGCTGCTTCTCATTCTTCTTCTTCTTCGCTCTTTCTCCTTCGACTCTCTTTGCTTCTTCTTCGTCATCGCGAGCTCGACAGTGGGAGGCCCCAGCGAGGTGATGAAGGAGATGTGCGACGGACGACCAAGCTCAATGTGACGAGGAAGTGGTGGAGCTTCGGCGCTGCGAGCTCGGCGACGAAGGTGGAGAGTTTGGTGAAGGGTTCGAGTTCGGAGCTCGTCGATTCAGTAGAGAGGAGCTCGGAGGTGGGACGTCGGAGCTCGATGCTTCGGCAGGTTCAATGGAGCTCCGCTAACGTCGCAGCTCGATGCTTCGGAGCTTCGACTGTGGTGGCTCGGCGCAGTGGAGGTAGCATAGTCCAAGCTCGGCAATGGCAGAGGAGAGTTTTACGCTTCGGCGAAGCTTCGTCGGCGGTGTGAGCTTGGAGGTGAGGAGCTCGGTTCGAGAGGTCCTCGCGACTTGGAGGCGCACTTGGAGGTGACGAACTCAACGAACGTGGAGGAGGTCGACAGTGGAGAGGCGTTGGCGCTCGGCGACATGGAGCTCGAAGGTGAGGAGCTCAGTTCGAGAGGTCCTCGCGACTTGGAGGCGCGCTTGGAGGTGACGAACTCGGTGGTGCAGTGGATGTGAACTGTGAGCTGGGTCGGAGCTTTGGCGAAGGTGAGTTCGGCAGCGAGCTTTTGAAGAAGATGGGTTCGGCTCGACGACGGAGGGAGCTCGGCGGCAGGGTTTGGCACGAATGGAGCTCGGAGGTGAGCTCAGAGCCCGTTCGTGGAGCTTGGAGGAGGTGATGGGTTCGCCGGTTCGGAGCTTCGCTCGAGGGAGTCGAGCTCGGCTATAGGATCGGCAGTACGGAGGTCGACGACGTGCTCGGCAGCGCTGAGCTGGTAATTGGAGAAGAGCTCGGCATGTTGGAGGCGTTGCCGTTGGAAGTTGTCGAAGGAGAGGTTGGGTTCTCTTTTGTTTTTGGTTTGTTTTGGTCAGTGAAGAAGAGTTGAAGGATTTCGTTTTGGCGGGAAAGTGGGGAAGAGATGGATTGGGGTTCGGGTCGGATCCCCTTGACGGGTCCGAACCCGGCCCCTTGTGCATCTTTTTTTTTTCTCTCCTCTGCTTCTTGTTCAGAAAATCTGAGCTCCTCGGATCTGCTTCTTGTTCGGCCAATCCGAGCACGGATTTTGAGGAGAATTTTTTTCCCACTTTGCTATTCGGTAGGTCGGTAGCTCGGATTTGAGATCCGAGCTACGTGGCTCAATCTGAACGGTTGATCATGATCGTGGTGCGAATCATGAGACAAGAGGCACGAGTTTCGAGAAAACGTTATCTTGTCGTTTTGTGGAGACGTGGCGAGATCTGAGCCGTTCATCATGTTTTAGCACGAATTTTGAGATGATCTGACGGTGAGATGGGATCAACCGAATTTTTCTCCATATACGAGGGTCGGTACCCCGGCACCTCGGCTCGGATCGGCACCTCGGATCGGATCGGCACCTCGGATCGGATCGGCACCTCGGATCGTTGGGGTCGACAGCACTTCTGAGGAGAAAGAGGAAGGGGAGGAGAGGCATTTGGGGTTCTCTCCTCTGCCTTGTTCTTTCGCATAGTGGAGAAGAGGAAGGGGAGGAGAGGCATTTGGGTTCTCTCCTCTGCCTTGTTCTTCCGCTCAGTGGAGAAGAGGAGAAGAGGAAGGGGAGGAGAGGCAATTGGGTTCTCTCCTCTGCCTTGTTCTTCCGCACAGTGGAGAAGAGGAGAAAAGGAAGGGGAGGAGAGGCAATTGGGTTTTCTCCTCTGCCTTGTTCTTCCGCACAGTGGAGAAGAGGAGAAGTGTTGGGGAAGAAGGAGAAGAATGAAGGAGCTAAGAAGGGTGTGGGTCGGACCGTGGGTATCGGATCCGACCCCGACCGTTAGCCTCTTTTTCTTTCTTCCTCTTCATCTGCTTGCTTTGTTCGGCGAATCCGGGCACGAATTTTGAGGCACATTTTTACCGCTCCGCAGTTTGGTAGATTGGCAGATCCAGGCTACGTGGCTCGATCTGGACGGTTGATCACGATCGTAGCGCGAATCACGAGACAAGAGACACGAGTTTCGAGAAAATGTTATCTTGTCGTTTTGTGGAGACGTGGCGAGATCTGAGCCGTTCATCATGTTTTAGCACGAATTTTGAGATGATCCGACGGTGAGATGGGATTGGCCAAATTTTTTGCCATATACGAGGGTCGGTATCCCGGTACCTCGGCTCGGCGCATCAGGGCTGTTTGGCCGAGGTGCTGAGTTGGCTGTTTTGAAGGAAGTGTTCTCTGAAGGTAGCTCCCTTCCGTGCCCAGTGGCTCGGCTGTTCGGCTGAGCTGTTCGGTAGCTCGGCTGTTCGGATGGCTCGAGCGTGAGGAGAAGCTCAGTGAGTTGATGAAGGGGATGGGTCGATGAAGCTCTGCTCCTCGGCTCGGGAGGATGGGTCAGCATATGGGAGAGGTGAGGGGCTCTGAAGTTGTCTCTATTCTGTTTGGTTTTGGAGATTTTTGAAGAGGAGCTCCACTCCTAGGAGAAGAGGTGCTACGAAGAGGTGCTGGGAAGACCCATTTTCTGAAGTGAGTGCAAGGAGCAACTCCAGGGGAGGATTGTGAGCTCCGAACTCGTAGAGAAGAGGTCCGCTTCGGAAGCGAGCGGAGTGAAGAGCTCGACTCTAGGAGAGAGCCATCTGGAAGACGAGTTTTGAGGAGCAACTCTAGGAGAGAGTTGTGAGCTCCGAACTTGTTTGAGAAAAGGCGAGCGGAGCGAAGAGCTCGGTTCTAGGGAAGAGCCACTTGGAGGGGGAGTGTGAGGAGCAACTCTAGGAGAAAGTTTTAGCTCCGAACTCGTTTGAGAAGAGTTCCGCTTTGGAGGCGAGCGGAGCGAAGAGCTCGACTTGTAGAAGAGTCATCTAGAAGAGGAGTTTGAGGAGCAACTCTAGGAGAGAGTTTTAGCTCCGAACTCGTTTGAGAAGAGCTCCGCTTTGGAGGCGAGCGAAGTGAAGAGCTCGACTTGTAGAGGAGCCATCTGGAAGAGGAGTTTGAGGAGCAACTCTATGAGAGATTTTTAGCTCCGAACTCGCTGAGAAGAGTTCCGCTTTGGAGGCGAGCGGAGCGAAGAGCTCGACTCCGAGAAGAAAGAGGAAGGGGAAGAGGAGAAGAATGAATGAGTTGAGAAGGGTATGGGTCGGACCGTGGGTATCTGGTCCGACCCCGACCGTTAGCCTCTTGTTCTTTCTCCCTCTTCATCTGCTTGCTTCGTTCGGCGAATCTGAGCTCAGATTTCGAGGTGCATTTTTCGGCGCTCCGCAGTTGGGTAGATTGGCAGAACCGAGCTACGCGGCTCAATCTGGACGATTGATTACGATCGTGGCGCGAATCACGAGACAAGAGGCACGAGTTTCGAGAAAACGTTATCTTGTCGTTTTGTGGCGACGTGGCGCGATCTGATCCGTCCATCACGCTTGAGTGCGAATTTGGAAATGATCTAACGGTGAGATCGGCTCGGGGCGATTTTTTGCCATATACGAGGGTCGGTACCCCGGCACCTCGGCTCGGAGGGTCAGTACCGTTGGGCGAGGTGCTGAGTTGTCTGTTTTGAAGGAAGTGTTCCTTGAAGATTCCGCCCCTCCGTGCTCAGTGGCTTTGCCGTTCGGCTGAGCTGTTCGGTAGCTCGGCTGTTCGGACGGCTCGAGCGTGAGGAGCAGCTCAGTGAGTTGATGAGGGGGATGGGTCGATGAAGCTCTGCTCCTCGGCTCGGGAGGATGGGTCAGCATATGGGAGAGGTGATGCTCTGCTTGGTTTTTGGAGATTTTTGAAGAGGAGCTCCGCTCCTAGGGGTGGAGAAGAGGTGCTAGGAAGATCCTCGTAAGAGCCATGGGAAGACCCATTCTTTGAAGTGAGCGCAAGGAGCAACTCTAAGAGAGTTTTAGCTCCGATCTCGTCGAGAAGAGCTATTTGAGAGACAAGTTTGAGGAGGAACTCTAGGATAGAGTTGCGCTCCGATCTCGTCGAGAAGAGCTCTGCTTTGGAGGTGAGCGGAATGAAGAGCTCGACTTGTAGAAGAGCCATCTGGAAGAGGAGTTTGAGGAGCAACTCTAGGAGAGAGTTTTAGCTCCTAACTCGTTTGAGAAGAGCTTCGCTTTGGAGAGCTCGACTTGTAGAAGAACCATCTGGAAGAGGAGTTTGAGGAGCAACTCTAGGAGAGAGTTTTAGCTCCGAACTCGCTGAGAAGAGCTCCGCTTTGGAGGCGAGCGGAGCGAAGAGCTCGACTTGTAGAAGAGCCGTCTGGAAGGGGAGTTTGAGGGGCAAATCTAGGAGAGAGTTTTAGCTCCGAACTCGTTTGAGAAGAGCTCTGCTTTGGAGGTAAGCAAAGTAAAGAGCTTGGCCTTGAGAAGAAAGAGGAAGGGGAGGAGAGGCATTCGGCGGGAAGACTGAAGAAGGAGAAGAATGAAGGAGCTAAGAAGGGTATGGGTCGGACCGAGGGTATTGGATCCGACCCTGACCCGTTAGCCTCTTTTTCTTCTTGCTCTTCATCTGCTTAGCTTCTCGGTAGATGCATCTTGTTCGGCAGATCCGAGCACGGATTTTGGGGCACATTTTCCGCCACTTTGCTTCTCGGTAGATGGGTAGCTCGTCTCGGATGGTCGTGGGGGCAGTTCGGAATGGCCATCTTCCTCCGGCCCGTTTAAGGACGAGCTGGTGAAGTAAAGTCGAGCCATAGGACCCTGACCATCGTGAGGTTAGTTTGAGGGATGCAGGAGCAGTTTCGAATGGCGAGCTATTTCTAGTCCGCTTAGGAGCGAACTTGCGAAGTAAAATCGAGCCAAGTGTTGGACTCCGATCCATTCAACGGCTGCAGGAGCAATTTCGAACGGCGATCTACTCCTGGCTCGTCTGAGGACGAGCCGAGGAAGAAGAGTCGAGCCGAGTGCTGGACTCCGAACCATTGTGAGGTTAGTTCAAGGGATGCAAGAGCAGTTTCGAATGGCGAGCTTCTTCTAGTCCGCTTAGGAGCGAACTTGCGAAGTAGAATCGAGCCAAGCGTTGGACTCCGATCCATTCAACGGCTGCAGGAGCGATTTCGAACGGCGATCTACTTCTGGCTCGTCTGAAGACGAGCCGAGGAAGAAGAGTCGAGCCGAGTGCTGGACTCCGAACCATTGTGAGGTTAGTTCAAGGGATGCAAGAGCAGTTTCGAATGGCGAGCTTCTTTTAGTCCGCTTAGGAGCGAACTTGCGAAGTAGAATCGAGCCAAGTGTTGGACTTCGATCCATTCAATGGCTGCAGGAGCAATTTCGAACGGCGATCTACTTCCGGCTCGCCTGTAGACGAGCCGAGGAAGAAGTGTCGAGCCGAGTGCTGGACTCCGAACCATTGTGTGGTTAGTTTTAGGGATGCAGGAGTAGTTTCGAATGGCGAGCTACTTCTAGTCCGCTTAGGAGCGAACTTGCGAAGTAGAATCGAGCCAAGTGTTGGACTCCGATCCATTCAACGGCTGCAGGAGCAATTTCGAACGGCGATCTACTTTCGGCTCGTCTGTGGGCGAGCCGAGGAAGAAGAGTCGAGCCGAGTGCTGGACTCCGAACCATCGTGTGGTGCTTAGCAAGTTGTGGGAGCAGCCATGTAGAAGAAGCTGGACTCCGAACTCGTTGAGAAGTGGTCCGCCTTGGAGGTGAGCGGAGCAAAGAGCTCGGCTCTGGAAGAGAGCCATTTGTGAGACAAGTTTGAGGAGCAACTCTAGAAGAGTTGTGGGCTCCGAACTCGTTCAGAAGAGGTCCGCCTTGGAGGTGAGCGGAGCAAAGAGCTCGGCTCTGGAAGAGAGCCATTTGTGAGACAAGTTTGAGGAGCAACTCTAGAAGAGAGTTGTGAGCTCCGAACTCGTTCAGAAGAGGTCCGCCTTGGAGGCGAGCGGAGGGAAGAGCTCGGCTCTGGAAGAGAGCCATTTGTGAGATGAGTTTGAGGAGCAACTCTAGGGGAGAGCTGTAGCTCCGAACTTGTTGATAAGGGATCCGCTTCGGCGGCGAGCGGAGGGAAGAGCTCGGCTCTGGAAGAGAGCCATTTGGGAGACGAGTTTGAGGAGCAACTCTAGGAGAGAGTCGTGCGCTCCGGACTTGTTGAGAAGAGGTCCGCTTCGGCGGCGAGCGGAAGGAAGAGCTCAGCTCTGGAAGAGAGCCGTTTGTGAGACGGGTGCGAGGAGGAGCTCTTGGAGAGAGTTGCGAGCTCCGAACTCGTTGTGAAGAGGTCCCCTCCGAGGTGAGCGGAGTGGAGAGCTCGGCTCTGGAAGAGAGCCGTTTGGGAGGCGAGTTTGAGGAGCAACTCTAGGAGAGAGTTGTGGGCTCCGAACTTGTTGATAAGAGGTCCGCTTCGGAGGCGAGCGGAGTGAAGAGCTCGGCTCTTGGAAGAGAGCCATTTGTGAGATGAGTTTGAGGAGCAACTCTAGGAGAGAGTTGTGTGCTCCGGACTTGTTGAGAAGAGGTCCGCTTCGGCGGCGAGCGGAGGGAAGAGCTCGGCTTTGGAAGAGAGCCATTTGTGAGATGAGTTTGAGGAGCAACTCTAGGAGAGAGTTGTGCGCTCCGGACTTGTTGAGAAGAGGTCCGCTTCGGCGGCGAGCGGAGGAAAGAGCTCGGATTGGAAGAGAGCCATTTCTGAGATGAGTTCGAGGAGCAACTCTAGGAAAGAGTTGTGCGCTCCGGACTTGTTGAGAAGAGGTCCGCTTCGGCGACGAGCGGAGGGAAGAGCTCGGCTCTGGAAGAGAGCCATTTGGGAGACGAGTTTGAGGAGCAACTCTAGGAGAGAGTTGTGCGCTCCGGACTTGTTGAGAAGAGGTCCGCTTCGGCGGCGAGCGGAAGGAAGAGCTCGGCTCTAGAAGAGAGCCATTTGCGAGATGAGTTTGAGGAGCAACCCTAGGAGAGAGTTGTGCGCTCCGAACTCGTTGAGAAGAGGTCCCCTCCGCGGTGAGCAGAGTGGAGAGCTCGGCTCTGGAAGAGAGCCGTTTGTGAGACGGGTGCGAGGAGGAGCTCTTCGAGAGAGTTGCGAGCTCCGAACTCGTTGAGAAGAGGTCCCCTCCGAGGTGAGCGGAGTGGAGAGCTCGGCTCTGGAAGAAAGCCGTTTGGGAGGCGAGTTTGAGGAGCAACTCTAGGAGAGAGTTGTGGGCTCCGAACTTGTTGATAAGAGGTCCGCTTCGGAGGCGAGCGGAGCGAAGAGCTCGGCTCTTGGAAGAAAGCCATTTGTGAGATGAGTTTGAGGAGCAACTCTAGGAGAGAGTTGTGTGCTCCGGACTTGTTGAGAAGAGGTCAGGTTCGGTGGCGAGCAGAGGGAAGAGCTCGGCTCTGGAAGAGAGCCATTTGTGAGATGAGTTTGAGGAGCAACTATAGGAGAGAGTTGTGCGCTCCGGACTTGTTGAGAAGAGGTCCGCTTCGGCGGCGAGCGGAGGGAAGAGCTCGGATTGGAAGAGAGCCATTTGTGAGATGAGTTCGAGGAGCAACTCTAGGAGAGAGTTGTGCGCTCCGGACTTGTTGAGAAGAGGTCCGCTTCGGCGGCGAGCGGAGGGAAGAGCTCGGCTCTGGAAGAGAGCCATTTGGGAGACGAGTTTGAGGAGCAACTCTAGGAGAGAGTTGTGCGCTCCGGACTTGTTGAGAAGAGGTCCGTTTCGGCGACGAGCGGAGGGAAGAGCTCGGCTTGGAAGAGAGCCATTTGGGAGACGAGTTTGAGGAGCAACTCTAGGAGAGAGTTGTGAGCTTAGAACTGTCTGAGAAGAGGTTCGCTTCGGAGACGAGCGGAGCGAAGAGCTCGGCTCTGGGAGAGAGCCATTCGGGAGATGAGTTTAAGGAGAAACTCTAGGAGAGAGTTGTGAGCTCCGAACTGTCTGAGAAGAGGTCCGCTTCGGAGGCGAGCGGAGCGGAAGAGCCCGGCTCTGGGAAAGAGTTGTTTTCGGGACGAGTGTGAGGAGGAGCTCTTGGTGAGAGTTGTGAGCTCCGAACTCGTTGAGAAGAGGTCCGCCTTGGAGGTGGGCGGAGCAAAGAGTTCGGCTCTGGAAGAGAGCCATTTGGGAGAAGAGTTTGGGGAGCAACTCTAGGAGAGAGTTGTGAGCCTAGAACTGTCTGAGAAGAGGTCCGCTTCGGAGGCGAGCGGAGCGAAGTGCTCGGCTCTGGGAGAGAGCCATTCGGGAGATGAGTTTAAGGAGCAACTCTAGGAGAGAGTTGTGAACTCCGAACTGTCTGAGAAGAGGTCCGCTTCGGAGGCGAGCGGAGCGGAAGAGCCCGGCTCTGGGAAAGAGTTGTTTTCGGGACGAGTGTGAGGAGGAGCTCTTGGTGAGAGTTGTGAGCTCCGAACTCGTTGAGAAGAGGTCCGCCTTGGAGGTGGGTGGAGCAAAGAGTTCGGCTCTGGAAGAGAGCCATTTGGGAGAAGAGTTTGGGGAGCAACTCTAGGAGAGAGTTGTGAGCCCAGAACTGTCTGAGAAGAGGTCCGCTTCGGAGGTGAGCGGAGCGGAAGAGCCCGGCTCTGGGAAAGAGCTGTTTGTGAGACGAGTGTGAGGAGGAACTCTATAAGAGAGTTGTGCTCCAAACTCGTTGGGTCTCGGCACGGGTGATTGGCGCCTCATCGTTCCTAGGCTGCTGCCGACCCGCGGGGGAGCGTGGTCTTCTTCTGTGATCTCAGTGGTGAGGGGACCGCTCACTCGGACGTTGCTGGCGGGAGGCTCCCTCTCGGGCCTGCTTCTCGTCCAGACGGTGGCGTAGGTCCTCTTCCTTCTTCCGATTTTGGGGATTGTGAGAGGCCATGGAATCCGTAGAGGCATTGTGTATGGAGGCGCGGTCCTGATTGAGTGGTTGCTTCATACGAGAGCCCCCCGCACCGGCATTCTGAGGACCGGTGGGAACCTTGGGGGGTTGCTGATTCTGAAGAGGAGGTTGATCTTGCTGAAGATGGTCCTCGGCCGGAGGAGGAAGTTGCCCCTGCTACGGAGCGGGATGGATGGGGACTTCCTGCTGTTGATCAATAGGGTTGGGTCCACGGTTGGACCCCCTGGATCTTACTTTTCTGGGAGGCATGGCTGGAGAAGAGCTAGTCGACGAGAAGAGGATGAGGCTATTCGTATGGTTTTCCCACAGACGGCGCCAATCTGTTGCCGCTAATTTCGGTGTGGGGGCAAGCAGATGAATTTGTGAGTTCTTGGAAAACCTGAATAGCAAACACCTAACCTGTTCCACCGGAGCTTGACCGTTGACTCCCGCCGTTCACCTGCAAGGAAGTGCGAGACACCGGGGTTGATCCCGGCGACGCACCCTCCAACGCTCAAGTCAGTAACCAGAAATGATTATGAAAGAGCGTTTAACTAGAAAAAGATTGATTACCTCTTAATGGAGATGGGTGTGGGGTATTTATAGTCGCCGATGGGATCAGATAAGGAATGTGATTCCTGTGATCTGATAAGGAATATTCTCCTAGTAATCAGATTAGGAATGTAATCCCTAATTCCCGGTGAAAAGATAGATGTGAATCAGGGCCGTTGATTAGGATTAATCAGAAACCCTAATTCTATCTTTTCTGGACTGGGTGTGTTTCGGGTTGAGACCCGTACCCAGTTGAGGTGGATCCGTTCACGGGTTATTGGATCTGTGAGAAGGAGACCCAGTACCCGCTTCGGACCCATTTGCACGTGAAATTACCGTTTTACCCCTGAGGTTTAAGATTCGTGTCCGATGTGAACGGTCCCGATTTAATCCTATTTTTAGCCATATCAGAAATTAATATGACAAATATCCAAGAATTAGAGAAAAACTACAATGGCCCAGAAAATTGTAAGAGATATAAGTAAAGACTTAAAATTTGTAAATAAGAACATAAAAAAATTAAGTAGTCATATAACAGATGACAATGAGAAAGAATTAGATATAACAGACGAAGTTATAAAAGAGTTAGAAGCTATAACAAAAAAATATAAATATTTAGAAATAGAAGATTTAATGACAAATTTTAATTAAGAGGAAGTAGAAAAGTCCTTAAGGAGTCTTAATATAACAAACGAAGAAAAAAAAAGAGGATCAAGAAGAAGACAAGACTATAATAAAACCTTAAAAAAATACAACTAATATGTACGAATATTTAAAACCACCACCTAATAAAAGAACATATCCTAGTCAGGCCCGGCCCAGGGGTAAGCCTAGCAAGCCCCTGGGTTTGGGCAACCCCCTTTGATGGGGGCAACAAGATTGTAAAATAAATTCAATATAATAATAATAATAATAATAATAATAATAATAATAATAATAATAATAATAATAATAATAATAATAATAATAATAATAATAATAAAACACAAAAAAAGCTATCAAGTGGCTCTCATTCAATTCTCCTAAAATCAAAGGCCCAGATCTAACCTCACAAAATATATTTTCCCTCCAAAAGTTTTTCCCCAAAATTCAAATTCAAATTTTTATCCTCTCCACCCAAACAACTCATTTATTTATTAAATTATTTCTCTCTGTCTCTGTCTCTCTCTCTCTCTGTCTCTCTCTCTCTCTCTCTCTCTCTCTCTCTATATATATATATATATATATATATATATATATATAATATATATATATATAAACATGGACTTTTCTATCCCAATTTATAATTATTTTTTGTGTAGAACCCCGTATTTTCAAATATTATTTTATTATTTGAAAATGAATTTAAATGAATTTCTGAGGATTTAATTGATATTTTCTAAAAAAAATCTATCTTTTGTACACGTGCAAAACACGTGCAAATGACTTTTGAGATGCTTGAAAAATTAAGAATTCTTTATGAAAAATCATTATTTATTATTTTGGAATTATGTAGTATTTTTCCGGATTTTTCTGAATTTAATTAGTACTATTTGCAAATTTTTAATAAAAGAAGGGCTTATTTGCAAAATTGACAATTTTAAGGGTTGAAGTGCAAAATGTATTTACTGGACTTTCCGATCAGTATTTGTTAAGGTATAGAAGTATATTTTCATATAAATCCTAATTTTAATGAATTATGAGATGAATTTCCAAAAGAAGATATATATATATAATTGTATTTGGATGGATTGTTTTGCAAATGTATTTCCTAAACCCTAATACTTGATCCCGGCCTATATAAGAGAGTTGCAGCCGTCATTCGCTGCACAACTCAGATCTTATTATATTTCTATTCTCTTGGTGATTGAAGAAGGAGTTCTTGGATCTAGCAAGAGGAAGGCTTGTGGATTCTTCTTGATTCTAAAATGTGAGTGATATAGACTTGTTTGTTTATGTGTATGATTGCATGTTGTTTTGTTTGATGATTTCGTATCTTGTATGAAATCGATGCCATGGTTGTTATTCGTAATATACATGTGAAATCCATGATAGATTAGTAGATCTCGATTGACAATTCTTGATTGCTTGAAACATGTTAAGATTCGATTATGATTATTGAAGATAAGAAATTGGATGGAGGAATCTCTAGACATTGTTATTTACGAGTTGGATTAGATATGAGTAGAGGAAGAGATTTGGTATTTGAGATTGACTCCAGTATTGATTATTGATTTCAGACCTAAATTGTGAGATCTGTAGGCCGACAGTCGACTGGGTCTATGTATCAGTCGACTGGTACGACCCTAATATTGTATCTTTAGTTTTTCTCGAAATTCTCTCGGGTAAGTCGACTTATGTTCTTATAAGTCGACTTATGTCCCCTTTTAAGTCATCTTATGTTTTGATAAGTCTTCTTATGATCTTTATAAGTCATCTTATGTTTTGATAAGTCTTCTTATGATCTTTATAAGTCATCTTATACTTTTGATAAGTCTTCTTATGATCTTTATAAGTCATCTTATACTTTTGATAAGTCTACTTATGATTTTTATAAGTCATCTTATACTGTTGATAAGTCTACTTATGATTTCTATAAGTCACCTTATATTATTGATAAGTCTACTTATGATTTTTATAAGTCATCTTATACTGTTAGCACTTGGATTGTTTCTTGAGAATTATTGATAATTATCTCGGGTAAGTCGACTGATGGTTGGTTAAGTCGACTTACTGCACTTGTTATAATCTTGACTATTAGTTCTCGAGGCAGTCGACTTATTACGGCATAAGTCGACTGGTTCTGATGAGTTTTCATGATCTTGAAGGTTCTTGTTATCGTTAGTTTACTTGTAGATGAATATGTTCGTCGGTGTAATAGTCACCATTGGTGATGCATGCCGGGTTCGTATTCTATCTATACCCTCTTTAGTTTGTTTGTAGATGAATATGTTCGTCGGTGTAATAGTCACCATTGGTGATGCATGCCGGGTTCGTATTCTATCTATACCCTCTTAGTTTGTTTGTAGATGAACATGTTCGTCGGTGTAATAGTCACTATTGGTGATGCATGCCGGGTTCGTATTCTATCTATACCCTCTTTAGTTTGTTTGTAGATGAATATGTTCGTCGGTGTAATAGTCACCATTGGTGATGCATGCCGGGTTCGTATTCTATCTATACCCTCTTTAGTTTGTTTGTAGATGAATATGTTCGTCGGTGTAATAGTCACTATTGGTGATGCATGCCGGGTTCGTATTCTATCTATACCCTCTTAGTTTGTTTGTAGATGAACATGTTCGTCGGTGTAATAGTCACTATTGGTGATGCATGCCGGGTTCGTATTCTATCTATACTCTCTTTAGTTTTGTAGATGGATATATGGGTATCCGATCTATAGTATTACTGGAGATCGATTGTTGGACATACATCGTGGTATTGAGATTTATTGATAGTTGGGCATGATCAGAGAGGTGAGGATTATTGTTGTTCTGATCAGTCGACTGGTCCTTTGAACAGTCGACTGTACCGTACAGTTGAACTGTACATATTTTGAGAGAGATTGATTGATGGATACTTGATCGTTGGTATTGTTTCTCGACTTGGTTCACTCATGTACTGGCCTATCGTTCTTGTTTCAGATTACATGTTCAGTTTATGTATTTTTGTTCAGTACATGTTGATTGAGAATTTATGTTTATTTGTTATTTATGTTTGTTGTTTATATCACTCACACCAGTTATGGCTGACCCCGTAGTTTTGGGGGTTAGGGTTCAACTCTAGCCTCACATGTTGCAGGTTATTGCTTAGAATTGGAGGCTTGGATGCTTGGGTTAGCTTTAGGGAGTATGAGTGAGATGATAGAGCCATGTGTACTATTGTAAAGAATAGTGTTGTAAAAGAATTATTGTAATGTAAGGTGTTTGTATTTCCGCTGCTATTTGAAAGAAGTTGTTGTAATAAAGATTTGGAATAAAATGACTTGAGTTTTTGGTCTATGTATATTGTTACATTGAAGTGGATCGCTGGGAAAGTGCCACGTATTTTCTAAGTTTTATATTTAGAAATTCGGGGCGCTACAGTTTTGGTATCAGAGCGTGCTTCAATAGTAATAATAGACATAGTATGAAAACCAACCTAGGTGTGGACACTAGAGAGTGAGTACCTAGGTGTGGACATTAGAGTGTGTGTATCACATAGAGTTGAAATCTGATGACTGGTTTGGGGTAAGGTTATGTTTTTGCCATAGGGTATTGATTTGAGTGTAGATTGCGTGTGATGCTCTAACTTTACCCTCGTTTTGCAGTATTCACAATGGTTGCACCCAGGGGCAGGAATGGAGGCAACAACGAGGATGGGTCTGGTAGTTCCCGAGGAAATGGGATCGACCTGGAAGCTGAGTTTGCCAAAGTATATCAGACGTTGAATACGCTGATGGCACTCAATGTGGCGCAGCAGCAAGCACAGCAGCAGAATCCGCAGCCAAATCATGGAGCCGGACATGGATTGGTGAACGCCGATCCGATTAAGCAGATTGAATCCTTTAAGAGGATGAGGCCGCCAGTCTTTGAGGGGCAAGCTGATCCAACCGCGGCAGATGACTGGATTAGGAAGATGCAGACGATCTTTGAAGTGTCGGAGACTCCGGCAGCTAGCAAGGTGAAGTTAGCTTCGATGCAGCTAGAGAAGGACGCAGGTGTCTGGTGGGAGTCACTGAAGAGGACTTTGGGAGATCAGCAGTTGACTTGGGAAGCTTTTTTGGAGGAGTTCAGAGATCGCTTCTTTCCTCTTGATGTCCAGGAGAAGAAGGCGACTGAGTTCTTGAACCTTCAGCAGGGGAGTATGACTGTTCGGGAGTATGAGACGAAGTTCGCTCAACTTTCAAGGTATGCGCCTGAATTGGTAGTGGACGAAGCAAAGAAGGCCAAAAAGTTTGAGCAGGGCTTGAGGCCAAACTTGAGGTCAAGGATGGTTCCGTTGGGCATCAGAAGGTTCGACAAGCTTGTCAGGAGAGCAGCTATGACCGAGGAAGATATGGATCAGTCCCGGGCTAAGCAAGAGACTTGGAACAAGAAGAAGAGGCCAGCAGAAGATCAGGAAGGGAAGGAGTTCCCAGTGAAGCAGAGCAAGCCCAGTGATCCAGTGCAGAAGGCACCGGCAACTCGGGAGGTGACTTGTTATTTCTGTAGGCAGACAGGACATTTCAGGTCAGAATGTCCGAAGTTGGCAAGGCAGACTTGTTTTCAATGTGGTCAAGTAGGGCACATTCGACAACAATGTCCACAGCTGAAGAAAGAGAATGCAGAGAAAGACAAGGATCCGAAGCAGGGACGAGTGTTCGCGTTGACTGAAGAGGATGCGGGCAATCCAGAAATATGATCTGTGTGTGCAGGAATTTATTCTTTTGTATTAAGTAAAACTTTATTTTGGAAATAATTGAAGATTGAGTATTTTCTTCATGTAACAAGTTTATTTGGATTAATGGAATAAAGACAGAGTTTTATTTAATACTGTTTTCTTGCATGAAATTGTGTCACCCATTGATTACTAGTCTTAGTGTGGAGCTTAAGGTGTTTCCAAGCAAGGTCTTGAGGTGGCTATCCTTAGTCATGTCCTTTCTAAGGAGGGAGTGGCCACTGATTCTTGGAAGGATGAAGCAGTCGTGGAAGGTCAGAGTTGGATGCAGGAGTTCAGTAGTTGTTGCAGCGTGGCTTCCGATGACAAGTTATCAGAGTCGCGCAGCGGAAGATTGTCTTTTCTGAATTATTTGCATGATTTGTTTCCTATGTGTGATGTGTTTGTTCTGTTGGAATGCATTCTCTGATATAATTGTATTTCCTAAAGTTATATTTCTATCTATGAATTTCAATCATTGTTAGTGGGTTTGTTCGGACCTCATTAGCCGTAGTTCTGAGGACAGAACTCTTCTAAGGAGGGAGTGATGTAGAACCCCGTATTTTCAAATATTATTTTATTATTTGAAAATGAATTTAAATGAATTTCTGAGGATTTAATTGATATTTTCTAAAAAAAAATCTATCTTTTGTACACGTGCAAAACACGTGCAAATGACTTTTGAGATGCTTGAAAAATTAAGAATTCTTTATGAAAAATCATTATTTATTATTTTGGAATTATGTAGTATTTTTCCGGATTTTTCTGAATTTAATTAGTACTATTTGCAAATTTTTAATAAAAGAAGGGCTTATTTGCAAAATTGACAATTTTAAGGGTTGAAGTGCAAAATGTATTTACTGGACTTTCCGATCAGTATTTGTTAAGGTATAGAAGTATATTTTCATATAAATCCTAATTTTAATGAATTATGAGATGAATTTCCAAAAGAAGATATATATATATAATTGTATTTGGATGGATTGTTTTGCAAATGTATTTCCTAAACCCTAATACTTGATCCCGGCCTATATAAGAGAGTTGCAGCCGTCATTCGCTGCACAACTCAGATCTTATTATATTTCTATTCTCTTGGTGATTGAAGAAGGAGTTCTTGGATCTAGCAAGAGGAAGGCTTGTGGATTCTTCTTGATTCTAAAATGTGAGTGATATAGACTTGTTTGTTTATGTGTATGATTGCATGTTGTTTTGTTTGATGATTTCGTATCTTGTATGAAATCGATGCCATGGTTGTTATTCGTAATATACATGTGAAATCCATGATAGATTAGTAGATCTCGATTGACAATTCTTGATTGCTTGAAACATGTTAAGATTCGATTATGATTATTGAAGATAAGAAATTGGATGGAGGAATCTCTAGACATTGTTATTTACGAGTTGGATTAGATATGAGTAGAGGAAGAGATTTGGTATTTGAGATTGACTCCAGTATTGATTATTGATTTCAGACCTAAATTGTGAGATCTGTAGGCCGACAGTCGACTGGGTCTATGTATCAGTCGACTGGTACGACCCTAATATTGTATCTTTAGTTTTTCTCGAAATTCTCTCGGGTAAGTCGACTTATGTTCTTATAAGTCGACTTATGTCCCCTTTTAAGTCATCTTATGTTTTGATAAGTCTTCTTATGATCTTTATAAGTCATCTTATGTTTTGATAAGTCTTCTTATGATCTTTATAAGTCATCTTATACTTTTGATAAGTCTTCTTATGATCTTTATAAGTCATCTTATACTTTTGATAAGTCTACTTATGATTTTTATAAGTCATCTTATACTGTTGATAAGTCTACTTATGATTTCTATAAGTCACCTTATATTATTGATAAGTCTACTTATGATTTTTATAAGTCATCTTATACTGTTAGCACTTGGATTGTTTCTTGAGAATTATTGATAATTATCTCGGGTAAGTCGACTGATGGTTGGTTAAGTCGACTTACTGCACTTGTTATAATCTTGACTATTAGTTCTCGAGGCAGTCGACTTATTACGGCATAAGTCGACTGGTTCTGATGAGTTTTCATGATCTTGAAGGTTCTTGTTATCGTTAGTTTACTTGTAGATGAATATGTTCGTCGGTGTAATAGTCACCATTGGTGATGCATGCCGGGTTCGTATTCTATCTATACCCTCTTTAGTTTGTTTGTAGATGAATATGTTCGTCGGTGTAATAGTCACCATTGGTGATGCATGCCGGGTTCGTATTCTATCTATACCCTCTTAGTTTGTTTGTAGATGAACATGTTCGTCGGTGTAATAGTCACTATTGGTGATGCATGCCGGGTTCGTATTCTATCTATACCCTCTTTAGTTTGTTTGTAGATGAATATGTTCGTCGGTGTAATAGTCACCATTGGTGATGCATGCCGGGTTCGTATTCTATCTATACCCTCTTTAGTTTGTTTGTAGATGAATATGTTCGTCGGTGTAATAGTCACTATTGGTGATGCATGCCGGGTTCGTATTCTATCTATACCCTCTTAGTTTGTTTGTAGATGAACATGTTCGTCGGTGTAATAGTCACTATTGGTGATGCATGCCGGGTTCGTATTCTATCTATACTCTCTTTAGTTTTGTAGATGGATATATGGGTATCCGATCTATAGTATTACTGGAGATCGATTGTTGGACATACATCGTGGTATTGAGATTTATTGATAGTTGGGCATGATCAGAGAGGTGAGGATTATTGTTGTTCTGATCAGTCGACTGGTCCTTTGAACAGTCGACTGTACCGTACAGTTGAACTGTACATATTTTGAGAGAGATTGATTGATGGATACTTGATCGTTGGTATTGTTTCTCGACTTGGTTCACTCATGTACTGGCCTATCGTTCTTGTTTCAGATTACATGTTCAGTTTATGTATTTTTGTTCAGTACATGTTGATTGAGAATTTATGTTTATTTGTTATTTATGTTTGTTGTTTATATCACTCACACCAGTTATGGCTGACCCCGTAGTTTTGGGGGTTAGGGTTCAACTCTAGCCTCACATGTTGCAGGTTATTGCTTAGAATTGGAGGCTTGGATGCTTGGGTTAGCTTTAGGGAGTATGAGTGAGATGATAGAGCCATGTGTACTATTGTAAAGAATAGTGTTGTAAAAGAATTATTGTAATGTAAGGTGTTTGTATTTCCGCTGCTATTTGAAAGAAGTTGTTGTAATAAAGATTTGGAATAAAATGACTTGAGTTTTTGGTCTATGTATATTGTTACATTGAAGTGGATCGCTGGGAAAGTGCCACGTATTTTCTAAGTTTTATATTTAGAAATTCGGGGCGCTACATTTTGTACGCTAATGGAAATACGGAATTTCATTTACAATATTCAAACTTTAGTTACATAATTGTTGATTTACTGTTTACAAGGCTTTTCATATGCTGTATCGTTGTGAAGACGTGTTGTAGGCACGTGGCCACGGGCAAATCTAATATATATATATATATATATATATATATATATATATATATATATATATATATAGTAAAATAAAAATGTTCTATAGCTTTCGAGCTTATAAAATTTTCAGTTCCTAGATTGATTTTTTTTTAAAATTATGAAATATTTTTGCATAAATTGCTTTCCATGGCTTTGCGAAAATTTATTTTATTTGCTTTTACTTTTAACTTTTATTGTTATATTAAAAAAATTACTAAGAGGCAACAAAACATGAGCTTGGCTAGGGCAACCCGCATCTTCGGGTCGGGCCTGATCCTAGTCATATACCAAAGAAATGCCAAAGTAGAGAACGCAATCGTTCAAAGAAAAAAAAAAGAAAAAAAAAATCCCAAGATATGAACCCACAAAACATTACAAAAAAGAAATAGCAGAAAATGAAGAATGACTAGATTTGACTGTGTAAAACATGTAGATAGAACAATAAAAGAATGAGTAAAAGCATCATTAATAGTAGGGTTTAAGAAAAACCACTCAGAAAATACATTCGAAAAATTTATAGAAGCAACCTTCATAGGAGTAGTAACAAATTGGTAGAATGAACTAATAAAAGAAGAGAGAAATAAGATAAAAAAATCAAGATCAATTGATGACAAAGGAACATAAGAATACTCAGCACAACAAATCTTGGATTAGAAGAAATAATTATAAATTACGAGATAACAATAAGAACAGAATTTATTGTCTATATAGAAAAAACCAAGTAAAATGGAGACTAATGAATCTAGAAATATGTAACATGTATTATTTTGACAATTACACTTGTGAATTCAGAGAATATTTTCAAGAAGCTAGTTCACAAAAGAAGAAAATATTCCAATCCTCATTTTTCCTAAAACTAGCTGATCCCTAGAGTATAAACATATATAGAGCATACATAAATGAGAAAGTGAAATCAGAAACAAATACTTTCGAATATATATAGAACACAATTTGTAAATGATTATAGGCATAAAGTATGCCATGAAGGTAGATCAACTATAAAATAATGTAGAACATATCAACAAAGAATGTGTTGTAAAGAAGCAAAACCAAATTATTGGGGATGTAATAATAGATATAATTATACAAAAAGATGTAAAAGAAAAACGCACAAATATAAACCAAAATATAGAAAAATATTTGTGAAATATAGAAAACCCCATAAAAAATAATTCTGGGAAAAAAAATAAAGAAAAAATATCTGAAAAATCTAATCTATTACTTTTTTTTCTTCTGTGTTGGACCAAACAAGTGATGTGAATTCTTTTTGAAACAATAAATATAACTCCTGTTTTTCTAAATACGTATTATCTGAATATTTTTCATATTTTGATTTATTATAAATTCAGTATTATTTTAAACTCGAATTGTGCCTTTTACTTAAAATCTTTTCGAACCGGAAATTGTATTTTCTTCGAATAGTAGTATATTCTAACTTTAATGTTTATTTTCTAAGTGCGGCCATTTGTATCTAATTTTATTACTATTTAGATTTTAATAAACTTGTTTATCCCAAATCTCATTTTGATATGTATATCAAAATTATTATTGTTGTTATTAATATTATAATTTTGATTGTTCATTTAAAAATCTATTTCAATTGATTTTTGTATTTGTAGTGATTTTAAATAATTTTCATATGGTAGTACAATACATATATCTTGATATATAATCCTACAATTTATTTATTATTTAATTTTTCCTATTGGATATTTCCCATAACCCAATACCCATTAAGCCTAATACACTAAAACCCTAATATCCAATATCCACTACCCAAACCCAATAACCCATTCTATTTAAACACCTAACCCTACCCTACCCTAGTTTCTGTACAAACCCAAAATACCCCAGCCGCCAACCCTTCTTCTCCATCTCCCTGTTCATCCTCCAACTTTCACCACCTTCCATCCCCTACCTCTGCTATCCCGATCCTCCTTCACCCTCTCCCTCTGTCGACAACAACGTCGACCATAATCGCCTTGAGACCGTCTTCTCCCTGTAACGACGCTCTGCAGCGTCGACAACCCTACACCCCTCTTCTCCCTTCTCCCTCTCCCCATCTCCTCGGTGTGCACCTTCTCCTCGCAGTGCAGACCTCCGACGCAGCGTCGCCCCTCCATGCCCCCTGCCCCGCTCCGCAATGGCTGCCAGCCTGTCCTCCTTCCGAGTGACTGCACAGTCCCCTCTCCGACCTCCTCTTCCTCGCTGCGACCTGCAGCCAGCAGACCCCGAGACAACCACCAGCGACAAATTTTTGTACAAATGAAAACCACCACCTGTCCTCCTTATTCTTCTTGTATAGATTTTTGTTCTAGTACAAGCATTTAATTTGAAAATACCACAAATAGATAGTAATTGTGACTCCTCCTTGTCCCATCGTTGTTGATCAAATATGATTCCTCATCGATTCCATAAACTTAAGAGTCACAACCCTTTCGTTAATATATTTAGAAAACTAGTTGGACCCTTTATCTCCTAATTACTTGAACATGAACCCCTTGACTTGTGGACGTGTGTTGTGTGATGTATTGTGTTGATCTTGAATTCTTTAGAGTTGAGAAATACAAGAGACTTGCTGATTTGATTTCCCATGCATTCATAATTGTATTACACACTAATCTAGACTCATAATAGCCAATTATCATGCAACTTGTATATAAAAGGAATTCACTCTTGCTACTGTTCTTGTCTTTACTTGCTGTTTCGACCCCTATAAAACCAAAATCTGAACTTTAGTCATGAATATGAAATATAGTCCTAAATGTCTAGTTGTCAATAACTTCCAGAATTTTCAAATTCCGAGTTACGTTCTAGGAGATACTGTAGTTTTACTGCTGCTGTGTCGGTAGTCGCAAATTCACAAAAACTGTTGCACCTCTTTAGTTTATAATTATTTTTAACTATGCTAACAGTAAGTAAATAACTTGAAATTTTGCATGCTTTTACTGGACACCATAGAGAACATTTTCTAATTTTCTCAGAATTAATTAATAATGTTTCAACCCAGTTTCATATGTATAAACTCATATTCACAAGTTCTAGCCGAACACAAAAGCTGTATAGTTTGCTATTTTGTCAAATGGTACCACAACTTTTATGTACCTTAATTATATGCATTGGAATCGAGCAGGAGTCTAGTTTCTGTACCTTCTGACGGATCCACATTTGCTATCTTGTAGCAACGGGAATCGCAGTTTTTGTATAGCAACGTCGTGCTGTCTAGATTTGAGATTTTCATTATTCTTGATATTTTGATTCGTGTTGACCCTCGAATATGCCATATAATTATCATAAATTTGTTCTATGTTCATGATTATGTTTACTAGAATTTTTTTGCACACTTTCATGCTTGCTTGATGTTAATAATAAATAACAAACCGGGGTTTAAGGAAAAAACCATAGTAGTGGACAATATAGGTAAGTGTACTCCGAAGGGGGCCCGTGTTTTCTATAATTTTACGTTAAATGGAACTAAGTGCCACGTAGAACTAAGTGCCACGTCATGGATGACGGGGGCCACCTCTAGAGCTTACGAGGGCCACCTCTAGAGCGCATTATATGTATTTGCGATCACATGGAACTAAGTGCCGGGTAGAACTAAGTGCCACGTTATTGGTGACGGGGACCACCTCTAGAGCTTTTGGGGCCATCTCTAGAACCCATGGTTTGATCATATGCTCGTATTTCCTACATGACCTGAGTACACCGCCCTATAAACTCCATTACTAGGCCTAAACGAAATTGTATTAACTGTAGCAACTATGTAGTAAAAGTATGGATTCATGAAGTGCTACCTAGATAGTAATAACCATACGACTTGATACATGAAACTTGAACTTGACACATGCTTACTTGATACTTGATTACATGATACATGAGATTTGATACCTGTAATCTACAACTTGACACTAGACTTGAGACTTGTTACTTGACACCTGTACTTAATACTTGTCACTTGATGCATGATACCATTACATGTTCACTAGCCACCTGTTCTACGATTAGTATTTGTTACCCAACCTGGTCACTTGAGTTGTCCTTCTTGCTAGCTAGTTTTTTGAATCCCTACTACTTGTTACATTCCTATTATATTCTTGATTCCAAATCTTATTCCATGTTGCTTGTACTTGTTTTACTATTTATGGCCCTACTTGCACCAAGAGTGTTTCTCTTGTTTTCTCCATTTTTTCCTTTTTATAATTATAAACAGACTTTGGAAACGTGTTGCCTGCTGGAATTGGTGAGCAGAGATTCTAGACTTCAATTGGAGAAAGTACATGCTTAAATTATTTGTTTTCCCTATGTTATTTATTTTTCTTGCTACTTAAAACTTGTAACGGGCTTATGTTCCCGAGTTTTATCTTTTGATTATTATTATGTATTTCAATTGTTTTCTGTTGCTTAATAAATTATTCATGCATGCGTGGTTATGTATATCTTGTTATATTCTTGTTGTGATGCTGAGCCGATCCTACAGCTTATGGATGGTGTTAAAATCATTCCCTGGTCTTCGTCACGCGCTCGTATTCCGTGTTTTTGGGAAGCGGGGTGTGACAAGATTTTTAGTGGTATCAGAGCCAGGTTTGGCTAATGTGTTAGTTGACTAATACAATAGACATACTTGACTAAGTCAGGATTAACTCAATATTAAACATGACATGCAAGCACATGAATAATTTGATAATCAACCTCGATCTGGACACTACTCTTATCCCATTCATTTTAATCCCTTCATGTCCAATTCTTTGATTCCTTGTTTCCTTCCATCTCTTACAGTCGTCCTGATTTGTTGATTCATTATTGGATACAAATTAATTCTTTCCGTACCCATGTTCTTTTGATTCCGGTGCAAGCAGTTTCTTATTTTCTGCTTGCCTCGTTATTCCCTTCTTATTTTAGCTCGTGTGTCGTTCATTGCTTTCCCTGCCTTGCATTCATCTTCATTTGTTGATTCTTATAGAGTATCATGTTGGTTATTTCTTTCCTGCTATATTCTCTTTAATTCCAATTTTGCCCCTCGTCCTTCTTCCTTCGTATTCAATTCCTTAATTTTCTTTTGTCCCTTCATCCTCCTCTTTAACTCTTTATTAGGTATTCATTTTTCTCCTACCTATTTTTCTCTTTATAATTATTTTTTCCGAATACTTTCTATATTTCAATTATTATTTGTTATATTTATTTTCATTCTTTTATAAAAATGTTTCTCAACAAAGATTTTGTTATTTCGAACAATGATGTATTTTAACTTCACTTTTTTATTTTGGGTCGACTATATATTTCTACTGGATTATTTTGATAAAACAAATTCTTATTTTGTTGTATAATGCTATTATTACTACTATTATTATTATTGCTATTGTTTTCATTATCATTACTAGTATTATTATTATTGTTACTACTATTGAAATTCTTATTGTTGTTTTCATTATTTTATTATTGTTGTTAATATTGAATTACTTCCACAAAAATGTTGGGCCCAAACTATATTTTATCTTGTATTATTATTTTACTAGTGTTGTTAATATTTTAATAATATTGTTATTATTATTATTATTGTTATCATTCTTTTTGCGATTACTGTTATTATATTTGTTATGATCATTGTTATGATCATTGTTATTCTTATTGTTATTAGTATCGATATTTTGTTATTATTATTGTTATTGGTATTATTATTTTTATCGTTACTATTATTATTATTATTATTTTGTTTTGAGCCCGAACATGCTCAATTTTATATATATATCACCATTTTGGTGCAACCTAATGTCGAGATGGAAAATATGCAACTCGATGTCAATGGAGGCAAATTGCGAATGGATATCGGGGAGGCAAAATGTGTAACCGAATATCCAGACGGCAACCTGCAACCTGATGTCGTGAAGGCAAACATGCAACTTGATGTTAAGGAGGCAAGATTTTCTACCTATTTGCTAATTGATATTTCAAGACTCTTTACTTATATAATGAAACTATAGGTAAAAAAATATTTCCTTTATGACATTTTGTTTATACAGTTACACTTTATGTTTCCATACAATTTGAACTCGTATAGTTGATTTTACTCTATTTTGTGTATAAAATTATTATTGCTATTATTATTATTAGTGCTATTGTTTTCGTTATTATTTTTGGTATTGTTATCATTATTATTATTTCTATTGCTGTTATTATTATTGTTTTCATTATCTTTATTGTTATTACTTCTATTATTGTTACTGTTATTTTATTATTACTGATACTATTATTATTATTGCTATTGTGTTCGTTATTATTATTACTGGTATTGTTATTATTATTGTTATTACTGTTGCTGTTATTATTATTGCTGGTATTATTTTTGCTATTATTGTTACTGTTATTTTATTATTGTTGATATTATTACTATTGTTGCTATTATTTTTATTATTATTGGTATTATTTTTAATGCTATTTTTATTTCTATTATTACTGCATTATTTTCATGAATATGTTAAATTCAATACTGTCGTGTACGTATTGTCATTATTATCAGTATTGCTGATATTTTAATTATATTATATTATTATTATTACCTGTATGATTATGATGATTTTTGATTATTGTTATTATTATTGTTAATATTATTATTTTGTTATTATTATCATTGTTATTATCAGTTTTTATTATTGTTATTATTATTCTATTACTATTGATATTATTATCATTGATATTTGTTGTTGTAATTATTTCGGTTAAAGCCATTAGTTTTGATCTGTATTATATCTTTTAATTATTTAGATTGAAGCTCAAGCTTTATATTCATTTTGCATTATTGCTTATCTCTATTTGGAGCCCATAATCTCTTTGATCCTGGTATCTCATTCTTTTCTTCCTGCTCAGTTCGTCGATTGGTGTCATGTGATCTACAACGACATGTCTGCAGCTTGAAACGTCACCATCAAAGTGTCGCAGTGGAAGCGTGGTGGGCCCCTAACCCACAGGTCCCAGGATCCTATTGTTGCTTCTCCTTCCTTACATTGTTTGCTATCCCCTATCTCTTGCATTTGTTCTCATCCGTTGACTCATTGCTTGGTTCATCTTTTCCTTGTCCATCCATTCTTCGATTCCAGCTCTATCTATTTCTCCATCTCTTTGCTTTGTTATCTTGTAAACCTTGTGTTGTTTCTTCTTCATTTTGATACCGGTTACTTCTTTCTTGCATTCCATTCTGTCATCATGCACTCATTCATTATTTGATTCAATTCTTCCATATCCATTCTATCTCTGATTCCAGCTCTACCTCGACTACTTTATTCTTGCTTTGTTATCTTGTGTTGTTTCCTTCCTTTTGATACTGTGCATTTTCTTTCCTGCATTCCGCCTGACATCGTTATTATCCATTTCCTTCTTATCCTGTTATTGCCACCAAGTAGACTTTTCTTTTGAATCCCTTGTTTGTTACCCTCCCTCAAGTTTGCTTTTGCCCTGTCCTATGTACCGCCTAAGCAAATTTCGAGGACGAAATTTTGTTGTAAGGTGGGTAGGATTTGTAACCCCTGTTTTCCTAAATACGTATCATCTGAATATTTTTTGTATTTTAATTTATTATAAATTCAGTATTATTTTAAACTCGAATTGTGCCTTCTATTTAAAATCTTTTCGAATCGGAAATTGTATTTTCTTCAAATAGTAGTATATTCTAACTTTAATATTTATTTTGTAAGTGATCGGCCATTTGTATCTTATTTTATTACTATTTAGATTTTAATAAACTTGTTTATCCCTGATATGGCTAAAATTGGGGTTAAATCGGGACCGTCCAGATCGAGCACGAATCCTGAAGCACGGGGGTAAAAAGGTAATTTCACATACAGAGGGATCCAAAACGGGTATCGGGCCTCCTTCTCACAGAACCAACCACCCGCGAATAGATCCACTTCAATTGGGTATGGGTCCCGACCCGATACAAGCCCAATCCACCAAGGAGAGAATCAGGCCACTGATTTGGTCAAATCAATAAACCTGATTAGCTCTCACCAGGGAATCAAGGCCTAACTTCCCAAAACAGAATAGGAGGATTTTTCTCCTATTTGTTAGGCAGGAAATTAGGCCCCAAATGGTTCCAAAGGCGACTATAAATACAACCCCTCTACCACCGAGACCAGGTTAATCACTTCTTCCCCACTTAAGCTCTTTCTTAATCTTTTGCTGATTACTGACAAGAGCGTCGGAGGGTGCGTCGCCGGAATCAACCCCGGTGTTTCGCACTTCTTTGCAGGTAGCGGCGGGAGCGAGTAGGCTGAGTAAGCTGTTCAGGTTTTCCTCGGATCCACAAATTCTATCTGTTTACCCCCACACCGAAATCAGCGGTAACAGATTGGCGCCGTCTGTGGGAAGGACCACGCGAACAGTCTCAGTCCATTCTCCGCCGTCCTTTGCAGCCATGCTGCCGAAGAAGAACAGATCCAGAGGGTCGAACCGTGGGGGCCACCCCACCGACCCGACGAATGAAGCTCCGGTCAACCCTATCCTTCAGTCCAACCTCCCTCCGCTGACCCAGCAGGTCCCTCCTCCTCCTCCTCCTCCTTCTCAGCAGCAGCCCAACAACGGTCCGTCCGGTCCTAATGGTCGGAAGGAAAAGCAGCCTGCCAATCCGTGCCACGTCTCGGTCCACAACGGGTCCTCGGACTCGATGGCTTCCCATCACCCCGACCTTCGTATCACACTCCAAAACCGCCATAAGGACGACGACCTCCGTACTCATCTTGACGAGAGGCGGGCCCGAGAGGGAGCCTCCCGCCAGCGTCAAGGTGAGCGGTCGCCACGTCGTCGGGACGGCAGAAGGTCCCCGGAGCGCAGAGGCCGAGCGGCGTCCCCTGAGCGCCGAAGGAGAAGGTCCCGGTCCCCCAGGGATCGGCGTCATCCGAGGGACCGAGACATGCCCATCAGCCGAGCCGAGTTCCTCCAATTTCAAGAGACCGTTCTGCAGGCCCTCAATCTCCGACAGAACGGCCAGAATGCTCAGAGGGTTCCGACGCCGCCCAGGGATCCCAGTCCCCGGCGCCGAACCCGGAGTCCTTCCCCGGCTCCCAGCCGACAGCAACGGCAACAAAGTCCTCGGCGCTCCCAGGACTACCGGCGCCGCAGTCCACACTCCCCTTCCTACGAAGAGGAGTCCGGAGGGTCGTACGACTACCAGCGGAGGGACGACGCGCTCATCCGCCGTATCCATGAGGTGGAAAGGCGCATCGGCCGTATGTACAGGGAAGAAGAATCCCGAGCCGGAACCTTCCGTCCGAGCCGACCTCCCTTCTCAAGGTCGATCATGGAGGCCCACATTCCGAGGAGTTTCAAACCGCCGCAGTTTGAAACATACTCAGGGGAATCCGACCCGGTCGACCACGTCGAGAGCTTCAAGACACTGATGCTTATCCACCAAGCTTCCGACGCAGTGCTATGCAGGACCTTCCCCGCCACCCTCAGGGGGTCGGCTCGGGAATGGTATTCTAGGCTCGCCCCCTCATCCATCTTCTCGTTCGAACAGTTCGAGACGCTGTTCATCACTCACTTCGTGAGCAGCCGGCGAGCCGAGAAGACGAGTCTTTCCTTACTGAACCTGTGGCAGGAGAAAGAAGAAAAGCTGCGGGACTATGTGAAAAGGTTTACCGCAGAAGTCCGGTCCATAGCTTCCTTGGACCAGTCCGTGGCTACCGTGGCGTTCCAGTCGAACGTCCATAACGCCAACCTCCGATCATCCCTCGCCAAGAAGCCTCCGCATGACTTCGCCGACCTCCTCCTGAGGTGCGAGAAGTACATCCGAGCGGAAGAGGCCGAAGCCCTCCCCAGCTTTGGAGGGCCCTCCGCAAGATTGAAAAGGAAGGCGACGGGGGAGGAAGGGTCGAAGAAAGCTCAGAAGGACGTGGGCGGCCAACGTCGCCCTCCCCCCAGGTTCGAGAAATTCACGCCCCTCACAACTAATGTCTCCACTATCCTCATGGAGGTAGAGAAGGAGGGGGTCCTCCCTCCAGCCCCGAGGATGCACAAACCGGCGAAGAGGAGGGACAAAGACAAGTGGTGTCGGTACCACCGAGACCACGGGCACGAGACGAATGACTGTCGGGCTTTGAGAGATGAGATCGAAGCCCTCATCCGAAGGGGGCAGTTGGCGAAGTTCGTGAAGGCTAACGATCGGACAGATCGGAACTCTCCTCCCCCTCGGGGGGCTAACAAGCGCTCTGAGCGGCGCGAAGTAACGCCTGAGTTCGAAGAAGAAAGGGTTCTGCATATGATCCACGGGGGCCCCATGGGCAGCTCCTCTAATACGTCTCGGAAAGCCTTCGTCCGAGAGGTGAACTCGGTCCACAGTGGTCCTCCTCCCAAGGGCTTCGGTGTGCCCGTATCCTTCTCCGACGCCGATCTCGAAGGAGTCCGAACCCCTCACTGTGATGCCCTCGTCATCGACCTCCGCATGGCCAACTTCAAGGTGCAGAGGATTTTGGTTGACAACGGGAGTTCGGTCAACATCCTATTCCTCTCGGCCTTCCAGGGCCTCTAGCTGTCCCGAGACCGTCTCAAGCCAGCCGGATACACTCTACACGGGTTCACGGGGGTCCCGGTAACCATCGAAGGGGTGATAACCCTAGACGTTACTGCGGGAAGCACCCCTACTACTCGGACGGAGCCGATGGACTTCATGGTCGTCGACGTCCCGGCAGCATATAATGTCATCCTAGGCCGCCCCGGCCTAGCCGCTCTTGAGGCTGTCCCCTCGGCATACCACTTGAAGATGAAGTTCCCCACTCGTTCGGGGGTAGGGGAAGTCAGGGGAAGCCAGGAAACAGCTCGGAAGTGCTACATGACTTCCACCGGGGGACCAGTGCTTTCGCTCGAGGCACTCGAGATCCCCGAGCCGAAGGCTCGCCCAACGTCCGAGCCAGCGGACGAGTTAGAAGAAGTACTCTTCTCCGACGAGGATCCGAGCCGAAAATTCCTCGTCAGCAAGTCCTTGCCGACCGTGCTATTCTCCGACCTGGTGAGGTGCATCCGGGATAACCGCGACCTATTTGCTTGGTCGGCCGCAGATATGCCCGGCATCTCCGAAGACTTGCTCGTCCACCGCCTAAGCGTCGAACCGGGGTGCAAACCGGTTCAGCAGAAGAGGCGAAAGTTCGCTCCCGAGCGACAGCAGGCAATCAAGGAGGAAGTGGATAAGCTGCTGAAGGCCAAGTTCATCCAGGAGGTGAATTATCCCGAGTGGCTGTCGAATGTTGTAATGGTCAAGAAGTCCAATGGCTCGTGGAGGATATGCATCGACTTCACCGACCTCAACAAAGCGTGTCCGAAGGATCCCTTCCCTCTCCCGAACATCGACACCCTAATCGACGCCACCTCGGGCCATGAGCTCCTCAGCTTCATGGATGCCTTCTCGGGCTACAACCAAATCCGGATGTTCCCTCCGGACATCCCGAAGACCTCCTTCGTCACCGACCAAGGCCTCTACTGCTACCGAGTAATGCCGTTCGGTTTGAAGAACGCGGGCGCCACCTACCAGCGCCTTGTCAACAAGGTCTTTCAGCATCAGATCGGCCGAAACATGGAGGTGTACGTTGATGACATGCTCGTCAAGAGCATCCGCGGCACCGACCATGTAGCCGACCTCCAAGAGGCTTTCGGCGTGTTGAGGAAGTACAACATGCGGCTAAACCCGAACAAGTGTGCGTTCGGAGTCTCCTCTGGCAAGTTCCTCGGTTTCATGGTGAGCCAGCGGGGGATTGAAGCTAACCCCGAAAAGATCAAAGCCATATTAGACATGGCCCCGCCTCAGAACGTCAAAGAGGTGCAGAAGCTCACCGGTCGGCTCGCAGCCATTGGTCGATTCCTCTCCAAGTCAGGGGAAAAGTGCCTTCCCTTCTTCAAAGCACTCCGAGGCGCTAAAGGATTTGAATGGGGCGAGGCACAGCAAGCATCGTTCGACCAGCTGAAAGCCTATCTGGTGAACCCCCCTCTGCTCAGTAAGCCGGTCCCAGGCGAGCCTCTCTTCCTCTACTTGGCAGCCTCCGAGCAGTCCCTGAGCGCTGTCCTGGTCAGAGAAGAGGACCGGACCCAGAGGCCTATTTACTACGTGAGCAAGGTACTTCGGGATGCCGAGCTCCGTTATCTGAGGATAGAAAAGATAGCCTACGCCCTCGTCATGGCAGCAAGGAAGCTTCGGCCCTACTTCCAATCTCATTCAGTCATCGTCCTCACCGATCAACCGCTAAAGCAGATCCTCCACAAGCCAGAGACCTCGGGTCGGCTGATGAAATGGTCCGTAGAGCTGAGTCAGCACGACATCACTTATCAGCCTCGGACGGCAATTAAGGCTCAGGCTCTCGCCGACTTCATTGTAGAGACCACCATCCCTGAGGTCGGCCACGTCCCAAATGGGCCCCCCATTTGGACAGTCTTCGTGGACGGGTCCTCTTGCAGTGAAGGAAGCGGCGCCGGGATTATCTTAAACGGCCCTGACAACTTCGTCTTGCAGTATGCGATCCGCCTGAACTTCAAGGCTTCGAACAACGAGGCGGAATACGAGGCCCTCATAGCTGGCCTCGGACTCGCACGAAGTGCTGGGGCGCAGCGCCTTCGGGTTCACAGTGACTCCCAACTAGTTGTGAATCAGGTCATGGGCGAGTACGAGGCCCGGGATGAGCGAATGGCTAAGTACCTCGCCAAGGTCCGGGGTCTGATGGGTCGGTTCGAAGAAGCCATCATCCAGCGTGTCCCTCGGGAGGAGAACTCACAGGCCGATGCTCTCTCCAAATTGGCTTCGTCTTCTCTGCAGGGTCTTGAACAGACCGTGCTGATCGAAGTCCTCTCCAAGCCGAGCATCGAAGACGAGACGCCTAGCTCGATGGAGACATTGCCTGTCGCGCTGCAGGACAATTGGATGAAACCACTGGTGGAATTCTTAAGGGATGGAGTTCTGCCTCAAGATCCCAAAGAAGCACGCCGAGTTAGAACCCGAGCCGAGCGCTATGTCTTAATCGAGGGCATCCTATACAAGCGCTCCTTCTCCCAAATAGACGGCCGACCATATCTACGATGCCTCTCTCCGGATCAGGCCGAATATGCCCTACAGGAGCTTCATGAAGGGATCGGCGGGGCACACTCGGGATTTAGGTCCCTGGCCCGAAAAGCTCTGAATTATGGGTACTTCTGGCCGACGCTTCTCCAAGACGCCGAGCGACACGTTCGGCAGTGCGGCTCCTGCCAGAGACACTCCAGCATCCGACGCCTCCCTCAAGCCAACCTCACCTCCCTATCGAGCCCTATCCCCTTCGCGATGTGGGGAATGGACTTGATAGGGCCTTTCCCTCCAGCTCCGGGTCAGCTCAAGTTTTTAGTCGTAGCTATCGACTACTTCTCGAAGTGGGTCGAGGCCGAGCCCCTTGCCACGATAACCGAGAACAAAGTGGTGCAGTTCTTCTGGAAGAACATTATATGCAGATTCGGCGTCCCGCGCGTCCTCGTGACAGATAATGGGACCTAGTTCACTGGCTCAGCATTCCGAACCCTGTGCGACGACCTCGTCATTCAACAGCGTTTCTCGTCCGTCTCGCACCCCCAGTCGAACGGACAAGCCGAGAACGCTAATAAGCAGATCCTTGCGGGGATCAAGAAGAGGTTGGACAAGTGCTCCAAAGGACAGTGGGTCGACCAACTCCCTAATGTGTTGTGGAACTACCGCACAAGCAAGCGGACGCCCACTGGAGAGTCCCCTTTCAGCCTTACTTATGGGGCCGAGGCCGTAATACCCCTCGAGGTCGGAATTCCTTCCCCTCGGCTCATCGCCTATGACGAAGCGCAGAATGCCAGGGAACTCAGAGGAAACTTGGACCTGATAGATGAACTGAGGGAAAGGGCATCGATTCGGCAGCAGAATTACAGAAGGAGAGTCGAGCTAGCCTACAACAAGAAAGTCCGACCCGCCAACCTTGAGCAAGGAGACCTGGTGTTGAGAAAGCTAGCCATATCCCTCCCCAGTCAGAAGGGCAAGCTAGCTCCGAATTGGGAAGGGCCGTACCGGGTCGCAAAAGTTGTTCGGCCTGGGGCATATCGACTCGAGGACATGGATGGTAGAGAGCTCCCGAGGACCTGGAATGCCGATCACCTCCTGAAATACCAAGAGAGCGCCCCGGCGCCCCTCTAAGTAATCCGAGGTGTCGCGCCATTCCTCTCCTTTAACTTGTAACCTGTTCCATGAATCCTACTATGTAAAACGGTTCGCCGTCAAATATCAAATAAAGAAAGTTCCATTTTGTTTTTGAATTTGCCTGTTTCTTTTCTCCCCTCTTACTATACCGATGGTTCGGAGTCCAACACTCGGCTCGACTTTACCTCCTCGATTCGTCTCCGGACGAACCAGGGGTAGATCGCCGTTCGGAATTGCTCCCACAGCCGTTGAACTATACCGATGGTTCGGAGTCCAACACTCGGCTCGACTTTACCTCCTCGGTTCGTCTCCGGACGAACCAGGGGTAGATCGCCGTTCGGAATTGCTCCCACAGCCGTTGAACTATACCGATGGTTCGGAGTCCAACACTCGGCTCGACTTTACCTCCTCGGTTCGTCTCCGGACGAACCAGGGGTAGATCGCCGTTCGGAATTGCTCCCATAGCCGTTGGACTGTACCTAAGGTCCGGAACACGTATCCCGACCACTCTTGACCGTCAGCCGAGATCCGAAGGCAAACACATTCGGTCGGCATCCGAGCAAGTGCCTTCCTGAGCTGGTAAACGGGGAAAACACACTTCCCCCTCAACTTTCGTGCGTGATCTCGATCAGACGGCTCAGATCGTGCCACTCGCGTAAAACGACAAGATAATGTTTTCTTGGAAAACGAGCCGCCTCGAGATTCGCGCTTACATTCAACGGCTCAGATCTCGCCACGTCAAAATAGCACTCTCGAGAACGTCGCCGTGTCAGACCCACTAAGCGACAAATCGCCGCACCCCTGGGGATCCATTCGGCTAAATAGACGCGCTCGGCTCAGATAGTTCGGCACGGCCAATACAGTTATAAACAAAGACAGACGTACAAAACAACGAAAGGGAATTTTATTAAATATCGGCGTACAGTACAAGATAGACCATTACAAAAGTGTCGGCAAACAAAACATACAACCCCCAACCAACTACACTTGTCTTTCATAAAAATGCATCCTCTCCATCTTGTTCGCCCTCCTCGGCAGACGGTTCCTCCGCCTCTCCTCGAAGCTTCGCCATCTCCGCCCGCAGGTGTCCCATCTCCGAGAGCAAGTCGTCCCGTTCGGTAATAAGTTTCGACTGAATGTGCCGAATACTTTTGACCCGAAGAGCATTGCTGAATGCGGTCTGCGAGTCCTCGTCCTCCCCTACGGGGCTCAGCTCGACGATCTTGTTCTCCAAGCGTTGTGTTTCGGCCTCCCGGAGACTGAGGACCAACGAAAGGTGCCTCCACTCGCCCTCGGCTCGGCGTAGCTTCAGATCGACACTCCTGGGGCTCAGAACCACCGTCCCAGAGGTCGCCTCGGATGCGGAGTCATCATTCGGACGCCCGGAGTCCGATCCATGAATCGCCGCGACAAGCTGAAAAACAGGAAAAACGAACAACGCAGTTTCAATACAATGCCGAAGACAAACACTTGAGAGTTTTTCAGAATTCTTATGCATTCAGACATAATAGTGTTACAGACGGTCGACCAACCCTACAACTAGGTTATTACAACAGCCAACAGAAATGAAAAGTGACATAATCAAGTCCTCTTCGGAAGGGGAATGCTTCGGTTTAGGGAAACGCGAGGACGACGAGGCCGACCCTCTGAGCTCGACCCTAAACCAACGAAGCGCGACCCCCCTTCACTGCTAGTCCTAACAGCCGCGCCGACCGACGCCCCGCTCGACGAGACAGCCGCGCTGCTCTGAGCGTCAGCCGGACTCCGCCTGGTCGTTAGCGGGCGCGTCGTGAGTTCATAAAACGTGATCCCCCTCTCGCTCTCCTCGCGAGTGCACGACGTGCTGCGGACATTAGCCCTCTCCGGCGCAGGCTTGAGCGACGCGATCTCCTCCTCCAGTTCGATAATCCGATCCCTCAAGACAACGTCCTTCGCCAATTTCTTCGATCGAGGGGCCTTCAACGAGCCCGAGGCATTGGAACTATCAGTTGCAAGCCGCCGATAGTGGGTGACCTCGATCCCCCTATCTATGGTGATCCTTCTGAGCATGTCGACTTCGGCCAATAGTTTCTTACGCGCGGCCAAAGCCCCCTCCAGCTCGGAGGCCATCTTCTCCCTTTCCGCCGAACACTCTTTCTCCGATAGCTCCAAGTATTGTACCTCGGCCAAAAGATCGTCGTTCTTCTGCTCGGAGGCTTTAAGCTCCCCACGAAGCCGCTCAATTTCCCCTTCGGAACCAGGACCCTGGGAGCGCTTTCGGAGTTGATGCAGCTCGCGGCAGTTCCTCCTCAGAACTGCCCTGACCTCCTCCGCCTGGCCGAGCAGGAGAAACCGCTTCTGCCGGCTGTCCGAAAGTTCACGCTTCAAATTGGCCAGTTCCTTCCGAAGGAAGACCAGCTCCGTGACCGGACCAAACACCACCTGAAAAGCGGAAATAAATCTGAGGCCCAACAGTTGGAGAAATTTACGCCCAAAATGCCCAAAACGCACACCAAGTCCGAGGCTCAACACTTGGACAAATTTTTGGCCAAACAAAATACTTTTCATTCAAAACAAAAGCGGTGGCCAGTCCGCAATAAGGCTTACAAAAAGAAAACAAAACCAAAAAGACTGAAAGTAGGAAGACAACCGAGTCAGGGGTCGACCTTTTTGCCACTCGGATCCTTCGACCCCTCGGCCTTGCCCTCGGCGTCACCCTCGCCCCCGCCTTCGCTCCAGCTCTCCTCCTCGGAGAGTTTCTCCTCCTCGCCCTCGGCTTCAGTCTCCCCATCGCCTTCGGCGGGTTCCGTCTCTCCGTCGGGACCGAGTAGACCCTCGGTGATCCCTTCTTCCCCCTCCACGGGCTCGTAAAAGTCATAGGAGGACGAGTCGAAGCCCGGGTTCTTCGCGACTACGTGGGTCAGGGCACGGCCGTAGGCGTCCAGCATATTCTGGATCATGTGCTGCGCGGCCTCCTCTTGCACGGCCTTCTTCACCTTCTTCACCTTCCTCAGGTGGTTGGCCTTGATCCTCTCGGCTCTCTTCCGAGCAGTCTCCCCTTCCGACCGAGCCTTGGCCAGCTCATCCTTCAGCTCGGTAACCTCCTTCTCTGCTCCCGACCGAGCGCTGGCCAGCTCCTCCTTCAGCTCGGCCACCTCCTTCTCAAGCTTGGCCGCCGTATCCTTCGACGATTGGATGGCGTCGGCCAGCTTCTTCTCCAGGTCCTCCACTTCGGCGACTCTCTTCGTCGAGAGAAGCAGCTCGGACTCAAGCCGCTTCGCAACCCGAACGCGCTCCGTCCACTCCTTCTCCTTCTCCTGATCTTTCCTCGCCAACTCCTCGACCAGCCAACTGAAGTGGCAGAGGGTCTGGAAGAGAACAACGCGTTAAAATCCGAGCCCAAGAACTTAGAAAAAATTCCAAGGGAAAAATATGAATGAAGAAGGGCTCGACACACTTACCGACATAGTGCTCCGGGCCATCTGCATCACGTTGTCCCCTGCCATCCCGGCCTTCAGGGTCGCTCGGTCCTTCGGGGTCGGCAGGTGCCTCACTGCCTCCATGCAGATGTTCCCGTCGCCCAAGAAGCCGTCGACGTTCATCACCTGCCAATCAGGGACGAAGATCTGTTTGTGACGCTCGGTCAAGATCTTCTCCGCGTCGGAGGTGAGGGGCAGAACCGGGAGGGACAGCGCATCAGCCACTCCGAACCCACCGCTCGACGGACCAGGAGCGTCCGCCTCCGGGGTAGGAGCAGGAGCAGCCGAGGCCGAGGGATCGAGGTCCACGACCCCCCCTGCTCGGGGACCGCGACCTTTGCCGGAGGGACAAGGACCTCAATCTCCCCCTCCTTCAGGACCGCGACCTTCGGTTGGTCGGCTGCCTTCACGACCGAGGCCTTCTTCGAAGCTCGGCTGTCCTGAGGCGCTGTCGACGGCCTCTTCTTCTTCTCCTGCTCGGACCTGCCCTTCGCCACCAGAGCCTTGTAATCGAGCTTCATGGTCTCTGCAAGAGTCGAATGAAAAAACTTAGAAATTTTTTTACAAACTTTACGGAGAGAAGTATAAATACCAGAAGCGTACGAGGGTCGATCGGACTGAGACCCCCACGGAACAGATGCTCTTCGGTGATATCCTTCCAGCTAAGCGTCGGCAGAGCAAGGATCTTCTTCTGGACCTCGGTCTCCGTAGCGTTCAGCGGAACGTCCTTCTTTGTGCGCTTGGGTAGTCCGTCCGCCCAAACTGTCGGTATCACCCATGGCGTCAGATTCCGAACGAGGAAGTATTTGTCCTTCCAGTGTTTGATCGAGTCCGGATTCTCGATCAGTTTCACGCCCGTCCGGGGCGAAAGATAAAACCTCTGTTCGTCTTTTCTCGGCCGAACAAGTCGGAAGAGACTTCGAAAGAGGTACATGGTCGGCTTGGCGCCGATCTCTTGACATCGGAGGAGGAACGCCACAACTTGCCTCCATGTGTTCGGCATCAGTTGGGCGGGACTCAAACCATACCAAACCAAGACGTCAACCACGAACGGGTGGAGGGGAAAGCGAAGACCGGCAATGAGGGAGTCGATCGGAAAGACGCATATGTCCGGAGAGGCCCTAGTGTTGGCTCGGAACCCCGGCCCAGGGAGGAGCAACGTGTACTCGAGAGGGATCTGGAAGCCCTCTCGGACCAGATGAAGGTCCGCTTCGGTAAGAGTCGAGATCTTGTGATCGACCTCGGACAGCTCCCTAGGCTCGTTCTCCTCCACCAGTTTAGCCGTACCTTGGGTAACCTTCTCCAAGATGTCCTCAGTATAATCCCGGACACCTCCCACGCTCGACACGGCGATGGGCTGCCGACCGAACTCCCCCGCTCTCCTCGGCGTCTCCACTATAGTAATTACGGCTTTGCCCTTTCGGGACTCCGCCGCGACTTCTTGGGGCACCTCGGCCACTCCGCCCTCCGCATCTGGACGAACAACGTCCTGCTCGCTCGGCTCCGTTACTCCTTTCTCTTTCTCCCCTCGGCCAACGGCTTGCTCCGAGGCGGGGGTCTCAGCCGAAATCTTAACCATATTTTCCTAAAGAGAGAAGGGAAAGAGACTGACCTTGAAGTGACAACTACGGTCGGAAACTTCGCCGGAACTAGGAACGCTACCGCGACAGCTAGCGACACCACCAGGGAGCTAAAGACCTCGAAGCAAAGTAAATACGGAAGAGAGAGAGTAAAAGTGAAAAGTGAAGACTTGGTCAAAGGGGGGTAAAGATTTATAGTGAAAATGAGGTGTCTCTTGGACTTCCAGAGCGACTTTTGGGCTACTCTCGAAGCATCTCGAAGGCCCACCACAAAGTCAACCAGCTCGGCAAGATGGGATCTGAATCCGAGCTGCGAGCAAACCGAACGCGGCTGCAATAGAGTCCGCTCGGAATCCGTGCAAGTGCCTTCCCGAGCTGGTAAATGGGGAAAACTCCCTTCTCCCTCAACTTTCGCGCCTGATCTCCATCAGACGGTCCAGATCTCGCCGAAAGCACTAAACGACAAAATAGTGTTTTCTTGGAGAATGCGCCCATCTCGAGATGCGTGTCAGCATCCGGCGGCTCAGATAGCGCCACGTCGCTCGGACGATCGGACTCTCGGATGCCCCACCTATGTCTAAAAAGAACCCGGAAAAATTTTTGATTTAGTTTTGAGGCGCCGCCTTCGGCGAGCGCCCCCCAGGTCCCGTGCACCAATCGGCATTCTGCCAACTACGGGCCCCGAGCGGGAACAGATCGGCACTCCCCCCATCTCTAACTCCCCCGGGCTGATATCCATCAAAAGCCATCAGCCCGGAAGGAAGACAGAGATGCGAGGAGACCCACCCACACTCAGGAATCGGGAAGAACGCACCATCCCGAGCCAGTTGTTTGCATCTGGAAGGCGCGGCTTGCCAAAGGGCTCTGACCGCAGCGCCTTCACAGTTGCAAACAACAGGCTCGGACGGTCCAAAAGCCCGAGCTGCTACTCATGATGAAATGGACCAAGAGATCGGCATCGGACATGGATCGTCACTCTCTCACCAAGACCTCCGCTCTCTCCGACGCTCGCTTCGGAGCCACCAAAGAAAGCCGAAGATCTTGGTGAGAGAACGACCACCCGTCCTTCCGAAGAAGTCCACACCCCGGGACAGGACTATTGCCGTCGACCCTACTGTCTTATTGCTCCCCACTCCTGACACCACCTTTTCGGAGCAGAGAGGAATGGGGAAATAACAAGACAACAAGGCGACCGCCCGTCCTTCCGAAGTAACTTATCCCTCGGATCCGGACCACGGTCGCCGCCACTACTACCTCGTCCCCCCTCGCTCCTAACATCCACTTTGGGGCCGTCAGGAACGAAGGGAAAACCAGGCAGAAGAGCGACCACCTCTCCGGACCTCAAGAAAGAAGCTACCCCAGGGCAGACGCCTCCGAGGTCTGGAACTCGATTTGGTTGTGACGAAAGCGACAAAGGGAGTGGAGTACTTATAGCCTGCCCCCAAGAACCAGCCATTACTACCCTCGGAAACTGAAGCGCCGCATTTTAATTAAGGGAATTACTGATCCTCGGAAGTTGAAACGCCACGCATTAATTAAAGGAATTATTCTTAATGACCTGGGAAAGGGGAATGCCGCACAAACCCCGAGCGTCATTAATACCCTTGGAAGCGAGATCGCCTCCGAACAGATAGCGCCACGACGCAGCCGAACCCTGCCTTCGGTCGGCTGCCGAGCAGAGGCCTTCCCGAACTGGTAAATTGAGAAAAAAAGGCACCGAGCTATCTCAGCCATTGGATCTCTCAGAAATTCACGCTCCCAATGGCGAACGGCTCAGATTGCGCCACGTGCGCTAAAAGACAAGATAGCATTTTCTTGGGAACCGTTCCCGTCTCGAGATGCGTGCCAGCATCCAACGGCCCAGATAACGCCACGTCACTCAAGCCTTCGGTCGGCTGCCGAACCCCCATACCTTCGGTTGGCTGCCGAGCAAAGGCCTTCCCAAACTGGTAAACGGAGAAAAACGCTGCCGAGCAGCAGCAGCCGTCAGATCTTTCCGAAGTTCGCGCCCATCTGCGATCAGCGGCCCAGATCGAGCCACGCCATAAATCGGTATTTAAAATCGTTTTTTATCTATTTAAATTGTTTTATTTGTTTAAAAATTGCGAGAAAATTGTTAAAAATCCGGGAAAATTAGCCAAACATTCTGGAGAATAATTGAGATTTAGGGGGCACATTTTCGAACCCCCGAACGAACAATTATCGTCCAGAATGTACGATTAAGGACCCCGAATGATTAGCAAACGTGTCGCAAAATTAAACAAGTAGTTCAAAAAAGTAGATAAAAACTCTTGAATACCCGATGCGACCAGAGAACTACCAGCGGCATCAAAAGTTGCCTCACTACCCCCTTTCTAGATTCAAAATCCCACGTCTGGACTCCAATACAACTCCATCAGCCACTAAAACAGCTAAACTACTCCTCAAAGTCTGATCACACTCAGTCTTTAGGAGTGGGGGGCTCGTGATATGGCTAAAATTGGGGTTAAATCCGGACCGTCCAGATCGAGCACGAATCCTGAAGCACGGGGGTAAAAAGGTAATTTCACATACAGAGGGATCCAAAACGGGTATCGGGCCTCCTTCTCACAGAACCAACCACCCGCGAATAGATCCACTTCAATTGGGTACGGGTCCCGACCCGATACAAGCCCAATCCACCAAGGAGAGAATCAGGCCACTGATTTGGTCAAATCAATAAACCTGATTAGCTCTCACCAGGGAATCAAGGCCTAACTTCCCAAAACAGAATAGGAGGATTTTTCTCCTATTTGTTAGGCAGGAAATTAGGCCCCAAATGGTTCCAAAGGCGACTATAAATACAACCCCTCTACCACCGAGACCAGGTTAATCACTTCTTCTCCACTTAAGCTCTTTCTTAATCTTTTGCTGATTACTGACAAGAGCGTCGGAGGGTGCGTCGCCGGAATCAACCCCAGTGTTTCGCACTTCTTTGCAGGTAGTGGCGGGAGCGAGTAGGCTGAGTAAGCTGTTCAGGTTTTCCTCGGATCCACAAATTCTATCTGTTTACCCCCACATCGAAATCAGCGGTAACAATCCCAAATCTCATTTTGATATGTATATCAAAATTATTATTGTTGTTATTAATATTATCATTTTGATTGTTGATTTAAAAATCCATTTCAATTGATTTTTGTATTTGTAGTGATTTCAAATAATTTTCATATGGTAGTACAATACATATATCTTGACATATAATCCTACAATTTATTTATTATTTAATTTTCCCTATTGAATATTTCCCTTAACCCAATACCCATTAAGCCTAATACACTAAAACCCTAATATCCAATATCCACTACCCAAACCCAATAACCTATTCAATTTAAACACCTAACCCTAACCTACCCTACCCTAGTTTCTGTACAAACCCAAAATACTGCAGCCGCCAACCCTTCTTCTCCATCTCCCAGTTCATCCTTCAACTTCCACCACCTTCCATCTCCTACCTCTGCTATCCCGATTCTCCTTCACCCTCTCCCTTCGTCGACAACAACGTCGACCACAATCCCCTTGTGCCCGTCTTCTCCCTGCAGCGACGCTCTGCAGCGTCAAAAACCCTCTGCCCCTCTTCTCCCGTCTCCCTCTCCCCATCTCTTTGGTGCCCCTTCTCCCCATAGTGCAGACATCCGACGCAGCGTTGCCCCTCCGTGCCCCCCTGCTCTGCTCAGCAATGGCAGCCAGCCTGTCCTCCTTCTGAGCGACTGCACAGTCCCCTCTTCGACCTCCTCTTCCTCGCTGCGACCTGCAGCCAGCAGACCCCGAGACAACCACCAGCGATAGCAACCAGTCGCGCCACCTCGCGATGCACCAACCGCAGTGCGCTCCTAGCCCTGTGGTCCTATGTCGACAGCTGCCTTCAAAGTCGTAGAATGCCGGTGCCTCTTGCTCTGTTTTATTGATCAGAGGTGATGGATTGATTGTGGGCCATCCAATCTTCTTGATCATCTTGATCACATCTTGATCATGTTGGACCGTGGCCGTCGATCACTTCTTGATCCGTGGATCTTGCCCATTGGATTTGCATTAATCACCATCACCATCATAAATGTAACCGCTAAATCTGGTGTGGGGAAAAATAGATAGTATTTGTGGATTCTTGGAAAACTTGAATAGCAAACCTGAAACTTGTTCCGCCGAAGTTTGACTGTTGACTCCCGCCGTTCACCTGCAAAAAGTGCGAGACACCGGGGTTGATCTCGGCGACGCACCCTCCGACGCTCAAGTCAGTAATCAGGAATGATTATGAAAGAGCGTAAATTTGGCAAAAGATTGATTACCTCTTAATGGTGGTGGATGGGGGGTATTTATAGCCGCCTTTGGGATCTAATTAGGAATGTAATCCCTGTGATTAGATAAGAATGTAATCCCTAATTCCCAGTGAAAGGATAGATGTGAATCAGGGCCGTTGATTAGGATTAATCAGAAACCTTAATTCTATCCTACTGGACCGGGTTCATTTCGGGTTGGGACCCGTACCCAGTTGAGGTGGATCCGTTCGCGGGTTGCTGGGCCTTTGGGAAAAGGACCCAGTACCCATTTCAGACCCGTTTGTAGGTGAAATTACTATTTTATCCCCAAGCTTTAAGATTCGTGCCCGATTTGGACGGTTCCGATTTAACCCCATTTTCAGCCATATCACGAGCCCCCCACTCTCGAAGGCTGAATTTGATCAGCCTTTGAGAAATAGTTTTATTGTTTTAATGGCTTTTGGAGTTGTATCGGAGTCCAAACGAGGGGTGACGATTCTTTGTATGGGGCAGTATGGTGATTTTCCGGGTTAGTTGCGTGCTCTAAGCTGTTCTTGAGCTCCTCTGGTTTTCTAGCATCTTTCCTTATTTTTTATCTATATTTCGGATCACTTATTTAATTTTGCGAGGTGTTGGTTCGTCGTCCGGGGGTCTTAATCAACCATTCTAGGCAATAATTACTTACTCAGGGGCTCAAAATATTTCTTCGAATTTATAATTATTTTCTAAAATTTTTAATTAATTTTCCCGAATTTTTAATCATTTTTTTGCAATTTTTAAATAAATAAAATGGTTTTAATAAATAAAAATTAATTTATAATATCGAATTATGCCGTGGCGCGATCTAGACCCTTTATCGTCGCCGAGCGCGATTTTCCGGGGGATCGGACGATCTGTATGGGTCGGCTAGTATTTTTTCCGTATGTGGAAGTCAGTATCTCAGCACCTCGGCTCGACTCCTTGGCAGCTCGGCTCGGATCGCTGGGAACTGCCAAGCTACGTGGCACGATCCTGAGCATCCATCATGGCACGAATCACGAGGATGGGGTTCAGATCACGAGAAAATGTTATTTTGTCGTTTTGTGGGCGTGGCGCGATCTGAGCCGTCCATCAAGTTTTGACACGAATTTTGGAGCGATCTGACGGTGATTCTGGTTCGACAGAATTTTTCTCCATATGTGGAGGTCGGTACCTCGGCACCTCGGCTCGGTAGCTCGGCGAGGCTCACCGTGGGTTCGGCGGATCGCTCTTTGGCCCAATAGCTTGGTTTCTTAGCCAAGCTGTTCGGTAGCTCGGCTATACACCCCGATGGCCGGCAGCTCGAAAGGAATGCGTGGCTTAATCTGGAGCGTTCATCACGGCACGAATCACGAGGATGGGGTTCAGATCACGAGAAAACGTTATCTTGTCGTTTTGTGGGCATGTCGCTATCTGAGCCGTCCATCAGGTTTTCACACGAATTTTGGGACGATCCGACGGTGATTCTGGCTCGGCAGAATTTTTCTCCATATGTGGAGGTCGGTACCTCGGCACCTCGGCTCGGTTGCTCGGCGAGGCTCACCGTAGGTTCAGCGGATCGCTCTTCGACCCAGTAGCTCGGTTGCTTAGCCAAGCTGTTCGGTAGCTCGACCATGCACCCCGGTGGCCGAGTGATGGAGTTAAGCGAATTAATGAGTTCTTGCCTTGAAACGTCGCAACTCTCCGTTTTGTCGTTTTGCCTTCCTTTAGTGGGCCCTTTAAACGCCTAGAGAGCCCAAACGTCGCTCTCTTGGCTATAAGTCCCCACTCTCCTCACCCCCTAGCTCATTTCACTCTTTCACTTTGAATTTTTACTTTTACTCTCAGTTTTGCTCTGCTAGCGGTGGTTTGTGCTCCAAGGTGGTGGTGCTAGCTGTCGCGTGGGCCAGGCAATTTCTGGCGAAGAAATTTCGACCGTGCACGTCACTTCCAAGTTTACGTCACATCAAGGTCAGTGTCTTTGCCTTAGATATTTTTTAGAGATGTCAAGGGTAAACTCGGGAAGTGAGGCATCGTCCTCTGGAGATAGTGGTGCCGAGGAGAGAATTCAAGTAGCAAGTCGGAGAAAGGGGAAGAAAGTGGTAGGGTCGTCCATAGTCGAGGAGATCGTGGAGCCAGAGAGGCAAGCCCCCGAGTCGGGTCGGTACCCTGGTGTGCTGTCCGGTCACGTTGGCATCAGGCAGTACGAGGGCGATCTGCTGAAGTAGGCGATTGTTGGCCGGTCGGCGGTTTATGAGGAGAACGCCCCGAGGGTGGTCACCGAGGTGGAAGACCTTACTTCGGTATTATCCGAGAGGGACCTCCTCCGGATCAGAAAGGGGTTTGCCATCCCTCCGGAGTACAGTCTAATCCTCCCTGGCCCTGGGATGCGAGCGAACACCGTGCTATCGCCGGACACGTGCGTGTTCGACTTCGACTCTCTGTGCGCCGGCTTGCGCTTCCCTCTGCATCCCTTCGTGTTGAAGGTTCTCCATTGGTATTGTCTGGCACCGGTGGCATTTATGCCAAACACCTGGCGCCACGTGCTCGCCTTTTTGCTGCAGTGTCGCATCGCTGAGGTCGAGCCAGACATGGCAATCCTCCGGAGTCTGTACCGGATCAACTAGATGTCGAAGGCCGAGCCTCGCTACTACTTGTCACCCCAGAGAGGCGTTAAGCTTATTGAAAATCCAGACTCGATAAAAGGTTGGAAGGAGAAGTTTTTTCTGCTGAAGGGGCCCTCGAGGCTGGACTTCTCGACTCGGTGGAAGGAAGAAGTGCCAAAGTTTGCAAAGGCCGACCCAGTTCTGAGTCCGGATGAGGAGGAGGTGGTGGCGAAGCTCATTGCTCTCCCAATGTTAAGCTGGAGAGGAATGACTGGGGAGGTGCTACACGGGTCGGGCCTTAGTCCGATCGACCCGAGTATGCTCCTGACATCTCGCTACAATTTTTTTTCTTTCTAACTTGTTGTTTTTTGGGTTTCGTTGTTTGGAACAGAGGAACCGAAGATGGACTTCACGGCAATGATGTCTGAGCGAGGCAAGGTCACCGATGGTAGGAAGAGGAAGAAGCCGAGCACCGGGCTCACATCCGGACGACCTTCCAAGGCCCCCTCGGTAGTTGCCGACCCTACCCCTGCTCCTTAGGCGCCATCTCCGTCGGTGGTCGTCCTCGTAGACCCGCCTGCCCCAGCCAGTGAGGCCTTTTCGATTTTGGCGGTGCTGGCTCTGCAAGCCCCGCCTCTGACTCCTCAGACCGAGCAGATCTTGACCGAGGCCCATAAGAAGTTGTTCGTCCCTGACTGGCGGGTGAAGAACCACGACAGCTTTCTTGGTGACTCGCAGATGTGTATGCAGGCCGTCAAGCATCTCGCGACCCCAAAGGACCGAGCCGTTCTGAAGGCGGGGACGAGCGGGGACGACACCTACGAGATTGCTCGGTTGCTCATGTCGGTAAGCATTTTTCTTTTAAAAATTTCTTTAAGTCCATAGCTCGGATTTTACAACCACCTAATGCTCATTCATTGCAGGCCACTTGGCACTTCAGCCACCTTGTTCAGGAGTTCGCCGAGTAGGAGAAGGAGCTGAAAGCCCTCTGTGACAAGGACAGGGCGGAGGAGGCGAGGGCGGTGAAGCAGCTCAAGGCGGAGCGGCACCGCTCGGAGGACTTGGAGGTTCGGGTCACTGATCTTGAGTCGGCCTTGGAGCGAGCTAATGAGCAGATCGCCGCAGAGGTTGCCAACCTTGCTATAGCTGGGAGGAGCTAGCCGCATTGGCGAAGGCCTTGGAGGCGGCGAAGCCAGAGAGGGACTCCACGGCGGAGGTGGCAAGGAAGGAGGTTAAAGCCGAGGCAAAGAAGCATATGGCCAGAAACATGGAGCTGTCCTATGCGAGAGCGCTTAACCATGTTGAGGCACGTGTCCCCAACTTTGAAAGAGTGGGATATCGCCTGTGGCCTGACGAGGAGGAGGAGGGCGAAGAGGAGAAAGGAGAAGGGGAGGAGGTTGACCAGCGGGACGAGGAGGTGCCTGCCGACCCTGTGACTGTGGCTGCCGACCCCCAGGCCGGGGCGACAGGGGCCGAGGGACCATCTAGCAAGGCGCCTGTGATCGATCCGTCGCCTCAGGTGGATCCTTGATCTCCCCGTCCTTTGCATAAATCAAATTTTCTTCTTCTTTTTTGTAAAGCCTTACAGCGGACTGGCCACCGCTTATTTTCGACATGAATGAAAGATTTCTTTCTTTGAATTTGTCTAAGTGTTTGGCTCGGAACTCGTCTTCCAATAGAATGCTTTGGTTTTTCAGATTGTCGAACTTGGTTCAGATGCCGCCGCGGCTCGGCGGCGAACGGAATTATTTAAGCAATCACACGAAGCTCGTCTTGAGGGCGAGGTTGAGCTAATCAGAAGGGTGCTATTCAACGTGGAGAAGATGAACAGCGAGTTATTGGCTGAGATTCGTCACTTGCAGATAGTCAAAGGAGAACTCTCGGCGAAGGAGGATGAGTTAACCTCGGCACTGGCCGAGCGCGACGAGCTCGCTTCGAAGGTTGAGCAGCTAAGGAGGGTTACGGTCGACAAAAGCATCGAAGTGACCAACCTTCTCCGAATAATAGCTGACTGTGCCGGGGAGGCAAGCTCGGCAAAACTTCCTCGGTTCAAGGTGTCGGTGAAAGATGATACTTTAAAGGATAGGATCGTCGAACTTGAAGAAGAAGTCGCTCGTCTTAAACCTCAGCCCGTGAGGGTTAACGTCCGTAGCACTTAGCGCACTCGCGAGGAGAGTGAGAGGGGGATCTCCTTCGACGAGCTTGCGACTCGTCCACCTATTGTTCGTCGGAGCCCGGCCGACGCTCGAAGTGGCGTGGCCATCTCGTCTAGCACAGCCTCGGTTGGTGCTGCGGTCAGAGGCAGCGCCGAGGAGGCATCTCGGTTCGTTGGCATAGAGACGAGCTCGGAGGTGAAGCGGCGCCGCCCTCGCGTTTCTCTAAACCGAAACGTCCCTGTCCCGAAGAAGCGTTGAAGGAGTTGTATTATACTTTGGAATTTTTGTAGCACCTTGTTGTAATAGCTTGGCCTTGTAATTGTTTTTGTCCGTTGTACTCCTTAATAAAAGTTCTTCTTTTCTTTTTTTTGATGTTCGTGTGTTGCTTCCTGTTCGGTAATTCCGAGCACGAATTTTGAGGTGCATTTTTCTCCACCTGGCAGTTCGGTAGATCGATAGTTCGGATTTTAGATTCGAGCTATGTGGCTCTATCTGGACGGTTGATCACGATCATGGCGCGAATCACGAGACAAGGGGCTCAAATTTCGAGAAAATGTTATCTTGTTGTTTTGTGGAGACGCGGCACGACCTGAGCCATTCTTCATGTTCTAGCACGTATTTTAAGACAATTTGATGGTGAAACTGGCTCGGCAGCATTTTTCTCCATATGTGGAGGTCGGTACCTCGGCACCTCGGCTCGGTAGAATGGCCATGGCGGAGCTCGTCGAGGTGAGTTCATTGATGTGAGCTTTGACGAACGGTTGTGGGAGCAATTTCGAATGACGAACCACTTCTAGCTCGCTTCAGAGCGAGCCTATGAAGCGGAGTCGAGCCAAGTGTTGGACTCCGAACTCGTCGTTAGAGTTTGTTTCAACGGTTGTGGGAGCAATTTCGAATGGCAAACCACTTCTAGCTCGCTTCAGAGCGAGCCTATGAAGCGGAGTCGAGCCAAGTGTTGGACTCCGAACTCGTTGTTAGAGTTTGTTTCAACGGTTGTGGGAGCAATTCCGAATGGCAAACCACTTCTAGCTTGCTTCAGAGCGAGCTTATGAAGCAGAGTCGAGCCAAGTGTTGAACTCCGAACTCGTCGTTAGAGTTTGTTTCAATAGTTGTGGGAGCAATTCCGAATGGCGAACCACTTCTAGCTCGCTTCAGAGCGAGCCTATGAAGCTGATTCGAGCCAAGTGTTGGACTCCGAACTCGTCGTTAGGGTTTATTTCAACTGTTGTAGGAGCAATTCCGAATGACGAACCACTTCTAGCTCGCTTCAGAGCGAGCCTATGAAGTGGAGTCGAGCCAAGTGTTGGACTCCGAACTCGTCGTTAGAGTATAAAGAAGGTAAAAAATAGAGAGATGCAAGCAAATCACAAGTAAGATATGAAGAAGAATGTTCTTTATTGAAAATTAATAGTCGGCTGCTTCTAAGTTGCGAGCCATTATTACATTGAAGAAATAAAGAAGCAAAAGTAAAATACAAGTGAAAGGAAAGGAACGGTTCGACATCTGACGGTACTCGGAGAGGCATTCATGCGCTCTCTTGGTACTTCAGGAGATGGTCGGCATTCCAAGTCCTGGGAATCTCACTTCCTTCAAGGTCTTCTAGGAGGTATGTCCCAGGCCGAACCACTTTGGTGATCTTGTAGGGTCCTTCCCAATTTGGGGCTAGCTTGTTCTTCTGGCTAGGGAATGATATAGCTAACTTTCTGAGGACCAAGTCTCCTTCTTTGAGGTCGGTGGGACAGACTTTCTTGTTATAGGCCAGTTCGATCTTTCTCCGATAGCTTTGTTGACGAATGGCAGCTCTTTCACGGAGCTCATCGAACAAGTCCAGACTTGCTCAGAGTTCTCCGGTATTCTGCTCTTCTTCATAAGCAACAAGACGAGGGGAGGGTACACCGACTTCCAGGGGGATTACAGCCTCGGCTCTGTAGGTGAGGTTGAATGGCGACTCTCCTGTGGGGGTTCGTTTCGTAGTGCGGTAATTTCACAGTATGTTTGGGAGCTGATCGACCCATAAACCTTTAGCGGACTTATCCAGCCTCTTCTTGATACCAGAGAGGATCTGTCGATTGGCGTTTTCCACTTGGCCGTTTGATTGAGGATGGGAGATAGAGGAGAAGCGTTGTTGGATGGCGAGGTCTTCACACAGAGCTCGGAAGGAGGCCCCTGTAAACTGTGTTCCATTGTCGATTATGAGGACTCGAGGGACGCCGAACCTGCAGATGACGTTCTTCCAAAAGAACCGGAGTACTTTGTTCCCAGTGATTGCCGCTAAGGGCTCGGCCTCTATCCACTTCGAGAAGTAGTCGATCACCACGACTAAAAATTTGAGTTGGCCGGGAGCTGGCGGGAACGGTCCTAGTAAATCCATCCCCCACATTGCAAAAGGGATAGAACATGATAGGGTGGCGAGCCGAGCTTGTGGGAGGCGATGGATGTTGGAGTGCTTTTGATAAGAGCTGCATTGCCGAATATGTCACTCGGCATCTTGTAAGAGGGTAGGCCAGAAATATCCATAATTCAACACCTTCCGGGCGAGGGACCTAGACCCTGAATGTGCTCCGCCTATGCCTTCGTGAAGTGCTTGCAAGGCGTATGTGGCTTGTTCGGGGGAGAGGCACCTTAGATAAGGTCTGCCGTCAACTTGTGTGAAGGAGCGTTTCTACAAGACCCCCTCAATAATGGTGTACCGTTCTGCTCTGGTTCTGACTCGACGAGCTTCCTTAGGGTCTTCGGGGAGGAGCCCATCCCTTAGAAATTCTACCAGGGGTTTCATCCAATTATCTTGAAGTTGAACAGGCAGTGACTCCATCGAGTCGGAAGTTTCTTCTTTTATGATCGGCCTCAGGAGCACTTCAATCAAGACGGTCTGCTCGAGATCTTGGAGGGAGGAAGAGGCTAACTTGGAGAGGGCACCTGCTTGGGCATTCTCCTCCCTGGGGATTCGCCGAATAAGTGCCTCTTCGAAAAGAGCCATGACATTTTGGACCTTGGCTAGATACTTAGCCATTCGGTCAGCTCGCGCTTCATACTCACCCAAGACTTGATTCACGACCAGCTGAGAGTCACTAAATATGCAGAGACGTTGTGCCCCTGCCTTGCGAGCCATTCCGAGACCGGCTATAAGTGCTTCATATTCTGCTTCATTGTTGGATGCCTTGAATTCGATGCGAAGGGAGTATTGGAGGACGAAGTCATCGGGGCCTGCCAGAATGACCCCGGCTCCGCTCCCTTCGGTACAAGAGGATCCATCAACATATACCGTCTAAATAGGGGGCCCGTTTGCCGCTTGACTGACCTCTGGAATGGTGCTTTCAACTATGAATTCAGCTAAGGCCTGAGCCTTGATCGCGGTCCGAGGTTGGTAGGATATATCATACTGGCTCAGCTCGATCGACCACTTCATGAGGCGGCCAGAGGTCTCCGGCTTGTGCAGAACTTGCTTCAACGGCTGGTCGGTAAGAATGACCACCGAGTGAGACTGGAAATACGGGCGAAGCTTCCTAGCTGCCATAACCAAGGCGTACGCCATCTTCTCTAGCCTCAGATAACGAAGCTCGGCATCACGAAGTACCTTGCTTACGTAATAGATAGGCTTCTGAGCCTTGTCTTCTTTCCTTACCAAGACAACACTGAGGGTTTGTTCGGAGGCAGCTAAGTAGAGGTAGAGTGTTTCCCCGGGGATAGGCTTGCTAAGGAGAGGGGGGTTAACTAGGTAGGCTTTAAGCTGATCGAACGATTCCTGCTGTTGTTGACCCCATTCGAAGCCCTTAGCTCCCCTGAGAGCATTAAAGAAGGGAAGACACTTCTCCCCTGACTTGGAAAGGAAGCGCCCTATAGCTGCGAGGCACCTAGTTAGCTTCTGAACTTCTTTTATACTTTTGGGGGGAGCCATATCCAGTATGGCCTTGATCTTTTCCGGGTTGGCTTTGGTACCTCTATGGCTGACCATGAAGCCTAGGAACATTCCCAATGTGACTCCGAACGCACACTTGTTCGGATTGAGCCTCATATCATTTTTTTAACACATCGATTGCCTCCTGCAGATCGGTGACATGGTCGACCCTACAGATGCTCTTTACAAGCATATCATCAACATACACCTCCATATTTCGGCCGATCTGTGCTTGAAAAACCTTGTTGACGAGGCGTTGATAAGTGGCACCTGCATTCTTCAACCCAAAAGGCATTACCCTGTAGCAGTAGAGACCCTGATCGATCACAAAGAAAGTCTTCGGGATGTCCGGGGGAACATGCAGATTTGATTGTATCCATAGAAAGCGTCCATGAAGCTGAGAAGCTCATGGCCTGAAGTGGTGTCAATCAGGGTGTCGATGCTTGGGAGAGGGAATGGATCTTTGGGGCATGCTTTATTCAGGTCGGTAAAATCGATGCAGATCCTCTAGCTCTCATTGGCCTTCTTTACCATCACAACATTTGAGAGCCATTCGGGATAATTGACCTCCTATATGAACCGAGCCTTGAGGAGCTTGTTCACCTCTTCTTTTATAGCTTGTTGGCGCTCGGGAGCAAATTTGCGCCTCTTCTGTTGAACCGATCTGGACCCTGGCGCAACACTTAGGTGGTGGACGAGAAGCTCTTCTGTAACGCCCCGAATTTCAAATAAGGATAAATTCGAGATTTCACAGGATCTTTAATTCACTTCGTACAATTTTACAAGGAATTTAAAATTTTTCATTCACAATACATCAGAGTTCAATTACAACTTGGTTTTGCACAGCGGAAGAATGAAATTTACAATAAAACATTTACAACAACTTTAAAATAAAACAGCACCAGCATATCCACTTTACAGCTTCATGAATAGTCCATTACCTGCATGTCAATCTGTGGGCACGTCAGTTACTTACAACTGACGAAATGTTATACACGGCTATCCTCTCTATGCCGGGAATAGTATAACGATCTCATACTTTAACAAATCACAAAAAGATTGAATGAACAAATAAAGTGTCAAAAGTGATTATTCTAAACACAAGTGTATGTCATGTCTTAATGCCTAATGCATACCATTCTATACTAGGATGACACTAATGCACACTTGTTCGGATTCTATGCATCCCATACTACATAGGTCCGAGGGCAAGCGCCTACGTTCTTCACAATACAGGGCTCGATCCCTCGCCATGAAAACTACCCGGTAGCAAAACAAAGTTCAGACTATTCCACGAATGTGAATCACAGCCTTGGAGTCCACCGCCGGCTGTTATAACAGATTCCACATCGTGCGAACCGTCCCGTATGTGACCCTCTAGTCCAGTATATATATATATACATTGGAGACGGTAAACACAAAAATCCATCCGTCCGACTACTCAAGATCTTGGAGTCCACCGCCGACCCGTCCTCATAGTCCCGGATTAAAATATAATAATCCGTCTCCCACAGGGCAACCTCAGTCCACCAACTGGGTCTATAGTCTTGGAGTCCACCGCCGACTATATAGAGCACTCCACTTACGTTTCCCTAAGTTTACTACATCTTCACTTATGTGCCTAAATTTTCTTAAGTTCAAGACATGAATAATTTCCACACGTAGAATTAGTTGTTACCTCCTACCGGACTTAATCAACAAATACGAGATGGCTCCTTAGCCATATCTCCGAATCATTTCTCAAATCTTTTCTTTTAATTATGCCGGTACCGAGGTCTTACTAACTCTAAATCATAAACTTTCATGTACATGAAATATGGGTACACATACTCTTTAGTAAACATGTCTTAAACTTATTATATTCATGTTTCTAACTTATCCATAATTTAATCAATGTCTCATTTTTGCATCACTCATGGTTCATTCGTTCACAATCTTTGAAAACAATAATTCTTTTCATGACATAAATTCATCACTTTAAGTCTCTTCAGCAACTTAGGCACATATAATATATCTCAACCACATTAACCTTTCTTAAACAAAATTTAGAGTATAACATTTTCAAAAGAAAAATCATTTCACACAACGATAAATCTCATACTCTTTAATAATTAAAATCTTAAGTCAGAAACTCATTATCCAATTTGAGCATGTATACTAATCAAGTATTCAATTTAAAAGAAATAATCTCCTTGAGACAATTTATTCTCATACCAACACTTTACTTTTCTTCTAAAAATCTAAATTATGCTCTTAATTAATCTCTACTTCTCTACTACTATAATGGAAGAAGGCCTTAATGTATTTTGTCCTCAACCCAAATAATTACCGAGCTGATCCACTTTCGAAATTATTTACCAAACTAGTCCACTTTCGAAATTATTTACCAAACTGGTCCACTTTCGAAAATATTTACCGGACTGGCCCATAACAATTTTTTTTCTTTTTACCTAAAAATCGTTTATCGAAAGATCCAACACTTTATGATATTGAAATAAAATTTCTCTTGACTGAGATAAATTTTAAAAACAGTAGCAAAACTCATTTCAAACTCTTTTTAAAATATATATTTCTATTTTTAAATAATTCCCCTTCTCATTCTAGATATAGATTTTGCATTTTTCTCAAAAAAAACTTGATTTCTAGGAGTTTTATTCATAAAGGCTAGTTTATGTCCACCATCAAACTAATTGAATTTTGGTAATAAAGATAAACATGTCTCTTAATCATCAAGGATAATTCTTTTATGAAGAATTATATTTTTACATAACAACATGCAATAGTAGACATATTTTGTAGTAATAATCTAATTCATCTTTCTTTCTTTCTTCATTTGACTCATCATGGTATCAAGCATAATTTTAGTATAACGATATTACACATGAATCGTATATTCAACACACACAAATTTTCTAAGCATATTAACATGATTCTTAGTATTAATTTATGTTGTCAAAATTCTTCTTTCTCCTTAATATGGTGACAATTGGTTACTTAATCACAACAAGATTTCTTCATTCATGGTAGACTATATTAACATGGATTTTGTTTACAAACATCATATCATGTTCAATCTACACTACACATTTATAAATTTTAAGCATGCATTCTCTACATTAGAAAGTAAGAAATCACCCACTAATACAATGTTAATCTATTTGTCAACATAGCATGATTCACTATTAATCTCACCACAATCATAGTATAGTTATTCTATTTTATCAACTCAAAACTACTCATTCATTTTTTTTTTATTAGCATGTACATTCTAAAAAATTTAGAAAGTAGGAGACACCCACCTTATTGAAGCTTGACTAATGAAGGGAAGAGCACCACTTCTAGATCCAATGATTCCTCGCTCCTAGTAAGGCTTCTCCTCCTAGCAATTTCTCCTTTCCAAGCAAGAGATCCTCCAAGCACAATAACTTTCTTACTCTCTTTCTTTTTCTTCCTTTCTTTCTTTTTCTTACACTTATTTTGATATTAATTTTGGTGCAAGAGAAATGTAGGAAATGGAACTCTATTTATAGGATTTTAGAAGGGTCTAAAGTGCAAAAATCTCACCCTAATAACTCTTCAAATTTATTTTACAACTCTCCACTTTCCTAACTCCTAAAACCTCCATCTCTTCATCTCCCCACTCTCCACTAACTCAACCTACCAACTCTTTTCCTCCCCTTGCCCAAAAAATGGTCCAAATACATTTGTGTATGCATGCACACATGCATAAACAAATATGAACACATTTCTATAACTCTAAATATGTACTAATATGTGTAACTTGTCATGTATTAGTACATGTTTAACTAAAAATGTGATTTTAATAGTGGGCTTGCTACATGGGCTCATTACTAATTAATTTATTTAATTATCTAGTGGGCTTGCTACATGGGCTCATTACTAATTAATTTATTTAATTATCTAGTGGGCTCCTCTCCTAATGGGCTACATTTTAGTTTATAGGTCCATGGATCAAAAGAAAGGCTAAATAAAACTAATGCATGCTAAAAATAGTAAAATGAGAGTAGCAAAATGAGAATAAAAAATTTGCACGTGCACCATACGTGCAAAAAAATTGAAAAATGTATTTTAATCAAAATAGGGGGAAAATGAATTTCCGTTTTTATAAAATAGATTTAAATATATAAAATAAATAATTTAAACACATAGAAAATATTGTACGTAGCGGTGGAGAATATGTAATTAATACATGTATTGAAAACACGTAGAAAGCACGTAGAATACAAATATCGAAATATTATATTTTTGTTGACTCAAAATAGGGAAAAATCAATATTGAAAATAAATAAATAGTCGATAATCAAAATACGGGAGGAAAACACGTTACAAAATACACGTGCGTAACACACGAGGGCAAAAATGTAATTCCAATTTTGCGGGGTGTAACACTCTCCCCCCCTTAGAGTAGTTCCGTCCCCGGAACTTGCTAGGGTAAAGATTGTATTTTGTACAAGCCAAAAAAATACCATTATTGTATTTAGAAAACTGCAACTTTAAGAAAAATAAAGGTAGTATACACAACAAGGAAAACAAGACAAACTCTTTATAAGAAGACTATGAATATTAAGATGTTACAAGACGGAACAAGAAAATTAGGAAAATGGCATAAGAACTGAAATATGACAGGAGATAGAATAGTTTGAGAGAAATTTTCGTACAAAAATAATGTTAGGTAAGCTATTAGATAAAAGGGTAAAGTCAATCATGTCGTTAATTTCGAAATAGTTCGGAAAACAATGTGGTGAAGAAAACATGGTCAATAGGAAATTTAGAAAAAAATTTTTTATCAATGTAATAAACTGTAGAAAATCCGCAAAATTAGCAATTTAAAACACGACCATTGAATAAGATTTTGGAAAAATAAATGGGAATAAGACTTTGTTGAAAACATAAAATGACTTTGTATATCAATTAATAAAATAGTTTGTAAGGGAACTATAATAATTATACACACAATTTGAAAAAATAAAAGGTATACGTCGAAATACTTTTGAATATACAAAATTTTGTAGTGATGAAAATAATTTATAACATTAAGACAAAATAGTGTAAAGCACATACACGAGATGAAAACACAATTGAAAACAATAATTATATAGTATAGTAATTTAGGACAATAGACATAAACAAAAGTATTAAGGTAATTAGATGAGGGTAAAATGATATGTATACTATTAAAATATATGACATATATAGAAATCATTAGAAAAATATAGGTAATTACTAAGAGTGTAAAGACAGTTAAAATTTGAGAAAAGATAATGTATAAATAGTGTGTATATGCATTATATTAAAGAAACATAAAACTATAAAAGTAATGAATAGTGATTAATAGAAAAATGAATTTATCAAAACAAATATGCAATAATAGTACCGAATGTAAACAAATAAAACATTAGTAGGTCGCATTTATATAGGAAGAAAATTTCAATCTTGTTAAAAACATATAGGATAAGATACTATAGTTTCATACAAATCAAAATCATATAAAATGAGAGCACATAAGAAAATTTCATAAGAAAAATCCAAAATAATAAATGAAGAAAATAATTGTTGAAATATTAATTTAATAAACGGCAACTTGACAAAATACGTAAAGTAAGAGTAGATATAAACGGGTAAACATAAAAGACCAAAGAAGTTTGAAAAATAAGTTTAAAATATCAAGACTAAAGAAGATAGATAAATAATAAATATTCAAATGATTTAATAACATAAGAAAATATTTATTTGAAAAAAAATATGGAGAAAGTACCATGATAAAAATCTACAAAAATAATTTGAGAGGGAGGTGTGTAAGGTATCATGAATGACGGTCCAAGCCAACCACGCTTCCACTGCGCCACTCTGATACCCAGGAAAATGTGCTCGCATACACTCTCATATTAATGTATACGAGGAGAACATCATGAATGAAATTGAATGTAAGTTCAATAACAACTTCATTCACGACTCCAGTCATCCAAAAGAAAGAGAAAACATCAGTGTATAGAGCAACACAAATGTAAATCACTTACATTTAAATCTCTATAGACTGAAACTCACACTCTAGTGTCTGCAGGAATAATATTGTAACTACTCAATAAGGTGTCACGGGTTCTAGACTATAGTTAATGATCTTACTACTCTTCCTAAACAATTTTTTTTTTGTCTATCAAGTTCTAATTTACTTGGGTTAACCGTAAGAGTCGGTTCCCAGCTAGCGGTGGTCCGAAGACGCTTAAATACCGTGTCGCTTAGGGTTGTTTACACCCGGTTGACAGAATGACTCTTTTGGTTTGTTCCCAAATTTATCGTCACTTTTTATCATTCCTTATAAACTTGTACTACTTGTGAAGCATGCTCTGATACCATCTGTAACGCCCCGAATTTTAAATAAGGATAAATTCGAGATTTCACAGGATCTTTACTTCACTTCGTACAATTTTACAAGGAATTTAAAACTTTTCATTCACAATACATCAGAGTTCAATTACAACTTGGTTTTGCACAGCAGAAGAATGAAATTTACAATAAAACATTTATAACATCTTTAAAATAAAACAGTACCAGCATATCCACTTTATAGCTTCATGAATAGTCTATTACCTGCATGTCAATCTGTGGGCACGTCAGTTACTTACAACTGACGAAATGTTATACACGGCTATCCTCTCTATGCCGGGAATAGTATAACGATCTCATACTTTAACAAATCACAAAAAAATTGAATGAACAAATAAAGTGTCAAAAGTGATTATTCTAAACACAAGTGTATGTCATGTCTTAATGCCTAATGCATACCATTCTATACTAGGATGACACTAATGCACACTTGTTCGGATTCTATGCATCCCATACTACATAGGTCCGAGGGCAAGCGCCTACGTTCTTCACAATACAGGGCTCGATCCCTCGCCATGAAAACTACCCGGTAGCAAAACAAAGTTCAGACTATTCCACGAATGTGAATCCCAGCCTTGGAGTCCACCGCCGGCTGTTATAACAGATTTCACATCGTGCGAATCGTCCCGTATGTGACCCTCTAGCCCAGTATATATATATATACATTGGAGACGGTAAACACAAAAATCCATCCGTCCGACTACTCAAGATCTTGGAGTCCACCGCCGACCCGTCCTCATAGTCCCGGATTAAAATATAATAATCCGTCTCCCACAGGGCAACCTCAGTCCACCAACTGGGTCTATAGTCTTGGAGTCCACCGCCGACTATATAGAGCACCCCACTTACGTTTCCCTAAGTTTACTACATCTTCACTTATGTTCCTAAATTTTCTTAAGTTCAAGACATGAATAATTTCCACACGTAGAATTAGTTGTTACCTCCTACCGGACTTAATCAACAAATACGAGATGGCTCCTTAGCCATATCTCCGAATCATTTCTCAAATCTTTTCTTTTAATTATGCCGGTACCGAGGTCTTACTAACTCTAAATCATAAACTTTCATGTACATGAAATATAGGTACACATACTCTTTAGTAAACATGTCTTAAACTTATTATATTCATGTTTCTAACTTATCCATAATTTAATCAATGTCTCATTTTTGCATCACTCATGGTTCATTCGTTCACAATCTTTGAAAACAATAATTCTTTTCATGACATAAATTCATCACTTTAAGTCTCTTCAGCAACTTAGGCACATATAATATATCTCAACCACATTAACCTTTCTTAAACAAAATTTAGAGTATAACCTTTTCAAAAGAAAAATCATTTCACACAATGATAAATCTCATACTCTTTAATAATTAAAATCTTAAGTCAGAAACTCATTATCCAATTTGAGCATGTATACTAATCAAGTATTCAATTTAAAAGAAATAATCTCCTTGAGACAATTTATTCTCATACCAACACTTTACTTTTCTTCTAAAAATCTAAATTATGCTCTTAATTAATCTCTACTTCTCTACTACTATAATGGAAGAAGGCCTTAATGTATTTTGTCCTCAACCCAAATAATTACCGAGCTGATCCACTTTCGAAATTATTTACCAAACTAGTCCACTTTCGAAATTATTTACCAAACTGGTCCACTTTCGAAAATATTTACCGGACTGGCCCATAACAATTTTTTTTCTTTTTACCTAAAAATCGTTTATCGAAAGATCCAACACTTTATGATATTGAAATAAAATTTCTCTTGACTGAGATAAATTTTAAAAACAGTAGCAAAACTCATTTCAAACTCTTTTTAAAATATATATTTCTATTTTTAAATAATTCCCCTTCTCATTCTAGATATAGATTTTGCATTTTTCTCAAAAAAAACTTGATTTCTAGGAGTTTTATTCATAAAGGCTAGTTTATGTCCACCATCAAACTAATTGAATTTTGGTAATAAAGATAAACATGTCTCTTAATCATCAAGGATAATTCTTTTATGAAGAATTATATTTTTACATAACAACATGCAATAGTAGACATATTTTGTAGTAATAATCTAATTCATCTTTCTTTCTTTCTTCATTTGACTCATCATGGTATCAAGCATAATTTTAGTATAACGATATTACACATGAATCGTATATTCAACACACACAAATTTTCTAAGCATATTAACATGATTCTTAGTATTAATTTATGTTGTCAAAATTCTTCTTTCTCCTTAATATGGTGACAATTGGTTACTTAATCACAACAAGATTTCTTCATTCATGGTAGACTATATTAACATGGATTTTGTTTACAAACATCATATCATGTTCAATCTACACTACACATTTATAAATTTTAAGCATGCATTCTCTACATTAGAAAGTAAGAAATCACCCACTAATACAATGTTAATCTATTTGTCAACATAGCATGATTCACTATTAATCTCACCACAATCATAGTATAGTTATTCTATTTTATCAACTCAAAACTACTCATTCATTTTTTTTTTATTAGCATGTACATTCTAAAAAATTTAGAAAGTAGGAGACACCCACCTTATTGAAGCTTGACTAATGAAGGGAAGAGCACCACTTCTAGATCCAATGATTCCTCGCTCCTAGTAAGGCTTCTCCTCCTAGCAATTTCTCCTTTCCAAGCAAGAGATCCTCCAAGCACAATAACTTTCTTACTCTCTTTCTTTTTCTTCCTTTCTTTCTTTTTCTTACACTTATTTTGATATTAATTTTGGTGCAAGAGAAATGTAGGAAATGGAACTCTATTTATAGGATTTTAGAAGGGTCTAAAGTGCAAAAATCTCACCCTAATAACTCTTCAAATTTATTTTACAACTCTCCACTTTCCTAACTCCTAAAACCTCCATCTCTTCATCTCCCCACTCTCCACTAACTCAACCTACCAACTCTTTTCCTCCCCTTGCCCAAAAAATGGTCCAAATACATTTGTGTATGCATGCACACATGCATAAATAAATATGAACACATTTCTATAACTCTAAATGTGTACTAATATGTGTAACTTGTCATGTATTAGTACATGTTTAACTAAAAATGTGATTTTAATAGTGGACTTGCTACATGAGCTCATTACTAATTAATTTATTTAATTATCTAGTGGGCTTGCTACATGGGCTCATTACTAATTAATTTATTTAATTATCTAGTGGGCTCCTCTCCTAATGGGCTACATTTTAGTTTATAGGTCTATGGATCAAAAGAAAGTCTAAATAAAACTAATGCATGCTAAAAATAGTAAAATGAGAGTAGCAAAATGAGAATAAAAAATTTGCACGTGCACCATACGTGCAAAAAAATTGAAAAATGTATTTTAATCAAAATAGGGAGAAAATGAATTTCCGTTTTTATAAAATAGATTTAAATATATAAAATAAATAATTTAAATACATAGAAAATATTGTACGTAGCGGTGGAGAATATGTAATTAATACGTGTATTGAAAATACGTAGAAAGCACGTAGAATACAAATATCGAAATATTATATTTTTGTTGACTCAAAATAGGGAAAAATCAATATTGAAAATAAATAAATAGTTGATAATCAAAATACGGGATGAAAACACGTCACAAAATACACGTGCGTAACACACGAGGGCAAAATTGTAATTCCAATTTTGCGGGGTGTTACATCTTCGGAGTTTCCTGGCATGTCGGCAGCCGACCACGCGAAGAGGTCACGGTTCTTTCTAATGCATCAGACTATGTCTGAGCTTCGGGCAGATGGGAGGGTCTTGCTGATAAAGAACTTGTGGCTCAGATCCTGCTCAGAGAAGAGCACTTCCTCCAGTTCATCCACTGGCTCGGATGCTTGTCGGACACTTTCTTGGGGAATCTCAAGTGTTTCGAGGGAGAGGACTGGACCCCCACTAGAAGTCATGTAGTATTTGCTGGCCATCTCCTGACTGCCTCTTACTTCCCCTACTCCTACCCGAGTGGAAAACTTCATCTTGAGGTGATAAGCGGAAGGGACGGCTTCGAGAGCAGCTAGGCCGGGCCGGCCCAGGATGACATTATAAGCTGTGGGGACATCAACGACCATAAAATCCATCGGTTCCGTTCGGGTAGTAGGAGTTTTGCCAGCAGTTACGTCGAGGGTGATCACCCCTTTGATAGTCACTGGCACTCCCATGAACCCGTGGAGTGTGTAGCGTGGGTTTGAGTCTATCCCAGGATAGATTAAGTCCTTTGAAAGCATCGAGGAAGAGGATGTTAACGGAGTTGCCATTGTCCACTAGGATCATCTCCACTTTAAAATTCGCCATATGGAGGTCGATGACTAGTGCATCACAATGGGGGGTTCGGATGCCTACCAGGTCTTCATCTGAGAATGTGACGGGTACCCCAAGGCCTTTAGGGGGAGGCATGCCATGTACTGAATTGACTTCCCTTACGAAAGCCTTTCAAGAGGAGTTGGAGGAGCCCCCCATTGGGCCCCCATGAATGAGGTGTAGGACACGCTCCTCTTCGAATTCGGGTGTCTCACCGCATCGCTCAGGATGCTTGTTAGGCCCCCGAGGAGGAGGAGGAAGGTCGGTTTGGTCTTTTCTCACGAATTTGGCCAGCTGCCCCCTCTGGATGAGGGCCTCGATCTCGTTCTTAAGGGCCCGACAATCATTGGTGTCATGGCCATGGTCCCGATGATAGCGGCACCATTTCTCCTTATCCCTTTTCTTGCCAGGGGTGTTCATCTTCGGGGCAGGAGGTATCACCCCTTTCTTCTCTACTTCCATGAGAATAGTGGAAATGTTGGCATTTAGAGGAGTAAATTTCTCGAATCTGGGGGGAGGGTGGCGCTAACCGCTGTTATCCTTTTGGAGCTTCGTGGCACCTTCTTCTTCTGTTCCCTTCCTCTTGGATCCGGAGGAGGGCCCCTCAAAGCTGGGCCGGTGCTCAGCTTCCTCGGCCCGAATGTACTTCTCACTTCGGAGAAGGAGATCGGAGAAGTTTTGCGGAGGCTTCTTGGCGAGGAAAGACCGAAGGCTGGAGTAGAGGACATTCGACTGGAATGCTGCTGCAGTGACCGACTGGTCGAGGGAAGCGATAGACCTGCTTCCGCAGTGAACCTTTTCACATAGTCTTGCAACTTCTCACCCTTCTTCTGGTTGAGGTAGAGTGGCGAAATACTGGTCTTCTCAGTTCGGCAGCTAATCACAAAGTGGGTGACGAAGAGGGTCTCGAATTGCTCGAAGGAGAATATCGAAGATGGGGCGAGGCGAGAGTACCATTCCCGGGCCGAACCCTTGAGGGTGGTGGGGAAGGTCTTACACAGCAGAGCATCGGAAGCTTAGTGGATGAGCATGAGGGTCTTAAAGATTTCGATGTGGTCGACGGGGTCGGACTCCCCGGAATAAGTCTCGAATTGGGAAGGCTTGAAGCCTATTGGAACGGGGGCCTCCATGATGGTTCGAGAGAAAGGAGGCTGACTTGGTCGGAGGGTCCTTCCTCTAAGCTCTTCTTCTCTGTCTAGCTGACCCAAGTGCCTCTCCATTTCGTGGAGACGACGGTAGACAGCGTCATCCTTTCGACGGTTATCAAACGAGCCTCTGGACTTGTCTTCGTACGAGGGAGAGCGGGGGCTACGACGATGGTAGCTCCTGGAGTGGCGAGGAATAGGAATGTGCCAGGGGTTGCTAGGAGCTGCGGGAGGAGTTAGGGACCGTTGGCTAGGAATTCAGACCGGAGGAGTGGGGACCTTCTAAGGATTGTTATTGTTGGGCTGAAGATTGAGAGCTTGTAAGATGGTTGCCTGGAATTGCTGAAACTCAGCATGAGTGATGGGTGCGTCATCATTCCCGGGAGGTCACCGATCATCAGGAGAGTGAGGTCTTCTCCTATGGTGGTCGGGGGACTCTCTCCGCCCCCGGCGAGGGGGGGACCTTCTGTATTCTCGGCGATGAGGAGATCGCTCATTTGGACGGTATTGACGGGAGGCTCCCTCTCGGGCCCGCCTTTCATCCAAACGGCGGCGAAGATCCTCTTCTTTGTGCTGATTATCGAGGGTGTTGCGGAGGTCTTCTGATGCTCGGAGATTGTGAGATGCCATGGAATCAGTAGAGGGGTTGTGCATGGAGACGTGATCATGTTGGAGGGGTTGTTTCTGAGGATTGGGATGGGAGCCCCCCGCGCCGGCATTCGGGAGGCCGGTCTGGCCGCGAGGGGTTGAAGATTCTGAGGAGGAAGTTGGTCCTACTGCGGGGCCTGGTTAGGTTGAGGGGTAGGTCCTGTTGGCTGGACGATTTGGAGGGGGACCTCCTGCTGTGGTTGAGGAGGAGTGGGTCCACGGTTGGACCCGCGGGGAGGCATGGCTGGGCAAATCTGACCGACGGGAAGAGGAAGGGCTGCTACTCGCTGTTTCCCACAGACGGCGCCAATCTGTTACCGCTAAATCTGGTGTGGGGGCAAACAAATAGTATTTGTGGATTCTTGGAAAACTTGAATAGCAAACCTGAAACCTGTTCCGCCGGATTTTGACCGTTGACTTCCACCGTTCACCTGCAAAAAGTGCGAGACACCGGGGTTGATCCCGGCGACGCACCCTCCGACGCTCAAGTCAGTAATCAGGAATGATTATGAAAGAGCGTAAATTGGCAAAAGATTGATTACCTCTTAATGGTGGTGGATGGGGGATATTTATAGCCGCCTTTTGGATCTAATTAGGAATGTAATCCTTGTGATTAGATAAGGAATGTAATCCCTAATTCTCAGTGGAAGGATAGATGTGAATCAGGGCCGTTGATTAGGATTAATCAGAAACCCTAATTCTATCCTGCTGGACCGGGTTCATTTCGGGTTGGGACCCATACCCAGTTGAGGTGGATCCGTTCGCGGGTTGCTGGGCCTTTGGGAAAATTACTATTTTATCCCCAAGCTTTAAGATTTGTTACCGATTTGGACGGTTCCGATTTAACCCCATTTTCAGCCATATCAATCACCATCATCAAGATCTTGTTCTCGACCGTCAGATCTCCTTCGCGATCGCGATCTTGATCTTGATCTTGATCTTCGATCTGAGCCGTCCATTGGTCTGATCTTGATTGCCATCAAGATCCATGTCGGGATCCGTTCCCGTTATTCCTCCATCCGATTCGTCGTCTACACCCCAAGGCAAGCATTCTTCTTGTACAAATTTTTATTCTAGCACAAGCGTTTAATTTGAAAATACCGCAAATAGATAGTAGTTGTGACTCCTCCTTGTCTCATCGTTGTTGATCAAATATGATTCCTCATCGATTCCATAATCTTAAGAGTCACAATCCTTTTGTTAATATATTTACAAAACTAGTTGGACCCTTTATCTCCTAATTACTTGAACATGAATCCCTTGACTTGTGGACGTGTGTTTTTTTTTTGAAGGAAAAGGTGGAATCTGGCCACCCTGTTTCATTAAAAAGAATTTAACGAAACAAACCCAGAGTACTGGGCCCAAGTACAACCTACTAACAGAAAATAAAACATAAATGAAGCAACATGACGCGTACAAACAAGAACTCCCTCCAACAACCCTGGAGGGTGGGCCGACAAACCATCTCGACCAGCTAAATATAAGTACATCAGTTAGCTTCGTACAGTTCCTCCATGACACCTGCACACCCACCTGAAACAAGTCTGGCAGGATTTTTCACCCGCTGATCCCTGCCTTCACCTCGCTGGGGGGACCCCATCTTTGGGCCTAAGCCCCGCAGGTCAAAAACTGACCCCACGACACCTGCACTATGATCGCACCCTCCCACCATCTCCACCACTCATCCTACAAAAGTGCCAGCCGCTCCCACAGCCGCTACCAAAGAGAAAGTCGTGAAGAGGATACCTTCACCTCTCACACGATTGTGTTTTCTCAGGCGATTTCTCACCAAACAACTATCTCGCTCACCCCATCAAACACCACGCTCCAGGAGAGAGCCGTGGAGAGGATACCTTCACCTCTCTCATGCACAAACTCTCTCCGGAGATTTCTCACCACACATACTTATCTCGACTCAAACTCCCAATCGGAGGGAAGAGGCGACGCTATCTCGAGCCAGTGACCTAAGCTGGAGGAAGCTCAATAGTCTGACAGTAGGCACTGTGAAGATTGCAACGACAACATCGTAGTACACTCCAGACCAACCATACTCAAACCCCACACCCCCTCACCCCCAACACCAACCCACTACCGGCCTGGCCCCATGGGCCCCAAACTGAAACACCGACCTCACACACTTGAATCCCAAATCCATGGTGTTCGCGATAACAGGCAGGGGAGGATGCTCTGGTGCGACATAGTCGCTCCTCAATAATTGAGACAAGCACCCCGGAAGTTGAGACAAATGAGCACACATCACGGAGGGACCTAGTCTTTGGGCCCAAGCTCCATAAACGTACAAGATAGCCTAATTCCCGACATCTTCACATGCACTACCAACCCTCGCAGATCGCCATGATTGGCCCCGAGAGTGTGGACATGGTGGCAAGCGCGCAGAACATCTGAGCAAACATCTAGCAAATCATGGAGGGACCACATCTCGAGTTCAACCCCACAATCGCACAATTGCACAAAACTACATGCTTCACACCCCTAACCACAGCAAAAGCAAGCACAGCCCCATGCCGAATCACCGGCCTCTGGGCAAAACAGATCTGGGTCGGGGGGGGGGGGGAGGGTAGGCGCACAGTGGGTGGCCCCATACCTCGCCGCATCTCCTCCGGCAAGGCCGTGCCGCCACTTGAACCGCCTGACGATGGAGGTTGCCGCGATGGGCTGCGCCGGATGCCTGTCACCATCGACGCGACAGAGAGGTTGCCACCTAGAACTGGGGTCGCGATAGGGGCCAAAGTAAGAGAGGAGGGGATGCGCCGTGGAGGAGAAGCAAGGGGGACGACGGGAAGGGGGGGCAGCGGCGAAGGGGGCTAACCGCCCCCCCTAGCACTTCAGATCTAGGGTTTCCTAGGTGTTGTTTGGAGGGGGGGGGGGGGTAAGTTTCTATCTCTAGAAATTTCCTAGAGAGAGAAAACCCTTGTGGACGTGTGTTGTGTGATGTATTGTGTTGATCTTGCATTCTTTAGAGTTGAGAAATACAAGAGACTTGCTGATTTGATTCCCTATGCATCCGTAATTGTATTACACACTAATCTAGCTCATAATAGCCAATTATCATGCAACTTGTATATAAAAGGAATTCACTCTTGCTGCTGTTCTTGTCTTTACTTGCTCTTTCGACTCCTATAAAACCAAAATCTGAACTTGAGTCCTGAATATGAAATACATTCCTAAATGTCTAGTTGTCAATAACTTCTAGTATTTTTGAATTTTGAGTTACGGTCTAGGATATACCGCAGTTTTACTGCTACTGTGTCGGTAGTCGCAGATTCACAAAAACTGCTGCACGACTTTAGTTTACAATTATTTTTAACTATGCTACTAGTAAGTAAATGACTTGAAATTTTGCATGTTGTTACTGGACACCCTAGAGAACATTCCCTAATTTTCTCAGAATTAATTAATAATGTTTCAACCCTGTTTCATATGTATAAGCTCAGATTCACATGTTTTGGCTGAACACAAAAGCTGTATAGTTTGCTGTTTTGTCACATGTTACCACAACTTTTATGTACCTTAATTATATGCGTTGGAACCGAACAGGATTCTAGTTTCTAGACCTTCTGACGGATCCATATTTTCTATCTTGTAGTAACGAAAATCGCAGTTTTGGTACAGCAACGTCGTGCTGTCCAGATTTGAGATTCTCGTTGTTCTTGATAGTTTAATTCGTGTTAATCCTTGAATATGCCATATAATTATCTTAAACTTGTTCCATGTTCATGATTACATTTACTTGACTTGTTTCGCATACTTTCATGCTTGCTTGATGTTAATAATAAATAACAAGCCGGAGTTTAAGGGAAAGACCATAGTAGTAGACAATATAGGTAAGTGTACTCGGAAGGAGGCCCATGTTTTCCATGATTTTACGTTAAATGGAACTAAGTGTTGCGTAGAACTAAGTACCACGTCATGGGTAATGGGGACCACCTCTAGAGCTTATGGGGGCCACCTCTAGAGCCCATTATATGATTACATGATATGTATTTGTGATCAAATGGAACTAAGTGCCACGTAGAACTAACTGCCACGTCATGTATGACGGGGGCCACCTCTAGAGCCCATGGTTTGATCACATACTCTTATTTCCTGCATGACCTGAGTACACTGCCCTATAAACTCCATTACTAGGCCTAAACAAAATTGCATTGACTGTAGCAACCATGTAGTAAAGGTATAGATGCATGAAGTGCTACCTAGATAGTAATAACCATAAGACTTGATACATGAAACTTGAACTTGACACATGCTTACTTGATACTTGACTACATGATACATGAGACTTGATACTTGTACTTGATAACTTGACACTAGACTTGAGACTTATTACTTGACACATGTACTTGATACTTGTCACTTGATGCATGATACCATTACATGTTCACTAGCCACCTGTTCTACTATTAGTATTTATTACCCAACCTGGTCACTTGAGTTGTCCTTCTTGCTAGCTAGTTTCTTGAATCCCCACTACATGTTGCATTCCTATTACATTCTTGATTCTAAATCTTGTTCCATGTTACTTGTACTTGTTTTACTATTTGTGACCCTAACTTACACTAAGGGCGTTTCTCTTGTTTTCTTCGTTTTCTCTTTTTTCTAATTATAAACAGATTTTGAAGACGTGTTGCCTGCTGGAATTGGTGAGAAGGGATTCTAGGCTTCAATTGGAGAAAGGATATGCTTAAACTATTTGTTTTTCCTATGTTATTTATTTTTCTTGCTACTTAAAACTTGTAACGGGCTTATGTTCCCGAGTTTTATCTTTTGATCCATACTTAATAACTATTTGGGATATTATTATGTGTTTCAATTGTTTTTTGTTGCTTAATAAATTATTCATGCATGCGTGGTTGTGTATATCTTGTTATATTCTTGTTGTGATGCTGAGTCGATCCTACAGCTTATGGATGATGTTAAAATCATTCGCTAGGCTTCGTCACGCACTCGTATTCCGTGTTTTTGGAAAGTGGGGCGTGACAATAAATAACTGAACTTTTTAATTTTCGTCGATATTGACTATTTCCAACTGATCTTAACTTCTGAATCTGACTCGTTTGAACTGTTAGAACTGATATGAATGGTGACAATTGCTTTGATTGACACGCAAAAGTCTGAAAACCAGGGTTGATCCCGACAAGACGCTTAATTCAGAACTCATAAATATAGGAGAGGTTTTTAGTTGCAAAATACTGATTTCCTAATTCTTGTGTAGATCTGGGATATTTATAGTTGCTTTGGGGACCAGTTTCAAGATATTTATTTATCTCCACTTCTCGGTGCTTTGATAATGTTGGCTATTTTCATCTTTATGAAGATATAGAATTATGACTTTTCTCTTGGTGAAGAGATAAAGATTTAAACCATCTTTTTAGGATAATTATGGGTTTAAATTGATTTTTAGATAATCATAAACTCCTCCATGTTGGGCTGTTATGACAACCCAGTTTGACAAATCCATTTGGGGTACATGGGCTTGAAAGATGCCTAATGCCCTTTTATAGACCCGTTTCTAGTCGAATTTACCGTTGTACCCCTGAAAGCTTTAAGATTCGTGCTCGATTTGAACAGACTCAATTTACTTCTATTTTTATCCATATCAATCCGAAAACAAAGAACAACATAAAGAACATTTAGTAAATTTCATAGAATTAGTAAGAAATGTAGAAATTATATTATCAAAAAGGATAATGAAGTTATTTAAAATAGAGATAAATTTATTAGGATCAAAATTATCACAAGAATGAATAGAACTACAACCCCATATAGCAAAATAAAAATAAGAAAATCTAGTTATCACATAAATTAAAAATAATTATTAGCAATCTTAGAAGCCATTAAAAAGATTGAGTTATTCATAATACGTACAAAATTCATAATAAGAACAGATAATACCTAAGCAAAAACTGGGATTAACAAAATAATAGATCCGACTATAACAAATAAAAGATTGATAAGATGGTAAATGGAACTAGCACATTATAATTTTACAATAAAAATATTAAAGGAAAATGTAATGTTTTAGCTTATTTTCTATCAAGGAATTAATAGCTTCATTTTTGCAGAATGGAAACTGTAGTTCAACAAATAAAAGAGAACATAGTTTTCCTCAAGAAAAATGTGGAACATATAAAGGCAATATTTAATCAATTACAATTACAACTATCTGGACTCCAAAATCTGTAGTATACAACTACAGAAAATATGGTGGACAATATTAGCAAAAAAATGAGTGAACTGGGTGAATCCACCCATTCCCTAAAAGAAGAAGCAAATACTTCTTCAAATAAACTACATATAAGGAGGCATTACTCAATGAGAAATCGCCTACAAAAATATCAAAGAAAATATTATTTTTATAATATATTTAGAAATTATGCCAAGTAACTGAGGTGAACCCATTCATTAAGACCATATCACAGCAATATATGAACAAGACCATCATTGTACCAGGAGAAAATCTAAGAACAACGCATGCAGTATTTGAAAAAGGGCATATTCACTATATCTATCAATCTAGAGAATGTGAAGAACTTACCTAATTTCCATGAGTAATTTACAAAGCAACCAAGAGTTATTTTTGTCTTACAGAGGCCTAAAAAATATATGTTAGAATGTATTCTGCAATCCATAAATTTTTTGAGGAGAATGAAGAACTTCCAGCAGAACATGTTATCAAAATAAGGATGACTACTTAAATAATATATGGAGCATCTAATATTGTCCCATACAAAGGTGTATAATTTGAGAAGTTAATCCTAGAAAGAAAAGCAATGGGATTCCAAAATATATATTGTGAATTAAACTAAATAACATTAAGAGACAACAATATATGAATCTATGACAACCTAGACCCAAAGAAAATAATAAACATAGCAAACATAAAGCATCCATAAGATAAGCGTGAACTATTTAACAGCTAGTACCAGATTCTATCTACAAGAGCAATGACAATGACAGAACAAACAGCAGGATAATACTGTTGTAACTCCGCTGGCCCTTTAAAGAACCTAACCACTGCACCACCACAGTGCACAGCCTCACCAAAACTGTTATAACATAGTAGGTGCTCTTGGATCCTTGGCAATCTAATATATAATAACTCATAACCTACATCCCAACCAATATGAGACTATGTAAATCCATGGTTATTACAATCACCCTCTTTTTGACATAGCGTTCTCACTAAGCTCGGGCCCTTCATTTTGCAAAGACTTCCTTTATAGTCGATATGGTCAACATGGATGCCACTAGCCTTGTCCCACCACTGTACTGACCTGGTCTTCCTATCAACGTACTGTTCTTGGCCCCACCAGGATGTACACCCCTTGTGACCCCACCATCGGTGTTGAAAGTTAGCTCTGATACTATTTGTAATGCCGCGGGTCCTATAAAGAATCTAACCACGGCCCCACCATAGAGCTTAGCCTCACCAAAAGTAGTATAACTTAGTAGGTGCTCTTGGATCCTTGGCAATCTAATATATAATAACTCATAACCCACTTTTCAACCAATATGAGACAATGTAAATATAGGGATATCACAATCACCCCTCCTTTTGACTTAGCATCCTCGCTAAGCTCGGACCCTTCATCTAGCCAGGACCTCATTTCTAATCGATATGGTCCGCATGGTGCCATTAGCTGGGTCCCACCAGCGTACTGACCTGGTCTTTGGTAAACTAGCTCTAGGCCATGATAACTAAATTAAAAGATAAGTGAAGGATGAATTTGAAAAATTATATGTATGATATTTTGAAGGGTTTTATCAAGTTTAATTGTTATTGAATTGTTGTTATAAAGAGATAAGAAGCTGTTTATTTACTTTGAGATTGATAAATTTAAAGAGAATATTTACATGGGTATTATATGTTGTGGGTAGTAATTAGGAGTGTGTGGGTAGTTTTAGAAACTCCCCATCATCTTACTCCCTTTAAAGAGGACCCCAAGGTCGGCCATTTGGTCATGGGAGCTTTCATTATTCCATTTCTAAATTTTTACTCTTGGCTTTGGAGTTCTAGTCTGGAGATAGAGGCTTGGAGATTTCTAGCTAGGAGGTTCTATAGCAAATTTTGTTAAAAAAATGTCGGTGTTTCTTTAGTTTCTAATTTTTATAATGTCATGATAATATTAGAATTAATGCTGGGTGCAATCTAAAATCTTTTAGATGATGAATTAATTTTAGAATCAAATGCATTGCCAATTTAATTAAACTATATGAAATTATAGAACGAAAATTTGATTATCATGTGTTTAGATTGCTAAATTTCATTAATTTATTAATGTGATAATGTCATGTTTGCTAGCCAAAATTTTCAAATAGAAAGTGCATTGTTGTAATTGTATAGGATGTAGTCCTAGAAGTGCATTGTTGTAATTATATTATTGAATTATGTGATGTCTCATGAGTAATTATGAATGTGTTGAATACTAAATTTTCCCATGACAATTCTCTGTAATATAGAATTCGAATTGTACAAGGAAATTATATTTCGCATTTTTATACAAATATTTGTACTCATTTACCCATTAAAATTGCTTGTTTTCGTTTATATTGTTTATAATTTCATCTTATTTCTATAAGATTTCAATTAATTAATTATTTTTGAAGAAATGAGATTTTTAATGCAAAAAGTGAAGATTTTTGCAAAAAATCAACAAACAAAGCAAAACAATGGATTTATTAATTTTTATTGTTTTGTTGAATCTTAATTTTCTAATTGAGCTAAAAGTGCGATAAATAATTTTTAAATGGTTTAAATGAGCTAATATGATTTTTAGTTAGTTTAATTTATTCTAAACTAATTAATGTTATTTTATTTTTAAAACCCTAATTTCTGGTATTATTTTTGTGTATGCAGCACATGTTTGCAAGAAAAGGAAAGAAAAGAAAAAGGAGAAAGAAATAAAGATCAGATTTAAGGAAGGAAATAAATGAAAAAGGAGGGGATTTTTCTGCAAAGAGCAAACCCTAATTCTCCTTTCTGTTTGTTTATAAATACACACCAAGGTGGAACACGCTTACCAAGAGGTGACGACTGTTAAAATAAAATAAAAAATAAAAAAAGTAAAGCAACAAAATAGATCTCTCTGTGTGGCGTGTTGTTCCAGGCAAAAAGAGAAGGAGACAGAACGTGCGCGTGCAACAGCTCTGACTGCGACACGAAGACGTGACCTGGCACTGTTCTCGAGGTAGAGAAAAGGCACTAACAGGCGGGTCCCTCGTGCCCAGGCAATGAAACGAAGCAGCAGAGGAGTGCTGACGTGGCGACGTGAAGGCGTTCACACGTGCTGACGGTGACAGAGCGACGAGACAGCGCTGAAGACCACCTGACGTGATGGCTGCACTGTGCGACTATTTCGAGACAAGACAAGACAGACACAGAGGAGAGAGAACGGCTTGGGCTCGGTTCTAGGAGTTTGGTTTGCAATATTTTTATATCTTTTTGTATCTCTTCTTCTCTATTTTTTTGATGCAATCCCAAACAGTTTTTGTTAGTTGCAAATTGATTATGAACTAATTTTACTTTTCTAGGGGCTAAGATGTAGCCTAGTTTTTTAGAACACAATTTTAATTCCTTATTATTGTTCTATTTTTCCATGGTTGTGTGTTGATTTTTATTCTTAATGCGTACAATTAGTGGATAGACATTTGTATGATCTTTTAAATCATGAAGAGACCGAACTGGTAATTGGTGGTTAATAAAAATTAAACACCGTTAGAGGAGCGAACTGCTCTTAATGTGACCGTTAAGAAATCCATAGATCTTAATAAATTTTCATTTGATAATTTGTGAATGAACTAGGACAAATAATTAGTTGAGAACAATTTTGATACTGCTTTAGAGAGAGTATTGAATAATTTTGGGATTTGGTCTACTACTTGAAAAAATAATATTTTTATTCATAAGGAGTTATAAATTGTGTGTGATAAACTAGGTGAAGTCAAAAGCCTTAGAATTAATTTTGCCACTAAGAAATTACAAGAATTTCACAGCCCACTCCCTCTTCATTAATTTAGTTAGTTTTCTTTAGATTAATTTAATTTAGTTGTTTTAACCTTATTAAATTTCGGTTTTCCAAATAGTGATTCATCTAGTAAATTCGGTACTCAATAAAATAATTAGTCCCTGTGGGTTCGACACTCTATTCACTTAACTATACCACTTGTAGCGATTTTGTACACTTGCAAATATTCACATCAAGTTTTTGGCGCCGCTGCCGGGGATTAGTTATTCTTTTATTGATATTGAAAATTGCTAGATTATCACTAGCTTGGATTTTTTTTTGTATTTTATTTTCGTTATATTTTTTTACATCTTTATTCTCTTTGATTTATTTTTCTTTATTTACTTGTTTTTTAGGACTTAGGAGTGTATGCCCAGATCTAATCCATTGGAGCCTATACTCTTTGATCCAGAAATTGAGAGAACTTTATGTCAGATCAGAAAGAAAAAGAAAGAAAAGACCACATCCTCTTTATCCATGGGGAATGAAGAGGAGAACAAAGTTTTGAGGGATTATGCAATGTCATCAGTAAATGGAACTATATCAAGCATCACAAGGCCTGCAATTGAAGCAAATAATTTTGAAATTAAACCAGCAATTATTCAGATGATTCAGCAGACAGTTCAATTTGGAGGACTAGCACATGATGATCCAAATTTTCACATCGCAAACTTTCTCGAAAAATGTGATTCCTTCAAAGACAGTGGAGTTTCAAATGATGCTATCCGAGTGAGACTTTTTCCTTTCTCACTTAGAGATAAGGCAAAGGCTTGGTTGAATTCTTTACCATAGGGAGCTATTACAACTTGGGAATGTTTAGCACAAAAATTTTTGGTAAATTATTTCCCCCCAGCAAAAACAGCAAAGTTAAGAAATGACATCACAACATTCACTCAATTCGAGACAGAGTCATTATATGATGCATGGGAGAGGTACAAAGAGCTATTAAGAAAGTGTCCTCATCACGAACTTCAAAAATGGCTACAAGAGCAAACATTCTATAACGGTTTGGGGGCTACAAATCGATCCATGGTAGATGCAGCAGCTGGAGGAGCATTAATGAGCAAAAATCATGAAGCAGCTTATGACATTTTAGAGGAAATGGAATCTAATAATTATCAGTGGTCCTCAGAAAGAACAATGCAAATAAAAATGGCGGGAGTTTTTGAACTTGATCCTATTTCTAATTTAACTGCAAAAATTGATATTTTATCTAAGCAAATAGGTAATATGAATGTTAATTCTATTCAATCTAATATCATTTGTGATCTTTGTGCAAGAAATCATTCTAGTGCAGATTTCCAAGTGGGGAACCCTTTTGCTCCATCAATTGTCGAACAAGCAAATTATGTGTCAAATTTTCAAAGGCAAAATAACCCTTATGCAAACACATACAATCTAGGATGGAGAAATCACCCCAATTTTTCTTGGAACAATAATCAAGGAAGAGCTAGACCACAACAAAATTTTTAACAACAAGAAAAGAAGCCGACATTAGAAGAGATGTTCAAGCAATACATGCAAAAGACAGATTTGGCAATTCAAAATGTTGCAAATTCAACTTCGGCTTCCATTCACAATCTTGAGGTACAAATTAGTCAATTTCTAATATTCTTAATGAAAGAGCTGCAGGAACATTACCAAGCAACACAGATGTCAACCCCAATAAGCATGCCAAGGCAATAACACTTAGAAGTGGGGCAACAATTGAGCAGCCACAAATCAAAAATGTCGAACAAGATGTGGATGAAAAGCAAGGTGAGAATTAACAAATTATGGAAGAACAAACATAGCACAAAGGAGGGTCAAGCCAAACCATTTCAGGGGAGTTTAATTCTAACACTTGTACTAAGTCTCCTTATGATCAACCTATTCCTTTTCCACAAAGACTTAAAAGGAATAAGCTTGATAAACAAATTTCAAAATTTTTAAATATTTTCAAGCAATTGCATATTAATATTCTTCTTATTGAAGCTTTAGAACAAATGCCTAAATATGCTAAATTTTTGAAGGACATTCTATCAAACAAGAGGAAGTTAGAAGAGCATGAGATGGTAATGTTAACTGAAGAAAGTAGTGCAATTTTACAAAAGAAGCTGCCACCTAAACTTAAAGATCTAAGGAGTTTTACAATTTCTTGCACTATTGAAAATTCTTCTTTTCATAAAGCACTATGTGATTTAGGAGCAAGTATTAATCTTATGCCATATTCTATTTTCAGGAAACTAGGTATTGGAGAAGCAAAGCCTACCACAATTTTCTTGCAATTGGCGGACAGGTCAATCAAATATCCAAGAGGAATCTTTGAAGATGTTTTGGTGAAGGATAACAAATTCATATTTCCAGCTGATTTTATTGTGCTTGACATGGAGGAAGATGAACAAATCCCTTTGATTTTGGGGAGACCTTTTCTTGCAACAGGGAGAACATTGATTGATGTGCAACAAGGAAAACTTATTCTAAGGGTTGACAACGAGCAGGTAACTTTTGTTGTATTTAAATCCATGGAGCTTCCCTCAGAAGCTCATGCATGCTTTCAAGTAAGTGAAGTCATGGGAGAAACACATTGGGACGAAATTGCTAAATTACCTTTAGAAGAATGCTTAACAACTTTAGAAACACTTGAATTAGAAAATAAAGAGATTTGTGATTATGATAAAAATTTGGAAGATACACCACTCATTCTCTCATCACCACAACAACTTGAGCTTAAACAACTCCCATCGAGTTTGAGGTATGCATTTTTAGGCCAAAACTCTACTTTTCCTGTTATTATCAATGATTCTTTGAATAATTTTGAAGAAGAAAAATTGTTGAGAGTTTTGAGAAAACATAAAACAGCCTTGGGATGGAACATTTCTGATATAAAGGGGATTAGTCCTTCAATATGCATGCATAAAATTTTAATGGAGGATAATTTTAAACCTATTGTGCAGCCACAGCGAAGATTAAATCCATCAATGCAAGAAGTGGTGCATAAGGAGGTCTTGAAGCTTTTATATGCAGGTATCATTTATCCAATTTCAGATAGTGCATGGGTAAGTCCTATACATGTTGTGCCAAAGAAAGGAGGAATAACTGTAGTAAAAAATGATAATAATGAGCTAATACGAACTAGAACAGTCACGGGATGGCGAGTGTGCATAGATTATCGAAGACTAAACGATGCAACTAGAAAAGATCATTTTCCACTACCTTTTCATTGACCAAATGCTTGAAAGACTTGCAAGCCATTTTTATTATTGTTTTTTTGATGGGTATTCGGGATACAATCAAATTGCTATAGCATCAGAAGATCAAGAAAAAAAAACATTTACTTGCCCATATGGAACTTTTGCATATAGAAGGATGCCTATTGGTCTTTGTAACGCCCTCGCCACATTTCAACGCTGCATGATGTCAATTTTTTCGGATATGGTTGAGAAATTTATTGAAATTTTCATGGATGATTTTTCAGTTTTTGGTTATTCATTTGATAATTGTTAATCTAACTTATCTTTGGTTTTGCAGCATTTCAAGGAAACAAATCTTGTTTTAAATTGGGAGAAATGTCACTTTATGGTGAAAGAAGGGATTGTGTTAGGCAACAAAGTTTCCTTTAAGTGAATTGAAGTGGATCGTGCAAAAATTGATGTCATTGAAAAGCTACCACCACCCACCAATGTTAAAGGAGTGAGAAGTTTCTTGGATCATGCAGGATTTTATCGAAGATTTATAAAAGATTTTTTTCTAATCACTAAAGCTTTTTGCAATATTTTAAATAAAGATACACCTTTTAATTTTTCTCATGATTGCTTGCATGCTTGTGAAACATTGAAAAAGAAATTGATTTCAGCACCTATTATTATTGCACCAGATTGGAGTATGCCTTTTGAATTAATGTGTGATGCTAGTGATGTGACAATAGGTGCTGTGTTAGGGCAAAGAAAAGAAAAAAAATTTCACACCATTTATTATGCAAGTATAACTTTGAAAGAAGCACAACTTAATTATGCTACTACTGAAAAAGAATTATTAGCTGTTGTATATACATTTGACAAATTTCGATCTTATTTGATAGGTTCAAAGGTGGTTGTGTACACGGATCATTTAGCTCTCAAGTACTTGCTTGCAAAGAAGGAAGCCAAACCAAGATTGCTTCATTGGATTTTACTTTTACAAGAATTTGATGTGGAAATAAGCGACAAAAAGAGTGTGAAAAATATGGTGGCCGATCATTTATCTCGCATTGAGCCAAAAGATGAAGACAAATTGCAGGTTACACCAATCAATGAAGAATTTCCAGATGAGTATTTAATGATGATAAAAACTCCTCCATGGTATGCCGATATAGTTAATTATTTGGTATCAAAAATTCTACCTCCTGATTTACTTATCAACAAAAGAAGAAATTTTTCTCTGATTTGAAATATTATTTTTGGGAGGAACCTTTCTTATTTCGCCATTGTGCAGATCAAGTAATAAGGAGATGTGTACCTGAAGAGGAAATGGAAAGCACACTCACACATTGCCACACATTGGAATGTGGTGGCCATTTTAGTTGAACAAAAACAGCAGCAAAAATCTTATAATCAGGATTTTATTGGCCCTCAATTTTTAAAGATGCTTTTAATTTTGTTAAATTATGTGATTATTGTCAAAGGGTGGGAAATATTTCTAGGAAACATGAGATGCCCCTAAATAATATTTTAGTGATTGAATTATTTGATGTTTGGGGGATAGATTTTATGGGTCCTTTTCCATCCTCATTTTTAATAAATATATTTTGGTTGCTATAGATTATGTCTCCAAGTGGGTGGAAGCTGCTGCACTACCAACCAATGATGTAAGAGTAGTGGTGAACTTCATTAGAAAAAATATCTTTTCACGATTTGGAGCTCCAAGGGCAACTATTAGTGATGGAGGAACACATTTTTGCAACCGTCAATTTGATGCTTTACTTGCTAAGTATGGAGTTACTCATCATGTGGAAACACCATATCATCCTCAAACAAGTGGTTAAGTGGAGGTTTCAAATAGAGAGTTGAAGCGAATACTTGAAAAGATAGTGAATATGTCATGAACAGATTGGGCAAGAAAATTGGATGATGTATTATGGGCATATAAGACGGCATTTAAAACACCAATTAGAATGTCCCCATATAGATTGGTGTATGGTAAAGCATGTCACTTACTAGTTGAACTTGAGCATCACGCTTATTGGGCAATAAAGACACTAAATTTTGACATGAAAAATGCTGGTGAAAAAAGAATGTTGCAACTAAATGAGATGGACGAGTTTCGCAATGATGCTTATGAAAATACCAAGATCTATAAAGAAAAGACTAAACGATGGCACGATAAGCATATTTTGAGAAGAGAATTCAAGGAAGGGGAGAAAGTGTTGTTATTCAATTCAAAACTTAGACTTTTTCCAGGAAAATTGCGATCTAGGTGGACGGGGCCATTTGTTGTCACACGAGTTTTTCCATATGGAACTATAGAAATTCATCATGAGAAAAAAGGGACATTCAAGGTCAATGGACAGTGGTTGAAGCCATACATGGATAGAGAAGTTGGCAAGGAAATCATGCACATCAAGAAGGCCAAACAATAGTAACAAGATGAAGAAAGTCTGGCTGAAGACTTAACACTTAGCGCTTCTTGGGAGGCAACCCATATTTTCTTTTATTGCATTTAGATTTTATTTATCTTTTAGTTTATTTGATTTTAGTTTTTGATTTTATCTTGTAGGAGTGCATGAGTTTGAAAGTCACCGGGCGGAGCTGTTTTGTACACCTACGTTGATGGCTGTTTTGGAGTAGTATGGAGTCAGAATCTGGAAAACTGATTCAAAGAGAAATTGTAGAAAATTTTCTTAGCTTTCCAGAAGAAAAAAATCAGCCCATTTGGACATCTACAGCTCCAGATATCGCAAAAATACTGAACGCCACGCGTGCAGAAATTTTAAAACGAATCAGGGGAGAAATTCTGAACTTTTTTTGCATTCTTTTTGTTTTTCTTTTTTCTTTCCCATTGAGGACAATGTGATATTCAAGTTTGGGGGGAAGGTTTAAAAATTTATTATTATTATTTTTTTTTTAGAAAAACAAAACAAAAGGGATTTCAATTACGCTTACCTTTACACTTTTGAGTTCTTTATTGTGATAAGCATTAAAATAATTTTTTTTTTTTGGGATAGACAATTGCTTATAAAGCAAGAGTAAGCATACTTATTTACTTTAGGATTATTGAGTTTCAAAATTCCTTAAAAAGTTGTGTGAGTCATGCTATTATACATAAAAGACAAATGTGATGCTTTTTCTTGTGATGATCCCCTTTGATCTAGTCCTAAACAGAGTTTAAGTAAATAGAGTAATAATGAAAAAAAAATTTATGAATAAAGTCAATCTACTCCAATGTTTTGAGTTGCTTAGTAACTAGGAGTATTCATCACCAATGTTTACTTCTACGTCAAACGACAACGTGAAATATGAGTGTGCAAAGCACTCTAAGTTTGTGACGTGTTGAGTAACCGGGTGATTTCATCGCAAATGTTTTGCATTCGCGTTAAAATCCAAGTGACAACTTAGAGAAGAAAAAAAACTCTAGTTTGCTACTTGGTTTGTAGTAGTGAGAAGGGATAATCACAAATTGAGTTGTTACATACTATAATTACATTAATTGCACGACAAATATGATTGTGTTTGGAATTCTGAATAAATAATTGCCATGGAGAAAGTGGGTATACTTGATTTTACTTTATTTGTTATTGTTTATATTTTTAATTGAAATTTTGATGTTTACATGATAAGACCTTTTAGTATGATGGGTTGAGCCTATTATTCCCTTATTCATGATTTTACTTTTTGCTCGAGGACAAGCAAAATCTTAAGTTTGGAGGTATTTGATGTGTCTAATTTTTATACAAATATTTGTACTCATTTACCCATTAAAATTGTTTGTTTTCGTTTATGTTTTTTATAGTTCATCTTATTTCTATAAGATTTCAACTAATTAATTATTTTTGAAGAAATGAGATTTTTGATGCAAAAAATGAAGATTTTGCAAAAAATCAACAAACAAAGCAAAACTATGGATTTATAAATTTTTATTGTTTTGTTGAATCTTAATTTGCTAATTGAGCTAAAAGTGCGATAAATAATTTTAAAATGGTTTAAATTAGCTAATACGATTTTTAGTTAGTTTAATTTATTTTAAACTAATTAATGTTATTTTATTTTTAAAACCCTAATTTCTGGTATTATTTTTGTGTATGCAACACGTGTTTGCAAGAAAAGGAAAGAAAAGAAAAAGGAGAAAGAAATAAAGATCAGATTTAAGAAGGAAGGAAATAAATGAAAAGGAGGGGATTTTTCTGCAAAGAGCAAACCCTAATTCTCCTTTCCGTTTTCTTATAAATACACACCACTGTGGAACACGCTTACCAAGAGGTGACAGCTGCTAAAATAAAATAAAAAATAAAAAAAGTAAAGCAACGAAACAGATCTCTCTGTGTGGCGTGTTGTTCCAGGCGAAAAGAGAAGGAGACAGAACATGCACATGCGACAGCTCTGACTGCAACACGAAGACGTGACCTGGCACTGTTCTCGAGGTAGATGGAGAAGGCGCTGACAGGCGGGTCCCTCGTGCCAAGGCGACGAAACGAAGCAGCAGAAGAGTGCTGACATGTCGATGTGAAGGCGTGCACACATGCTGATGGTGACAGAGCGACGAGACAGCGCTGAAGACCACCTGACGTGAAGGCTGCACTGTGCAACTGTTTCGAGACGAGACAAGACATACACAGAGGAGAGAGAATGGCTTGGGCTCGGTTCTCGGAGTTTGGTTTGCAATATTTTTATATTTTTTTGTATCTCTTCTTCTCTAATTTTTTGATGTAATCCCAAACAATTTTTGTTAGTTGCAAATTGATCATGAATTAATTTTACTTTTCTAGGGGCTAAGATGTAGCCTAGTTTTTTATAACACAATTTTAATTCCTTGTTATTGTTCGATTTTTCTATGGTTGTGTGTTGATTTTTATTCTTAATGCGTACAATTGGTGGACAGACATTTGTATGATCTTTTAAATCATGAAGAAACTGAACTGGTATTTTTGTAGTTAATAAAAATTAAACACCGTTATAGGAGCGAACTGCTCTTAATGTGACCGTTAAGAAGTCCATAAATCTTAATGAATTTTCAATTGATAATTTGTGAATGAAATGAGACAAATAATTAGTTGAGAATAATTTTGATACTGCTTGACAGAGAGTATTGAATAATTTTGGGATTTGGTCTACTACTTGGAAAAATAATATTTTTATTCATAAGGAGTTATAAATTGTGTGTGATAAACTAGATGAAGTCAAAAGCCCTAAAATTAATTTTGCCATTAACAAATTACAAGAATTTCACAGCCTGCTCACTCTTCATTAATTTAGTTAGTTTTCTTTAGATTAATTTAATTTAGTTGTTTTATCCTTTTTAAATTTCGATTTCCAAATAGTGATTCATCTAGTAAATTCGGTACTCAATAAAATAATTAATCCCTGTGGGTTCGACACTCTATTCACTTAACTATACTACTTGTTGCGATTTTGTACACTTACAAATATTCACATCAATATAGTCCTAGAAGTGCATTGTTGTAATTGTATGATTGAATTATGTGATGTCTCATGAGTAATTATGAATGTGTTGAATACTGAATTTTCCCATGACAATTCTCTGTAATATAGAATTCGAATTGTACAGGTTAGGAAATTATATTTCGCTGTTAAAGTAATGTAAATGTAGCAAGTGAAATAAACTATATTAACTTTTCCTGAGAAGATTTGACAGTGAACGAGGCGTGAGAACTCTGGTCTTGGCGTTCGAGCTTGGGTGCTTAAGTCGCGGGTTCAATTCGGCCTGAGTGCATATTGATCTCGGTTTTTATTTAAAAACCGTTTGGAGTGAGTCTTAGTTCATATTGATTAATTTAGAACAAGTTGACAGAATTACAAGTTTGGAAGACTGGTTTGTGCGTGAGTTTCGGGGAGTAGCGGGTCTCGAGTTTGGGCCTTGGAAACCTTATTCTTTTTTTGAAACTCTTTGTAGATAATCAGTAAGTAGAAACATATAGTATATTTTTGTGAAGATTCTACACCAATAGAGAGTTTGGTTCATGGTTGTTGGGTGTGATTAAGGGCGCTACTGTGCTCAGGTTCGATGATGGACAAGGCCATTTTTTGGTTATTATTATTTTTGCATATAATTGCATGTATTATCTTTGAGAAAAAATGTTAAATTTATCTAAAATATTAATGGAATATTTTGAAATAACTATATATCCACTTAAGATTTAACTTGTCATAAAAAATACATTTTTGAAGATATGGTTCCATTGATTATTGAATTTATTCCACAATTGTTTTGCTTTAAGGTAAACTAAAATTTGGAATATTATTGAGATAGTTTTGTTAAATTTAGAGATGTATTTTGTATTAAAAATTATTGTAAATTGTTTAGATGACGAATTAAGAAGTGAAAAGTAGACATATGACGTTTGAAATGATTTTTGTTATTTAACTGAAGTATTACTGAATAATAGTTATACATTTGTTTTGAATTGATGAATCAAAAGAGAATGAATAAGAGAATCAATGATTCATAATGAATGAGAAATGTTATAATAGAGGTTGATTATAACCTAGAAGATCTCTGACTTGAGACGTGTGGGTTCTAGGAGTTGAGCAAGACCCGTAGTGACCGGAAAATTATGATAAATAAAATTTTAAGAAATGGCAAGTATGGGGCCAGAGTCCTCTCGGTGAGTGAGTTAAGTCTGGTAGGGTAAGCTAGCTTTAAGCCATGATAACTAAAATTAAATTAAGGACATGTACTAGACAAGAAGACGTGATGAGACTTGGACAAACGTAAGTGGGACACTTTTATATAATTAGACAGTGTATTCTGGGACTATAGATCCAGTCAGGTGGTGTACTCCGGGACTGTGATTGCTGTGCTGAGTGAGGCACGCCTTAATTAAATCCGGGATTACGAATGATTGGGCGGTGTACTCCGGGATCATGAATAGTGGGGAGGATAGGAGATGAATCTTCAATATATTTCGGGCTAGAGCGGCATTTGCGGGATGTTTGCATGACGAGAATTTTGTATAATCGGGCGGTATACTTTGGGACTGTAATCCGTACTCGTGGAATGTCTAAATCTTGTTTTGTTACCGTAGTAGGATTTCATGGCGAGAGATTGAACCCTATAATGAGGAGAACGTTAAAGGCTTGCCCTCGAACCTATGTAGTATGGGATGCATATAATCCGAACAAGTGCGCATTAGAGTTACATCGTAAGTATAACTGTCTGCATTAGTCACTAGGTTCATGACAAAGACTGACAAATTTAGGGTAGTCACATCTCACATTTTATTTTGCATTCAAGTTTGTGATTGTTAAATTAAGGGAGCGCTGTATTATAGCATTGCGTCAGTTGTATGCAACTGATGTGACCACAGTTCTCAAGTTGCAGGACACAGATTAGCGATCGACAGGGGCTTGAGTTGGATGTCGATGAGTGTTGTAGGCTTGAAGATGGTTGATGATATAAATTTTATTTCTTTTATGAAAATTTTCATTGCGTATTGTAAAAAATAACATTGTACTGAAAAAGTTTTTAATTCCTTATATTTTTGTACGAATTTGAAGTAAAAATCTTGTTTGTGCTATGAATTACCTATGTTTGAAATCCGGAGCGTTACAACTATAGCCTGATGAAGATAGAGCACACACATCAATGTCGAGAGTATTCTTCATTGACGAAGTCAGTGATGAATTTACTTTAATATTAACCCATGATATAAGCCATGATGTAAGCATAACAAAAATGTATTAAAATTTATGTAATAGATGATGCAAGAACTCAATAATGTAAAGTCATCTCTTCCTCTATAAAAGGGAAGGCTTAGTAAGGGAGAACACAAACAATCTATGACAGAAATTTCATATAGTCCTGTAAGAAGAGTTTGTTCGTAAAAAGTCTCGAATCTAAGGTATGATTAACTAATCTCTTCCCCTTAGGGAGAGCTTTGTAAGGCTCTATCTGAAAGTTCTTGCAAAAGACTTATTTACTACCTTCACAGTTAAGCCATACACCTAGTGGTAGAAAACAAGCTAGGTTGATGCCTATACTGAAGTACTTCTCAGTTGTTTCAGACGTATCACTTTGAAGAAGCTCTCTTGAAGAGCATAGTAGTTTTGAGAATAGAAGAACGTAAAAGGAGCATTGTAATCGAGGTGCATACCAAAGGTATTTTATCCGTTCATATTTTTCAACAATTTTCTTAAACTCATTCATTCTGTTACAAAGCCTTTTTCTAGTCTTCTTAATGTCTTTGGTGTTCTAACGAAGAATGTTTAGAATAGCATCAGGTATTCTATTTTTTTCAAGTGCTTCTTTATAACCTTCCACTACCTCTTCAAATTTTCTTTTGCATTATTTAAATCATCAGTGAGTTTAGCAATATCAACGGATTTCTCATGAATTTTTCTTAGATTTTCATCATGTGGTGCTAAGGATTCTTGAATCTGTTGTTTTAAATACTCATTTTTCTCTATCAACACTTCATGATCTTATCTAAATGACTCAAAACTTTCAATAATCGAAGAATTTTTATTTTTCAACTTTTGATTTTTAGCAATGCAAGGGTCATGTGATTTATTTGACATTTATTTATATTGTCTCAATTCACGACTTAATTTCTTTGCATAATATTTTAAACCATTACACATGTCAACTAAATCATCATAGGTGGGTTATTCGATTACATCTTCTTGGGGTGGTGATTGCACCTCACCATTTCCAAGAGCCATGAATCCAAAGTTTTGTGGTCTTGCTCTTCATCACTGGAATCTGAATCTAGGCATGTTGCCTTCAATGCCTTCTTTCTTAATCCTTGGTTGGAGTGGTAGTAGTCCTTGTTTCTGTCCTATGAGATGAGACAATTTGTGCAAATATATCCCGACCTCTTGTATTTGTAACTTATGTCATCTTTGTCCTTTTCTCTTCCTCCTTGAGACCTGTTATATTTTTGTGTTTGAGATACTTACGAAAAATTTTGGTCGGTAGCGAAATATCTTCATCTGATTATTCATGACCTAACTCTGCTTTTGATGATCGTGAAGTTTTTGCTTTCATGGAAATGGTCTTTTATTTAGCATCTTCAATTTTTATTAGAAAGTGTAGTAGTCAAACCCTTTTTCTTCAAGTGTCACTCTCATTGCGGCAGCTTTTACATCCATTCAGGCGTGAGACTGCTTATGAATTTTCCGACCTTTCGGTCATCATTCAACCCCTTACCAAAGCTTTCAAGTTCATGTGCAACAATGTCGAAGCAGGCAAGCATCTGATCTACATTCTCTTTTGGTAACATACGAAAAACATCAAACTTATAAAAGCATTGATTAATTTTTGCCTTTACCTCAGATGCGGTTCCTTCAGGCCATTTTAGCATGTTGTTCCAAATTTCATACGTCATTTTACAATTTTGCCCATCACGCATCAACTGTTCATTGTTTAGGCCGGCATAGAGTGCTCCCATAGCTTTGGAATTTGTAGTTTTTAGTGCTAGTTTAGATTTTGTGAAAGCTCTCTTTCCGTCACAGATAGAAATGTCTGTTTTGTTTATGCACACGTTCCATACTTCTTCTCCAAGCATCTGAAAAAAGTGAGACATACGAACTTTCCAAATATCATTGCATTTTTCATCAAAATATAGTGAACGTGTTAAACTTGCCCCATTTGAGATAAATGGCCCCGATGAGTACAAGTTTTCGGGAGAAGGAATTTCGGCTACTGAACTTTTTGCTCAAGCCTTTAAGCTTTTAATAAGCACCTTGCTCTAATACCACTGTAAATCACCTTGGGGGTGAATAGGATGATTGTGCGGAAATTAAATTTTTTTTAAAAATTGCGTAAAGTAAAAGAATAAAGTAAGAGAAAGCAAACAGAGCAACGAGCAAGACATAGAGATATAAATGGTTCGACCCCCAGGTCTATGTCCACAACATCTACTTATAGCAATTCTCCGCCACAAGCATTTCACTATAGTTTAAACTCTTGTACAGTGATTCTCGAAATTCAGGCCGAGAGACCCATTACACCCGCAGGGCTTCTTCAACTAAGTCCCGCAAAACTCACCGAAGTGGAAAAGAAAAAAAAACTCTTAAGATCTAAAAAGACCTTGACTGAAGAAAATAATAATATCTCTCACACTCGGAGTATTGATTGAATGATTAGTTGAGAAGAGTTATGATAGCAAGGGGTGAAGAATACACTGTGGAATCGCCTCAATTTATAGAGTAGGGAAATATATCTTTCCGAAAATGAAAAGATATTTCGAAATAGTCAGATCTACATTTGGACGGTTGATCGCAATGATGGACAGTCAACTGTTCATCTTTTAACTCGTAAGTTGAGCGATGATCGGTCGACTGACTCATCTTTTCCACAGAGATGAGAAGTCGATTGTCATTTCGTGCGGTCGACCGCTGTCGTGGAGATTCGATTTTTATTTAGCAATTTCACTTTATATTCTTTCCAAAACTAATTTATCAATCAATACTAATTTACATATATATTCTTCACATACACAGAAGTAAATCATCTATTTTGCTGGCTTTCTTAATGATTTCAAGCACATGTTTATTTTTTTTGACTGGCAAAAGGTAGGAAAGTCCTACCTCATAGATCATATATATATATAAACAAAAAAACTTGGAAAAATGGCAAATCAAAATAGCAATTCGAATATTTCGTTGCAACGGTGTTTTGCTATAAATTTCTCAATTTTTTTTAAGGGGACGAGACAACATGTTTCGTCTCACTTTAATTTTTTTTTAATTTATCTTAATACTGCATTAGAATTAGTTAGTTAGTAATTAAAAGTAGATTTAGATTATTAAATTAATAAATAGGTAATTAGTTAGGCTAATTAAGGATTAAATATCTCCCCCATTTCTAGGATGGGACATGTTGTCCCGTCCAAGCATTTTTTTCTTGAGACAAGACAACATGTTTCGTCCGTCACTTTCCTCTTTTTTTTTGTGAGACGGTACATGTTGTACCGTCAGATTATTTAAAAAAAACCCAGACGAACATGTATCGTCCGATACGATTAAAAAAAATAAATTTGGAGACGGAACAACATGTTTCATCCCCTATATTTTAAGAATCGCAATTTCGTTTCTCATTTTTGAGAAGGAACTGTAGCAACTTTGCTATTTTATGAGAAAATAGCAAACGATTGCAGACCGTCCTTTCTCATAAAATGAGAAATTGGCAAATATAAGAAACGATTGTGGAGACCGTCCTTGAATTAGATTGATTATCTTCTCGGGTGAATGTTGTTGCCCATGGGTTTATTACATCGGATAAGACTTTCACCATTTGAGAGGGCTGTAAGAAGAAAATCTTGCAGACTAATGAACTTATCTCTCTAGGCAATAGAAGCTCAAGTTTCATGTGTATATGAGCTCAATTATAACGACAAGTGGGAGTAGATCTACTGGTTCAGAATAAAGTATCAATCTTATAGAGATACACTCTTATAAAGTCAGCCATAACAGATTTTTATGACCCTTAGCACGTGAGCTCAAGTTTATGGATCTTTTTCTGCATTTTTTGTACACCAAGATATGTACAGAACAACATATATGTAATTATTGGAATCAATTGAATTTGTGGATGATTTGGATTAAATTGTTTAATTATTATGCTTGATTATTGGAAAGAATTTGTGCTGTAAAGTACTTTTCCATTGTTTATTATATTTTATTTATGAATATGTGAAAGTTAGAATAAATTCCTGAAAATAATTATGAATTGAATTACAGGTATTTGATAAAATAAACATCCAACCATTCGTTAATAAATAAATAAATAAATAAATAAATAAATAAATCGCCTATCCTGTCATTTTTAAACTCCGAGAAAGGCTTTTAAATGGAAAATTTAAAAAAATGAAAATAAGCCTATCACGGTATTTTCAAATGCTGGGATAGCTAATCTCGCTACCCCGGCATTTGTAAATGCCAGGATACTCCTTTCGCATCCCGACGCTTGCTGCTGCGTTTTCTGAAACATCACCCGTATAAAGCCCGCGTTTAAAAACATCGGGATTGGCCATAAAAAATGTTGGAAATGGCCTCTTATTTTGTAGTGGATAAAATATCTATGTTTGAGAAGATCTTTTGGACTCCATATGATTTTATTTGTTATGTTGCTTTACATAAATTATTGTGGTCTTGTATTTCCTTCCGTATTACATGTGGAAATAATGCAACCATATCTAATAGATAAGAGCATTGTAGTTCGTTTATACATAGATTGTAAAATAAACATAAAATATAAATTAAATATCCAGTCCTTATTTAAAGTAGGACTAGTAAGTTACATGTGCGATGCACGTTTTATAAATATATTTTAAAAAAAATTCCGATGTTATCTGGCAACGAACCTACAACCTCCTTTATATTAGTTATACATGTGCATTGCACGTATTTGTTGGGTTACAATGCAAGTATTTGTTTGATTACAAATAGAGTATGTTTGGTGACAAACTTTTCCATTAAAATAGTAGAGATTAAGTCTCCAACTAATATTTTAATTATATTAAATCTTCAATTAATATTTCAAATAGTATCAAGAGATTATCTCAAATAAATCAAATAGATAAAAATATATACTACAAATATTTAAAATATAACCATAATTTGTGGGCTCAACCTGATTTGGCTTCGCTTCAAATTTTGTCCGACTCTTCCGTGAACTCATTGATCGTAAGAAAGAATATTTGAGGCATATTTCTACCACATTCTTCCCATAACATATCTAACAGGTAAAGGAGATTGCTATCATAATTTTGTAATGGTTACTTATTGCCTTGAACTCCTTATGTATATAATTATGTGGAAACGTAAATCCATATTTTCTGTAATTTTGTTAATATTATAATGACCAATTCTGTACAATTGAATTTTTTTTATAAGACATTTTTTAAAAATATTTGTGGAAAGAGAACAGTTGCTAAAATATTTGTGCTCGTGGACTCAACAACTAAACTCACCGTTTCCAACGGCGAGTTTAGTGCTAATTTTTTGAAACCGTGTGTGCTGTACATATCTTGGTGTGTTGTACGTGTCGTAGGCACAAATTATGCTTGATTACTGTAATTTTTTGAAGACGTGCCGTAGGCATGTTCCCAACAGCGAGTTTTGTGCTGTAAAGTTGGGCTTTTCGTGTGTTGTAAGTGCAACGCGATTTTTTGAAAAGCGAGCATTAGTCTTCGATTTTTCAAAGACCACACTCTTTTCGAAAAACCGAGTTGGTTTGAACCAAACTCTGTTTTTCGAAAACCGAGTGAGGCAGTTTGAGAATTAAAAAAAAGTAGGGCAACTTGGAAAAAAATTTCAAAAAATGGGGCAGTTTGGGAAAAAATTGAAAGCAAGTAGGGAAAACAAGTGGACGCCTGATAGGATGATGCTAAAAGGGAATGAAACAGCCGGTCCAGAATACATTAGATGGAAGGAAAAGAGCACAATCAGTCGGAAAACATAACCACAATAACAAAGTAGACTAACCAAACACAAACACAACCCAGTTTGATATCTTGGGCTCAAACTAGTTTCATCATTTATCACGTCTTTACTTTATACAACTCATACACAATATAGAAATCTCCTATTCAATCAACAACGGAATCGATCGAGTTGTATTTGTATCGTCCCATATAAGGGATATATATATATATATATATATATATATATATATATATATATATATATTTGCATATTAATTTTCCTAACTCCAGAAAGCATGCATATATGAATTGTTTGAATAAAATAGTATTGATTTTTTTTTTCACAAACAAAGCAAGAAGCTTTTATTCATCATCACTATTAGAATATGTCAATATTTTTTATATTTAGTTTCTTTTATATTTAGTATACATTAATTTAGGAATCATGGCAACACGATAATTGTGTTGCCATGAGTCCTAAATTAATGTATTGTCATGATTCCTAAATTAATGTATACTAAATATAAAAGATACTAAGCAACCCAGGTTCGAATCTCACTAGCAGTGCAATTTAAATGTGGATTGAAAAAAAAAAGTACCGCTGCGTACAGTCCAGGTCTTGGCCCAAAAAAATGGCCTTCAACATGCGGGAGCGTGTTAGAATATAAATATTAAAACCCTCACCCTTACCACAACCTACTACCCCCACATTTCATCCTGCTCTCACCATCCCTAACATCACCAATTTCATCAAAGTCTCGCTCGATATTGAAAAATGCCAATATAATACGTGGTTTGAACTCTTCAAAATCCATGCCAGAGCCTACCAAGTCCTTGATCATATCATTCCCCCATCTCCAAATGATATGCCGTCCACTCTCTTTCTCAAACAAACCGATCCTACACTTAGGTCACGCCTTGACGCTGTTGTCCTACAATGGATTTATGGCACCATCTCTAATGATCTTCTCAACACAATTATTGAACGTGATTCAATTGCTGAACTTGCTTGGAACCGATTGTTTGATATCTTCTTCGACCACAAAAACTCTAGGGCTCTCTACCTAGAACAAGAATTTTCAAGAGTCACCATGGAGCAGTTTCCAGATGCTTCATCTTACTGTTAACACCTTAAATCGCTCTCGGATCAACTATCTAATGTTGGTGCTTCCGTTTCAAACGAACGGTTGGTGCTTCAAGTCGTTTCTGGCTTAACAGATGCTTATGCTGCTGTGGGTTCCCAAATTCGTCATGGAGGATATCTTCTTCGACAACAAAAACTCTAGGGCTCTCTACCTAGAACAAGAATTTTCGAGAGTCACCATGGAGCAGTTTCCTGATGCTTCATCTTACTGTTAACACCTTAAATCGCTCTCGGATCAACTATCTAATGTTGGTGCTCCCGTTTCAAACGAACGGTTGGTGCTTCAGGTCGTTTCTGGCTTAACAGATGCTTATGCTGCTGTGGGTTCCCAAATTCGTCATGGAGAATCACTTCCTCCATTTTACAAGGCTCGTTCTATGCTCGTTTTGGAGGAAACGACATGGGCAAAAAGGGCGACAAACACCACAGATAACTCTACTTTCCTAGTATCTCAACATGACAACTCTGCTGGAAATATGTATCACTTCAAAACCGCAATAACTACAATGGCAGCAGCAGCCGCAGTGGTCGTGGCGGAAGCCACTGCAGTGGCCGTGGTAGAGGCAGAGGGGGTGGTCGTGGCGGCCGATCGCAAAACCACCGGCCCACGTCATGGCAGCCGCTTCCAACGCAAACACAGCAGTGGGCGAATCCTCCATAGGCAGGACCGTGGCAGGCATGGGCCACACCACCTTGTCCATATCCTACAGCAGGAAATTGGCAGAAACAACTCACATCTCAGCAGGCACGCCAGCCAGGAATTCTTGGGCCTCAACCTCAGCAGGCCCTTCTAGCAGCCGCCCTTCAACATGCACAGTCGCCATATGCACCAACCGATATCCATGCTGCAATGCATACTCTATCTATCTCGCCTCCTGACGATTAATGGTATATGGACACAGGGGCCACATCTTACATGACTGCCAACGGAGGTAATCTTACGTCTTATTCCAAAATGAGCAATAATATTACTGTTGGTAGTGGTTATCATATTCCAGTTATTGGTTGTGGAAATGCATTATTACCTAACCCACATCATCCTTTAACCTTACATAATGTCTTGCATGCACCCAAATTAATTAAAAATCTTGTTTTTGTGAGAAAATTTACCATTGACAATGATGTTTCTGTTGAATTTGATCCCTTCAATTTTTCTGTGAAGGATTTTCAGACCGGGATGCATTTAATGAGATGCAACAGCTTGGGTGAACTTTATCCTATTACCACAAGACCATCCACTACAACACCATCCACCTTTGCCGCTTTATCCAATGAATTATGGCACAATCGTTTAGGACATCCGGGAGCTCCTGTTTTAAATTCTCTTCACCGAAATAATTTTATTATCTGTAATAAGTTTCGAAATAATTTCTTTTGTCATTCTTGTCCCCTTGGGAAACAAATAAAATTACCTTTTTATGAGTCTCTGTCATCCACTTTCATACCTTTTGATATTGTGCATAGTGATCTTTGGACATCACATACTCTTAGTTTAGGTGGACATCATTATTATGCTTTATTTCTTGATGATTTCATGAATTTTTTACGGAATTTTCCTCTTGCAAATAAATCTCAAGTCTATTCCATTTTTCTCCACTTTCGTACTCACATTAAAACACAATTTGAAAGAGAAATTAAATGTTTTCAATGTGACAACAGAAAAGAGTACGACAATGCATCTTTTCATAAGTTTTGTGAACTCAATGGAATGGCTTTTAGATTTTCTTGTCCTCATACATCTCCTCAAAATGGAAAAGCCGAAAGAAAGATTCGTACCATAAACAACATCATCTGAACTCTTCTTGCTCATGCCTCCCTCCCACCTTCGGTTTGGCACTATGCCCTACAAATGGCAACTTACCTTCTCAATATTCTCCCAACAAAGAAACTTGCCCTCCAAACGCCCACATAAATTCTCTACCAAAAAGATCCGTCATATTCTCATCTTCGAGTTTTTGGATGCCTCTGTTATCCTCTCATTCCTTCCACTTCTAGAAATAAATTGCAATCTCGATCAACACATTGTGTTTTTTTGGGATATCCATCGAACCATAGAGGTTATAAATTTTATGAGTTGTCAATTCGTAAAATAGTCATTCAAGGCATGTTGTATTTGATGAAAATACGTTTTCCTTTTCTAATTCAATTACTCCCTCATCGTCCAGCTATGAGTTTTTGGATACAAGCACTACACATTTTTTTTACTCACCTAATCAACCATTTTTCACCTCTCATGATGTCCAAACCTCCTCCCCCACCCAACACCCAACTACACCGGCCTCATCCTCCTCATCACACCATACTACTCCGCAAGGCACCTCCTCCCACACCGAACATACCACCACACCGGCCCAACACACAAACCCCCTCCAAGCCCAACATACGGCAACAACTTCTCTAGAATCCACATCTTTAACTCCCTTTTAAAAACCCACTTCTCTAGCCAACCCACCACACTCTCGTCAAATGACCACCCGAGCACAACACGGCATTTACAAGCCTCGCCAACTATTTAATCTCCATACTTCTACCCCACATTCCATTTCTCCCTTGCCTACTAATTCCCTTAATGCATTAAATGATCATAATTGGAAAATGGCCATGAAAGACAAATATGATGCTCTTATTGAAAATAAGACGTGGGACTTAGTGCCCCGTCTGACTAATGCTAACATTATTCGCAGTTTATGGATTTTCAGGCATAATAAGAAATCCGATAGATCCTTTGAATGTTATAAGGCTCGTCTAGTAGGAGATGGTGCAGGTCAATAAACTGGTATATATTGTGGTGAGACCTTCAGTTTAGTAGTCAAACGGGCTACTATTCGGATGGTACTCAGCGTTGCTTTATCTAAATCTTGGTGCCTTCATTAATTAGATGTCAAAAATGCTTTTTTACATGGACATCTTGATGAAACTGTCTACATGCACCAACTCCCTGGTTTTTATAATCCTCAACATCCTGACTATGTCTGCCTGCTAAAGAAGTCTCTCTATGGCCTCAAACAAGCCGCTCGGGCTTGGTACCAGCGATTCACTGATTTTGTAGCCACGTTGGATTTCTCCTACAGTGTCTCAGATCATTCTTTATTCATTTATCACCAAGCCGATGACACAGCTTATATTCTTCTCTATGTGGACGACATTATTCTTACTGCATCTTCAGATACTCTCCGACAATCCATCATGTCTAAACTTGGCTCTGAATTTGCAATGAAGGATTTGGGTCCCCTAAGTTATTTTCTGGGTATATCTGTTACAAGATATTCAAGAGGTCTTTTTTTTTTCACAAAATAAATATGCCGAAGAAGTTATTGAGCGAGCAGGCATGTCCTCCTGCAAACCACCTTTTACACCAGTAGACACAAAAGCAAAACTCAGTGGATCTTCAGGAAACCCATATCATGATCCAACCGAATATCGCAGTCTTGCCGGAGCTTTACAATATTTGACATTTGCAAGACCAGATATCTCTTATGCCGTTCAACAAGTGTGTTTATTTATGCATGACCCGAGGACCCAACATATGACTGCTTTGAAGCGAATCCTTTGTTATATTAAGGGTACTCTTACTTTCGGTCTACATATCTCTCCCTCCTCAGTTGATAAACTCACTACATATACCGATGCAGACTAGGGTGGATGTCCAAACACCAGAAGGTCTACGTCTGATATTGCGTATATCTTGGGGATAATTTAATCTCTTGTTCTGCAAAATAACAACTTGCCTTGTCTCGATCCAGTGATGAAGCCGAGTACCGTGGAGTTGCTAATGTAGTTTTTGAATTCTGTTGGCTTAGAAACTTACTCTTGGAACTTCACTGTCCTGTCACGAAGGCTACATTAGTCTATTGTGATAATGTTAGTGCAGTATATCTTTCCGACAACCCTATTCAACACCAACGCACTAAACACATTGAGATGGATATACACTTTGTGCGTGAAAAGGTTGCTCGTGATCAAGTACGGGTGTTACATATTCCTTCGCGTTACCAAATTGCCGACATCTTCACGAAGGGACTTCCGCTGCAACTCTTTGATGATTTTCGACATAGTCTCAATATTCGTCAACCTCCTGTTTCGACTACGGGGGTGTATTAGAATATGTCAATATCTTTTATATTTAGTATCTTTTATATTTAGTATACATTAATTTAGAAATCATGACAACACAATTATTGGAATCAATCAGTCACAATTATGGCAACACAATTAGATGAATCAATCAGTAGAAATCATGGCAACACAATTATAGGAATCAATTATGATTTTGTAGCCAAGGTTGTTGTATATATACATGGTTATCGTATCAATGAAAAGCAAGGCATATATTTCTTTCAATCATATTAAAGATTGTTACATTACAACATTCAAAAGCGAGAGCGACGGACAATTAAACTTTGAACATGATTATAACTAACTTAAAAATTAACATCGATAGTAGTAGACGTACGGAGGACGCAAGATTATTTATTATATATAATGCGACCTCGAGTGCAATTAATTAATATATTTGATTCCCTTCTTTGTTTGCGGCAGGACGTTTCCCTTCTTTGTTTGCGGCGTTTGTCTTGGGGTCTCTCGTGCGTCTTGATATGGCTCTTCTCTCCTGACTCGCTTTTCCGGGCCGTTTGCTCCGCTCTCGATCTAAGGCGTGGTGCATCCAGCAGTGGCTTTCTCCCTCGGCTTAGCTTTTATTGAGTCTATTACTGTTATTCTTTGTAGCTCGCTTAATTGTATTTCTTAATTGCTCGCTTTTCTCTGTTTTACATCTTGTAAAACCCTTGATTATTTGTACTGTTTTTGTACTGCTTTATTGATTAATATATATTTTTTGATAGCTGGAGCCGTTTGGCCCTATCCGATTCATCAAAAAATATATATATATTTGATTCAGACCACACATGTACACCTTTAATTATACGTACGGTTTAGTACCCTGCTGGAGAACCACCTTTCCTTGGGTCACTAACAACATTAAGAACTGTTACATTTGTTACTTGGTTATTGGTGGAGTTAACTGTAACCAAATTCTGGTACACCACGAACTGGCAAATAGCTCCTTCTCCGTCCCATTTTTCAAGTACATAACCCTTGCCTTCTAGATAATCAAGTAAATTTTTGGAGACCTCGATATGAACTTGTGTGACTATCGTGATTTTCTCATAGAAAACCTTGTTTGGAAATAACTGCACATTCAAAAGGAGTTATATTTAGAAATTTTAATTAAAAAAAAAAATATTTGAATCTGCGCTGGAGTCTTTTGACTCTATTTACGTTATCAAATAAAAAAAATTGAATCAATGTTTTTTTTTGGCTCAGAAATTAAGGTTTATTTTAAATATTCTCTAGAAGAAGTTTTTGGGAAATTTTTTACATCTAATTGAAATTCATGCTTAAAGGAATGTTGGGCCAAAAATAAATAAATTACTTCTCATTTGTTTTACTTTTGTAACAAAATGAGTTAAAAAAAAAACACTAGCTAATACCGCTTGGAAATTTGTAAATTAGATATTAGCAAACCCCTTTTACTTCAGGTTCACCCTTCCTTTATGTAATGGGTATTTTGATTATTTTACTGTGTCACATGTGATGCACGTAAGTTAACTTAACGGAATTTTAATGGTTCCGTCCAAACTAGGGGTATTTCTTAGTTTTTAAAAATAGTGAGGGTATATGCTAGTTTTCACAATTTAAATGGGGGCATTTGCTAAAATATCCCTTTCCTAAATCTCTTTTCATCTGCCATACCATTTCCTCAAAAAGCTCCCTATACTAAATATTTTTACACATTTGAGTTTCAAATCATGTTGTTCAGATTCACATTTTTTATTTTTTTAATCCTGTTTAAATTAACATGTTAATCCCTCAAAATAGCATCCCTATATTTTACATATAAGTTCTTTATATTCTTTTTAAAAATTTGTTCTTGGTAACAAAAAGAAGAAGAAAAAAAAAACAGAAGAATTAATCATTACTTTAAATAGCTTACATAAAGTAACACCATTTTATATATAGTTTGCACAACTATTAAAGCAAAATAAGTAAATAATGACCATATATAAATGTCACAGAATCAAATAACAACAGTAGCAGAAACTTATTCCAATTGAAAGAGAACCACGAGCTAAATCAGGAAGTATCCTGAAGATCACACCATTGAATAATACCACGAGCTAAATAGTGACAAACTTAGCAGTTAATTTGTTTAATTCGCTAATTATTTTTGAATTATTTGTCCTTTCGATAATAATTCAAGAAGTGCATTATTTAAACGCGAATCGACGATTAAATCGCAAATTGATTTTGTGAATGAATTCTCTGCGAATAATTCGAGAATTTGGTGAATTTTTGGCGAACTTTGTTACTTCCTATGGTTATAGCTAATTATAACATAAGTTTGATTTAATTATTTTTATAAATAAATAAATTATCATTTAGGTTTATGATAATTATAGCTAATTATAACATAAGGATCTTCACAATCCGTCTCTTAAAAAAACGATTTTTTATTTTACAAACAGATCTTCAAAGTCCGTCGCTTTAAAAAAAATTATTTCGTATTAATAAAACAAAAAAAATACCCCCGTCCCCTTGGACGGCATTCAAGATCGGTCCAGTGAAGAGGACCCGTTAAATTTTTTTATATAACTTAAAAAATCATTTTAATTATTAAAAAATTCAAAAAAACTATTTAAAAATTGTGGTACGGATCTCGAAGATCCGTCCAATCCTAACCTTTTTTTTTTTGCTATATTATAACAATATACGACTGTAGCAAACTTACTTTGCCATATCTATAATATACATTTATCTATTTTTAGCAAACCACAATGGTGGATGCTTTTAATGGTTTTAATTTAGAATATCATAGAAACTAGCAATTCTAGCGTACTAGGAATGCACATCTAAACAGTATATTGTGAGAATCATCCATGTATTAAGGCGTTAACGCCCAAATAATTTCCTACATTTTCAGTCACCAAAAAAATGTAAGTTACCTCACTGACCCACTTTCCAAAAATATATACCAAACTAACTCCTTCCATAATTATTTACCAAACTAATCCACTTATTAAAATAATTTAAAATAAAATTTATATACAACCCATTTATCAAATCTAATTATTTCTAAACCCAAATTCATGATTTATTTAAACTGGATAACACGAAGAAGAAAAAAAACTAACACATTTTAAAATCTATCTATCTATAATATTGCAAAGCCCTATTTTGGCGACTTTTTACTATCATACCCTCATAAACATATAAAACTAAAAAAATAATGTAGGATTAATTCTGTCAAATTTTACCCCTCATATCTACACAGATAAAGGACACAACCGTAATTTTCACACAAATTAAACTCTCTCTAAAAAACAACCCCCCCCCCAAAAAAAAAAACCTGTCGATTCCTCTACCTCTGTAAACCCCCCCCCCCCAAAACCCGTCGATTCCTCTACCTCTCTCTCACAATCCCCGCCACCTCTCTCTCCTCATCCCCCCCTCCGAACTTCACTCGCGTCGCGCGGCCCCCCTCCTTCACGCCCGCTCCGCTGTCGAAGTCCCCTTCAAAAACCAACTCCAACAGGTCATGAACAAAATACTCCGCTCTCGAAGTCCCCTTCAAAAACCAACTCCAACAGGTCATGAACAAAATACCCACTTCTCTATTTCTTACATTTGATCAATACTGTTCAAGATTTCTTAATATGGGTATTTGTTTGAATACTATGATTAAGCAAAGCCCTATTTGACGGCTTTTTACTATCATGCCCTCATAAACATATAAAGCTAAAAAAATAATGTAGGGTTAATTCTGTCAAATTTTATCCCTCATACCTACACAGAAAATGGACTCAACCGTAATTTTCACACAAATTAAACTCTCTCTCAAAAACAACCCCCCCCCCACCCCAAAAAAAAAAAAAAAAAAAAAAAAAAACCCCGTCGATTCCTCTACCTCTGTCAAAAAAAAATTTCCCCCCCCAAACCTGTCGATTCCTCTACCTCTCTCTCACAATCCCCACCGCCTCTCTCTCCTCATCCCCCCCCCCCCCCCCGAACTTCGCTCACTCGCTCGGCCCCCCTCCCTCGCGCCCGCTCCGCTGTCGAAGTCCCCTTCAAAAACCAACTCCAACAGGTCATGAACAAAATACTCCGCTCTCGAAGTCCCCTTCAAAAATCAACTCCAACAGGTCATGAACAAAATACCCACTTCTCTATTTCTTACATTTGATCAATACTGTTCAGGATTTCTCAATATGGGTATTTGTTTGAATTTGTATAGGAGTAGGAGGTCGAAGAGGCAGACACCCGATTCGATACCTAGAGTAGTTTTCAGTCTTGATGATGATGAAGGGGAAACCAAGAAAGGTGTGTCGTTATTATTATTATTATTATTATTATTATTATTATTATTATTATTATTATTATTAAATTTACTTATAGTTCGCTCTTCTTCCTATTTCTTTCTCAAACGTTTGGCTGAGTGGATTTGGCTTCAGTTCAAAGGTAAGCCCAATCATCAAAAAAAGTTTATGTTTTTTTTTGAATTAATTTTGGTTTATATTATGACTTTGCTTGAGTATGAAGATGATTTCATGATTAATCTTATTATGCATATCTCTTATTCTTAGATTGTACTATGCATGCTATTAAGACCAATACTGTGGATCATAAATTAATGTCTCATCATGGAGTTCTTGCAACTAATAAGATCAAAATTGTGATTTGAGATTTTTAAGTATATTTTAGTTTTCCATGCATTTTAATGTACTTGGAAAAGTCATTACCCCTTCACAAATCTCAAAGGAAATTCAAAGGAAAAAATGGGTTAAGCTTACTCTACAGAAATACCTTTTCTATATTAGCATATGAAGAGTTAATGACAAGTTAGATCAAACAAATGAAAGGCTCGCAGTTTATCAGCTTCAATGACATAGTGTGTTTTGCCGTGGTGTGGTGTGAGGTGTTAGGCTTATACAAGAAAACCCTCAAATATCTACACTAAGCTTTCACGCAGGATAAACAATGTGTTGGTACATCTCTGCCAAGGTATGTTCTTTTTAGTTCTTTACTGATTTTAAGAGGATGGAGTAACAAAACTTTGCAGTGATCTATTATTGGAACAAAGATTTACCTTAAAGTTTACACCAAAGACTTTATATTTCCACGTAAATAATGGATTCCACCAAATTATCAAGTATTAACAATGCAGCATGAAATACTAACAGAATAACCCTGTATGAAATCTCCGCCCTGGATCATGAAATCTTTTGATGACACGGTGAAATGCTGATCCTTTGTACCCAAAGCCCTTTTCACCTGGTTAAAAAGAAATATATAGACACAGTTCAATAACTAAAATAGATTTCATAGACAAACATAAGGAATATACCAATCCATATTGTAAGTGATAATGAATTTTGGAACTCAACCTGTACAAAGTGCCCGGAAGTTTTCTGCTGTCTTAGGCACATCATCGCCAAAAAGACCTATCACAATCCTACAACAGGACTTTCCTTCCTGATGCTTATATCAAAATAGACTTTGTGGGTACCATTAGACTGAACTGCAGTATCCTGTAACTCCATTGGAGAGTACAAAACCAGATAAGGAAGTCTATAAAATTTCAACAAATTCACTTCATAGGGAAGCTCTATTATCTAATTATTACTGCACGATCAGGAGTAAGTGACACTATATAAAGGAATACAACAATGATACTGTGATAGTAGTTTTATGAGGCGTTTGGTAAATTCTGTGGGCATTTAGCTTTGGGGCATCTCAACTTTCTGAGTGGGATAATTGTAGTTATCTCAACTCCAAAAGAGAACCCCAAACATGCAATATAAGAATAAGAGATATGCAGAATAAGATCAATTACGGTCACGTATGTTTGCTTATGTTCCTGATACAATTTAAGCGGTTCTAGCCAAAGATTGTTGACTCTCTCATGCTGAACTTATTTTGTTTAAAATTATTGCCCTTGCACAAAATATGGATGTTATTTTTTTTTGTTTCAAGTTTTCAAGTCATGTGAATATGCTTTATGTACGCGTGCATCGCACGTGCATTATACTAGTACTATTATTAAGCAAAGCCCCATTTTGGCGGCTTTTTACTATCATGCCCCCATAAACATAAAAGGCTAAAAAATATATAGGGTTAATTCTGTCATTTTTTGCCCCTGATCCCTACACAATCAGAGGGTACAAACGTAATTTTTGCTTCACATTTACTTCAGTCTCTCCATAAAATTCTATTCCCTAAAAAATCAAAACCGTCTTTTCCTCTCCCTCCATCGAATCTACACTCCTCAAAAATCGAAACTGTCTCTTTCTTTCCCTCCATCGAATCCGCACTCCTAAAAAATCTTCCATCGAATCCGTCTCTCTCTCTCTCTCTCTCTCTATATATATATATATATATATAGAGAGAGAGAGAGAGAGAGAGAGAGAGAGTAAAAGAGAAGAGGTTGAGAGGGAGAGCTTCGGGATTAAGACAATGAGCAAGCTTGGGTTTGGAACGCTTCTCCCTCCACTTCGATTCCTCCTCCATCTGCATCCCGTCGACCACCGAGCCCCCTCGAAGCGCCTCCTCGACTGTAAGCGATTTTGGCTTCAGATCTGGCTTCAGATTTGGTTGGAAGTTGAAGGGTTATGTTGAGTCTTCCACCCCGTCAGTCTCGCATGCCCCTGCCGTCTTTTTGAGCTTGAAATAAAAATATAATCCATCTAATTGTGTTTTTTGGATGATGACGGTAGGAACATAATGGATGAGGAGGTAGGTGAAGGGTTGTGGAAGAAGTTGTATAGATGAAAATCCTGACCACCCGCCTCTCTGATGCCCGAATAGTAATGCTATAGTATCAAAAATAAAAGAGGGATTTCACTTGATGATCATGTGAATGCACTTACTAAAACATTGCTGGATCTTCAAAATCTATTGTACAAATTGAAGATGAGGACCGGGCTCTGAATCTGTTATTATCATTATTGCCATCATTAGAGACATTGATCAGTACTTTGATTCATTGTAAAGACGAGAAAATTAGAGGTGGTGAAGTCCGCTTTGTATTTGACTCAATTGAGAGAATAACACTCAAACATCGAAGTCAAAAAAGATTCAAAGTCCAAAAGCTCGACTGCAAGCGATTTTTGTTGATGTATGTGCTACGTGCATCGCACGTGTTGCTATTGCTGCCGTCTTCTTGAGCTTGAAAATTTTATTTTGTACTTGGACATTTTTATGGGCTTTGGTTTTATATTTTTATTTTATTTAATTTTGGACTTTAAAATATTAATGGATATTCAAAATAGATAACATGATTGGAGTGGAGAATTATTAATGGTTATTCAGTGCTATTACTTTATGGGAATGGAATAAAAAATAGTTGCATTTGTTTTCTTTTATCACTAACTACAAAGTATCCATGACTAAATTAAAACGACATGTTATAATAATGAGTATTATTGTTCTAAAATTTACTTCAGCTTTTGGCCTTCTCTGGAAAATGTCAAGGACCTTTGTTTAAGCCCCGTGCTTTTCTTTGTGTGAATTGGCTGTATCTGCAATTTTTGCTCAAATCTAGCCGGTACTCTGTTGCAGTGGTTAGTTGCAAGAAGAACTATATTGATTTTTTTAATTATATTGTACTTTTCCTATGCTCTGTGGCATTTTGAATTTTGGCACCCCATTATCTATTATCATAATTCATTTAGTCAACACTAGACGTGCATCGCACGTGCATTATACTAGTCTATATAATAAAACATAAAGAAAAACTATCAAGTGGCTATCCTTCAATAGTAAGAAACTCAATGGTCTAGATCTATGCTTCCAAAAGATATTTTTCTGCTCAAAAGTTTTCACCCAAAACTCAAATTCATATCCCCCCAAAACAACTCCTTTATTTGTTTAAATAATTCTCTCTCTCTCTCTATCTCTCTCTCTCTCTTTCTCTACTTATGGAAACATGGACTTTTATACCTCTATTATTATTATTTTTCAACATATACTAATGAAAACATGAACTTTTATTTACAACAAATTATTTTCATACTATTCAAACTTGAGCTACATAATTGTTGATTACTGTTTACAAGGCTTTTATATGATGTATCATTCTGAAGACGTGTCTACGGCACGTGCCCACGGACAAATCTAGTCTTTTTACATTGGTAACTTTATAACCAACCAAACTACATCTAAATACAATACAATCACGTAGTTACTTCGAATTATGCAGGCTAAACCTTTTTTGAATGAAAAAAAATGTAGAGCATGGCCACCAAGTTTAAAAAATAATGAGTAAATAATCAAACAAACAACGGTTAGACAAAATAAGATTGACACTATATATACTAGTAATTTACACATGCAATGCACATATTTATAAATATATATTTGTAAAAAAAAATTTGACGTTCCCTGACATTGAACCTAAGACCTGCTTTATATTAGTTATGTATGTGCATTGCATGTGTTTGTTGGGTTACAATGCACATATTTTTTTGATTACAAATGGAGTTTGTTTGGTGACAAACTCTCCCATTAAAATAGTAGATGGACATTATTAAGGAAGAGAGTGCCCTTTGGTTTTCATGAGTAATGTTTAGTAAGTTGTCCAGCACTCAGCAGCAAAGTATAATGATCATTAATTATTTGTCTACCTAGGACTTTGATTCATTGTGGTTTGCACCGCACAAACAATAACTACGTACGATAGTGTTTTTTAATTAGATTCGATTAGGATTAGCAAGTATGCACAATTCTAGTCTCTTGTTTGGTACCTTGTTAGGCCCTGCTTTTGTCTCCTTATATTTATAGGCTTGGGAGAGATATTTATGCATGAATCTATTTGAAGTATTACATATATTAGATTTACCCATGGACACGTACCTACGACACGTGTTTGGAACGATACAACATATAAAAAGCCTTGTAAGTAGTAAAATAACAATTATATAGCTCAAGTTTGAATAGTGTGACAATAATTATTTGTAAATAAAATTCCATATTTCCATTAGCATATGTTGAAAAACAATTATAAATGAGTATATAAAATCCAACTTCTTAGAACTTTGAGGGTGGAAAATAATGAAATTTAATTATTTTAGAGATAATTGTTATTTTCAATGGAATATAAACAATAAAAGAAACATAAAAAATCTGAAAATTTACAAACCTGCAATCTGAAATTTAAAACTTCTAACAAAATTGAGAGAGAATGAGAAAGGGATAAATAAATTAATTTGAATTTGAATTTGAAATTTGGGGGGGGGGGGGGGGGGGGGGATGTGTTTTGTGGGATTAGATTTTGTTCTTTGATTTTGAGGGGATTGAAGGAGAGTCACTTGATAGTTTTCTTTGTGTTTTATTATATTTATATATATATATATATATATATATATATATATATATATATATATATATATATATATAGGTAAGGTATGCAGCTTTAGAAACTCAGGGTAAATAAGTCCAATAAATTGAAGTGTACGTTATAAGGTATGCACATTTATTTATATGTGTAGCATTAATCCTACGTACGTAACAACTACAAACTTGCACACTGGACGCAAATAGTGTGCATTCCAAAGTATGTACATACTCTATCTCTTCATGATTTTCTCGAATTTAGAGGTCATTTACGGATTCTGATCCTAAAACACCCTCCGCTTGTATTCAAGGTCAATCCAGAATAAATATATACAAAGAAAAGGGTATGAACAACTTGCTCATTTAGTAAATAAGCAATTGATGATGTGACATACATGTGACTGAATTTTTTTTATAAGAATTAGTTGTCCAATGTATCATATGCATGACACATAATCAATTGCTCATTTACTAAATGAGCAAATTGTCCATATCTCTTTTACTTGTCCATATCCTTTTTACCTATATATATATATATATATGTACTAGATTTGCTCTTGGGCACGTGCCTATGGCACGTCTTCGGAACGATACAAAACACAAAAAGCCCTGTAAACAGTAAAACAACAATTGTGTAGCTCAAGTTTGAATAGTATGACAATAATTAGTTGTAAATAAAGTTCATGTTTCCATTAGTATATGTTGAGAAATAATTATAAATGGGGTGTAAAATGTAACTTCAATATAACATGTGCAATAAAAAAAACATAACATGTGCAATTTAACTGTTTTAACAATTATATTGAAAATGATGAAATATTAACTGTTGAAGAGATATTTGCTATTTTCAATATAACATGTGCAATAAAAAAAATATAAAAATTCTGAAAATTTACAAACCTAAAATCTTAAAATCTAAATTTCTAAGTAAATAAAGAAAGAATGGGAGAGTGAGAAAAAGAGAAATATGAAAAAGTGAAGAGAGAAGAGAGAGATAGTCAAAAGTAATGAGTTTTTTTTTATTTTTAAATTTTTTTTTTTTGGGGGGGGGGGGGGGGGGGGGGGGGCTTTGATTTTCGGGGGATTGAAGGTGAGCCACTTGATAGCTTTCTTTGTATTTTATTATTATTATTATTTTTATTTTTATTATTATTATTATTATTATTATTATTATTATTATTATTATTATTATTATTATTATTATTATTATTATTATTATTATTATTATATATATAAACTAGCATGGAGTAGTATATCTCAAATATTAGTTTTTTCCATTAATATTTTTTGCTTGATTTACTATTTGGGAGATTCTGGATGGATGGAGGTGGTTGAACTGTCTGGCTTATAATTATATATTCGATATTAATTAATTATTATTATTATTATTATTATTATTATTATTATTATTATTATTATTATTATTATTATTATTATTTTCACTTTTTGATTGCCACGCATGAATACTTACACACATGCTACATGTACGTACCTATATATAAAGGTATATAAATAACATAACAAACAATGCACGTTTCTTCCCACATGTTGTAACGCCCCGAATTCCAAAAATACACTGAATTCGAGATTCCACAGGATCTTTACACTTCTTTCGTACAATTTTACAAGGAATTTAAAACTTTTCACTTTACATCAGAGTTACATGAAAACTTTACATTTTACATTTTATAGCAGAAGCAATTTACAACATTTGAATAAATGTACATCAACATTGAATAATCTCTAAACATCTGTTTCTCTTTAATCTTTATCATGTCATTTACCCTGCATACAAAACTATGGGTACGTCAGTTTATTCAACCGACGAACATTATACACGGCCATCCTCTCTATGCCGGAAATAGTATAACTGATTTTCCATATTTAACAAACACAAACTTGTCACATATCAAACTAAAGGGAATACCCTAATGATGTCGTGTTGTGAGTGTGCACTTAGTCCTTAATGCGGTTATTTATATTACATGACATTAATGCACACTTGTTCGGATTCTATGCATCCCATACTACATAGGTCCGAGGGCAAGCCCCTTAATCGTTCTTCATCTTGTAGGGTTCAATCCCTTGTCATGATTTAATCTACTACTGTAACTATGGTAAGTATCCTAGATGTTTTTTGACATACGAACTCATGTCTAGGTGCCCTGGAGGGAATCCCAATGCACTGACACATGACTCATCATGCAGGCATCCTGTGGTAATTCAGCTCCTACCATAGACATGACACCACCCGCAGTCGTCAAACACCCCACGAGCGTCGCCATCGGGATGGTACTCTGGAGCAGTATCCACGCCCTATTATGACTCATCATGGGACATCCTGGGATACTCTCTCGCCGCCAATCCAATGGCCCTCATACTCAATGTTTTTCTCTTACTTTCATCACATCTTCACTATGTAACTAATCCTTAATTCTAATGAAATCATGAACAAAATCAATCTCTTAGAGTTAGCCCTCTCACTACTACCGGTCTTATTTCTTTCATTTCACAATGACCCAAACTTGGTCTTTTCGATGTCAATAATTATATTTTATCATTTTTCACTTGCCGGTGTGAGTTTTGACTACACCCTAATTTTTCAATTTCAATTCACAAATTCACATATTTGAGTTTTCATACTCAATAACATTTCTTTTTCCAATCACATGATTTCTAAATTATTCATGAGTCAATAACCATACATGGAGTTCAATTACTCATCATGTATTTCATCAAATATTTATTTCCACATTAAAAATCATATCACCAATTATATGGTCAAGATGAATATTCACAACTCATTATTGTCACATTATTCTTCAATAAGAATAATCCACACAAACTTCACAATATATATTTTCTTTCTTTGTTATTTTTCTTTTCTAGCACTTTATTTTAAGTCCTTTTTCAAAACACATCTCACAAAAATATAAGTGTAGAACCATAGTTCTAACTACACTTTTATTCCCAAAATGTACTTCATTTCATTCTAATAACGCCCAATTTATTTTTCATAAATCACACATAATTTTAGAATAATAATAATATTTTTTTCATAATTTTTAAACATAAAAAACCATCAAAAATATTTTTTTTTCCAAAAAGTTTAATACTGGCCGAGACCAGGATTCGAACCAGCGACCAGAGAGAACCCAACCGCACGCTCTAGCCATTTAGCTACTTGTGCTCATCGATATAAAGCGGGATTAGAGAGTTATATACTCTCAGACTGAAGCTTGATTTAATTTCTTAAACGCACAAAAAAGATGGTGTTCTCAAGTATCGAACCAGCGATCCAAGGGAACCAACCGCACGCACTGTAGCGCTAAAGAGTCCCTCGACCGCTTGAGCTATAGGCTCAAGTTGTCTTGAATACAACTCGAATTTTAATTAAATCAACTCTCTGTTTAATAGAATATTTCGATGTTTCAAAGCTCTCATTTGAGTTTTTCCTTTACTAAATTTACTGTAAATCTCTAGAATAATCATTCCAATAATAGTTGATACTCCAGTAATTTAAAAATAATTTTTCCAATAATTAAACACATATTTTTCATATAATTAGTTTAAATTGTATGCTACTACTACCACATTTCTTTTTCAACATTTCTTATCCAATTGTAACATCAATATTCTTTATATCAATTCCCTGTTTATATTCATTCCACAAACCCACAAAATATATTTTAAGTCATTCATCACAACACTATTACAAAAGGTTCATTCAAGCACATAAAACAACATTTTCATCTACTAATATTTGCATATAGTTTTTGATGCTAACAATGAATTTTTCTTCAAGCAATCCATAGCTATAATTATTTTATACACAACTTAAGTTTGATGATGGAACCACATACAAGCTATTTAACAACATTCCAATCAACTAATAAGCCATTTTTCCAATTAAAATGTACTCTTATTAATCTTTTTCATGTATTATCATTTCAATTCAATTCTAGCATGCTATCTAATTAGAAACATGGAAAATAACCCACCTTAATTTGGAGAGAAATCAAATTGCAACACCTCCTAAACAAGAGTCCTTGCCAAACGAGCGTTCCTCCTCCTCCTCGATGCGCACCCAAGCCTTCAAAGATGCCAACCCGAGCTCCTTGATGCCGGCCTTCCCTTCTTGGTGCAAACACAACTCCTCTCACACACAACTCTCAATCTTTTATCTCACTTACTATACTACCAACAATGTATTTTCTACTATAGGTTTTGGAGAAATAAAGAGTACAAAAATAACTAGGCTAGGGGGGGGGGCTATTTATACTAAAATTTTGAGTAAATGGAAGGCTAGGATCAAACTAGGAGTTAGAATTAAAAGGCTAGGATTCAAGGGGGAGTTGTAGTAACCAACCATGATCAAGCAACCACCACCCATGACTCCATTATTTTTTTCATTTCCCTCCATATCAAAACCGGCCTACAAGTGTGCTTTTGCACATGTACGTGCAATGCACGTGCATGCATTAGTCCTCCATTAAAAAAAAGTTGTACATTATATTTTCTACAAAAACAATCTTTAAAAGATATTCTATATTACAAGTTGTAATTAAAAGAGAAATAACTCATGGGCTTTAATTAATGGGCCAAATAATAGTTTTACAAAAATAAATTAGATTTGGGCTAAAAAGAAAGGCTTATGTTTATTTGAAGAAAAATGAGCCTTTATAAAAATAAATGTGAGAACACATATACATATATATATATATATATACATACATCATCCATAATGAAAATAATTATAAGATTTCACACTACAAAAATTGCACATGCACACTACGTGCAAAAATTAATAATTTTCATAAATGAAAATCGGGGTATTACACATGTTAATGTCTTAACATTTCTTTCAACATGATAATGCCAAGACTCAATATGACACATGGACGGTTGGGAAATTCTAGACAAACATTACACTATTTTCTTCTTTTGAGAGGGTACGTACTCACTCACTTTTAAACAATTATAGGGGGGGGAGATTTTGATTTTGGGGGAATTGAAGGTGAGCCACTTGATAACTTTCTCTGTATTTTATTAGCATTCTCTGTATTTTATTTATATATATATATATATATATATATATATATATATATATAAACCAGCATGGAGTAGTATATCTCAAATATTAGTTTTTTCCATTAATATTTTTTGCTTGATTTACTATTTGGGAGATTCTGGATGGATGGAGGTGGTTGATCTGTCTGGCTTATAATTATATATTCGATATTAATTAATAATTAGTATTATTATCATTATTATTGTTATTATTTTCACTTTTTGATTGCCTCGCATGCATACTTACACACATGCTACACGTACGTACCTATATATATATGTATATAAATAACATAACAAACAATGTACGTTTCTTCCCACATGTTAATGTCTTAACATTTCTTTCAACATGTTAATGCCAAGACTCAATATGACACATGGACGGTTGGGAAATTCTAGACAAACATTACACTATTTTCTTCTTTTGGGAGGGTACGTACTCATATTGAGTCTTGGCATTAACATGTTGAAAGAAATGTTAAGACATTAACATGTGGGAAGAAACGTACATTGTTTGTTATGTTATTTATATACATATATATATAGGTACGTACGTGTAGCATGTGTGTAAGTATGCATGCGAGGCAATCAAAAAGTGAAAATAATAACAATAATAATGATAATAATACTAATATCGAATATATAATTATAAGCCAGACAGATCAACCACCTCCATCCATCCAGAATCTCCCAAATAGTAAATCAAGCAAAAAATATTAATGGAAAAAACTAATATTTGAGATATACTACTCCATGCTGGTTTATATATATATATATATATATATATATATATATATATATATATATAAAATACAAAGAAAGCTATCAAGTGGCTCACCTTCAATCCCCCCAAAATCAAAATCCCCCCCCCTCCCCTCCAAAAAAACCATTTAAAAAACTCATTATTTTTAACTATCTCTCTCTTCTCTCTTAACTTTTTCATATTTTTCTTTTTCTCTCTCTCCTTCTCTCTCTCCCATTCTTTCTTTATTTACTTAGAAAATTAGATTTTACGATTTTAGGTTTTTAAATTTTAAGAATTTTTATGTTTTTTTTATTGCACATGTTATATTGAAAATAGCAAATATCTCTTCAACAGTTAATATTTAATCATTTTAAATTTAATAGTTAAAACAGTTAAATTGCACATGTTATGTTTTTTTTATTGCACATGTTATATTGAAGTTACATTTTACACCCCATTTATAATTATTTTTCAACATATACTAATGGAAACATGAACTTTTATTTACAACTAATTATTGTCATACTATTCAAACTTGAGCTACACAATTGTTTTTTTACTGTTTACAGGGCTTTTTGTGTTTTGTATCGTTCCGAAGACGTGCCATAGGCACGTGCCCATGAGCAAATCTAGTACATATATATATATATATATATATATATATATATATATATATATATATATATATATATATATATATATAATAAAACACAAAGAAAGCTATCAAGTGGCTCACATTCAATCTATCCCAAAATCAATGGACCAGATCTACTCTCACAAAACATATTTTCCCGCTCAAATTTCAAACTCCACAAATTCAAAAACACACACACTCTCTCTCTCTTTTTCCCCAAAAATAAAAAACCCCATTCTCTCTCTCTCTCTTTCGCCCGCCCACTCTCTCTCTCACTGTCTCCCTCTCTCTATCTTCCCGCTCTCTCACTCTCTCCCTCCTCCTCCCTTCAGCGCCCCCCCAACCTCCTAACCCACCTCCAGCCTCCGCTCTCACCTCCAGCCTCTGCCTACCGTCGCTTCCCGACCTCCATCGATTTCACCTCCATCGCAATCGACCCCATCCAACCATCGATTTCACCTCACAGCTATAGGTTGATGGGTTTCCATCGATTAAACCCTCTTTCTCTCTCATTCGGCTTCTAGGGTTTCTCTTTGGCGGCTGCCTCCGTTTTCTTCGCAGGTATCGACCTCCATCGATTTCACCTCCATCGCACTCGACCCCATCCAACCATCGATTTCACCTCACAGCCATAGGTTGATGGGTTTCCATCGATTAAACCCTCTTTCTCTCTCATTTGGCTTCTAGGGTTTCTCTTTGGCGGCTGCCTCCGTTTTCTTCGCAGGTAACGCAAGGAACCTTAATTTTATTTCTCTATCTGTTTATTAGTCGAGTACTAAACAATCAATGGGCTTTTTGAATAGCGGTCTGTTTGTTGGATTGAACAAAGGGGACATCGTCACTAAGAGGGAGCTGCCCGTTAAGCCATCGACCAGAAAGGGGGTATGATTTGGAAAGCTATGATCTTTTGTTTTGTTTTGTTTTGATTTGTTTTGTTGATTATGATACTAAGTTGATTTGGTTTAGACTTTCTTTGAATAGTTTTATGAGTTGTGAATGGTGATTAGCGTTCAGTGAGAATGGAAGCGGATGAGAAGATGATAGATTTGTTACTTTAGGTATGAGCACATTGAGATGGGTCTCATGATAGATTTGGAAAACAACAATGAAGCGGATGAGTTGTGAATGGTGATTAGGAGACCAATTTGGAGAGGATGAACAAGGGGAGGGCATTGAATTGGGAGGCATTCGATATCCTTGGGAAGGCACTGACCGAGATTATCATTATGAAGAGGTGCATTGAATTTTTTATTTTGTAGTTTTTCTTTTTTCCATTCTTGGTTTTTTTATAGCTTCAGTCATGTTCATGTTCATTTCCATGTGTTGAACAAGTGGATAACCTTGCTGAACAAGTGGATAAGCTTGCTGAGACGGCTGAAGACCTGTCATGTTTATTCGTGGTGAAATTTTTTGATGGGAGTTGTTAACTAAATATGATGGTTTACGATGTTTGTGTTTTTGATTGTGCAGTTGCTGATGTTAGGGAGCCGAGTTTTGTTGGCATGAAGAAGAAGAAAAAGAAACCGGTTAGTTTTGCATTGAGATTGGTTATAATGTTGGTTAATAATGGAAGAACTAATGGTTATTTTGTGGTGTTTGTTAGGTGGAAACGGACTTCCTGGAAGATGAGAACGGTGATGCGGCTGATGATGCTGGTGGTGACTGGTGAGTAGTCTATAATTCATAACATTTATCTATTGTTGTTCGAAGCTTTAGTAAGTAGTTGCTTATTCATGCAAACTATGTTATTAGGAGACCAATTTGGAGAGGATGAACAAGGGGAGGGCATTGAATTGGGAGGCATTCGATATCCTTGGGAAGGCACTGACCGAGATTATCATTATGAAGAGGTGCATTGAATTTTTTATTTTGTAGTTTTTCTTTTTTCCATTCTTGGTTTTTTTTATAGCTTCAGTCATGTTCATGTTCATTTCCATGTGTTGAACAAGTGGATAAGCTTGCTGAGAAGGCTGAAGACCTGTCAGGTTTATTCGTGGTGAAATTTTTTGATGGGAGTTGTTAACTAAATATGATGGTTTACGATGTTTGTGTTTTTGATTGTGCAGTTGCTGATGTTGGGGAGCCGAGTTTTGTTGGCATGAAGAAGAAGAAAAAGAAACCGGTTAGTTTTGCATTGAGATTGGTTATAATGTTGGTTAATAATGGAAGAACTAATGGTTATTTTGTGGTGTTTGTTAGGTGGAAACGGACTTCCTGGAAGATGAGAACGGTGATGCGGCTGATGATGCTGGTGGTGAGTAGTCTATAATTCATAACATTTATCTATTGTTGTTTGAAGCTTTAGTAAGTAGTTGCTTATTCATGCAAACTATGTTATTAGGAGACCAATTTGGAGAGGATGAACAAGGGGAGGGCATTGAATTGGGAGGCATTCGATATCCTTGGGAAGGCACTGACCGAGATTATCATTATGAAGAGGTGCATTGAATTTTTTATTTTGTAGTTTTTCTTCTTTCCATTCTTGGTTTTTTTTATAGCTTCAGTCATGTTCATGTTCATTTCCATGTGTTGAACAAGTGGATAACCTTGCTGAACAAGTGGATAAGCTTGCTGAGAAGGCTGAAGACCTGTCAGGTTTATTCGTGGTGAAAATTATGATTTAAAAGAGTGTTTCCACCTGCAACTTTTTTTAATGATCTTTTATTGAGACTCATCACTATAGTGGCACTTGCATTTAGTTACGTGACCGACTTGCACATTCTTTACATATTGCAACTTGCATGAAAAAAAATTGTATGTTGGTGTGTGTTCGAGTTTGTGTTTTGTTCGGTCGATTCCATGGTTATTATGTGTTTTGATGTGAATTTGTGGGTTTTGTATACCTCGAATGACAAGAATAAGGAAATTGTCCTAGGATTTCGCAGGGTATTGGATTGTAAGGTAGCTTGGCTTAGAAGTGATCTAGATACTCATGATTATGTCTGCATGGTCAACCATGATCTAGATCTAAAATCTAAAATCTCACTTGAGAATGTCTGCATGGTCAACCATGATCAGTATGAGGACTCTTATCTATCTAAAATCTCACTTGAGAATCTCACTTGAGAATCTAAAATCTAAAATCTCACTTATCTATGAAAATAGATTGATTCTGATACCAATGCACTTTAATTTGTGCACAGGTCCAAGTATGAGTTGCAAGAATTTTGAAACCGAGTTTGCGTATCATTTCTTCTGTGAGCGCTTTGAGAACTACATGAAAGTAAGTTTGCTCTTATCTTAGATATTCGGTTTTTCTTCGTTTTGTGTTGTTGCTTATGTTTATTGTTGTTAGTCACATTCTTCCTAAATACTAATCCTAATACTAGCAATAACTTCTCATCTATAAAGAACCAGCAATACACAAAACATCTATAAAGAACCAGCAATACTATGGGGTCATGACTTCACATTACACTTTAATTCTCCTAATGCATGATTAAAACCATGAACCTATTAAAAACAAAATTCTATACTTATTTATGAATACTTCAGAATTATTTGACTTTCCAATTATGATGTATGATATTATGATAATACTTTGTTTTTAGGTGAAGAACCGTCAACGCAAGCTAAAAGTAATAATTTGTAAATAAACCTAGATTACACAAAATTAACAAGTTTAAATTAAGCAATATTTTCTTAGACATGCACCTTTGAATATTATCTTTTATGCACACATTATTATCTTTTATGCACACATTTTTTTAATTTTGCTATTTCAACATTAACATTATTTTTAGCATAATAATTTGTGTATTTTTGAATTTTAAATGGACAGAAGAACAACTCCCCCCCCTCCCCCCCCCCCCCCCCCATACACACCCACCCACCCACCACCACACACACAATATCCTAATATAAACGAACCAAATTTATGCATTCTATATGTTAACCCTGACACAACATTTTATGTGTTCGCAGCGGGTAACTGACGATGACATAGAAGCACTGATTTTGTAACGCCCCGAATCCCAAATACACTGAATTCGAGATGTTCTACAGGATCTTTTCACTTTCTTTAGTACACTTTTACAGGGAAATAAAAACTTTTCATCATACATCAGAGTTTACATCATAATTACATCTTTCTTTTGCACAGCGGAAGTAAAATACAACAATTTGATACAAATACAACAGCATAATGTAATCTTTAAGCATCCATCATCTTTAATCTTTAACATGATATTTACCTGCATATAAGACTGTGGGTACGTCAGTTTATTCAACCGACGAACATTATACACGGCCGTCCTCGCTTTGCCGGAAATAGTATAACTTAACATTTCATATTTAGCAAACACAAACTTGTCACATTCAAACTAAAGGGACTACCCTATTGATGTCGTGTTATGATTGTGCACTTAGTCCTTAATGCAGTTAATTATGTTACATGACACTAATGCGCACTTGTTCGGATTCTATGCATCCCATATTACATAGGTCCGAGGGCAAGCCCTTATTCGTTCTTCATCTTGATAGGGTTCAATCCCCCGTTATGTCTTAACTACTACTGTAACTACGGTAGTGTCTTAGATGTCCTATGATCTATGAGCCCATGTCCAGGCAGCCTAGAGGGGAATCCCACGCACTGTCACGACGCATCGAGCAGGCAACCTATGGACAATTCAGCCTCCGCCATGGAACAATGGCACCACCCATAGCCACTCGAACATCCCACGAGCGTCGCCACCGGGACGATAATTCCGGAGTAGCGCCCACGCACTGTCTTGACGCATCAAGCAGGCAACCTGTGAATCGCTCTCACACCGCTATCCGTTGGCCCTCATACTCATGTTTTTCTTCTACTTTCATCACATCTCCACTATGTACTAGTCCTTAGTTTTATTTTAAAATCATGAACAAAATAATCACTAGAGTTAGCCTCTCCATCAACCGGACTTATTCATTTGTTTCATCATGACCAACCTTGGTCTAAATTCAATTCAATTCATTTTTCTCAATGCCGGGGAGACTTAGCTACTCTATTTCAAATTTCATTTCACAATCTTTAACTCCTGACAATTTCCATGTCGAGTTTTCATGATTACACTTTATTCATAAGTCCACAATGAATACTTTTAATTCACGAGTTCATAATGAAAACAATTCGTATTTATAGCCAACAATTTCTTTTCCTCTTTCATAAATCATGGTTTTAATTTCATAACCATACATGAATTAATACAACTTCATAAAATCACATTTCAACCTTCATATTTCATATCTTGCACAATACTCATAATGAAAATAAATAAAATCATGTCACGCCACAAGCACTTATGCCAATTACTTTATAATAGCCTATCTTTATAAGTTATAAAATCCACAAGTGTATATCTCATAACTCAAAGCTCCATTTATGCCTTTTTTTCACAAACCATATTGTATTTCATTCTAAAAATACCCAAATCACTCTTAGAAAATTCCTTGTATTTTTATGAGAATTACCACATTTATTTCATAATTTTTGGACTTCAAAAACACCCAAAAAAATTATTTTTCCCTATATGCCGAAGGCAGGAATCGAACCAGGCGCCGCACCAAGACAGCACAGAGCTCGACCGCTAGGCCGTTCGCCGAGCACGTCATAATAGCGACTGGGGTCTATTTATACCCTGAGTTCGCTGTTATAGTTTTTTAGGGAATTTAACCAAAAAGAAGTGTTCTGCTCGGATTCGAACTGAGCAACACAGAGAAGCCAACCGGCGTCCAAGACCACCTGAGCCACTGGCTCGGGTTGTCACAAACCCAATAAAAATTCTCATATGTTTTATTCGTACTGTTTTGATAATAACTCGACATTCAAATAGCCATAGTTGCTTATTGCTTTGATAAAATTTTCTAAAAACTTCCAGATTAGATCCTCAATCATATAAGTTCATACCAGTAAAATAATATAATTTTTTGGTACTAATGAAATGTAATTTCACATACAAAACCCAAAAATTATTTATTAAAATACATTATTGTATTTTTCGACATTGACATATAATCAATCTACTAGTCTTTTTATTAAATAATTTCATGGAGATAATTTACTGATATTAGTTCTTAATTCAACCATCACATATGATTTCCATAGTCCACATTCATATCAACATGAAGGTCCATCTATCACAATTAACAAGTGTACATTATGTCTCTAATCATAATAACAACACTCTTAATTTAATTTAATCACTATCACAACTTCACAATAATAAACATGGGGTAATCTACACACAATTTAATCTTAACACTAGAGCCATATAAGTTAATCAATACATTTCAATCAATTCACATGCTAACTACTCAATTTAGGTGGGCTCTTCATAATATTTTTCATGCATCTTTAAGGGTGTAAAATTAGCATGGATCTACTTTAGAAATATAAAATGTTTTACCCACCTCAATTGGAGAGAAACACAAACAAAAGCAATCGAGTCCTTGTAGATGAAAGCACCACCTCCTAGCCAAAAGCGCTCAAGCTCCAAGCCTCCAACCAATGCCGAATGCTCCTTCAAATCCACACCGAAAGCTTCCTTGGTGATGCCGGCCACTCCAAGTAACAACACCCACACAATCTCTTATCTTTTATAACTCACACAATAATAATACTATAACTTAGAGATTATACTTTGCATATGAAAAATTAGCCATGAGAAGGGGGGTATTTATACTAAAAAATGAGGGGAATGGAGGGCCAAGATCATTTGGTTAGTTGTAGGATGAAGGGACTAGATCAAAGTAGAAGTTACAAGAACTACCCACTTCCTTGAAACTACTCCCATGTTCTCCACACCAAAAATCAAAATTTCCCTCCAAAAAGAATGCTACCGGCCATCCAAAGTGAGTGTGCATTGCACGTGTACGTGTAGTGCACGTGCATGCAACTAGGCCAAATTTGTACATTCTAAAATTGTATAAAAATAATTTTGTTTTAAAAAAAGTCTTCTACATGACAAGTTTAATTAAAATAAATTAATCCATGGGCTTTCTTTTTGGGCCAAAATAATTTTATAAAAATAATTAAAATAAAAATGCTTTTGGGCTTTTTAAGAAAAGGCTTTTTAGTTAAATCAAATAAGGCTTTTAAAGAAGGCTTTTTGTACAAATAATTTGAGAAAAATATATCAAATAATTATACACATTATGATAAAATAATCCAAACAAAATATATTGCACGTGCACAACACGTGCAAAATAAATAATTTCTCATTAATTGAAAAATCAGGGTATTACAGATTTCACATGAAATATTCCAGCCTAAAGTCATTTGGTCACTTGCAGATCTGCAGGTTTGGATTTAATGTAATTTATGGTCTGCTTTTTTGTGCTAAATATGTTCATAGATTAATTTGGAAATATTTTCTATGTATAATGTGCAGGTTACATCCAGCACACTTGGCCTCACTACCGCAACCGTGACGCTTATTAACTCAGATAATGAAGAGAAGATTGCATGTTCAGTTGGGACAGGCCCTGTTGATGCCGCATACAAAGCTGTCGATAGCATAGTTCAGGTGATACTTCAAAAAAAAATTCAAAAAGAAACTTTCAAAACGAAACAAGTACGGTGACAATTTGCTATTTTACTTTCAAAAATCACATTAAAATAGCAAGTTTAATGCTTCAAGGGATTCATCTGCGGGAAAAACTGAAAGTTATGTTTAAAAGGCTAATTTACTGATTAATACCCTAATGTTGTACCACCCTTGAAGATATATATACCTCCATGTGTTTTACTTAACACTAATTTTGGACAGAAGTAAATAATACAATTTGATTCATCTTAATTTTTTTGAGTTAAAAGCAATTTTTCTAATTTTTTTTTAGGCTGGAGTGTTATTAAAAAAGAAAAAGAAGGTTTTTGGGGGGGGGGGGGGGGGGTCCTTTAATTTATGTGTAAAGGCAAAGTTGTTTAATTTGCATCACATAGTAATCATATGGGAATATTCTGAAGTTATTAAACTGTATATTGAAAAAAACGTCGAGGTATTTTTCTGTAAAGAAAAACACATTGAGGCTGCAATTGTGGTAAACATTGATGTATACATCACAAATCTAACCTATTTCATAAATGTTCAACATTCATAAAAAACCCGGAGAATTCGGAAATAAAAGATAAATTGAGAGTCGACAACTCACAAAACAATTCAGCAAATTAACAACAGAAAGTAGTAATGTAATTGTTAAAAAGCAGTCACAAAAAATATTATTGATGGTAAATCTTAAGCAGGGCGAAAGTTTGCTAGAAAGCTTGAGTCGATGAGATAAGCAGGCTTTTTAGTTTTAAGAACAGTGTTATCGTACTTTCAAACAGTATGCCTACAGCAATGCAGAATCAGGATTGAATCTTATGTTTAGAGTCTTAGAAATATTAATGAATCGTCGTTCATGTTCTTTTTGTCTGTCGGCTATAGAAATTAACATTCTGTCTGTCGGCTATAGAAATTAACTCATACTGGAAAAATCAGTCCTGTAGAAGGAAATCTGATAACCTTATGGTATGAAGCAGGCTTCATCTATTGTGAAGTAGACATGCATCTCTGAATGAAATGCATGGTAGTAACCGGTGGGGAGTAGTAACACATTTGTCCTGTATATGGGGAAGCAGATTACAGTGTCCTGTAACCGGTGGGGAGAGAAAATAAAATACCCTATCGGTGCAGGAGTGTAGGAAAGTGCATGCTATGCCCATGGTGAAGCATTTAAATTATACGAAAAGGATCCTACATCCATGCAGTGCATATCCTATATCAATGAAACATCCAAAAGAGAGTTAGAACTTTCTTTCACATTCATACTGTTTATCATGATCTTCATGAAAATAGAGTTAGAACTTTCTTTTACTATTTACTTGAAGCTTCCTCAGAGAGAATTAGTTTGAAGGATTGACCTACACATTACATAATGCAATCACCCACCATCAATCATGTGTAACTTAGATGCTAAAGTTAGTAATACATGAAATTTTGATCGATCACAGTTCTAAATGTAAATTTTGACAAAGTGCGATTGAAGAAATTAAATCCCTACTCATTGGTGATTGAGAATAAAATCATTCTAATGGTTATTGCAGCAGACAAACTAGCAAATGCAAAAGATTCATGTGTAAAATGTAAGATTCATCATCTCACTCACTCAAGCATCAAGTAGTATATCACTATCTCATTAACATCATCAGTTTAATTTTCTCATCTCATTAAACAAGTATCAACAATCAGAATGTATTCTAACCAAAATCAGTGAATCAAATGGCGTCTCCAATCGCCATTCCCTCTGTTTCTTGCTGAGTGGTCTTCCCTTTCCTGCCTGCTTTCTGTTTATCTTCACAACAGCTATACCCCAAGTGCAATGGCCCAATTCTAGGTCGTAGGAAACGAGCTTGAACACACCATTACTTTCTTGAGGGGAAGCAGAGGTGTCTTCACTGATAGTATACCTGACATACATTGGCTTCTCTTTAAACCTTTCAACCTCTTCTGGAATTCGAATAACTCTTTCTACACCAGGAGAGGACACCTTGAGGGAACACAAAAAATTATCATGTTGTTAGCTAAAACAATGAAATGATGCATGTAGAGTTGGCAACAAAATAGTAGCAAATAATGTCGCGAAGGACACCAAAAGCCTCGAATAATGTCGCGTGCTGGTTATCTAATTGAATGACATTACCTCTTAAAAGTTTTGTTGTATTTCCCAGAGCCTAATATATATTTCCCAGAGCCAAAGGAATAATATTTCATGGGATATTCCATCGAAATTTTTACTAAATATTTTAAAGAAAGTTAAGACGTCGCGATAACATGCCGTATGAAACATTTTAAAGACGTCGTATTAGAAAAACATTTTAAACACCCACCTTTTTTGTTTACACCCACCTTTTTTGTTTTAATTTTTTTAGAAATTTATATGCAATCCCGAATACGTGCCGTAGGCACGTCCCACGGGCAATCCTAGTATATATATATATATATATATATATATATATATATATATATATATATATATATATATAGGTAAAAAGGATATGGACAAGTAAAAGGGATATGGACAATTTGCTCATTTAGTAAATGAGCAATTGATTATGTGTCATGCATGTGATACATTGGACAACTAATTCTTATAAAAAAAATTTCAGTCACATGCATATCACATCATCAATTGCTTATGATGTGAATATTTTCAAGTGTACAAAATCGCAACAAGTAGTATAGTTAAGTGAAAAGAGTGTCGAACCCACAAGGACTAATTATTTTATTGAGTACCGAATTTACTAGATGAATCACTATTTGAAAAATCGAAATTAAATAAAGAAAGAAACTAATTTAAATTAATCTTAAAAATCTAACTAAATTAATTAAGAGTAGCGGGATGTGAAATTTTTGTGATTTGTTAATGGCAAAATTAATTCTATGGCTTTTGATTTCACCTATTTTATCCCACACAATTTATAATTCCATATGAATAAAGAATTTATTTTTTCAAGTTGTAGACCGAAATCCCCAAATTATTCAATGCTTTCTCTCGAACAACACAAAAAATATCTCTAACTAACAGTTTGTCATATCTCTAAGCAAATTTAATTAATCGAAGACTTATTAAGTTCTGCGGATTTCTTAACGGTCACATCAATTGCGGTAAATGATATCTAATTTTGTTCAATTAATGGTGCTTAGTTTTATAGTTCTAAATCACAAATTACCTCTCGGTCTCTCCATGATCCAATAAATCATACAAATGTCTGTCCACCAATTGTACGCATTAAGATAAAAAATTAAACACACAACCATGAAAAAATAGAAAAATAATATGGAATTAAAATTGTGTTATCAAAACTAAGCTACATCAAAATCCTAGAAAAATAAATTTAGTTCATAATAAATTTGCAACTAACAAATATTATTGATGGATTGCATAATAACATTAGACGAAGAGAAAAGAGGGACAGAAAGAACTGTTTTGTAAAAATATTTTTTGCAAACCGAACACTTCCTGCTTATCTGTCTTCTCCTCAATATCAGCAAGGCACAAGCAATCAGAATTGATCTCCACGTCAACACAAAAATCCCTTGGTCTTCTCTTCGTCTTTCTTGTTTTTTTTTTCTTTCTTTCTGGGTGTCCACGCCGCCCACCTCCCTTTAGATCCTACCTACCTTTCACGCCCAAAGCCAGCACACGTTCACGCCCGCTCTCTTTATATAGTAAATTAGGTAGGTTAATAGGTAGGTTTTATTAGGTAATTAGGGTTAATTTTATAATTAGATAATTAATTAATTAATTAATTAATTAAAAAAATTATAGATTAGAATAAATCTATTAAAATTTGAAACTAGTTAATTAATTTACTGAGCCTAATTTAAATCCACTCAACTTTGAATTCTATTACAAAAACTTTATTTCACCCCTTACTTGACCGAAATATTTTTTATTGATTCTTCCATGAGCCAATTTGTAAACATGCGCATTTGAGTGCTCAAAGTCAAATCTTCAACCTTGTGTTTCTTCCTTGATTTCACGCAAAATGCCCACTTTTTGCACTTATCCATCTCATTGCTACAAAATCAAACAAACAAATAAATATAAGTAGAAATAAGATAAATGTTAAATAAATAGACGAAAACTTGCAATTTTAATGCATTAAAGAGTAATAAAAAATATATAAAAATTTCACTCACCAAATACCCCCAAACTTAAGATTTTGCTTGTCCTCGAGCAAAAAGTAAAACCATGAATAAATGAATAATAATCAATAATAAGCTCAACCCATCACACTAAAAGATCTCTTCATGCAAGCATCAAAATTTCAATCAAAAATATAAACAATAGCAAATAAAGTAAAATCAAGCATACTCACTTTCTCCAGTGTAATTATTTATTCATAATTCCACACCAAATCATATTTGTAATGCAATTAAGGTAATTATAGTATGTAACAACTTAATCTGTGATTTCTCCTTCTCACTACTACAAACCGAGTAGAAAACTAGAGTTTTTTTTCCTTCTAAGTTGTCACTTGCCTTTTGATGCGAATGTAACATTTTTTATGAATTCACCCGGTTACTCAACAAGTCACAATAATAGAGTGCTTTGCATACTCATATTTTAGGTTGCCGTTTGACGTAAAAGTAAACATTAGTGATGAATACCCCTAGTTACTAAGCAACTCAAAATACTGGAGTAGATTGACTTTATCCAATTTTTTTTTTTCATTATTGCTCTATTTACTTAAACTATGTTTAGGACTAGATCAAATGGGATAATCACAAGAAAAAGCATCACATTTTTTTCTTTTATGTATAATCACATGACTCATACAGTTTTGTAAGGAGTTTTGAAATTCAATAATTCTAAAGTAAATAAGTATGCTTAATCTTGCTTTATAAGCAATTGTCTATCCTAAAAAATTATTTCAATGTTTATCACAATAAAGAACTCAAAAGTGTAATGGTGAGCCTAGTTGAAATCCTTTTTAAATAATAAATTTGTAAAACTTCCTCCCAAACTTGAATATCACATTTTTCTCAATAGGAAAGGAAAAAGAAAAACAAAAAGAATGCAAAAAAGTTCAGAATTTCTCCCCTGATTCGTCTTAAAAATTCTGCACGCGCGGTATTCAGTATTTTTGCGATATCTAGAGCTGTAGATGTCCAAATGAGCTTTTTTTTTTGCTGGAAAGATAAGATAATTGTCTACAATTTCTCTGTGAATCAGTTTTCCAGATTCTGACTCCATACTGCTAAAAAACAGCTATCAATGCAGGTGTAGAAAACAGCTCCGCCTGGTGACTTTCAAACTCGTGCAATCCTACAAAATAAAATCAAAAATTAAAATTAAAGTAAACTAAAAGAAAAATCAAATCTAAATGCAGTAAAAGAAAACATGAGTTGCCTCTCAAGAAGCGCTAAGTTTTAAGTCTTCAGCCAGACTTGGTGGCTGATATTGTCATATAACGCCAAGATCCAAAAACATCAAAACATCTTTTCTAATTCTTCTCTTCAGGTGTGGATCAGGTTCAAGCTATAGTTTGAGTTGTTTCTTCCATGATGATGATGTCTTTTATTTCCCCACCTCTTCAAATTTTTGCTGAAAAAATGAATGAATAGATGGTGCAGTATCCAAATACATAATGCATTCTGAAATATTTTCTTTTTCAGATTCAAGAGTTTCTGAATTTGTTGGACATACTTCGATTGAAAAATTTTCAATTTCAGCACTATGTTTCTTGTCCATAATTAAATCAGTTTCACTTACTTGAAAAGATGACTGTTCTTCGGTAGGAACCTCCATGGACTTAAAAACATCAAATGTTACTTGCTCATGCTGTGTTTGTTCCTCCATAATTTGTTCGTACTCTTCTTCCTTTGCAACCACATTTTGTTCAGCAATTTCTTCTTGTGGTTGATCAATTGTTCTTCTGCTTCTATATGTTATTGCTTTGACATGTTCCTCGGGATTAATAACTGTGTTGCTTGGTAATGTTCCTGCAGTTTTTTCGTTAAGAATATTTGAAATTTGACCAATTTGTACCTCAAGATTGCGAATGGAAGCCGAAGTTGAATTTGCAATATTTTGGATTGCCAAATCTATCTTTTGTATGTATTGTTCTGTCTTCTGCATGTAGTGCGTAAACATATCTTCAAGTGTCGGCTTCTTTTCTTATTGTGGAAAATTTTAAGGTGGTTTAATTGCTCCTTGATTGTTGTTCCATGAAAAATTAGGGGTGTTTCTCCATTCTTGATGATACGTGTTTGAATAAGGACTGTTTTGATGTTGAAAATTGGACACGTAATTTGCTTGATTGAAATTTGATTAAGAAAAAGGGTTCCCCTCTTGGCAATCTGTACGTGAGTGATTTTCTGCACAAAGATCACAAATCATATTAGATTGAATAGCATTAAAGTTCATATTTCCTACTTGTTTAGATAAAATATCAAAATTTGCATTTAAAGTAGAAATACGATCAAGTTCAAAAACTCCCGCCACTTTTCTTGGCATTATACTTTCTGCAAACCACTGATAATGATTAGATGTCTTTTCCTCTAAAAGCTCATAGGCTGCTTCGTAAGTTTTGCTCATAAGTGCACCTCCGGCTTCTACGTCAACCATAAATCTATTTGTAACTCCCAAACCATTATAGAATATTTGAATTTGCAACCACTTAGGTAGTTCATGATGAAGACACTTTCTCAATAACTCTTTGTACCTTTCTCATGCATCATACAAAGACTCGTTCTCAAATTGAGTGAATATGCCTGTAATACCCCGATTTTTATTTATGAAAATTATTTATTTATTTTTGCACGTAGTATGCACGTGCAATTTTTGTAGTATGAAATCTTATAATTATTTTCATTATTGATGATGAGTATATATATATATATATATATATATATATATATATATATATATATGTATGTATGTATATGTGTTCTTTAATTATTTTTATAAAGGCCCATTTTTCTTCAAATAAACATAATCCTTTCTTTTTAGCCCAAATCTAATTTATTATTTTCTTTTATAAAACTATTATTTTGGCCCATTAATTAAAGCCCATGAGTTATTCTATTTTAATTACAACTTGTAATGTAGAACATCTTTTAAAGATTATTTTTGTAGAAAATGTAATGTACAACTTTTTTTTAATGGAGGACTAGTGCATGCACGTGCATTGCACGTACACGTGCAAAAGTACACTTGTAGGCCGGTTTTGACATGGAGGGAAATGAAAAAAATAATGGAGTCATGGGTGGTGGTCGCTTGATCATGGTTGGTTACTACAACTCTCCCTTGAATCCTAGCCTTTTAATTCTAACTCCTAGTTTGATCCTAGCCTTTCATTTACTCAAAATTTTAGTATAAATACCCCCCCCCCCCCTCCCCTAGCCTAGTTATTTTTGTACTCTTTATTTCTCCGAAACCTATAGTAGAAAATACATTGTTGGTAGTATAGTAAGTGAGATAAAAGATTGAGAGTTGTGTGTGAGAGGAGTTGTGTTTGCACCAAGAAGGGAAGGCCAGCATCAAGGAGCTCGGGTTGGCATCTTTGAAGGCTTGGGTGCACATCGAGGAGGAGGAGGAACGCTCGTTTGGCAAGGACTCTTGTTTAGGAGGTGTTGCAATTTGATTTCTCTCCAAATTAAGGTGGGTTATTTTCCTTATTTCTAATTAGATAGCATGCTAGAATTGAATTGAAATGATAATGCATGAAAAAGATTAATAAGAGTACATTTTAATCGGAAAAATGGCTTATTAGTTGATTAGAATGTTGATAAATAGCTTGTATGTGGTTCCATCATCAAACATAAGTTGTGTGTAAAATAATTATAGCTATGGATTGCTTGAAGAAAATTCATTGTTAGCATCAAAAACTATATGCAAATGTTAGTAGATGAAAATATTGTTTTATGTGCTTGAATGAACCTTTTGTGATAGTGTTGTGATGAATGACTTAAAATATATTTTGTGGGTTTGTGGAATGAATATAAACAGGGAATTGATATAGAGTATATTGATGTTACAATTGGATAAGAAATGTCGAAAAAGAAATGTGGTAGTAGTAGCATACAATTTAAACTAATTGTATGAAAAATATGTGTTTAATTATTGGAAAAATTATTTTTAAATTACTGGAGTATCAACTATTATTGGAATGATTAGGCAAAACTCAAATGAGAGCTTTGAAACATCAAAATACTCTATTAAACAGAGAGTTGATTTAATTAAAATTCGAGTTGTATTCAAGACCACTTGAGCCTATAGCTTAAGCGGTCGGGGGACTCTTTAGCGCTACAGTGCGTGCAGTTGGTTCCCTTGGATCGCTGGTTCGATACTTGAGAACACCATCTTTTTTGTGCGTTTAAGAAATTAAATCAAGCTTCAGTCCGAGAGTATATAACTCTTTAATCCCCCTTTATATTGATGAGCACAAGTGGCTAAATGGCTAGAGCGTGCGGTTGGGTTCTCTCTGGTCGCTGGTTCGAATCCTGGTTTCGGCCAGTATTAAACTTTTTGGAAAAGAAAATGTTTTTGATGGTTTTTGATGTTTAAAAATTATGAAAAAAATATTATTGATATTCTAAAATTATGTGTGATTTATGAAAAATAAATTGGGAGTTATTAGAATGAAATGAAGTATATTTTGGGAATAAAAGTGTAGTTAGAACTATGGTTCTACACTTATATTTTTGTGCGAATTGTGTTTTGAAAAATGACTTGAAATAAAGTGCTAGAAAAGGAAATATAACAAAGAAAGAAAATATGTGAAGTGAAGTGGTGTGAATTATTCTTATTGAAGAATAGTGTGACAATTATGAGTTGTGAATATTCATTTTGACCATATAATTGATGATGCGATTTTAATGTGGAAATAAATATTTGATGAAATACATGATGAGTAATTGAACTCCATGTATGGTTATTGACTCATGAATAATTTAGAAATCATGTGATTGGAAAAAGAAATGTTATTGAGTATGAAAACTCAAATATGTGAATTTGTGAATTGAAATTGAAAATTAGGGTGTAGCCAAAACTCACACCGGCAAGTGAAAGTGATGAATAATTTTGATTATTGCAATCGAAAAGACCAGTTTGGGTCATTGTGAAATGAAAGAAATAAGACCGATAGTAGCGAGAGGGCTAACTCTAAGAGATTGATTTTGTTCATGATTTTATTAAATTAAGAATTAGTGCATAGTGAAGAGGTGATGAAAGTGAGAGAAAAACACAAGTATGAGGGCCTCGAGTCTACGATGTGAGAGTGATCCACAGAATGCATGCTTGATGCGTCAAGACATGGCGTGGGCACTACTCCAGAATTATCGGGATCTTGACGACGCTCGTGGGATGTTTGGTGACTGCAAGAGAATCGTGTGCCATGAAGGAGGCTGAATTGCCATAGAATGCATGCTTGATGCGTCAGGACATGGCGTGGGATTCCTCTCCAGGTTTTCTGTATACGAGCTTGTACTCATAGACCATCTAGGATACTTACCGTAATTACAGTGGTAGATTAAGTCATGACGAGAGATTGAACCCTACAAGATGAAGAACGATTAAGAGGCTTGCCCTCGGACCTATGTAGTATGGGATGCATAGAATCCGAACAAGTGTGCATTAGTGTCATGTAATATAAATAAGTGCATTAAGGACTAAGTGCACAATCACAACACGACACCAATAGGGTATTCCCTTTAGTTTGATATGTGACAAGTTTGTGTTTCTTAAATATGGAAAATCAGTTATACTATTTTTGGCATAGAGAGGATGACCGTGTATAATGTTCGTCGGTTGAATAAACTGACATACCCACAGTTTTGTATGCAGGGTAAATGACATGATAAAAGATTAAAGAAGCACATATGCTTAGAGATTATTCAAATGTTGATGTACATTTATTTAAATGTTGTAAATTTGCTTCCGCTGTACAATGAAAATTGTAAAGTTTTCATGTAACTCTGATGTAAAGTGAAAAGTTTTAAATTCCTTGTAAAATTGTACGAAAAAAGTGTAAAGATCCTGTAGAATCTCGAATTCAGTGTATTTTGGAATTTGGGGCGTTACAGTGCCAATATCATTCCTTAGTTTTGCTGTCTTTGCTGGTGAAAAATACTTGGCTAGAAATTTTTGTGCAAGTCTCTCCCAAGTAGTAATATTACCGGGTGGGAGATAATGTAGGCAAGCCTTTGCCTTATCTCGTAGTGAAAAAGGAAAGAGTCTCAATCTGATTGCATCATCTGATACTCCGTTGTACTTGAAAGTGTCACATATTTCTAGAAAGTTTGCAATGTGAGCATAAGGATCCTCGTGCGTTAGTCCCCAAAATTGAACAGTCTGTTGAATCAATTGAATAATCGTCGGTTTAATCTCAAAATCGTTAGCTTCAATAACCGGCCTCATTATGCTTGATGTTACTCTATTAATCGAGGGCATAGCATAGTCTCGCATAGCCTTGTTCTCATAGTCCATCATGATAATGTACGTGTATGTCCTGAAATATAAGTGTTGAAAAAAAATAGAAAAAACTAAAATAAATAAAAATAAATAAATAAAAAGAAAAGTAAGTCAAGAGAAAATAAAGAGGTAAAATAATAATAAAATAAAAGAAAAAAAAATCCAAACTAGTAATAATCTAGCAATTTTCAATATCAATAAAAGAATAACTAGTCCCCAGCAACGGCGCCAAAAATTTGATGAGAATATTTGCAAGTATACAAAATCGCAACAAGTGGTATAGTTAAGTAAAAAGAGTGTCGAACCCACAAGGACTAATTATTTTATTGAGTACCGAATTTACTAGATAAATCACTATTTGGAAAATCGAAATTAAATAAAGAAAGCAACTAATTTAAATTAATCTTAAAAATTTAACTAAATTAATTAAGAGTAGCTGGATGTGAAATTTTTGTGATTTGTTAATGGAAAAATTAATTGTAGGGTTTTTGATTTCACCTAGTTTATCTCACATAATTTATAACTCCATATGAATAAAAATTAATTTTTCCAAGTTGTAGACCGAAATCCCCAAATTATTCAATGCTTTCTCTCTAACAACACCAAAAATATCTCCAACTAATAGTTTGTCATATCTCTATGCAAATTTAATTAATCGAAGACTCATTAAGTTCTGTGGATTTCTTAACGGTCACATCAATCGCGATAAATCATCTCTAATTTTGCTCAATTAATGGTGTTTAGTTTTATAGTTCTAAATCACAAATTACCTCTCGGTCTCTCCATGATCCAATAAATCATACAAATGTCTGTCCATCAATTGTATGCATTAAGATCAAAAAATAACACACAACCACGAAAAAATAGAAAAATAATATGGAATTAAAATTGTGTTATCAAAACTAGGCTACATCAAAGTCCTAGAAAAATAAATTTAGTTCATAATAAATTTACAACTAATAAATATTGTTCATGGATTGCATAATAAAATTAGACGAAGAGAAAAGAGGGACAGAAAGAACTGTTTTGTAAAAATATTTTTTGCAAACCGAACACTTTCTGTTTCTCTGTCTTCTCCTCGATGTCAGCGAGGCACAAGCAATCAGAATTGATCTCCACGTCAGCACAAAATCCCCCGGTCTTCTCTTCGTCTTTCTCGTTTTTAAGTTTTTAATTTTTTTTTCTTTCTTTCTGGGTGTCCACGCCGCCCACCTCCCTTTAGATCCTACCTACCTTTCACGCCCAAAGCCAGAACACGTTCACGCCCTCGCTCTTTATACAGTAAATTAGGTAGGTTAATAGGTAGGTTTTATTAGGTAATTAGGGTTAATTTTATAATTAGATAATTAATTAATTAATTAATTAAAAAAATTATAGATTAGAATTAATCTATTAAAATTTTAAACTAGTTAATTAATTTAATAACCCTAATTTAAATCCACTCAACTTTGAATTCTATTACAAAATTTTATTTCACCCCTTACTTGACCGAAATATTTTTTATTGATTCTTCCATGAGCCAATTTGTAAACACGCGCATTTGAGTGCTCAAAGTCAAACCTTCAACCTTGTGTTTCTTCCTTGATTTCACGCAAAATGCCCACTTTTTGCACTTATCCATCTCATTGCTACAAAATCAAACAAACAAATAAATATAAGTAGAAATAAGATAAATGTTAAATAAATAGACGAGAACTTACGATTTTAATGCATTAAAGAGTAATAAAAAATTTATAAAAATTTCACTCATCAGCTTATTTACTAAATGAACAAGTTGTTCATACCCTTTTTCTTTGTATATATTTATTCTGGATTGACCTTGAATACAAGCGGAGGGTGTTTTAGGATCAGAATCCGCAAATGACCTCTAAATTCGAGAAAATCATGAAGAGATAGAGTATGTACATACTTTGGAATGCACATTATTTGCGTCCAGTGTGCAAGTTTGTAGTTGTTACGTACGTAGGATTAATGCTACAAGTATAAATAAATATGCATACCTTATAACGTACACTTCAATTTATTGGACTTATTTACCACGAGTTTCTAAAGCTGCATACCTTACCTATACATATATATATATATATAGATCTATATAATAAAACACAAAGAAAGCTATCAAGTGGCTCTCATTCAATAGGGCTGAAATCAATGGTCCAGATCTAACCTCACAAAATATATTTTCCCGCCCAAAAGTTTTCCCCCAAAACTCAAATTCAAACCCCCAAAACAACTCCTTTATTTGTTTATTTATTTCTCTCTCTCTCTCTCTCATTCTCTCTCTATTTAGAAATTTATATTTTTATATTTGAGGTTTGTAAATTTTCAGATTTTTATGCATTTTTTATTGCTCATGTTACATTGAAAATAGCAAATATCCCATCAACAGTTAAATTTCATCATTTTCCACACTCAAAGTTCTAAGAAGTTGGATTTTACACCTTCATTTATAATTATTTTTCAACATATACTAATGGAAACATAGACTTTTATTTACAACTAATTATTGTTTACTATTCAAACTTGAGCTACGTAATTGTTATTTTACTGTTTACAAGACCTTCATATGTTGTATCGTTCCGAATACGTGCTGTAGGCACATGCCCACGGGAAAATCTAGTCTATATAATAAAACACAAAGAAAACTATCAAGTGACTCTCCTTCAATCCCCTCAAAATCAAAGAACAAAATCTAATCCCACAAAACACATCCCCCCCCTCCAATTTCAAATTCAAATTCAAATTTATTTATTTCTCCCTCTCTCATTCTCTCTCAATTTTGTTAGAAATTTAAATTTTCAGATTGTAGGTTTGTAAATTTTTAGATTTTTTATGTTTCTTTTATTGTTCATATTCCTTTGAAAATAACAATTATCTCTAAAATAATTAAATTTCATTATTTTCCAACCTCAAAGTCCTAAGAAGTTGGATTTTATATCCTCATTTATAATTGTTTTTCAACATATGCTAATGAAAATATGGATTTTTATTTACAACTAATTATTGTCATACTATTCAAACTTGAGCTATATAATTGTTATTTTACTGTTTACAAGGCTTTTTATATATTGTATCGTTCCAAACACGTGTCGTAGGTACGTGCCTAAGTGTAAATCTAGTATATGTAATACATAAATATCTCTTCCAAGCCTATAAATATAAGGAGACAAAAGCAGGGCCTAACAAGGTACCAAACAAGAGACAAGAATTGTGCATACTTGCTAATCCTAATCGAATCTAATTAAAAAACACCATTGTACGTAGTTATTGTTTGTGCGGTGCAAACCACAATGCATCCCATTCCTAGGTAGACAAATAATTAATGATCATTATTCTTTGCTGCAGAGTGCTGGACAACTTATTAAACATTACTCATGAATACCAAAGGGCACTCTCTTCCTTAATAATGTCCATATATATAGTGTCAATCTTATTTTGTCTAACTGTTGTTCGTTTGATTATTTACACATTATTGTTTAAACTTGGTGGCCATGTTCTACATTTTTTTTTTCTTTCAAAAAAGGTTTAGCCTGCATAATTCGAAGTAACCACGTGACTGTATTGTATTTAGATGTAGGTTGGTTGGTTATAAAGTTTATCCAATGTAAAAAGACTTGATTTGTTCGTGGGCACGTGCCGTGGGCACGTGCCGTAGGCACGTCTTCAGAACGATACAACATATAAAAGCCTTATAAACAGTAATAAACAATTATGTAGCTCAAGTTTGAATAGTATGACAATAATTAGTTGTAAATAAAAGTCCATATTTTCATTAGTATAAGTTGAAAAACAATAATAATAGAGGTATAAAAGTCCATGTTTCCATAGGTAGAGAAAGAGAGAGAGAGAGATAGAGAGAGAGAGAGAATTATTTAAATAAATAAAGGAGTTGTTTTGGGGGGATATGAATTTGAGTTTTGGGTGAAGACTTTTGGGGAAAAAAATATCTTTTGGAAGCTTAGATCTAGACCATTGATTTTCTTACTATTGAATGATAGCCACTTGATAGCTTTTCTTTATCTTTTATTATATAGACTAGTATAATGCACGTGCGATGCACGTCTAGTGTTGACTAAATGAGTTATGATAATAGATAATGGGGTGCCAAAATTCAAAATGCCACAGAGCATAGGAAAAGTACAATAGAATTTAAAAAATCAATATAGTTCTTCCTGCAACTGACCACTGCAACAAAGTACCGGCTAGATTTGAGCAAAAAATTGCAGATACAGCCAATTCACACAAAGAAAAGCATGGGGCTTAAACAAAACTCCTTGACATTTTTCAGAGAAGGCCAAAAGCTGAAGTAAATTTTAGAACAATAATACCCATTATTATAACATGTCATTTTAAGTTCGTCATGAATACTTTGTAGTTAGTGATAAAAGAAAACAAATGCAACTATTTTTTATTCCATTCCCATAAAGTAGTAGCACTGAATAACCATTAATAAAGTAGTAGCACTTAATAATTTGGAAATATTTTTATTTTTTCTACTATATGAGATTGTAGTTCTATTCATTCGTGTGATAATTTTGTTCCTAAGAACTCTATCTCTATTTTAAATAACTCCATTTTCTTTTTTGATATTATAATTTCTGCATTTCTTACTATTTCTATGAAATTTACTAAATGTTCTTTATGTTGTTCTTCATTTTCGGATTGATATGGATAAAAATAGAACAAAATTGGGTATGTTCAAATCGGACACGAATCTTAAAGCTTTCAGGGGTAAAACGGTGAATTACACTCAAAACGAATCTGTAAATGGGAGTTAGGCATATTTCAAGCCCAGGTACCCAAAATAGATTTTTCAAACTGGGTATTCATAACAACCAAACATGGAGGAGTTTATGATTATCTAATAATCAATTTAAACTCATAATTATCCATAAAAAGATGGTTTAAATCCTTATCTCTTCACCTAGAGAAGAGTCCTAACTCTATCTCTTCATAAAGATGAAAACAACCAACATTATTAAAGCACCGAGAAGTGGAGACAAATCAATATCTTGAAACTGGTCTCCAAAGCACTATAAATACCCTATGACCTCCACAAGAATCAGGTTATCAGTATTTTTCCACTAAAAACCTCTCATATATTTATGAGTTTTGAATTGAGCATCTCATCGGGGTCAACCCTGATTTTCAAACTTTTGCATGTCAATCAGAGCAATCGTCTCCATTCATATCAGTTCCAACAGTTCAAACGAGTCAGATTCAGAAGTCAAGACCAGTTGGAAATAGTCAATATCGACGAAAATTAAAAAGTTCAGTTCTCTATTATTTTTGAAAAGAATTCATATCATCTGTTTGCTACCACACAGAAAAAGATGCAACAGATTGACACCATTATGAGAAATAGCAAAGGTCTTCAACCGATATTCGCTAGTCGAAAACTCTTTTTTCCAGCCATGCCTCCAAAGTGGAAGAATGCAGCGGCCACTAGCCGTTCAGACAATAATCCTCCTCATCCCCTTCAAACAGGGCAACAACCACCATCAAACAGGGCAACAACCTCCTTAATGTCAACCTCCACCTCTTCCTCAACAGGTTGATCACCCAACGTCGTAACCCCTTCTCATTAGGGATACATCAACAAGCTCTCAACAACATCATTCTGCACGCCACTTTGGACTTCACCTTGCACGTTCGAGGGGGAATAGACCCTTGGTCAATTTAGCCATCGACTCCACATTTCCTCCCATGGTGCCTCCCAAGGTGCTTACTTTGGTACCCTTGATACTACTAGACCTTCGTACAATTATCAACAAAAGGCAGCAGAAGAAAAAGCTCTGCCGTGACAGGGAAGAAAGTCATGCCTAAGGCCAAGGCTCCCACTCAGAACACCATGGGAGTGGGAAGAGCACCTCCCTCCTTCGGTCATGCCACAAGAGGTCTCCTCATTCTCATGGTCAAAGGGGCAAGGAAAGCACTCCTCCCCAGCATATAAGGAGGCATTACTCAATGAGATATCTCCTACCAAAATATCAATAAAAAAAATTATTTTTACAATATATTTAGAAATTATGCCAAGTAACTGAGGTGAATCCGTTGATCAAGACCATATCACAGTAACATATGAACAAAGCCATCATTGTACCATGAGAAAATCTAAGAACAATGCGAGCACTATTTGAAAGAGGGCGTATTCACTATATCTATCAATCTAGAGAATGTAAAGAACTTATCTAATTGCCAAGAGAAATATACAAAGCAGCTAAGAGTTATTTTTATCTTACAAAGGCCTCAAAATATATGTTATAATGTATTTTGCAATCCATAAATATCTCGAGGAGAATGAAGAACTTCCAGCAAAACATGTTATCAAAATAGGGATGACTACTCAATTAATTGGAGCATCTAATATTGTCCCATACAAAGCTGCAGAATTTGAGAAATTAATCCTAGAAAGAAAAGCAATGGGATTCAGAAATATGTATTGTGAATTAAAATACATAACATTAAGAGACAACAACATATGAATCTATGACAACCCAAACCCTGTAATACCCTGAATTTTTTATTAAATGAGAAATTGTTGATTTTACGTGTTGTGCACGTACAAATTTTTGTATATATGTTTTCTTATAAAATTATCTTTTATAATATGAATAAACAATTGTTTTCTCTCTTTCTCTTTATTTTCTAGAAGCCTACTTTAAAAGCCTAAGCTTGTTTTTCTAATTAATTACCCTTTTAATTGTCATAACTCGTAGTGTAGACACAATCAGTAGACAATAGATGAATTAATAATGTACAACTTATTAATGGGGGACACTAGTTGGGGCACGTGCATGCACTAGTGTGTGCATTGGACACCCTAGGGGGTGGCCGGATTATGGCTAGAGAAGAGAGGGAGAGTGGAGTTGAGTTGAGGGGTGGTTATGAGATCATGGAAGTTACTACAACTTCCCATTTCATGTTGATCCTTGATCTCTAACTCCTTGATTAAATCCTAACCATCTATTCTCATCCTAAAAGTGTATAAATACCCATAGTTTTCTTCTCATTAGTACACTAAACAATATATTAAGAGAAGAAAAGACTAAGTGAGCAAAAGATTGAGAAGTATTAGTGAGTAAAAGATTAGAGTGTGCATTGTGTGTGTGTGTTCCTTCAAGTAGAGGCCGGCCATCATCAACGGAGCAAAGGAGAGGCTCTGGTTCCAATCAAGCACAAGGAGGAGACTTTTTGGCAACACAATCTAAGAGGAGAATGCCACTTTCTTGCATTCTAGGAGATTCTAGGAGCTTTCATTTCATTGTCTCCAATAGGTGGGTGTTTCTCATGTTTCTAAATCTAGATACCATGCTAGGAATGATTTGATAAAATTACTAAGGAACAACTAAGTAAAATTGAATTCATGTTTGCTTAATTAGAGATGAAATGGTAATTTAGAGAATGATTGATAAAATGATTACTAGTTGACAAATTGTGAACTAGAGTGCTAGAATCTTTCAAGTTGTCATGGTATGTGTTTCTGAATTATGTTTTATGGAGAAATTTATGTTTATGAGACAGATTGTGATTAAATGCATCATGAAAATGTTGATTTCTTAAATTAGAGTAACACTATTGTAGAAAAGATGGAAATTTGTGTTCTAAAATATTTTAGATTGTTAATAAGTGAGAATAAAGAAATAAAGTATTTTCGTAGAAATCTAGATTGTAAATCGTGTACAAATGTGATTTGTTCTCAATGTCGAAATTATGGACATAGAACATAAAATAAGATCAAAAATGCATGTTTTATAAGCAAATAATGATTATAAAAATACTGGTTTACTATAATTTAATATAGATTAAAATCTGGAAAGTTTTGATTCAAAAAGAGAAGAAAAAGAACTATAAAAACGTTTTGGGAATTTTGAAAAATAGAAATGAACAGAGAATGGGATCAAAACCAATCTAATATTCTTTGAATCTGGCCCCTTAGACCAAGTGGTCGCAGTTGCTTTGGGTGCTACTGTAGCGTGCGGGTGACTCTAGTGGTCTGGGTTCGAAACCTAGGTTATGCCTTTTATTTCCATTTTTGAATAAAACCCAAAACCCGAAACCCAAAACACTTACCTATTAAATCCTTTCACCTACCGCATGTGAACCTTGGCTCAGTTGGCTTTCGGTGGCTATCGGTTAGTCCCAGGTCGCAGGTTCAAAACCTGGCTTCGACAGGTTCGAATTATTTGATTTTTTGGAGTTTTAAATGGAATTCTTGGCTTTTTAAAAGTCCAAAAAAATACTACAATTATTCTAAAAATGTGTAGATCCTATGAAAAATATTTGTGTACTATTTGACTAAAATAAAAGTGAGTTAGAAGTGAAATTTGTGTAGAGTGCTATAGAAATTTACTTTTGGAGAATTATAAAAGTGATCTGTTTGTATGAGAAAATTATGCTAAGTGATAAAGGAGAATTTTTGAATGAGTGAAAATTTAAATGTTCTATCTATGGACTCTCATTGTTAAATTGAGTATTGTTTATGAAAGAAAATACGACTTTGTGACCTTCTGAATTAAATAAATGAAATGAACATTAGTATGAGAATCAAATGAAATTAGTATTGATTATAATAAGATTAAGAGAATTATGTGGAAAGAATAAACTATTGAATATGACAAGTTGAATTTATTTGTTTATGCATGATATTGTACATGAATTGAAATTGAATGACTTGATGAATTATGAAAGAACATGAATATACAAATGCTATGAACATGAAATGAAAATTATTGTTAATCATGAAAAAGACTTTATGAGTATGAAAAATTCGATGTTGTAATTATGAGTTGAAATTAAGAACTAGGGTGTAGCTAAGTCTCATACCGACAATGAAAGAAATGTTGAGATGATATTTGAAATGAAAAGACCAAGATTTGGGTCATGGGAAATGAATGAATAAGACCAGTATAGTGGGAGTGCTAACCCTAAGGGATTGATTTTGTTCATGATTCAATTAAATTAAGGACTAGATACATAGTGAAAATGTGATGAAAGTAAGAGAAAAACATGAGTATAAGAGCCATTGGATTGGCGGCGTGAGAGTATTCACAGGATGTCCCATGATGCGTCATGAGTAACATGTGGATACTGCTCCAGAGTACCGTCCCGGTGGCGACGCGCATGAGGTGTTTGGTGACTGCGGGTGGTGTCATGTCTATGGTAGGAGGTGAATTACCACAGGATGCCTGCATGATGAGTCATGTGTCAGTGCGTTGGGATTCTCTTCAGGGCACCTAGGCGTGAGCTCGTAACTCATAGAACATCTAGGATACTTACCGTAGTTACAGTAGTAGATTAAGTCATGGCGAGGGATTGAACCCTACAAGATGAAGAACGGTTAAGGGCTTGCCCTCGGATATATGTAGTATGGGCTGCATAGACTCTGAACAAGTGCGCATTAGTATCATATAACATAAATAATTGCATTAAGGACTAAGTGCACATTCACAACACGACATCAATAGGATAGTCCCCTTAGCCTTGTTTGTGAACAAGTTTGTGGTTTGTTAAGTATTGAGAATCGTTATACTGTTTCGGCATAGAGAGGATGGCCGTGTATAATATTTCGTCAGTAGAATGAACTGACGTGCCCACAGTTTCTATGCAGGGTAAAGCACATGAAAAAGACTAAGGAGGAACTGATGCTTAAAGATTATTCAAGTGTTGTTGTATTTCATTCATTGTTGTAAAATTGCTTCCGCTGTATAAATATTAATGTAAATGTAACTCTAATGTAAAGTAAAGTTTTAATTTCTTTGTAAAATTGTACGAAGTGAAGTGAAAAGATCCTGTGGAACTCGAATTCAGTCTTATTTGAAATTCGGGGTGTTACAGACCCAAAGAAGATAATAATGTATTAACATAGCAAACATAAAGCATCCACAAGATAAGCGTGAACTATTTAACAGCTAGTACTAGATTCTATTTACATGACCAATGACAATGACAGAACAAACAGATGGATACTGCTGTTGTAATGCTCCGGACCCTTTAAAGAATCCAACCATGGCCCCACCACAGGGCACAACTTCACCAAAAGTGCTATAGCTTAGTAGGTGCTCTTGGATCCTTGATAAACTAATATATAATAATCATAACCTACTTCCCAACCAATATGAGACTATGTAAATCTAGGGGTATTACAATCACCCCTCCTTTTGACATAGCGTTCTCGCTAAGCTTGGGCCCTTCATCTAGCCAGGACCTCATTTCTAATCGATATGGACTACATGGATGCCACTAACCTGGTCTCACCAGCATACTAACCTGGTCTTCCTACTAGCGTACTGTCCCTGGCCCCACCAGGGTGTACACCTCTTGTGACCCTGCCATCGATGTCGAAAGTCGACTCTGATACCATTTGTAATGCCCTGGGACCTTTACAGAACCTAAACACGGCCCCACCATAAAGAATAGCCTCACTAAAAGTGTTATAACTTAGTAGGTGCTCTTGGATCCTTAACAATCTAATATATAATAACTCATAACCCACTTCCCAACCAATATGAGACTATGTAAATCTAGGGGTATTACAATCATCCATTTTTTTGATTTAGTGTCCTCGCTAAGCTCGGACCCTTAATCTAGCCAGGACCTCCTTTCTAGTTGATATGGTTCACATGAATGCCACTAGCCTGGTCCTACCAGCGCACTGACCTGGTCTTTGCTCTAGGCCATGATAACTAAATTAAAAGATAACTGAATGATGAATTTGAAAAATTAGACGTATGATATTTACAAGGGTTTTATCAAGTTGAAATGTTATTGAATTGGTTTTATAAAGAGATAATAAGCTATTTAGTTACTTTAAGATTGATAAATTTAAAGAGAACTTTTGAATGGGTATTATGAGTTGTGGGTAGTTATTAGGAGTGTGTGGGTAATTTTAGAAACTCCCCAACATCTCACTCCCTTTAAAAAGGACCCCAAGGTCGGCCATTTTCTCAAGGGAGCTTGCATTTTTCCAATTCTAAATTTTTACTCTTGGCTTTGGAGTTCTAGTCTTGGAGGAGGAGGCTTAGAGATTTCTAGGAGGTTCTATTGCAAATTGCATTTAAAAAAATGTGGGTGTTTCTTTAGTTTCTAATTTTTATAATGTCATGATAATATTAGAATTCATGTTAGGTGCTATCTAAAATCTTTTAGATGGTGAATTAATTTTAGAATCAAATGCATTGTCAATTTAATTAAACTAGATAAAATTATAGAAGGGAAAATTGATGATCATGTGTTTAGATTGCTAAATTTTATTAATTTATTAATGTGATAATGTCATGTTTGCTAGCCAAAATTTTCAAATAGAAATAAACCACTATATTGAAAATTTGTATAAGATGTCGTCTTAGAAGTGCATTATTGTAGTTGTATGATTGAATTATGTGATGTCTCATGAGTAATTATGAATGTGTTGAATACTGAATTTTCCCATGATAATTATCTGTAATATAGAATTCGAATTGTACAAGTTAGGAAATTATATTTCGATGTTAAAGTATTGTAAATGTAGCAAGGTGCAATAAACTATATTCATTTTTTCCCGAGAAGATTCGACAGTGAGTGAGGCGTGAGAACTCTGGTCTTGGCGTTCGAGCTTGGGCACTGAGGTTGCGAGTTCTATTCTACCTGAGTGCAGATTGATCTTAGTTTTTATTTAAAAACTATTTGGAGTGAAGTTTATTTCATATTGATTAATTTAGAACAAGTTGACAGAATTACAGGTTTGGAAGACTGGTCAGTGTGGGAGTTTTGGGGAGTAGCGGGTCTCGGGTAGCCGTGGGAACCTTAATTTTTTTTGAAATTCTTTTAAACTCCTATAATCAGTAAGTAGAAACATATAGTATATTTTCGTGAAGATTCTACACCAACAGAGAGTTTGGTTCTTGGTTGTTGGGTGCGAATTTGGGCGCTAATGTGCTCGGGTTCAATGATGGACGAGGCCATTTTTGGGTTATTATTATTTTTGCATAGGTTAAATTAATTTAAAATGTTAATGGAATATTTTGAAATAACTATATATACACTTAAGATTTAACTTGAAGTAAAAAAAATGCATTTTTTGAAGATATGGTTCCATTGATTATTTGGATTTATTCCATAATCGTTTCGTTTTAAGGCAAACTAAAATTTGGAATATTTTTGAGATAGTTGTGTTAAATTTAGAGATGTATTTTGTATTAAATTTTTTTGTAAACTGTTTAGATGACGAATTAAGAAGTGAAAAGTAGACATATGACGTTTGAAATAATTATTTTATTTAATTGAAAGTAGTATGGAATAAGGAGTTATACATCTGTTTTGAGTTGATTAATTAAAAGAGAATGAATAAGAGAATCAATGATTCATAATGAATGAGAAATGTTGTAATAAAGGTTGATAATAACCTAGGAGATCTCTGATTTGAGATGTGTGGGTTCTAGGAGTTGAGCGAGACCCGTAGTGACCGGCAAATTATGATAAACGAAATTATGAGAAATGACCAGTATGGACCTGAGTCTTCTTGGTGAGTGAGTTAAGTCTGGTAGGGTATGCTAGATCTAGGCCATGATAAATAAATCAATTTAAGGACATGCACTAGACAAGAAGACGTGATGTGACTTGGAGAAACATAAGTGAGGCGTTTCTATATAGTCGGGCGGTGTATTCCGGGACTATAGATTCAGTCGGACGGTGTACTCCGGGACTGTGATTGCTGTGCGGAGTGAGACAAGCCTTAATTAAATCTGGGATTACGAATGATTGGGCGGTGTACTCCAGGATCATGAATAGTTGGGCAGATAGAAGACGGATCTCCAACATATTCTGGGCTAGAGCGGCACTTGCGGAATGTTTGCACGATGAGGATTTTGTATAGTCGGGAGGTGTACTCCAAAACCGGAATCTGTACTCGTGGAATGTCTAAACCTTTTTGTATTACCGTAGTAGGATTTCATGATGAGGGATTGAACCCTATAATGAGGAGTACGTTACGGGCTTGCCCTCGGACCTATGTAGTATGTGATGCATAGAATCCGAACAAGTGCGCATTAGAGTTACATCATAAGTATAAGTGTCTGCATTAGTCACTAGGTTCATGACATACACTGACATATTTAGGGTAGTCACATCTCACATTTTATTTTGCATTCAAGTTTGTGATTGTTAAATTGAGGTATCATTGTATTATAACATTGCGACAGTTGTATGCAACTGACGTGCCCGCAGTTCTCATGTTGTAGGACATAATTAGCGATCGCCAGGGGCTTGAGCTAGCTGTCAATAAGTGTAACACTCCGAATTCCAAATAAGTCTGAATTCTAAGTTCCACAGGATCTTTACACTTCACTTCGTATAATTTTACAAGGAATTAATTTTTTTTATACAACAATACTTTACATCAACGCAACGGAATTATAAATTATAATATGTTACATGAATTAAATAATAACTTGAACATTTCTTTAAGCAGCATTCATTCTTAGTCTTGTCATCCACTTTATCCTGCATAGAGATTGTGGGCACGTCAGATACATACAACTGATGCTAGGATATAATACATCAATTTTTCTTACTTGGAAACACACTTGTCACAAACAAAACTAAGGGGGAATATTTTATTAATGTCGTGTGTGAATGTGCATTTAGTCCTTAATGCATTTATTTATATTTAATGACACTAATGCGCACTTGTTCGGATTCTATACATCCCATACTACATAGGTCCGAGGGCAAGCCCTTAATCGTTCTTCATCTTGTATGGTTGATTACTCTATGAGTTAAACTACTACGGTAACTACGAAAAGTATCGTAAATGTTCTATGAGTTACAAGCCCATGCCCAGACAGCCTGAAAGGGAATCTCACATCATGACATGACACATCATGCAAACAACCTATGGACAATTCGCCTTCGTCATGGAACAATGGTACTACGTAGTCACCAAACACCCCACAAGCATTGCCACGGTCCTGATAATTCCAAAGATGTTTCCATGCTATGACATCACGCATCATATAAGCAGCCTGTGAATACTCTCACATCGTTGATCCGTGGCCCTCATACTTGTATTTTTCTCTTACTTTCATCACATCTCCATTATGTGTCTAATCCTTATATAATTGAATCATGAATAAAATTAATACTCTAGAGTTAGCATTACCTCTACACTGGTCTTAAACATTAACCATTACCCATGACCCAATCTTGGTCTTTATTTATCACATTTCTCTTTCAAAATTCCAATCATGTCAATGTAAGGACTTAGATAAAACTCTAGTGTCAAACTCGTTTCGTGTTCATCAAAATGAGAGTATTCACATTCACAAATTTCTACATTTCATCATGTTTCTTTTTACTTCATTTTCCATGCACATTTGCATAATTTAAACGACAATCTCATATTTAATCTTACTCAATTTTTCCATGTCAAAAATCTCATTTTAAATCTCTACATCAAAATTCTTTACATTCAAAAAATGATTGTTGTCTTTAATTAATAAAAATCATATTCTAAGAAACTTTATTAATTTCTTCTTCTCAAAAGTTGCTTCTAATTCCCATTATAATAAGTCCAATATTGTAGAAATAATTTCCATGAAGTTTAGATATTTTTGGAAGAAATCTAATATTTTTTTCTCAAATTTTTGTAGGCTTAAAACTACTTTAAAAAATCAAGATAAGAAAAAAAAATCAAAAATTCCAAAATAGTGGTCATAGCCGTATTCGAACCCAGAGCCGAACCCCCGCCAGTGAATAGTAACCGCCCCAAATCGCACCCATCGACCAGAAAGGCCAGAGTGACTAACCGATATAGAATAGGCTTGCGATATATTTAAAGTCTGGTTTTCAGTTTTGAATTCAGAAAAAACAAAGTCTCTTGAGAGACTCGAACCCAAGACCAAATGCTCTGCTCAGCTACAGTCACCCAAAACGTACCCGAAGACTAGTAGGTTTTGAGTGACTAACCGGTATAAGACTCAATTGAAATACTTTTGTACAAACTGTACTGAATCTAGTCCTTCTTTTAATAAACTCGATTTTTCTCAATTAATTTGTACTTATAAAGAATTTATATCTTCTCCAAAATATATTTATTTGAAAACAGTAACTTATATTTTCTTAGATTGTCAAAATCTTATTTTGAAACGCATAGTAGACTATTTCTTTTAGTTCTTTGAAAAAGTGGATCATGAATACATTTTCGACAAAAAAATCCCTTTTTAGATGAATCTTTTTTTTATCAACATATTTCCCTTTTATTCAAAATGCATTCATACAATTTTTCATTCTTTAACATAATCAACGCTATTAAATTAATCTTATGTTTACAAAACTAATCGTTTTCTTATGTTTCAAAGAAACAATAAAGATGATAATCTTGTGAATATAATATTACTCATATCATGCAATTAAAAACCCACTTTCTACAACTAATCAATTTATTTCACAATTCATGGATTTATTTTGCATTCTATAATTCATTCATAAGCATAACTTCATATATTGCATTCTACAATTCATTCATAAGCAAAATTTCCATATAATCATGATTCATCAATTCATATGTATTCTAGCATGCAAATATATTAACAATCATCATAATAAATCTTAATTAACACATTCCAATTCATTTTACTAACTTTTCATGTAGATAAACTAGAGTTTTCTCTCTTTCTTACTAGTCTCTTCAAGCAAGTAAATAGCAGTTTTTCTACTTGTTTCTAACATTAAAACCCTAGCATGGCATCTATATTAGAAGTTTGAGAAATCGCCCACCTTATTGAAGAACAAATAGAAAACTCCTAAGAAACTCCTTGAACGCACGAATGGTTCCCTTCTCCTCCTAGTTTGTGCCACAAAACTCGAGCCTTCTCCTCCTTGCTAGTGTGAACCTGAGACCTCCTCCTCTTGAAGCTTTGGCCGGCCTCCACTATTGCAAGAGCACACAATACACACACTCAATCTTTTTCTCACACAACTCTTTCTTTTCCTCACAATTGCTTCTTTTTTTTTCTATTCTCTTTGAAATATTTCACATGCAAGTAATGAAGAAGACTAGGGAGGGGTATTTATACACAACTCAAGCTCAAATGGAGGGTTGAGATGAGTTTAGATGAAAGGCTATGATGCATTTGGGAGTTAGAAGAACTACCCACCATCACATAACCACCCTTCCACTCTCTACGTCACTCCCACTCCAAGATCAAGGCTGGCCACCCCTCTCTCATCAATTTCCATGTGCTTATGCAAAGCACGTGTCTCATTATGCATACTACAAATTAGTTTGTACATTAAATTGTTAATTTATCAGCTACTTGATCAAGTCTACACTACAAGTTGTATTAATTATTATTATAAATAACTAGTGGGCTAATTAGGTGGGCTAAAAACCATGGGCTCTCTAATTAAATTAATTAATTTTTTAAAGTGGGGTAGAATTAGACTATTAGCCTTAAAAATTAAAATAGGCTTTAAAAGAAAAGAAAATATTTGTTCATGTTGTAAGAATAATTTTAAAGTAAAAAACACACATTAAATTGCACGTGCAAACATGTGAAAATAAAAGAAAACTTTATATTGATTATTTGAAAATTCAGGATGTTACAACATTTCCTCCTTAGAATAGTTCCGTCCCTGTAACTACGCTTAAAGAGTGAGAAAACAAAATATAAAAAAAGAAAGAAAAATAAAATAAAAAAATAATACAATCAAACAAAGAGCTCGGGATGATCCTTCAACATCATCTCCTCGGATTTTCAAGTAGCCTCTTCAACCAACTAGTTTCTCCAGACTACTTTGACCATCGGTATCGTCTTATTCCTCAAGAATTTCTCCCGAAGATCCACGATCTCAACTGGTAGCTCAATGTAGCTCAGATCTAGCTGCAAATCCTTCGGCACTTCGGGCAAATGGTGACTTGGATCTGGAATGTAACCTCTCAGCATAGACACATGAAAGACATTGTGCACCTGAGACAACTTCTCCGGTAACTCTAACCGGTAAGCAGTTTTCCCAATCCTCTTCAATATCTTAACTAGGTGATACCTTGGGGCTAACTTCCCACCTCTGCCAAAACGAATCACACCTTAACTAGGTGATACCTTCAGAAAGACAAAGTCACCTTCTTCGAACTCAAGGTCCCTCCTCCGGTTGTCTGCATAACTCTTCTGCCTACTCTGAGCATCCATCAACCTCTTCCTCATCAAATCGATCTTTTCAGAGGTCTGTTGCACAATTTTGGGCTCAAACATTTGCCGCTCTCCCACTTCAAACCAGCAAACAGGTATTCTGCACTTCCTGCCATACAGAACTTCATACGGCGTCATCCCGATACTTGTCTGAAAACTGTTGTTGTAGGTAAACTCTACCAGAGCTAAATGCCTCTCCCAACTACCTCCAAAATATAGAACACAACACCGAAGCATATCCTCAAGAACTCGATTGACTCTCTCAGTCTGTCCATCAGTCTGAGGATGGAAGGCAGTGTTGAAATCGGTCTTAGTACCCAAAGCTGCCTGAAGACTCCTCCAGAAATGCAAAGTAAACCGTGCATCTTGATCAGACATAATGGTCAACGGAACACCATGAAGCCTGACGATCTCCTAAACATACAGCTCGGCTAACTTGTCCATAGATGAAGTGAGTTTCATTGCCAAGAAGTGAGCTGACTTGATTAGTCGATCGACTATGACGCAGCATTACCCTTCAAACTCTTGGACAAACCCGTGATGAAATCCATACTGATGTTATCCCACTTCCACTCTGGAATGGGTAACGGTTGCAATAAACCTCCGGACTTCTGATTCTCGGCTTTCACCTGCTGAAAAATCTCACACCTCGCCACAAACTCAGCCACATCCTGCTTCAAACATGACCACCAGAAATATTGCTTAATGTCCTTATACATCTTGGTGCTCCCAGGATGTACAGACAAAAGAGTAGCATGTACCTCCTGAAGAATACTCTCCTTCAATTCTGATTGATCAGGAACACATAGTCTCTCTCCAAACCACAACACTTCATCCCTGATCTGAAACTCTGACAATCTGCATGGACCAACCTGCTCTTTCATCCTATGAATCCCTGCATCTTCCTTCTGACTTATTATAATCCTTTCATTCAGTGTAGGCTGAAGCCTCAGCTGAGCCAAAGATGCTTCCAAGCCTTGCACAACAACCTCAATACTAGCCGGATCCAGCTTTTCTGCAAGATGCCTCTGGGTTGTAATCAAACTGGACAAACTGCTTTTATGGCTAAGTGCATCAGCAACAACATTAGCCTTCTCCGGATGGTACTTAATCTCAGGACGAATATCCTCAAGTACTTCCAGCCATCTCCGTTGCCTCTGATTCAGGTCCTTCTGCTGATAGATGTACTTCAAGTTTTTGTGGTCCGTGTACATGTTTAACTTCTCACCGTACACGTAATGTCTCCATTGCTTTAAGGCGAAGATAATTACAACCAACTCCAGATCATGAGTCGGATAATTCTTCTCATGTGGTCTTAGTTGCCTAGACCCGTAAGCGAATAATTTTGCTTCTTATATCAAGACACAACCAAGTCTAAGATGTGAAGCATCGCTGTAAACATCATGCTCAACACCTGCTCTAGGCAAAGCCAAAATGGGAGCAGTAGTTAGTTTTTCTTTCAACTCCTGAAAGCTTGCATCGCACTGCTCAGTCTACTTGAAATTCACATTCTTCTTGGTTAGACCAGTGAGAGGCACGACTATCTGAGCATAGCTTTGGATAAACCTCCTGTAGTATCCATTTAACCCAAGAAAACTTATGATTTCCTTCATTGCAGCAGGCCTTGCCCAATCCTTCACTGTAAAAATTACAAATTCTCACAGTCGCTATCATAGATAGAGACACTGATACAACCAGGGTCGCTATCTCAGATATGTATGAATTTTAGCAACTGGTACAATTCGAAATCTTGGATGAAGGGTTTAGGGTTTTGAGTGGGGGAGTAGAGAACGTTGTGAGTGATGAAGTGGATCGCAATAGATTTTGGACGGATTTTGTTGGTGAAATAACGAATTTGGGAGGCTAGGATTTTGGGTTTATTTTGGAGTTGGGAGAGAGAATGAAAAGAGAGAAATGAAGAGAAATAGCGAAACAGCGAGCGAGTCTTTAAAAACTCCCCAATCGACACTCGCTATCTCAGTTGGCGAATATGGTATAAACACAATCGCTATCTGAGATGGTACGTCTAAACTTGGTATTTTTCTTCAAGTTTTTCTCCAAGTGGTGGAGAAACATCTCAACATATACTCGCTATCTCAAATAGCGATGTTGTTTTTACCAAATTCGCTATATGCGATGACGAGTCTAAATTTGAAAATTTTCTTCACGTTTTAACACCTCAATATATACTCGCTAACTCAGACAGCAAGATTATTTTAACCAAACTGGCTATCAGAGAGATAGCAAGTGGGTCATTTCGGTAAATACTTTTACAAGTGGGTCAGTTTGGTTAATACTTTAAAAACATTGGGTCATTTTGGTAAAATATTCCGTATTAAACTCGAGAAATGAAGGATGGTGTGAGGATTAGGTGACGGAAAGTACGAAGAATAGATGACAAGTCAATTTTCTAAAAATTCATAATGACAATATTGACCATACTTAATTATGGTTTTGGAAAGATGGTGTGAGGATTAGGTGACGGAAAGTACGAAGAAGAGGGAAATGTAGAAAATGTTGAGGCAAAATGATCGAAAGAATAATTTTGTTATTTTATGGTTAATAAAAGTGTTTGACTTGGTCAAACTAATAGATCCTAATGTTGCTTTCTCAAAAATAGTATGCGAGTGCAGTTTTGATTGACCGAAAAGTCGGGGGTTATCCGCATTGATGCTCTGTAATTACAGTGGTGTTTTCCTCAATTTACCAACATCCAAATTATCTCTGTTCTCTAATATTTTAATAGAAGAGTTAGATTGTATAACCAAACAATCACATAATTGTAACTAAACAAATATGTATAAATAATATAAAAGAGGTATTACGTTTGATGTCAGACAACAGTGGAATTTTTAGTTTAAAAAAATATATATAAAGGCGGGCATTGCACATGTAAAATACTATATCTCTAATCTCTAATCTCTAGTCTCTAATATTATAATGGAAAAATGTCTTGGTGTCATTTGTCAATCTATCAACGCATTTGACGTACGTACATAACTAATATGAAAGCTAGGTTTACGAAACAAGCTTACTTTTGAGCTCGAGCTCGGTTCGAGCCGAGCTTTGAACGAGTTTTGACCGAGCTCGAGCTGAATAGCTCGATTTATTTGCAGCCTTATGAGAGAGATAGCAAGTGGATCATTTTCGTAAATACTTTTAAAAGTGGGTTAGTTTGGTGAATACTTTCAAAAAATTGGGTCATTTTGGTAAAATATTCCGTATTAAACTCGAGAGAAGTGAACTCACGTACTTCTGGTGGTCAATGGCATTAGAATAGATGACAAGTCAATTTTCTTAAAATTCTTAGTGACAATATTGCCCATATTTAATTATGGTTTTGGAAAGACGGTGTGAGGATTAGGTGACGGAAAGTATGAAGAAGAGGGAAATGTTGAAAATGTTGAGGCAAAATGCTCGAAAGAATAATTTTGTTATTTTATGGTTAATAAAAGTGTTTGACTTGGTCAAACTAATAGATCCTATTGTTACTCTCTGAAAAATAGTATGCGAGTTTGTTCTATCTATATGTGATGTTTTTAATATTGAAGTGTTTGAAGAGATCATGTGTGAAACAGATGATGGCTGTGGTTAGAGCTGCAATCGAGTCGAGCCGAATAACTTCAGACTCAAGCTCGGCTTGTTTACTAAACGAGTTCAATTTTGAGTTCGAGTTCGGCTCGAGCTTGGTTCGAGCCGAGCTTTGCCCATATTCGAACTGAATAGCTCACGAGCTTAGCCTAAAAAAAAATAAAAATTCAAGCTCGAGCTCGGCTCGTTTACGAAACGAGCTCGATTTTGAGCTCAAGCTCGGCTCGAGCTTTGACTGAGCTCGAGCCCAATAGCTCGTGAATAGCTCGATTCGTTTGCAGCCCTAGCTGTGGTTTGCATATAACCCATAATTCAAACATGATCTATAGTTTGGACCACTTTGAATAATTGACATGATATTGGGGGCCGGGCACCTTGCATTGATAATAAGTTTTTATTGGGAAAGAATTATATGCCTTATTCGACATAAAATATACATGATCTTCACAAGATCTTGGCAAATCAAATCATGAAAAACATATGTACAGATTTTAAGAAGATCTAATGGTACGTCCTTCTTTTTAATTGAATTTCTTAGCCGAATTGGGCATATTATTTATTTCCACTCTTTTGGCTCTTTCTTTGCTGACTTGGCCATCTTATTTATTTCCATTGGTTAATTTGGCTCCATTATGATCCGGCCCTCTTGCAGTCCAATTTTCTTATCAGAAAGTAAAGGCTAACTGGTGGTTCCCGCAGATAACTGAAAGCTTGCATGACTTAAGAATTTCTGTTTTAATTCCCACTTCTATTTGTTTGTGGTGCATGCATCGGACTTTCTTTAGTATTGAAAAAAAAAAAAACACTAGAAATAGAAATATTGTTCGATGGAACGTCTACACATTCAGATAGATCTATGTCTGCCAGTTAATTACTTACAATAGTTGATACTTTGCTAATTAATTTATTGGTTTAAACTATCGATTTATTTTCCTTTTTTTAAAAAAAAATAAATATTTTTAAAATTCTTTTTCCCCCTTTTACTGTAAGATTTAGAGAGCTTTCAAGAACGTACCTTCTAAATTTTCTCTATTTTATCACCTAAATCTATTTTTACTTTTCAATCAAATGCAAAGGATGTAACCAGCACTAGGGATCCATGTTCGTGCTTTTGTTATCCTCATATATATAATTCTATAGAATAAAATATTTTTTGTACTAACATCCTCGCCTAATTGCTCCTGAGTACATACTCCCACAAAAATTAAATTTGCGGGCCACTAAAAAAAATGTACAAATTGTAATTTCTCACTCGCAAAATGCATATATATAGTTATAGGGAAGAAGAAGAAAATTTTTGAGGCCCTGATGCTACACATACCTCATTTCATATCCAAAACTTATATTGGATTTTTCTTAAATTGATTATTGAGTCAATTAATTACTAAAAGACAAATAGGTAAGATCCAATAATCATTAGAAGACAAGTTCAATATAAGTTTGGGATAGAAAATAAGGTATGTGTAGCATATATCATTGCTCCTTTTGTACTATATGCAATAACCAAAAAGGTACTCCAAGTAGTATTACAATTAGCTATTCAACCTTCATGTACCACTCAAGTATGGCCACTATTGGGCCCACAATCAGAGACGGAGCCTAATTAAGACCCTGTTGCGGGGCCCAGGACACCCAAATATTTTGAAATCTCCCTATTGGTAGGAATATGCACTTTGGCCCACCAAAATTTCTAATAATTCTATATATATATGTGTGTGTATATATGTATTTATGATTAAATTTATACTTTTAGGCGGTATGAGCTTTCTTTTGTATAGGAAAGCAAATGCGCTTTTGGGTTTTAGCAATAAAAAAAAAAGCAAATCTACTTCTGATCAGATCTTGTAAGAAAGCATAAAAAATTGAATTTTTGTTCGTTTTTTGTTCAAAAGTATGACATGTAAACTATCTTCTTATTTTTTGAAGAAGAACATATGTAAACTATCTTAGCAAGACTAAAACTCTATATCAAAATGTTGTTACTTACTTTATAAAAAGCTGTGATTATAAAAAAATTATTAAGTTGTTTATTGTTTGGCTCACCCGGCAAAGTAGTTTTGACTTTGTTCTTGCCCACAATAGAAGGCATTAGAGCATCCACTATCGTTTTTTAAAAACCCAAAAATTGGAAATCGATTTAGAAATAGTGCTCACAGTCGTTTACTAAAAATTCAAAACTTAGGACAAGAGTGAACAGTGCCTTGCTAAACTTAGCAGCCGATTTAGGCAATTGCTAAATATAGAAGACGGACGATGTTCATCCGTTTGCTGAAGCGACGGATGAAGGTATGCCGTTCGTAGTAAAAAAAAAAAAAATCCGATGAGAGACGGATGATGGTGTTCCGTCTCTCATTGAAAACAAATTTCTTTTAAAAAAAAATTCACTGAAAACACCCCAGACGGATGAAGTTGTTCCGTCTGGTGTGTTTTTTTTATTTTTTATTTTTTTTTTAAAACAAAAAAAAACCAAAAAACACCCCAGACGGATGAAGTTGCTCCGTCTGGTGTGTTGTTTGGATTTTTTTTTGATTTTTTTACTGAATACCAAAAAAAAGGCAGAAGATCATCTTCCGTCGCTTCTATTTTTGGACTTTGACGGCTGCAACGTGGTCCTTCTTTTGCTATTTCTAAATGCTATATATAGCAATTGACATAGTAAACGATAGTGGATGCTCTTACTGACTAGTTCAAGTTTCCATGTGTAGTCGTTGGCCAAGTACTTATAATTTGCAAAATTTAGCAAAATCCCCTGCAGTCGTTGGCCGAAAACCCATATTATGATTCAGAGATGAACAGTGGTCTGCTATATTTTGCATGGGTTACGACATTTTGTAAAATATAGCAGACGAATGATAAAATTTTATCGGGGGGATTTTTTCGCGCAATATATTATCAGACGAAATATGAAATTTCGTCCACTAACTTTTTTTTTCAAATTTTTATTAGATCAGATGAAACATCTTATTTCTTCTGATCAAATAATTTTCAAAGATTTGAATGGACTGAACAAGGTATTCCATCCGTTCAAATGGAAACAATGAGGGATAGAAGAAGATGTTCCGTCTCTCACAACTTTTTTTAATTCCCTCTTCCTCCCAAACACCAAACACCAAACACCATCTCTCTCCATTTCCTCCACGTCACCCCCACTCCACTTCTCAATGGCATTCTTGTATATAAAAATTATATCTATATATTATGCTAATAGGAGAGAGAATGTACTCCCTCTCTTATTTCTTCATTTTGAATCAAAGAAATGAGAACAAAAATAGGAATTCACACATAACTTAACACGTGCACACACCCAACCACCACCTCCTCTCAATTTTTGACCATTCGATCGTCTAGCTCAGTGAAAACTTGTGTAATCGAGGCTCCCGATTGCGCCATGTCGCCACCCAATCACGCATGTCCAATTCACTCAACGGGCGAGCCCATCATGTAATCAACGTCCCAGGTCGCGCTACATCAGCACTTCATCCTGACACCTTATTCTACTTAGCGGGAGAGCACATGCTCGATAGGCGATTCAGATTTCTCAAAAAATTGCGCCAGCTCGATAAATCAATAAAAAGTCTCAGAAAATCATTTAAAATTCTAAAAAATATTATAAATAAAAAAATTTAATTAGAAATTTTGAAAAATAATTAAAATTTTGGAATCTGTACAATATGCTAAACTGCTTTTGTCAAGGATTTTTCTCATTTTTCCTTTTTAAAATAAAAAAAAGAGGGCAAATATAGGAAGATAACTCCCTACTCTTACTCTATCTAAATTGGAATTAGAATCTTCATTATTATATAGATGTTATTAGATGAATTTTTCATTTTTTTATTTTTTTATTATTTTTTTAAAAATTATGTGCGGTATTGTACGGATTATACTACATATTATATTAAATTATTTTATTTTATTTTATATAAGTTTGTCCAATATTTCTCAAGGGTTCACTAGTTTTTTTTAATAAAATGTTAAGTGACATTCCTCCTTTTTTCTTTAAAAAAAATAAGCCGAAATGTAGGCCACTCCATTTTTCTTTTGAAACTGTCAAATTATAGCAACTAGTATTATACACGTGCTGTGCACGTGGAGAAAATTGGGGGAATGAAAATGGCAAAAAAAAAAATCTACCAACACGTGCGTTGCACGGGTTGGGTTAAGGACAAATTACACTAAGGCCTTCTCCCATTATAGTAGTAGTAGATAATGACTAAAGCATGTCGTCATAATTGCCAATTGCTAAGTTGCCAAATTTGGCAATGAAAAACAAGGGATGCTCTTAGCCCCTAGGGTAGTCCTTCATTATTATATATTTTTGGAAAACAGAAGACCGTACTCCTCTTATCCTCCGTGGATCACAATTATCTTGAGAGGCTAGCTGGTTTTGTTATATTCATCAAAAATAGAGGACCATGTTCCTCTTATCCTCCTTGGAAGTGAGGGGCAAAGCCGGAACAATTTTGCCTAGAGGGCTAAGAAAGAATTTTATGGCTATATGTAAATATATATAAGGATTTTTTATAAATTTTAGGGAGGCCAAACCGTAAAATTTTATCTTTTGGAGGGGCAAAATCATAATATTGTTAGGGTTTTTTTTTAAATTTTTTATTTAATAGTATGATGGGGGTTTTGAAAGCCCCCCCCCCCCCCCCCCCCCCCCCCTCCCCCCCCCAAGCTGCTTGGAACATAGTTAACTTCCACGTATATTTGAAGCTTTAGTTTTGATAGGAACACAATTATCATCAGGTCTATTTGTTGTGTATAGTTTACATATTGTCATTTTATTTCCATAAGTTGGGTGGTGGTTCACTGGCTGCTTCTTCGTCGAGAGAATACTAGAAGTATTATTTTCATCCACAAATTGTAAACTCATCATTGTACATTTTCCCATTTGTTTCACGTGTTGATTATATTGTAAATCAGTGACGTTCATGTTTCAGATTTTGAATTATAACTTTAGTCTGCATGCCTTCATAACTTCATTGATACAACGCTATTTACCACCCAAACATTAATTAATACAAGAATAACAAAATAAAAAAAAAGTTACAAAAGGTGGTGAGGAGTAATTGAAGAAAAATAAGAGCTAAACTAGCTGTTAGATTGAGTTGGGATATTATAAAGATGGCCTTAATCCAGATAGCATGGCGATACTACAAAGATGACCTTAATCCAGACAGCAGGGTGGGAAGGAAATACAAGAATCTTTGTGAAAAAGCATACTGACATTGTTCCACACTTCCACTTATTGAAAATTTTGTATATATTTTACATTATTGTACCGATCGCGGTACTTCCCCCAACAAGGACACCTAAGGTGGATATGGAAGATATGGGCAATATGATAGCAACTTTGTTGCCGCAAGTTTGCAAGATACTCATTAAGAGTATGCTGTTGTTAATGCATGCAGAGGTTGTGATTGCCATTGATCAGTGATCAGGAGTTTGTGGTTTTCTTTTGAACATGGTGAACATGATTGCAGCTCAGCAATTTCAAGTGATCAAGGTCTTACCTTTAGCTGAGAGGTGCTATTATATGTTTCGTTATTTAAGTTATTTTGTAGAACTTTGTACTACAGTTATCAAGCCTTTGTTAGAGGCCTGTTGAAGTTTGTCTTGGTGATAAGCTACATGTACTTGAATCTCTGCTTTTATATATATGCTATTGGATGAAATTTTCTATAAGAATATCCTTATTATAAATAAAATATATGGTGGGGAGAACGAAACTAGAGTATTACAACAGAGAGGTTTGGTTACCGTCTTTTGAGAGTTTACAGGAGAGAGAACCCTACACCTAGAAGGCGGAATTTTTTCCCAAAACGACCCATTTTTGCAAAATTTTTCCCAAACCGCCCTACTTTTTTTTTATTTCCCAAAGCGCCCTACTCGGTCTTTCAAAGACCGAGTCTAGTGCAAATAGACTCGGTCTTTGAAAGACCGAGTCTTGCGCTTTGAAAAATCAAAGACCAAGACTCGGTCTTTCAAAGACCGAGTCTATTTGCACTAGACTCGGTCTTTGAAAGACCGAGTCTTGGACTTTGCGTTTTTAATAGCGCAGATCCCCTTTCTTCTTCTTCTCTCTCTCTACTATAACCTATTCTATTTCTCTAACCTATCTTCCTAAATCTAGGGCGACCTCCTACCCACAAAATCTAATCTTAATCTAAATATATTTACCAATATCTTCCTAAACCTCTAACCATCTCCACTATAATAACCCAAAACCCTTCTTTTCAAAGATCCATTTTTTTTATTTTTGCTAAATTTGAAGCGGATAGCAACTTCAACTCTTTTACCGAAATATCTACGGCTCTATCCTTGACGCTTGTGAAGGTATGATGAATATTGGCCTTTAATTTTCTGAATTTTGGTATAGATTTTGTTTGTGGTTAGATAATAACTCGCATATTTTAATAAATATACATAGGTATGGATCTTGAGATTCCTATTTGGTTATACTTTGGTGGTGAAATTATTCGTGATCCAAAGATTGGTAGTTGCTATAGTATGTTGGATCCGGAAATAGTTTGGGTACCCCGAACCATTACATTTGAAGAACTAGTTGAGAAAATATATGAAGTTACTAATTGGGATAGGAATCAATGGAATGTGAAAATTTTAGCTCGATACGCAGCAGGTAGAGGAGATGGTCAGTATTTTATGACAGCGCCCGTACCTACTGATAATGCGCTGAAGTCATTGATTGCTAGGACATTTGATCCCAATTGTGCTTGGTCTGCATTAGAGTTATATATTCAGCAAATTCAAAATTTGAATGCTCAGCCACATGATATTCCAAGTGCAAGCTTCATAAGGGTAGTACCTACACAGCAGACGAGGTCTAACCCCGCTCAATCTTCACAACCAAATCCACTGTCCTCACAAGAAAACACTTTCACAAATACAAGAAATGCTGATTCTACAGATGTTGAGTTCCCCACCCCAACCTACACCGGTTCCTGACTATGTTCCAAATGACAGTGTATTTGAACTCTTTCAAAATGCAGTGGTTAACAACAGCTTATTAGATGATGATGAAGAAGAGGAAGAAACAGACGATGATGAAAGTCTAGAAAGTGATGATGGAGAAGAAGATGATGATGTAGCAAATGTAAATCCTTCGAACAATAGTTCTAATGAAGTGAGAGCTACTGATAGGTATGCTAATGTTAACGCTCATGTTATGGAGGAGATGGCTGAAGCTGCTAGAGTACCCCCATTTCCACAAGAGTCTTCTGGTTCATCCAATGTAGACGAATTTTACGTTGGACAGGAGTTTGTAAGTAAAGAGTCCATTCAGCATGCTGTGAAGGTGTATTCTATCAAGAAACATCGTGAATTTGTCACATTGAAAACAACACCGTCACTATACACTGTGACTGCCTCTCCATCGATTGGAAGCCCGGTTAGTATGGCAACGTCTTGTAGAGTTACCGTCATCTCCCCAACTGGCAGGTGAAATGAGTGTGTCTCGGGCCTCCATCTTTCAAGTAGTGCTTCCAAAAGTGGAAGATCGCACTTGATGGATGTCATCCTGGCAATACCGTAGAACCCACAATCTCTAAGTATCTCGTGTATACGTGGGTGCACAGGTAGCGGATGACCAGTCCTAAAGCGGCACTCCGTAGCCTCACCGTTCCAAACATACTGCGATCGATGCATCGACTGGAGAGTGAGGAGTGAAGGGTCGAGTGGTCCGGGGCCTCCAGAAGGGATATATGACGACGAAGGGACTGAAGAGGAAGTGCCCGCCTCATTTGGATTGAATTCAACCTACATAACAATAACATTTACATCAATAGACCGAAATGTAATACAATTCTATTAGAATCAACATTTAATTACTTACATTAGTAGCCTCGGTAGGAGCACGACTACGACCACGACCACGACCACGATCACGTCCACCGCGAGTACGTAATCTATCGCCACGTGGAGGTCTACTACTTTCTCCTACCTCCATGTTACCCCTTGTGCGTGCCATTTACAATAGACTACAAATCCTACAAGTTCAACAAAAATGTTATTAACTATACATAACCTAGATATAAAAACAAATTCTATATGACAATGCCGTTGATTCTCTAATTTTAGCAAAAAACTAGAGTATAACAAATTCAACAAATTCTATACATAACCTAGATTCTATAAAATTCTAAAAAACTAGATTCAACACATACTATATGGAATTCTATACAAAATTCTATTCAACAAGGTTATTGAACTCTTTCAACTCTTTCTACAAAATTCTGTACAAAATTGAACTCTTTCAACAAAATTTCTTTCAACTCTTTCAACAAAATTCTATTCATTCCAACTTCAACTCTTTCAACTCTTTCTTTTTGAACAAAATTAATACTAAAAATAACATCAATAACTACTATACATTGTCAACAATAAGTCAAATTCAACTAATGAACTTCACAATAGCCTCAACACTAACACAAATTTTGCTTAGCAAAAGCTTAAGAAATATACCTTACAAGTAGGAGAATCCAAAGACGAAAACGAAATTGGCGAGAAGAGCAAGATCCTACAACCGAAATCTTTCAATTTTGGGTATTCGGGGTTTAGGGTTTAAAGAAATAATCGATTTTGGGGAATAGGATTGGGGAAAATCGAAATTGGATTAGAGAGTAATTGGTTTTGGGAAGTTTAACGATCGATTAAGGGAGTAATCGAACTAAAAAGTAGCGAGTGCGACGGATTCGTTGAGGGACAGAGCGAAAAGAAAAAAACAATCAAAAGTCGAGAAGAAGAAGAAAGGGGATCTGCGCTATTAAAAACGCAAAGTCCAAGACTCGGTCTTTCAAAGACCGAGTCTATTTGCACTAGACTCGGTCTTTGAAAGACCGAGTAGGGCGCTTTGGGAAATAAAAAAAAAGTAGGGCGGTTTGGGAAAAACTTTGCAAAAAATGGGTCGTTTTGGGAAAAAATTCTAGAAGGCGAGATCTTCAGATATTGTAATCTCTATTTTTTATAGATCTTCAGAGAATGTAAATTCTGTTTTTTATATTTTCTAGTGAAAACTGCAAGTGTGGTTCAAATTATAGATCTTCAGAGATTGTAAACTCTGTTTTTTATATTTTCTAGTGAAAACTGCAAGAGTGGCTCTATGTGGAAAAGTAGCAATTACAGTGGGTGAACCCTAAAAAAGAATCTAGTATGTTATGTGTTATTCTTTGCGTTTGTTTGCTTAGTAGTTTTCACTTGAGTAATGCTATGTGCTTAAGCTGTTTACATAAAGTCTACTTCACAATGTGATATGACACTATTTCCATCGTATCAAATCTTTTTTATACATGGGCAGTTAGAGATTGTGCCACATCATTTTGTGGAGTAAATATTATGCAAAAAGTTTGTGCAAAAATCATTATTCTTTTCCCTCCACATTTAGTTTGCTATCTCATGGGTTATTTGGCATAAGAATCAGGGTTGTGCCTAGCTTAGCCCAACCCCCATTCATGAGATTAATTAAAGTTTGTGGTTGCCTAGATCTGGGTCTAGACCCAATACGGGCCAAGATCAATAAGCCCATACATTAATCTTATTGGGCCGACATATTGAATATGTCCATTTGCGTCTAATTTTGTTCTTATATATATATATCATACCTATATGATACCACTTCAATGTCTATTTCAAGTACTTCGCAAACCAACTTCAAATTTAGATATAGAATGTGTACATCCTTTTAAATAACATAAAGACTAATTGTCAAACACAGTCATATTTTATGAATAATAACATATAGGTTAATTGTTCAACATAACAATTATGAGGAAGTTCAATTTCCATACTATGCTCCAGCTTTTACGAAGTAGTCAAACATACAAACTGATGATGGTTAAAATCGCAACAAATCAGAGCCGTACGATTCCAGTAAAGATCTCAAAGCTTCCATAGGCAGATTAGCCATCACATGCCTCTGTTACAGGTCTTGGACCACTCCAAGGCATGGGCTTCTTTCAAGCCCATAAAAAGTGACAGACTAGGCCCACTAGGAGAGACACCCAGTCCATGAAGGCCAGGAGTCAAATCTCTTATCCCCTAACAAGGATATCTTATCTCTTGAGAGGGAGAGACATGAAAGAGATAAGTAAGTTAAATTGATCCAACAGACACAAATCAATCTCTTGGAATGTCTCTCAGGCCTATAGATACCCCCTCCCCGTCCACAGTCAGAAGCTAATAAAAAATTTGCCAGTTTTCACTCTTACTCTCTCTCTCTCTCTCTCTCTCTCTCTCTCTCTCTCTCTCTCTCTTTCTGGTTCTGACTCGAGCGTCGGAGGGCCTGTAGTCGGGGCCAAACCCCGGTGTTTCAGGCTTTTGCAGGTCCATCGGCCGCATCGGCAACCGTCGGATTCAGATCACGATGGTCAATTAAAGATCCAGATTTATTCGTAGGAGCTCCAACCTCTTTTAACGGCCAAGGTCACAGGTCAGCTTCGTAGTATTTTCCATCAATTATTAACTCATTATTTGTTTGCTCCCACACCGAAATAAGCAGCAACAGATTGGCACCGTCTATGGAAAAAACTACACAAGTCAGGCTTGTCTCCATGCCACCAAGACTAAGTGTCATGCCTCGCTTCCCAAAATTTGGAATACGAGTATGTAACGAAGGCCTAGCGAATGATTTATACACCATCCATAAGCTGTACCGGCCTAACTCAACAATATGAACAACAAACACAAGCACGCAAGAGAATATAATCACATGAATCAAAGAACAACTTCAATAATAAATGAAATAATCCAAATAATAATATCCAACATAATATCCAATATCTGGAAAAACAAACTCCGGGACAAAATCCCAAAATAATGTATAATATCAAAGACAAAGTGCAAAGGTAAATATAGCATCAAGATAATTCTAGCAGTGAAATCTTCGGCTCTATCTTCTAGAATCGTTGCTCACCAATTCCTTCTGATAGTGATCCTTCAGTACCTGTACACTCGTGATCTAAAAAAAGAGAAAATAATGTCCTTAGAGCAAGTCATGCACAACAAGTAAAGGAAAATAGAGAATAATAGGGAAACACGGTATATAAAAAATAAGGTACGGGATCAAAGTCAAGGAGAGAGACAAAGATTGGCAATAATGTCAAAGGTCTATTTTTAATCATGCATTAATTAATAATGTCAATTTAAGTTCTATATTGATGAATGTATACGGGATCAAGCATGAAATGTCAAATGCAGGTTATTAATCATTTTATTAACCTATCTAGTGCACGTACTAGTGCGTTCCATTCCACAGGGTCGGCGCATGCAAACAATGAACGCTTTAGACTGATGGTGAATTCACGGATCGTGTACTCGTAACAAGATGAGAATATATCATGATAGCGTGATCACACAATGACAATCATTTCTCCACCTTCCATGCAATAAATCATGCAAGTAAGAAGGCCTTTACCGAGTACAGTTTCTGATTGTTCATTACAAAGTCAACCCATAATATCCCGGCTTGTTAATATTTTATTTTATCCTATGTGAGCATGCAAGAAGGTGTTATGGTTGTATCATACTAGGTGTGACTAATTCTACTCGTTACATCGAAAGCAAGAAGCAAATATATTAAGTCAACACAAATCATACAATCTGGACAGCAGGACGTTACTGTACAAAAACAGAGATTTCCGTTGCTACAAAAAAGCAAATCTGGATCTGTCAGAAGTTCTAGAAACTAGACTCCCTGCCGGTTCCAACGAATATACACACAACATATAAATATTACAAAAACTTGGTCGAAATTCATATTCTTTTCAGATTTTATGTTCAGGCAGCAGGTTATAGATTGTGTTCACATTTATGTTTCAGGTCATAAAACTTGTCAATTAAATCTACAAAAATTCAGGGTGATTCCCACACATTTCTAGTTTCAGCAAATTAATTTGATATTTTTATTTTACTGTTAACATGTTCTGTTTACTAATAAATCAGGGTGATACGCATGAAATTGTGAATCTGGAAATCAAAACCATCAGTACCAAAAGACTGATATCTAACAGATTATAACTCGAAATTCAATTCCGTCAAATATTCTGAAAAATAGACTCATGGGGCTACAATTCATATTTACAAAGCTCTTTCAAATTACTACAGCAACAAGTTCAAAATTCTGATACAAAAAGAAGTAAACAGCAAGCCAGAAAAATAATTTAATTTGAATTGGCAATAATTTCATCATACAAGCATATAATTCATGATAATTAATAAACCAAGTGCTATTTGATGATTTACATGCAATTTCTAGATTTATGATGCAATTTACAGTGATGGCAATTATTTAATCAAATCAAATTTAATCGGAAAGATTCAATTCTTCCAACAATTCTATAACATGGATCTAGTTATTTTCATGTATCTCGTGCATATGCAATGTGCAATAGGGACTAGGGTTCGAATCAAAGATAAAGGCACGAAGTCAAAGATATCTCGGGTTAGCTCGTGTAAACCCTCAATATACTCAACGGAAGACGAATAGTATAACAATATGATGATTAAAAGATGATCTGCTTGCGGGGATCAACAAAATTCTTGAACAACAGTAATCAAACTATTTCAATAAAGACTTGCCTGTTAGACGGTAAATTCGAATATAAAGAATAACGGGATGGGAATCCTGGGTGAGGAAACACACGCGACAACCGAATCCATGAAGACATGTGTGCTTCACATGCACAACAGCACATAGAAACAGTAAATCGCCTCTCTCCCAAACACCAAATAGCAAAAGGGAGAAAGTGAGAGCAGCGGTAGTGGACAGCGGCTCGACGGCGGGGCTTGTAACTACCGTTTCCGCTATTTTCATTTTTTTCCTCTTTTTGTAATATTTTATTTGTAATTGAATATAATACTCTATTTTTATTTCTTGATTATTTTTTTAATTAAATCTTGTTCATGAAATTCTCCGTTCTTCTTGTTGAGCTGTTCTTATTGATTCTATTTTCTTTTGTTAAATGCGGGTATTTTTATTTGAACCCTATTATTTTAAACCCATCTCTTATTGAACCCAAAAACCCATTTTCAATTATTCTTGACCCAAAACCGCAATTATTGGATCTTAAACCACTAACCCAACATCCTAACTATACCCTATAAATACAACTCTATTGCAAATCCTAAAAATTGCACAAATTGAAACCCTAGAGCCGCTTTTTCTCTATCCACTCTGTTTTCTCTATCCCCGTCCAAAATTTTCCCGCTCAAACCCACCTCCTTCTCCTGCCAAACTCCGGCCACCTCCAGCACCCCCCTCGTCGCCCAACTCCCATCGACACCCCTGTCGACGCCCAGATACCCAAAACCCGAAACCCCCTTGCTTCTCGCACTTTGCTCTGTTTCCGATCGACAGCTACAACCAATACCCCAACCCGTTGTTGCCCCTTTTCATCAATGTCGACCCCCGACGCCATCGCCCTCACTCGCCATTCGCGCCGCCCACCGCCGCGTCGACGTCAGACAGTGACGCAGTCGAGCCCTTGGCCATTGCTGACTGTTGCTGTGTCTCTTTGGCAATTGTGCTTGGATTTTATTGCACGTATATTGCATGAGCTAAATTGTGCTAGTTCGGGGGTTCGTTACTTCGATATCCTTATCCCGTTATTCTTGGTATTTTTTTTCACCATCTAAAAGGCAAGTCACTTCCTCTTGAATTGTTAATTGTATCAAATTCAAGTTTTGTTGAAACTCTTGCAAGTAGATCACTTCGTTTATCGTATTATACATTGTTCATCTCTTTCGTTGGGTATATTGAGGGTTTACGCGAGCTAACCCCAATTTACTTGACATCGGGCCACTTTTGACTCAAAAGATTGAATCTTTCATGTGTGCATATAGAATTGATAATAAGGTTGTTCATATAATTGTCACACAAATAAATTATTGTAGAGAGAATTGCGAGGTTGTATGTTGTTTGATCGATTGATGGTTGATTGATGATAAATTGATGTATGTGTTATTAATCTTATTTACCATGTTTTTATACCCTTCATAAGGATTAGAAGTTTATCGACTAGTAGAATTGATACCCATCATGTTTAATTAACTTATTTCATGAAAACTACCCAAAACCTGTATATTGCCTACTGGCTATATATTGACTACTACTTCCGACCCAGTAAATGATCTTAAAATAAATTACTTTCTGAATATGAATTGTAGACTTATCTTTCTAGTTTCCAAAACATCTTAAATTTCTGAATTCCGAGTTGTGTAGCAGAAGTTATGCCCCTTTTACCACAGCTGTGTTTTTATTTTCAGATTTCCAGATTCTTGTACGTTTCATGTTTAAACAGTAAAAAGGCTGATCAAATGTTAAAATTTTACTCTCAAAATTTCCAGATTGTTACTTAACATGTTTAGGAGTCTAGACAATAATTTTATGAATTTATTATTGAGATTTTGCTGAAACTAAAAATAAAATAACATGATGTCAATTTTCTGCCTGAACATGAAATCTGTAAAGAACAATGTATTTGACCTAGCTACTGTTGTCGGATTTTGAATTTTGAATATGCGTTGGAACCGTGTGGAAGTCTAATTTTCAGAATTTCCGACGGTTTTAGTTTTTGAGTTCTGAAACAGTTGGAAAATGCACTTTTGTACAAATTACTCTTGCTATCTAGATTGTTATATTCTAGATTTTTTAATAGATTAATTATTCCTATATCATACTATTGTATGAATTAAATGTGTGTGTTACATTGCATGATCCTAATGAGTTATTTTCACCATTCTAATCGTCTTATCTATGTTATCATCCTATTGTTCTCCTATTGATACTATTGTTCATCTCATATTTTAAATTGCATATTGTATTGTTGCATTGATAAATAATTAATAATTCGGAGTTTAAGAAATTGACTAGAGTAGTTGATGATATAGAGACTATACTTGGATGATGGCCCATGTTATTATCGTTATCATCAACGTGTAAGAAATTACACTATGGCCCGTGTTATTATTGTTATCGTCATTCTGCAAGAAATTATCTCAATGCCCTGTGTTATATTGTTATCGTCATCATACCCAGTACATGAACTATAGAATATACAACTAGAGTCTAAACGAAATTGATTGTATGCATCGAACCTGTGGTATGGAACATATGGGACACAGTACTACGTGCATTAGTTAGGATTTAAAATGATTAATAGACTTAAGCATTACATCACATCGACACTGCATATTGTTCATCATTGTTCTATTGATATCGAATATTGGCTAAGTGTTATCATTATTGATCATTGAATATTGTTACCGAATATTGAATCATTGTTTATAGCCATTACATCAATTATCATGATATTGATTATTGATATTGTCCCATGTTATTGATTCTTATTGATCCATTGATTTCATTGTTATACCGTTATTCCTTTGTTCTTTGCTTTCTCTACTTGCTCTAAGGAAAATTTTTCTTCTCTTTTTAGATTAAGTGTACACAGGTAATGAAGGAGAATTGCCTGCTGGGATTGGAGAGCAAACTTTCTAAAGAACTATTGCTTTATAATTAAATGTTATTCCATTGAACTTTTGTATTGAGACTTATTGCTATTGTGTTTGAAATTTATTGTTGTATTGGGATTTATTATTGTATTGGGCTCATGTCCCAGATTTTATTATTGTTCAAGATATTGAATTATTATTGTATTTAGATATTTTATATTGCTTCATTCCAAGTATTATTATTCATGAGATTATTATTATTTTCTGCACAATTGTTCTGTATTAATTATATTGTTGAGTTGACCGGATAAACAGTTTATTGGTGACGCTAGTCATTTACTGGGCCAATGTCATGTACTCGTATTCTGTATTTTTGGGAAGCGGGGCGTGACAAGGTTTTTAGTAGTATCAGAGCCAGGTTTTAGATAATATATCAGTCAAACATGACTAACGAAAGGAAGTTTGGCTTTGATTGATTATTAATCAGATTTGGGTTTTATCGGGTTGACTCAACAGTATGTGCAATACAGGAATCGCATGAACAATTGATATCCAACTTATGATCTGGATGCTAACAGTTTGATTTTTATTGCAGACCATGGCTAGAAAAGGTGCTTCAATTTTCCGTGCTGGGGATGATCAGTCTGATGAGCCCACTGTTGCACAGTTGATGCAAATACAGCGTGAGCACAACGAACTGCTGATACAGATGCAACGGGAACATAATGATTAATTGAGAATGGCTTATGAAGCTGCTAACAGAGAACCCATTGTTCCTGCCCCTGGATTGATGCTGCCAAGACTTGGTAATGTGGCAGATTTTATGAGGCTCCATCCAGATAAGTTCTCGGGCACTGAAAGTCCACTTGAAGCCGAGCAATGGCTTATCAGAACTGAACAGTTTTTGACTGCAGCACGTATAGCTAATGTGGATTGTGTGGATGTGGTGAGCATCCAAGTTGTTGATCTTGCCCACATCTGGTGGCAAACTGAAGCGGAATGATTGGGCCGACCCATCTGCTAGGCTGCCTTCACTGAGAGCTTCCTCATGAAGTTCTTCCCTAATGTCACCAAGAATGAAATGGAACGACAGTTTGTCTCATTGACTTAAGTTCATCAGATAGTGTTTATTCAAGTTTTTCGTTGTTATTCATAAAGTATCGGCGTTAAACTAAACACTATCTTGAATCAGGGGAATCGTACTGTGGACGAGTACGCTATGGTATTCGCCCAACTAAGTCGTTTTACTACTGCTATGGTGGCAAATGACGAAGATGGAGGCTGTCGTTTCCTGTTGGGCTTTGACAGTGAGATCCAAGACCGTATTGCAGCCTTGCGACTTCGCACTTATGCTAATATCCTGGATGCTGCAAGAATTCAGGAACAGACCAGTTCAAGGAAGTGTGCTATTCAGCGTTCTGTTGCTGCTAAACCTTCTGTTGGGCCTATTAGGAGGCCAGCCCCGCCCTTTCCTGCTAGGGCATTGCCTTACCCACCTGCTGTCCCGAGGCCGAACATAGTTTGCACACACTATCACAAGACTGGGCATTTGCGCAAAGATAGCAGAATAGCGAACCACCAGTGCCTTGCATGTGGAGGTGTGGCCCACATGGTTCGTGATTGTCTTAAGGCCAGACCTTTTGCACCAATTGGAGGTTCCACTCCTCAGGGGGCACTAGTTCGTGGTTAGGGTGTACCACCTCTTCCACCGCAGAGGCATGTCTTTGACCAGAGGAGAGCCGCTCCTAAGGGTAATCTTCCTGCAGGTCGTGGTCAGGCCTACAACTTGACTACGCAGGATGCTGAGACTGCTTTGGGCGTTGTTGCTGATATATCTTTAGTTGTTTTCCATTTTTGTATTTATTTTGGATTTCCTTGCTATTTTATTCTTCTATCATGTTGTTTATCCATGTTAGCCTCTCATTCATGTCTTTTTCTTGCACTTTGCTTAGCCTTTTATCTTCTCACTGTAAGTTCTTGCTAGGCATTATCCTTGTTCATTCATTCACTGCTCATGTTCTCTTTGACTCTGGTGCTACCCATTCTTTTGTTTCCTCCCGCTTCGTCTATCTGCATCAATTGGCTAGCAACGCTATGCCAGTAGCTTGCAACATTTCTACAAGTCGAGGTGTTGTCGTGTGTTCTCAGATTTGTGAGCAGAGTTCCTTGTTAATGGTGGTGTTGATTTTGTTGCCGATATGATTGTCATCAATAATTCTGGATTTGATGTTATCTTGGGGATGGATTGGCTTGCTGCCACTCATGCTGTAATTGACTGTCGCGAGAAGAAGGTGGTGTTTCGTATGCCAGAACGTCATGAATTTAAATTCTGTGCCGGTGAAATGCCGCTTGCTTATGTGGAGAAGCTGGTTAGTCAGGAAGCTGGAGTTATGGAGGAAGTGTGTGCCGATGATGTTGTCGCACCGTTGGTTGTGCGGGATTTTTTGGATGTTTTTCCTGAGGAATTGTCGGGATTATCGCCAGATCGTGAGGTGGTGTTCAGTATTGATGTTCAGCCGGGTACAACTCCAATCTCTAAGAGTCTGTATAGAATGGCTCCTGTTGAACTGGCTGAGTTGAAGGAACAATTCAGGATTTACTGGATAGAGGTTTTATCAGGCCAAGTGTTTCACCTTGGAGAGCTCCTATTCTGTACGTCAATAAGAAGGATGGTAGTCGCAGGTTGTGTATTGACTACCGTGAGCTCAACAATGTCATAGTGAAGAACAGGTATTCGTTGCTAATGATTGATGACCTATTTGATCAATTGGGAGGCGCTTCTGTATTTTCAAAGCTAGTTCTTCGTTCTGGTTACCATCAAGTTAAGGTGAAAGCCGAGGATGTACAGAAGACTGCTTTTCGTACGAGATATGGGCACTATGAATTCTTGGTGATGCCTTTTGGAGTTACTAATGCTCTGGCTGTGTTTATGAGTTTGATGAATCAGGTTTTCTCTCCCTTACTGGACAAGTTTGTAGTCTTGTTCATTGATGACATTCTTGTCTATTCTCGGAATAGGGAAGAGCATGCTGAGCACTTGAAGGTTTTTTTGCAAACTTTGAGGGATCATCAGTTGTATAGGAAGCTTAGCAAGTGTGAGTTTTGGTTGGATCGTGTGGCATTCTTGGGTCATATTATTTCTGGTGATGGAGTTTCTGTTGATCCATCCAAGATTTCTGCAGTTAAGGATTAGCCGACGCCGAAGTCTGTATCGGAAGTTTGGAGTTTTCTTGGTCTAGCGGGTTACTACAGAAAGTTTGTTCGAGATTTCTCGAAGATTACAGGGCTGTTGACCAAGTTGAATGGGAAAGATCAGAAGTTTGTGTGGGATGAGTCCTGTGATGAAGCCTTCTCTAAATTGAAGAATCGGTTGACATCAGCACCTGTGTTGACTATACTAGATGGATCAGGAGGTTTCGTAATTCATTGTGATGCTTCAGGTAGAGGTTTGGGTGTTTTTTTTGATGCAACGAGGCAAGATTGTCGCATATGCATCTAGACAATTGAGGCCGCATGAGAAGAATTATCTGACACATGATTTGGAGCTTGCTGCTATGATTTTTGCTTTGAAGCGTTGGAGGTATTATTTACTTGGAGACCGAGTGGAGGTCTTCACCGACCACAAAAGTATCAAGTATGTGTTCACTCAGAAGGAGCTGAATATGAGGCAAAGGTGATGGTAAGAATTGATGGCAGATTATGATATCAGTTTGCAATATCACCCTGGCAAGATTAATTCGGTACCTGATGCTTTGAGCAGAAGACCTGTTGCTATGGTTCTTACTGATCAGAACGAGCTTGTGGAAGCTATGAGGAGATTGGAATTGGATGTGGTATTGCCTGGTTTTGAGAAGAGTTGTGTCGTGCTTTAGTTACATTTGTCTTTGGTAGATCAGATTAAGGAGGCACAGTCTGATGATGTGCACTTGCAACAATTTCGAGCTGAGGTTGAAGCTGGTTCAAGAACTAATATGGTGATTCATGAGGATGGATCTCTCCACTTTGGGACCCTTCTATGTGTTCCGAAGGGAGAAGTCAGGCAGAGGTTGCTTGAAGAAGCTCATTGCTCGTCTTACTCTATCCATCCCGGTGGTACAAAGATGTATCGGGATTTGAAGTTGCATTTCTGGTGGCATTGTATGAAGAGGGTTGTTGTAAGATTTGTTTGTCGGTGTCTGATTGATCAGCAATTGAAAACAAAACATCAGAGGACTGCTGGACTTCTTCAACCACTTCCTATCCCGGAGTGGAAGTGGGAGAATATCACTATGGATTTCGTGACTGCTTTGCCTAGAAGTCCCAAGGGTCACAATGCCATCTGGGTGATTGTGGATCGCTTGAAGAACAGTGCTCATTTCATTCCTTTCAGAGTTGGTCAGTCTACAGAGAGCCTGGTAGAAAGGTATATGCATGAGATTGTGAGATTGCTTGGTGTTCCTATCAGTATTATATCAGAAAGAGACACTAGATTCAAATCTCAAATTTGGGAGAGTCTTCAGAACAGTCTTGGGAGTAAGCTGAAGTTCAGTACTGCATTCCATCCACAGACAGATGGTCAATCAGAGAGGGTTATTCAAACATTGGTGGATATATTGAGGTCTTGTGTGCTTCAGTTTGGAGGATCTTGGGAAGATCATCTACACTTTGTGGAGTTTTCATACAATAATAGCTACCAAGCTAGTCTTCAGGCAGCTCCGTCTGAAGTCTTGTATGGTCGGAAGTGTAGATCACCAGTGTGTTGCGGTGACATTGGTGAGAGGAAGCTTTTGGGGCCAGAGTTGATCACGAGGACTGTTGATGTAGTGGCCCAGATCAGGAAGCATTTGCAAGCCGCACAGGACAGGCAGAGGAAATGGCCAGACATGCATAGGAGACTGTTAGAGTTCAAAGTGGGTGATCATGTGTTCCTCAAGGTGTCTCCATGGAAAGGTGTGATTCGATTTGGTGGTGGGGGAAAGTTGAGCCCTAAATTTATTGGTCTGTTCGATGTGGTGGAGCGAGTAGGCAAGGTGGCCTATAGACTCGCGTTTCCGCCAGCTCTTTCCAGAGTGCATAACGTCTTCCATGTTTCTCAGCTCAGGATGTATGTTCGGGATGATAGTAATGTTATTGACTATTCGGAGTTGTCGGTTTGACCAAATTTGTCTTCTGAGATTCATTCAGTGTCGATTGTGGACCGGCGGGAGAAGATTTCGAAGAATAAGGATATCAATTTGGTTCGTGTTGCTTGGAATCCTCACTCGCCTGGTGAGTCGACTTGGGAGCTTGAAGATGTGATTCAGAAGAGGTTTCCCCATCTGTTTGAGTAGTTCTTGTTCCTTTATTTTCCTCGGGGTTACCCTACTACCACTTGCTTAAATTTCGAGGAAAGTTTTTATTGTATAATGCTTACTGTCTGTATGTTGACTGCTACTTCCAACCCAGTAAATGATCTTAAAATAAATTACTTTCTTAATATGAATTATAGCCTTATCTTTATATTTTCCAGAACATCTTGAATTTCTGAATTCCGAGTTGTGTAGCAAAAGTTATGCCCATTTTACTACAACTGTGTTTAGATTTCCAAATTCTTGTATGTTTCATATTTAAACAGTAAAAAGGCTGATCAAATGTTAAAATTTTACTCTGAAAATTTCCAGATTGTTACTTAACATGTTTCGGAGTCTAGAATTTTTTTTTAATGAATTTATTATTGAGTTTCTGCTGATTCTAAAAATAAAATAACATCATGTCGATTTTTTGCCTGAACATGAATCTGTAAAGAACAATGTGTTTGACCTAGCTACTATTGTTGGATTTTGAACTTTAAATATGCATTGGAACCGTGTGGAAGTCTAGTTTTCGGAATTTCTGACGGTTTCAGTTTCTGAACTTTGAAACAGCGGGAAACTGCACTTTTGTACAGATTACTCTTGCTGTCCAGAATGTTATTTCCAGATTTTTTAATAGATTACTTATTCCTATATCGTACTATTGCATGAATTAAATGTGTGTGTTGCATTGCATGATCCTAATGAATTATTGTCACCATTGTAATCGTACTATCCATGTTATCAGCCTATTGTTCTCCTATTGATAATATTGTTCATCTCATGTCTTAAATTGCATATTGTATTGTTGCATTGATAAATAATTAATAAGCTGGGGTTTAAGAGATTGACTAGAGTAGTTGATGATATAGAGACTGTACTTAGATGATAGCTCGTGTTATTATCGTTATCGTCATTGTGTAAGAAATTACATCATGGTCCGTGTTATTATTGTTATCGTCATTGTGCAAGAAATTGTCTCAATTACCCGTGTTATATTGTTATCGTCATCATACCCAGTACATGAACTATAGAATCTACCACTATAGTCTAAACGAAATTGATTGTATGCATCGAACCTGTGGTATGGAACATATGGGACACAGTAGTACGTGCATTAGTTATGATTTAAAATGAATAATAGACTTAAGCATTGCATCACATTGACATTGCATATTGTTCATCATTGTTCTATTGATATCGAATATTGGCTAAGTGTTATCGTTATTGATCATTGAATATTGTTACCGAATATTGAATCATTGTTTATAGCTATTGCATCGATTATCATGATATTCATTATTGCTATTGTCCCATATTATTGATTCCTATTGATCCATTGACTTCATTGTTATACCCTTATTTCATTGTTCTTTGCTTTCTGCACTTGCTGTCCATGACTTGCTTTAAGGACAATTTTTCTTCTCTTTTTAGATGAAGTGTACACAGGTAATGAAGAAGAATTGCCTGCTTGGATTGGAGGGAAAATTTTCTAAAGAACTATTGCTTTATAATTGAATGTTATTCCATTGAACTATTGTATTGAGACTTATTGCTATTGTGTTTGAGATTTATTATTGTATTGGATTTATTATTGTATTGGGCTTATGTCCCGGATTTTATTATTGTTCCAGATGTTGGATTATTAATGTATTTGGATATTTTATATTGTTTCATTCCAGGTATTATTGTTCGTGAGATTATTATTATTGTCTGCGCAATTGTTCTGTATTAATTATATTGTTGAGTTGATTGGATAAACAGCTTATGGGTGATGTTAGTCATTCACTGGGCCAATGTCTTGTACTCGTATTCCGTATTTTTGGGAAGCGGGGCGTGACAGAGCTAGGCGGAGACTGGAGACAGCATCAAACCCACAACAAGGGTGGTTGACTGGCGAGCGATCGTCGACGGCGCTCGGGAACAGGGCAGCAGCGAAAACAGAGGAGCTCGGAGGAAAAACAGGGGAGTTCGGAGGTTGGAGGTGATGGGGCATTGTGGTGATCGGCAATGGTGAGAAAGGCGGTGGGTAGCGAAGGCGAGAATGAGAATCGACCGGGCTTCGACGCGGATGAGAGATGGCGAGGGTGGATGCACTGGATGGAGATGGGCGGTGGCATTGGGTTTCGGTTGACGAAACAAGGGATGACGATGAGAAGAGGGGTTCTTCGGCAATGGGGAAGGTGACGGGAGCGGAGGTGCAGGCGATGGTCGACGATCTGGATGGAGGATGCGGTGGTCGAAGAGGCTGAGCGGTCGATGGGTGCAAGGGAAAGAAACAGGGGATCGGGGTTAGGAGAGAGAGAGCGGCGGGAGGTTAGGAAAGAGAGGATGAGATAATTTATGGTATTTAATTAATTAGTGTTTTAGGGGTATTTATATAGGATAATATTGCTGGTTAACAGGTATAGGGTATGGGTTTAGGATCCAAAAAGAGAAAAATGAATAGAAATCAATGGGATATGAATATAATGGATCAATATGAACCCAAAACACAAAAGAACAAAATTAGTAGTGAGCCAAAAAATCAGGGTTCAAGCCAAAAAGAGTACAAAATGATCAAAAGAGAATAGGTGAGCCCAAAGAAAAGCAAGATTTATTATTTATAAGAGATTCGAATACAGTAATCAAGAAAGGAGAAAATTACAATAAAAATCCAAAAACAGAAAAATAGGGGTTACAATCCTAGCCACCTTACAAGAAGAATTTCATCCTCGAAATTCATACAAGTGGTACATAGGGCGAACCCCGTAATAAATGAAAAACAAAAGAAGACTACTCAAACAAATGAAGGAACTTCTCCCGGATCTCCTCCTCCAACTCCCAAGCTGACTCACCTGGCGAGTGAGGATTCCAAGAAACTTGAACCAGCTTGTGATTCTATTCTTCAACACCTTCTCTCGACGGTCTAAGATAGAGACTGGCTAAATCTCACAGGACAAGTCCGACCAACTCTGAGTAGTCAAAAACATGACTTTCATCCTTGATGTATTTCCTGAGCTGAAAAACATGGAATACATCATGGACACCTACTAAAGCCAGTGGCAACGCGAGCCTGTAAGCTACCTTGCCCACACGATCCATAATATCAAATGGATCGATGAACCAGGGGCTCAACTTGCCCCCACCTCCAAATCAGATAACACCTCTCCATCGTGATACCTTGAGGAACACATGATCGCCTGCGACAAACTCTAGAGGCCTTCGACGACAGTCAGCCCATTTCCTCTGCCTATCCCGGGCAGCCTGCAAATGCTTCTTGATCTGAGCTACGGCATCAAATGTCTTCGTGATCAACTCAGGCCCCAAAGTTTTCTCTTGCCGATGTCATCCCAACATACCAGCGATCTACACTTGCGCCCATACAGAGCCTCAAATGGTGTTGCCTTAAGACTCGCCTGATAACTATTATTGTATGAGAACTCGGCTAAGTACAGATGTTCTTCCCATGAACCTCCAAACTGAAGAACGAAGGATTTCAACATGTCTTCTGGGGTCTGAATCATCCTTTCCGACTACCCATCTGTCTATGGATTGAACGTTGTACTGTAGCTCAACTTAGTACCCAAGCTCTTCTGCAGACTCTCCCAGAACTGAGACCTGAATCTCGTATCTCTATCTGATACGATGCTGATAGGAACTCCATACAGTCTGACAACCTCTTGAATATACTTTTCAGCCAAACTCTCCGTGGACTGACCCACACGGAAGGGAATGAAATGGGCACACTTCGTCAACCGATCCACTATCACCCAGATAGCATTATGACCCTTGGGACTCCTCGGCAATGCTGTCACAAAATCCATCGTGATATTCTCCCATTTCCACTCTGGGTTTGGAAGAGGTTGCAACTGTCCCTCGGTCCTCTGATGCTCTGCCTTCACAGGCTGAAAGATCAGGCACTGCGACAAAAACTTTGCCACTGCTCTCCTCGTGCCATGCCACCAGAAATGTTGCTTCAAATTCCTGTACGGCTTAGTACCACCTGAATGAATAGAATACAGAAACCGATGAGCTTCTTCAAGTAGCTTCTGTCTGACTTCTCCTTTAGGTACACACAACCTAGAGCCAAAACGAAGCGACCCATCAGCATGAATGACCAAATCGGTTCTCAGACCTGCTTCCACTTCGCTTCAGAACTTCTGCAACTGCTGATCACCCGCTAGGGCCTCCTTGATCTGCTCTACCAAAGAAGACAGCAACTGCAACGTCATGAATTGTTGTGCCGAACCAGGAAGCAACACATCCAACCCTAACCTTCTCATATCCTCCATTATTTCCTTCTGCTTAGTGAGGAACATAGCAGCAGGTCTTCTACTCAAAGCATCAAGTACCATGTTCACTTTGCTCAGGTGATACTGCAAATTGATGTCAAAATCTACCATTAATTCCAACCATCTCCTTTTCCTCATGTTCAATTCCTTCTGTGTGAACACATACTTGAGGCTCTTGTAATCTATGAATATCTCCACTTTATTCCCAAGCAGATAATGCCTCTATAACTTCAAAGCAAAAAACACGGATGCAAGCTCCAGATCATGCGTGGGATAGTTCTTCTCATGAGGCCTCAACTGCCTAGATGCATAAGCGAAAAACCTGCCTCGCTGCATCAGCACTGCTCCCAGACCTCTACCTGAAGCATCACAATGGATCACAGAACCGCCCAAACTGCCAGGTATCATTACAGGTGCTGACGTCAACCGACGCTTCAGTTCAGCAAAAGCTTCATTACAAGCCTCATCCCAATCAAACTTCTGCTCCTTCGTCAAACTGATCAGAGGCCTAGCTATCTTCAAGAAATCCTGAACGAACTTCCAATAATACCCTGCCAAACCAAGAAAGCTTCGCACCTCAGATGTTGACTTCAGAATCGGCCAATCCTTGACCGCAGAGATCTTCGACGGATCTATAGAAACACCATGACTAGAAATTGTGGCCCAGAAAAGCAACCCGATCCAGCCAAAACTCACACTTGTTGAGTTTCCCATACAGTTGGTTCTCCCTCAAGGTCTGCAGAACAACCCTCAAATGCTTAGCATGATCTTCCCGGTTCTGAGAATACAACAAGATGTCGTCAATGAAGATCATGAAAAACTGATCCAAAAACGGCGAGAACACCCAATTCGTCAGACTCATGAACACAGTTGGTGCATTGGTAACTCCGAAAGGCATCACCAAGAACTCATAATGCCCATACCTCGTTCGGAATGCTGTTCTCTGAAGATCTTCTGACTTCACCTTGACTTGATGATAACCGGAACGAAGATCCAACTTTGAGAAAACAGAAGCACCTCCCAGTTGGTCAAACAAATCATCAATCCTCGGCAATGGTTATCGATTCCTCATAGTGACATTATTCAACTCTCGATAGTCAATGCAAAGTCTGCGGCTACCATCCTTCTTGTTGACGAACAGAACTGGAGCTCCCCAAGGTGAAACACGAGGCCTGATAAAACCATTATCCAACAGCTCCTAAACTTGTATCTTCAGTTCTGCCAATTCAACTGGTGCCATGCGATACAGACTCTTTGAGATAGGCGACGTACCGGGCTGAACATCAATGCTGAACTCCATATCTCGGTCTGGCAGTAATCCGAGAAATTCCTCGGGAAAGACATTAAGGAAGTCTCACACAACTAAGGGTGCAAAATCCCCATCAGTGCCCAATGACACAAATGTAACAGCCTTAGGGTCCATCGAGCTCTTGACATGCCCTGACAGTGTCTCACCTGCATGGAACTCGAACTCTAGTTGCCCAGGAAGCCTGAAAGTCACCTTCTTCTCTTGGCAATCAATCACGACACAAGAAACACCCAACCAATCCATGTCCAGAATAACATCAAAACCAGAATTGGGAATCACAATCAGATCAGCCAAGAAATCCACACCACCAATCAGCAATGGGCTTTGCTTACATACCCTAGAACAAACAATGACACCTCCACCAGTGGTGATGTCCCAAGCTGTGGGCATAACGTCGCTTGCCAAACTATGCTGATCAACAAAGGGGGAGGAAATAAAAGAGAGTGTAACACCGGAGTCAAACAAAACATGAGCTGGAAGAGAGAAAAATAAAATGACACCTGCAACCACTCTAAAAACTACCTCTGCTTCCTCAGCAGTCAGGTTATAGGCCTGACCACGACTCCCAGTCTGACCTCCCCTAGGGGCCACATGCCTCTGATCAAAGACTTGCCTCTGCGGTGGAAGAGGCGGTCTACCCTGACCACGAGCCGGTGCTCCCTGCTGAGCAGCACCTCCAACCGGTGCAGGAGTCCTGTTCCTCGAATAGTCACGAACCATATGGTTACTGCTCCCACACACCAGACACAATCGATTGGCCATCCTGCAGTCTCGCTGTGAATGCCCAACCTTATGGCAGTAGCCACAAGTCTCAGTAGTCCTCGGAACAACAGGCAGATGCGGTTGTACTCTCGTGGGAGGGGCGGAGCTGGCCTCCGAATAGGTCCTCCGGTAGGACAAACTGCAATAGGGTGCGAAACACTCTGCGGAGAAACACCCGACCTCCTAAGGGTCTGCTCCTGAATCCAAGCAGCATCCAGAACGTCAGCATAGGCATGAAGCTGAAGGGCAGCCAAGCGGTCATGAATGGGGAAGCTCAAACCCAACGGAAATCTGTGAGCCCTGTCCTCGTCAATAGCTACCAGGGCAGGAGCAAAGCGACTGAGCCGAGTAAACTCTGCAGCATACTCCTCCACGGAATGGTTCCCCTGGGTTATGAAAACAAATTTTCGTTCCATCTCTGCCTTGGTGACACTGGGAAAGAACTTTGCCATGAAGCTCTGTGTGAAAGTAGCCCACTCGATGGGTCTCACAATCCTTTCAGTCTCAGCTCACCACCAGATATGGGCGAGATCCACCAGTTGCATGCTAACCACATCCATGCAATCAACATCAGCAACTCGAGTCACAATCAACAACTGCTCCGTCCGAATAAGCCGTTGCTCGGCCTCCAGCAGCAACTCAGTGCCCGAAAACTTGTTCGGGTGCAGTCTTATGAAATCTGCCACTGTGCCGGGCCTTGGTGGCAGTGGCCCAGGTGTAGGTACAGTGGCAGCTCGATTGGCCACCTCCAATATGGCCCTCATCAATTCATTGTGCTCCTGCTGAAGAGCCATCAGTTGCTGCATCGTCTGAAGAATAGCAGCATTATCTGGCTGCTCATCCCTTGGATGGGAAGAGGAAGAAGCTCCGCGTGCCATAGTCTGAAACAGTATCAAATAGGGTTAGTATCCAGATTATATGTTGGTTATTATATGTTCATGTGATCAACGTGGTGCGCACATTATTGAGTTAACCTGACTAAGCTAGACTTGACTAACATATTAGCCAAATAGGACTAACACATTAGCCAAACATGGGCTCTGATACCACTAAAAACCCTATCACACCCCGCTTCCCAAAATACGGAATACAAGTACGTAACGAAGGCCCAGCGAATGATGTAAACACCATCCATAAGTTGTACAAGAATAACTGAACAATATGAATAACAAACACAACCAGACAATAGAATATAATCACATGAATCAAAGAACAACTTCAATAATAAATGAAATAATCCAAATAATAATATCCAACATAGTATCCAATATCTGGAATAACAAACCCCGGAACTAAAGCCCAAAACAATGTATAATATCAAAGACAAAGTTCAAAGGGAAATATAGCATAAGAATAATTCAAGCAGTGAAGTCTTCGGCTCCATCTTCTAGAATCGTTGCTCACCAATTCCTTCTGATAGTGATCCTTTAGTACCTGTAAACTGGTGATCTAAAAAGAGAGAAAATAATATCCTTAGAGCAAGTCATGGATAACAAGTAGAGGAAAATAGAGAATAATAGGGAAACACGGTATATCAAAAATTAGGACGGGATCAAAATCAAGGACAAAGACAAAGATTGGCAATAATGTTAAAGGTCTATATTTAATCATGCATTAATTAATAATGTCAATTTAAGTTCTATATTGATGACTATATACGGGATCAAGTATGAAATGTTAAATTCAGAATATTAATCATTTTATTAACCTATCTGGTGCACGTACTACTGCGTCCCATTCCACAGGTTCGGCGCATGCAAATAGTGAACACTTTAGACTGATGGTGAATTCATGGATCATGTACTCGGAATATGAAAAGATATCATGATAGTGTGATCACACAATGACAAGCATTTCTCCACCTTCAATGTAATAAACCATGCAAGTAAGAAGGCCTTTACCGAGTACAGTTTCTGATTGTTCATTACAAAGTCAACCCATAATATCCCGGCTTGTTAATATTTTATTTTATCCTATGTGAGCATGCAAGAAGGTGTTATGGTTGTATCATACTAGGTGTGACTAATTCTACTCGTTACATCGAAAGCAAGAAGCAAATATATTAAGTCAACACAAATCATACAATCTGGACAGCAGGACGTTACTGTACAAAAACAGAGATTTCCGTTGCTACAAAAAAGCAAATCTGGATCTGTCAGAAGTTCTAGAAACTAGACTCCCTGCCGGTTCCAACGAATATACACACAACATATAAATATTACAAAAACTTGGTCGAAATTCATATTCTTTTCAGATTTTATGTTCAGGCAGCAGGTTATAGATTGTGTTCACATTTATGTTTCAGGTCATAAAACTTGTCAATTAAATCTACAAAAATTCAGGGTGATTCCCACACATTTCTAGTTTCAGCAAATTAATTTGATATTTTTATTTTACTATTAACATGTTCTGTTTACTAATAAATCAGGGTGATACGCATGAAATTGTGAATCTGGAAATCAAAACCATCAGTACCAAAAGACTGATATCTAACAGATTATAACTCGAAATTCAATTCCGTCAAATATTCTGAAAAATAGACTCATGGGGCTACAATTCATATTTACAAAGCTCTTTCAAATTATTACAGCAACAAGTTCAAAATTCTGATACAAAAAGAAGTAAACAGCAAGCCAGAAAAATAATTTAATTTGAATTGGCAATAATTTCATCATACAAGCATATAATTCATGATAATTAATAAACCAAGTGCTATTTGATGATTTACATGCAATTTCTAGATTTATGATGCAATTTACAGTGATGGCAATTATTTAATCAAATCAAATTTAATCGGAAAGATTCAATTCTTCCAACAATTCTATAACATGGATCTAGTTATTTTCATGTATCTCGTGCATATGCAATGTGCAATAGGGACTAGAGTTCGAATCAAAGATAAAGGCACGAAGTCAAAGATATCTCGGGTTAGCTCGTGTAAACCCTCAATATACTCAACGGAAGACGAATAGTATAACAATATGATGATTAAAAGATGATCTACTTGCGGGGATCAACAAAATTCTTGAACAACAGTAATCAATCTATTTCAAGAGAGACTTGCCTGTTCGACGGTAAATTGAATATAAAGAATAATGGGATGGGAATCCCAGGCGACGAAACACGCGCAACAACCGAACTCACAAATACACGTGCGCTCTAAGTGCACAATAACACACAGCAACAGCGAATCCCCTCTCTTCAGAACACCAAACAGCAAAGGAGAGAGAGAAAGAAAGCAGCGGTAGTGGACAGCGGCTCGACGGCGGGGCTAGGCGGTGACTGGAGACAGCAGCAACCCACAGCAAGGGTGGTCGACTGGCAAACGATAGTCGACGGCGCTCGGGAACAGGGTAGCAGCGAATACAGAGGAGCTCGGAGGAAAACAAGGGAGTTTGGAGGTTGGAGGTAATGGGGCGTTGTGGTGATCGGCAATGGTGAGAAAGGCGGTGGGTAATGAAGGTGTGGATGAAGATCAGCTGGGCGTCGATGCGGATGAGAGATGGCGAGGGCGGATGCACTGGATGGAGATGGGCGGCGACGTTGGGTTTCGGCTAACGAAACTGGGGATGACGATGAGACGGGGGGTTCTTCGACAATGGGGAAGGTGACGAGGCGGAGGAGTAGGCGAGGGTCGACGAGCGGGATGGAGGATGCGGTGGTTAAAGAGGATGAGCGGTCGATGGGTTCAAGGGAAAGAAATAGGGGATCGGGGGTAGGAGAGAGAAATGGTGGCGGTAGGCAAGAGAGGATGAGATAAATTAGGGTATTTAATTAATTAGGGTTTTAGGGGTATTTATATAGGATAATAGATGTTGGGTTTTGGGTTGCGGGTTAACTAGTATAAGGTATGGGTTTAGGATCAAAAAAGAGAAAAATGAATAGAAATCAATGGGATATGAATGTAATGGATAAATATGAACCCAAAACACAAAACAACAAAATTAGTAGTGAGCCACAAATTCAGAGTTCAAGCCAAAAAGAGTACAAAATGATCAAAAGAGAATAGGTGAGCCCAAAGAAAAGCAAGATTTATTCTTGAAAAGAGATTCAAATACAGTAATCAAGAATGGAGAAAACTACAATAAAAATCCAAAAACAGAAAAATAGGGGTTACACTAAGAGGTAAAGGGGCGGCCTCTAGCCGTCGCACTACCTCTCTTCGTCAACCAGTTCCTCCTATGGAAGATCAAATTCCTCCTCAATAGTCACCCCGGCAGCCTAATCACGCTCCTTCCAATGGAGAGGCACTGGGGAGCCCTCCCAACATGAACAATATCCTCAGTACGACCGCACCTCAATCTATAATACTTTAACTGATTCAATGGACTCGCGAGGCCCACGGTGGTCTAGAGACCTCTGCCAGGTCATCAGTAACAGGCCACAAGAAACCAACCAACGAATTAGGTTGGACGAGAGGTGCGCCCAATCTGAGGCCTCCCATTCAGGACATTAAGCGAACCAGAGAACCAATCTTTCTAGACAAAGATCAAGGCAATCCTCCTCTCATAGGGGGCATTCAACAATGAGGAGCTCAACTTATGAGAATTGAAGGATTCCTGTGCAGAATAGAGGGCAAAACGCCCCAGTCACAAGGGCTGAATTGGATAAGTTCAAGCTAGACATCTTCCATGCTATCCAAGGGAGTCAAGATCTGGGCCTGCCCCCTGACGAAGGATCCGCTGATTCAACTGGACCTCAAAAGAAGGACGACCAAGTTCTTCGCCGTATCCAAGAGGTAAAGAAACGTCTAGAACATATGAAGAATGAGAAAAACCACTCCAACAGAGCCTACTGCCCTAGTCGACCTCCTTTCAGCAGAGCCATCCTCAATGCGCCCATCCCAAAGGGCTTTAAGGCTCCTAAATTCGAAATCATACAATGAGGAATCAAACTCGACAGACCATATCAAGAGCTTTAAAACACTCAATTTGAGACCTCTTTATTTTCTTTCGACTTACTTTTAATTTCATTTATTTTTCTTATTTTATTTTATTTTATTTTATTTTATTTTATTTTATTTTTAGTTTTTCTATTTTTTTTAATACTTACATTTCAGGAAATACAAGGAAATTATCATGGCGAACGATGAAAACAGGCCATTGAGAGACTATGCTATGCCCTCAATTTATGGAACAATATCAAGCATAAAGAGGCCGATTATTGAAGCTACCGATTTTGAGATTAAACCGGCTATTATTCTATTGATTCAACAACTGTTCAATTTTGGGGACTACTGCACGAGGATCCTTATGTTCATATTGCAAACTTTCTGGAAATTTTCTTTCAAGCACAACGGAGTATCAGATGATGTAATCTGATTGAGACTCTTTCCTTTTTCACTACGAGATAAGGCGAAGGCTTAGCTACATTATCTACCACCCGGTAGTATTACTACTTGAGAGGGACTTGCACAAAAATTTCTAGCCAAGTATTTTCCGCCAGCAAGGACAGCAAAACTAAGAAATGATATTTCCACATTTACTCAATTTGAGACCGAATCTTTGTATGATGCATGGGAGAGGTACAAAGAGTTATTAAGAAAGTGTCCTAATCATGAACTACCGAAATGGCTACAAATTCAAATATTCTATAATGGTTTGGGAGTTACACATTGATCTATGGTTGACGCAGCAGCTGGTGGTGCACTTATGAGCAAAACTTACAAAGTAGCCTATGATCTTTTAGAGGAGATGGCATCAAATAATTACCAGTGGTCTTCAGAGAGAACAATGCCAAGAAAAGTGGCTGGAGTTTTTGAATTTGATCCTTTTTCTACTTTAAATGCAAAAAATGATACTTTATCTAAACAAGTTGGAAATATGAATTTTAATGCTATTCAATCTAATCTGATTTGTGATATTTGTGCAGGAAATCATTCAAGTACACATTGCGAAGTGGGGAACCCTTTTTCTCAAACAAATTTCAATCAAGCAAATTACGTGTCTAATCTTCAACCTCAAAACAATCCTTATTCGAACACGTATCATCAAGAATGGAGAAACACCCCCAATTTTCCATGGAACAACAATCAAGGAGCAGTTATACCACCTCAAAATTTTCCACAGCAAGAAAAGAAGCCAACACTTGAAGATATGTTTATGCACTACATATTAAAGACAGATTTGGCAATCCAAAATGTTGCAAATTCAACTTCGGCTTCCATTCACAATCTTGAGGTACAAATTAGTCAAATTTCAAATATTCTTAATGATAAAACTGTAGGAACATTACCAAGCAACACAGTTGTCAACCCCACGGAAGATGTCAAAGCAATAACACTAAGCAGTGGGAGGACAATTGAGCAACCACAAGAAGAAAATGGCGAACAGAATGTGGTTGAAAAGCAAAGTGAGATCGAACCAATTGTGGAGGAATAAACGTAGCATGAGCAAGTAACTTTTGATGTTTTTAATTCCATAAAGTTTCCTCCTGAAGAACAGTCATCTTTTCAAGTAAGTGAAAGTGATTTAATTGTGGGCAAGAAAAATAGTGTTGAAATTGAAAAATCACCTATAAAAGTATGTCCAACAAATTCAGAAACTTTTGAAACTGAGAAAGAAAATAATTTGAAATATGTTATGTTTTTGGATGCTGCACCCTCTATTTATTCATTTTTTCTGCAAAAATTCAAGGAGGTGGGGAAATCAAAGACATCATCATCAAGAAGGAAATGCCCCAAACTAGAACTTGAACCTGATCCACACCTGAAGAGAAGAATTAGAAAGGATGTTTTAATGTTGTTGGATCTTGGCGTTAGATAACCATCTCACCCCCATGTCTTGCTGAAGACCTAAAACTTAGCGCTTCTTGGGAGGCAACCCATGTTTTCTTTTATTCCATTTAGATTTGATTTATCTTTTAGTTTATTTTATTTTAATTTTTTATTTTATCTTGTAGGATTGCATGAGTTTGAAAGTCGCCGGGCGGAGCTGTTTTGTATACCTTCATTGATGGCTGTTTTTGAGCAGTATGGAGTCAGAATCTGGAAAACTGATTCAAAGAGAAATTGTAAACAATTGTCTTAGCTTTCTAGCAAAAAAAATAATCAACCCATTTGGACATCTGCAGCTCTAGATATCTCAAGAATACTAAATGTCGCGCGTGCAGAATTTTTAAGATGAATCAGGAGAGAAATTCTGAACTTTTTACCTTCTTTTTGTTTTTGTTTTTTTCCCTTTCTCATTGAGGACAATGTGATATTCAAGTTTGGGGGGAAGGTTTACAAATTTATTATTTATTTTTGAAAAGAAAAACAAAACAAAAAGGGATTGCAATTGGGCTCACCATTACACTTTTGAGTTCTTTATTGTGATAAGCATTGAAATAATTTTTTTAGGATAGACAATTTCTTATAAAGTAAGAGTAAGCATATTCCTTACAAAATTGTGTGAGTCATGTTATTATACATAAAAGGCAAATGTGATGCTTTTCTCTTGTGATTATCTCCTTTGATCTAGTCCTAAACAGAGTTTAAGTAAATAGAGTAATAATGAAAAAAAAATAAAATTATTTAAAGTCAATCTACTCCAATGTTTTGAGTTGCTTAGTAACTAGGGGTATTCATCACTAATGTTTACTTTTACGTCAAACGGCAACTTGAAATATAAGTATGAAAAACACTCAAAGTTTGTGACTTGTTGAGTAACCGGGTGAATTCATCACAAATGTTTTGCATTCGCGTCAAAAGGTAAGTGACAACTTAGAGAAAAGACTAAATAAAATAAAATAAAATAAAATCTAGTTTGCTACTCGGTTTGTAGTAGTGAGAAGGGATAATCACAGATTGAGTTGTTACATACTATGATTACATTAATTGCATGACAAATATGATTGGGTTTGGAATTATGAATAAATAGTTGCACTGGAGAAAGTGGGTATGCTTGATTTTACTTTATTTGTTATTGTTTATAATTTTAATTGAAATTTTGATGCTTACATGATAAGATCTCTTAGTGTGATGAGTTGAGGCTATTATTGAGCCTATTATTCCCTTATTCATGATTTTACTTTTTGCTCAAGGACAAGCAAAATCTTAAGTTTGGAGGTATTTGATGTGTCTAATTTTTATATAAATATTTGTACTCATTTATCCATTAAAATTGCTTGTTTTCGTTTATATTGTTTATAATTCATATTATTTCTATAAGATTTCAATTAATTAATTATTTTTGAAGAAATAAGATTTTTGATGCAAAAAGTGAAGATTTTTGGTAAAAATCAACAAACAAAGCAAAACTATTGATTTATTAATTTTTATTGTTTTGTTAAATCTTAATTTGCTAATTGAGCTAAAAGTGTGATAAATAATTTTAAAAGGGTTTAAATGAGCTAATATGATTTTTAGTTAGTTTAATTTATTTTAAACTAATTAATGTTATTTTATTTTTAAAACCCTAATTTCTGGTATTATTTTTTGTGTATGCAGCACGTGTTTGCAAGAAACGGAAAGAAAAGAAAAAGGAGAAAGAAATAAAGATCAGACTAAAGAAGGAAGGAAATAAATAAAAAAGGAGGAGATTTTTCTGCAAAGAGCAAACCCTAATTCTCCTATCCGTTTGTATATAAATACGCACCAGGCACGCACATCAACCTGAAGAGGTGACAGCTGCTATCATAATAAACAAATAAAAAAAAAGAAACGAAAAATCCAAACACAGAGAGAACCAGTCTCTCTGTTTTATGCGGTTATCAAGACACAAAGAGGAGAGAGAAGCTGACATGGAGCTGCTTTCCTGGCGCGTGCTTCGAGGCAACAAAGACGCAGTAGATCCGGTCGGCTGACGTGGCGACGTAGACAGCACATGACAGCCCCCTGACGTGACAGTGACTCCAACAGCTAGGTGACGTGTTGGCGGTGCGTGTCCCGAGGCATGCTGACGTCAACACGCTCTGTGTGCGGCTCCGATTTCAACGCGACAGAGACAGAAGAGAGAGAACGGCTTGTGCTCGGTTCTAGGAGTTCGGTTTGCAATATTTTTATATCTTATTGTATCTCTTCTTCTCTAATTTTTTTTTACGATGCAATCCATGAACAAATTTATTAGTTGCAATAATTTTATTATGAACTAAATATTATTTTTGTACGGCTAAGATGTAGCCTAGTTTTGGAGAGCACAATTTTAATTCCTTATTATTGTTCTATTTTTTTTATGGTTGTGTGTTGATTTTTATTCTTAATGCGTACAATTGGTGGATAGACATTTGTATGATCTTTTAAATCATGAAGAGACCGAACTGGTGATTTGTGGTTAATAAAAATTAAACACCGTTATAGGAGAACGTGACCGTTAAGAAATCCATAGATCTTAATGAATTTTCAATTAATAATTTGTGAATGAACTAAGGCAAATAATTAGTTGAGAATAATTCTGATACTGCATGAGAAAGAGTAGTGAATACTTTTGGGATTTTGGTCTACAACTTGGAAAAAATTATATTTTTATTCATAAGGAGTTATAAATTGTCTGTGATAAACTAGGTGAAGTCAAAAGCCCTGGAATTTATTTTGCAATAAACAAATCACAAGAATTTCACAGCCCGCTCCCTCTTCACTAATTTAGTTAACTTTAATTAGATTAATTTAATTTAGTTGTTTTATCATTTATTAATATCGATTATCCAAATAGTGATTCATCTAGTAAATTCGGTACTCAATAAATTAATTAGTCCATGTGGGTTCGACACTCTATTCACTTAACTATACTACTTATTGTGATTTTGTATACTTGCAAATATTCACATCAGACTTCGTCAAGCGTTTTACAGCAGAAGCAAGGTCAATTTCCTCCTTGGATTCTTCAGTGGCGGCTGCAGCCTTCCGCCACAACGTCATGCATAAGGAACTGAAAGCATCCCTCGCCAAGAGGCCACCCCGAGATTTCACTGAGCTCCTGGAAAGGAGTGAAAAATACATCATAGTCGAGGAAGCTCTCAACCCTCAATTTAAGAAAGAGTCACTTTTCGGGAACAAACGGAAAAACTCAAGTGAGGAAACGCCCAAAAAGTTTCAGAAAAATGATGTAGGTCAACGTCGTCCTCCTCCTACACTCTGCTTTGAAAAATTTATACCTTTGAACACAAGTGTGTCTGCCATTCTCACGGCGGTTGAAAAAGACCTCCTCCCAGAATGACAACGGCTGGCAAGAGAAGAGACAAGGACCTATGGTGCGCATTTCACAGAGGACACGAACATAATACTGACAATTGCAAAGCCCTTAGACAAGAAATTGGAAACCTGGTTCAGCGGGGCAATCTCTCTCAGTTTGTCCAACGAAACAATAACGCCGAAAACCCTCCTCCACAGGGGGCTAATTAGCATCCTAAAAGGCCTTCTGAATCACGAGACTCTGAGCACATGGCCATTCTGCACACCATCCATGGCAGACCTGTGGGGGGAAGATTCTAACTCCTCTTGCAAAGCCTTTGTAAGGGAGGTTAACTCGGTTCATAACACTCCACCCCCAAAGGGTTCGAGCCTCTCAGTGTCCTTCTCTGATAAAGATCTCGAGGGCATCAAAATGCCTCATTACGATGCACTGGTTATCAATATAGGCATGGCAAATCACAAGGTGCGACGTATCCTCGTAGACAACGGCAGTTCCATGAACATCCTCTTTATGGTCACATTTAATGTGCTAAAGCTCTCCTGAGATCGACTCAAGCCAGTCAGCTATATACTTCATGGCTTCTCAAGTACACTTGTCCAGGTCGAGGGAATAGTCGCACTCGACGTAATGGTAGGGAAGGCCCCAGCAACTCGGAAAGAATCTATAGACTTCCTGGTAGTTGATGTCAAATCTGCATACAATTCCATATTCGGCCGCCCAGGACTAGCCGCTTTCCACGCTGTCGCCTTTGCATTTCATTTGAAAATGAAATTTCCAACAATAGCAGGCGTAGGCCAAGTAGTGGAAAGCCAATAGGCAGCACGGGCATGCTACACAGCTACCATGGGGGGGGGGGGGTTCAGTTCTCCCTCTCTATACTGAAGAACTACTACAGGAAAACAATCTTTGTATCACAGGGCCTGCAAACGAGGTCGAAGCCCCTACATTGGGTAGCCAAACCGAGAATTTTCAAACTTGTTAAGTTACCTCCTCCCAGTTCTGAGAACGTCCTCATCAGAACCCACCAATACACTCAACTCCCTCACCCGAAGCCACCCCACTCACTCATCAGAAGCAAACAATCTTGCCTAAGCACGTTGGTCCATCAGAAGGTTCCTCTGTCTCTAGGCAAAACAACGGGGGGCTCCTCCCGAAGCAAGCAAGTCCAGAAGAGGTCTACCAAGTTGTTCGCTTAACAGCTCATCAATTTGGGGGGGGGGGGGCAGGGATATGTCAGTAGGGACTTCCAATGAGTGACGCTGTAACACCCCGTATTGTACGATACTTGAATATATATGTATGTATGTTGTCTATATGCGTGCACTTGATTGTAGTATTATGGGTTTATTCTGCTATCATGGTGTGTGGTTAGGGTTACGGGACGGTTCATGGGAGGATTGAATTCTAAAAGATGCACGAGAATGAGGAGGACCGATACTAGTATAAACGCTAGTTTTCGGTACGATGCCTATGCAAATATAACACTGTATGATACTACAGTGGATATATATTGTGTGCACTCGATAAACCTCTCGTCTCGCACTCGTAGGAACCCATTTAAGGTTATGATGGGTAGGCAACACAACAACCACCAAACCATGGGCTAGAAGCCATGGTTTGATCCAAAACCACCTACACACCTACCCTACCCCCTAGCTTCAAAACCGGCCCATATCCCTTCTTTTCTCAATTTTTTCTCCACTCCATTCCACCTCCTTGCTTTGGAAATTTCAGAACTCCCCCAAGAGAGAAAAAGAAAGGAAGAAGAGAAAGTGAAGAAGAAGGTCTCAAGGTGGGATTTTCAAAGGGAAAAGCTTGAGAAGATCCATTCCTCTGGAGCAACCAAGGGTGGGGAGTTTCTCTAAACCTTCATTTCTTGTCTTTTAATTGATTTTGCTTGCATGCATGTATGATAGGATTTACTAGAATGATCATCTAAGAGTTGAAAGTTGGAATCAGAACTGAAACTAGAAAACTGGTTCAGAATGTCATTTTGTGAATTTTTCCAAGAGCAAACTACAAAGAATTAGACAACGAAATTTTCAGAGATTGTTCATATATATATGTAGATTGTTCATGATTTATTTAATATTTTTCTTAGGTCATCTGATATTTTAATAAAATCGAATGGTAAAACTGTGTCGTAAGGCAGATTCAGCAATTGATAAACAGAATGACTGATGTTGTAGAAATTTTCATAATTTATTGGAGTAATTTCTTGATCTGAAATTTTTACCCTATATTCCTTCATGTATCTAGATTCTACAAAAAAATCAGGAAAGTTTTTGGATGAGTTTATAGGCTTGAGAAAAATTAATCTTTAATCAGTAGCTGAAGATGAACTAAAGAACCTGATGGTTTCTGTGCTAAATTGAAATAGAGAGAAATCACTGTATATTTGGAGTTTTGGCATGAGATCTTTTGCATTTCTTTTAGTAAGATCTCTAGTTTCATCAACATAAATTTCATACCATTTGGATAAGTATGGAATTTAATATGATTTTATGAGTATGTACTGTGCTGGTTTCAGCCAGTTTGGATACCCTGTAGAGATTGGACATTTGAGGCTCATTAAGAGCACATTTTGAGAACCTGATTCGTTAAAGAATTGTAGTAGACACCTAGAGCTTTCCAAAAAGACCTATTTAAGGCAATTCCAGTAAAGGGTTGATTTACTGTGAATTTTGTAATACTGGACAAAGACCTAGAGTGGATCTGAGTGCTCTGATTTAGAGGGACCCATTGTGTGATTTGGTGCATTGGTGAGAGATGTGTGTGTTAGGGTGACTTATTGGTATAATTAGGACTCATGACCAACTAGAGAGTTGTTGAGGACACCCACACATTTCTATAGAACTTGGGTTGGTGACGTTCTAATGAACGAGTAGCATTTTGTGCTACCGGTAAGGTGCAGCCCGAGCACAGGAAGCACGCAGGCTGAGGCTTGAGAGGTTATTTTGGGGAGCTAGATGATTGAATTTAAGTTCATGATCAACTAGAAAGTTGTAGCCTAGGATCTTACCTTTCCAGATTGGGCTCGTACACTCCAATCGGAGTTGTATCGAGGAAGTTATGACCTTTTTAAGTTTCGGACAGAAACCCGTAGGTCGCTTAGTCTTGGTTTTGACTAAGTATTGTGAGGACATTTCCTATGTGAACTATCAGAGTCATGCCCCGCTTTCCAAAATACGAAATACGAGTGCGTGACGAAGCCCAGCGAATGATCTTAACATCATTCATAAGCTGTAGGATCGACTCAGCATCACAACAAGAATATACAAGAGAGATATATATAACCAAGCATGAATAATTTCTAAAGCAACAGAAAACAGTTTGAAAACAAATAATAATGTCCACATAGTATTCAAGTCTGGATCAAGTTAAAACTCGGGAACAAGTCTTATACAGCAGAAGAAATAAATACCTTAAGGGAAGCAATTATTTAAACAAGTTCTTGCTCCAAGCGAAGCCTAAAATGTCTGCTAGCTAATTCCAGCAGGCAACTCGCCTCCAAAGTATGCTCAATAAATATAAAAAGGAAAAATAGGGAAAAATAAGATAAAATGCCCTTAGTGCAAGCTAGGGCCACAAATAGTGAAAGAAAGTACAAGTATGGGGAACAGGAACTGGATTCAAGAATGTAACAGGATTATAACAAGTAGTGGAAAGAACTAAGAACTAGCTAACAAGAAGGATAACTCAAGTAAACAGGCAGGATAACAAATACTAGTGATAAAACAAGTGACAAGTGAACACATAGGGTATCTAACCTCAAGTGACACGCATCTAGTTCAAGTGTCAGGTATCTAGTCTCAAGTCTAGTGTCAAGTTGTCAGGTCTCAAGTATCAAGTAATAAGTTATCAAGTATCAAGTAACATGTATCCAGTTCAAGTTTCATGTATCGGGTTTCATGTGTCAAGTTCCAAGTATCAAGTAGTCAAGAATCGTGTAAGCATGTTTCATGTTCAAGTCTTATAGTAATTACTATCTAGGTAGCACTTCATGCATCCATCTTTTTACTACATGGTTGCTACAGTCAAAACAATTTCGTTTAGACCTAGTAATGGATTTTATAGGGCGGTGTACTTAGGTAACAAGTGTCAAGCAAGTCATGGTTCATGAATCGGAAAATAAATAACAAGTTCACGAAAGCAAGTTCGCGAATCCACTAACAAGTTCAAGAACCGCACAATGGGTTCATGAATCAAACAAGTTCATGAGCCAAGTAACTGACTCCATGAATCGATCAAGATACAACAAGTTCATGAACCAAGTAATTGGGAAACACGGGCCCCCTTCCGAGTACACTTACCTATATTGTCCACTCTATAGTCTTTCCCATAACCCCGGCTTGTTACTTTTATTAATTCTTATCAAGCAAGCATGCAAGTGTGCGAAACAAGGTACGAGAAAGTGGTGGGAAACACGTGTCAAAACAGCAAATCACACAGCTAAAGTATTCAGGCAGAATTTGTGTTTTTGAGTTTATACATGTAAAACAATGTTGAAATAATGTTAATTAATTCTAAGAAAATTTGGGTATGTCCTATAGGGTGTCCACCAACTACGTATGAAATTTCATGTCCAACGCTTGCTGTTTACATAGCTAAATTAATTCGCAAAGTAAATGTGTGCAGCAGTTTTTGCGAATCTGTGCCTACCGACACAACTGCAGTAAAACTGCAATAACTCCTAGACGGTAACTCCGAATTCGAAACTTTCGGAGGCTATCGACATCTAGACATCCAGATCTACATTTTCTATTTAGGGCTCGGGTCCAGATTCTAATAATAAATGAGTCGAAACAGTAAAAGAAGATTCAGGACAGCAACATGTGGGAATAACTTACTAGTATAGATTACAGGAAATTTGTCTTTAGGCATCTAAGTTATTGTGTGATATAAAATACAGGATAATGGTGGTCAAACAGCAAGTAATAATTATTTTTCAAGTCAAATGGTTGCAAGATCATCAAATACAAAATATAACATGTGTCTACAAATCTAGGGCTCCTTAATTCATGTGTTCATGTGTTCAAGGTGTAAAAGAGTCCAAGTAATTATAATTTAATACAATGAAATTTTTGTGACTCTTAGAATTATAAAATTTTGGAGGATTGATGTTGATCAACAACGATAGTCAAGGAGGAGTCACAATTCTAACTATTTGTAGTATTTTTCAAGGGATGCTTGTACTAAAACAATTAAAATCATACAAGAGATACTTGCCTTAATTTGACGACGATTAGATCCACTTGTTGTAGAAAATGAGGTCAAAGAATCCCGGGCGGAGTCTCCCAAAAGTACGTGTGAAGCACGTGCGAAAATCAACTGTAGATTGATTTTTTCCCACACCGGATCTAAGCCCAAACACAGAACATCGAGCGGGATCAGCTGCGCCAAAACACGGAACACCAAAACCGTCCAATGGAAACTCTCCTACGCAGTGGATCTGGCCAGAACAGCGGAAAGCATTCAAGGATCCGCTGTGGCCGAACACCGAACAAAGATCAGACTGGGCTCGATCGCGCGGATCTTGATGCGATCCGATGGTCGAGAATTGATCCCGCCCAAATCCTCCTTTCTTCTTCTTCTTCGTTCACTTCTTTGACGAACCAGTAGTGCGAGCGAAAGCGGCGACGGTGGGGTTCTTCGACGGTGACGAGGCGACGGCGTAACAACGACGACGTGGAGGACGACGGCGGCAGAAGCAACGGCGCGACGTCGAGAAGCGACGCGCGCGGCGACTCTGTTTGCAGTTCAAACAGGGGAGGAGTTGGGTGGTGCGATGGTGGTGGTTGACGACGGGACGACGGTGGAAGAGACTGGCAAGGCGAATGGGGATTGGGTTCGAGAGGATGATGACGGAGGATTGGGCAATGGTGGAGGTGAGTTTGGTCGAGGATGGGTTCGATGGTGAATGGGTTTCGGAGTCGATGGTTAGGGACGACGATGGTTGGTGGTTGGTGCTGTGGTGGTGATGTGGACGAAGGCGATGGTTAGGGAGATCGAAGGTGATGGTGGGAGGGACGATCGGAGGGCGATCGAAGGTGGGGGATTGGTTTCGAGATCGAAGGAGAAAGAAGCGGAGGTGGAAGAAGTGGGGTAGCGGCGGGGGTGAGTTAGGTTACAATAGTAGATTAGGGTTAGGGTAGGGGTTAAGGTTAGGATTTATATATAGTATAGGGTTTGGGTTTGTGGGTTTTAGGATATCCGTTTCGAATAGGATCCCACTGGAGAATTGGTCAAAATGTATAAAAATGGGGAAATGAAAAGATGGATGACATAGAACAGTTCATTCTTCATGAAGAACGACACAATAGTACATACGATTGAATTAGATAAAAGGACCAAAAATTGAGTCGAAACCAAATTAATGATTTTATTCGAATAGAAACAAAATACAGGATCTCAAATAGATAAAAGAGTACAATTGAGGAAAATACAGTATAAAAATACAAATACGGGGAAACAGGAGTTACAATCAGAGTTGTTGACTCTTGTCTAGGGATGGTTGATATATGTTATTAAGGTTGTTGACTTCCAAAGTGGGATGTGTGGCTCGAGTTAGTCACTAAGGTAAGGGATACCCTGCACCTGTCAACCCTACATTATAAACTTCCCCCAAAGCATAGGACATCCGAGCCATGCCATTATTATAAGTTCACAAGGGTGAACATACATTCACAGCCGAGGCAGCGGCGAATGTAAGCCGGGAGGCTGGACAATTCCTAGCCGGGGAAGCGGCGAACCGGACCGGTATCGCCAGGGCCAGAGGTTAATAGGCAAGTGTGGAAGCAGTTTTATCTTTACCCGAAGTAATTAGAGTAAGGCAGGGGTTAGAATGGTATATTAAGGGTTTGGGAAATTGCATTAGTTCTAGTAAACCATAGTCGGTATTATACCTTCCAGTCGTAGGGATACGTTTTCGGCACTCATGGATGAGTCCTCAGCTCGTATCTCGATCTGTTAATTCTCAAAGCTTTGCCGGAGTAAGGTACGGGAGGCTAGGAGGATTTGACCTCCCGAGGCGCTCACGTCCCGAGCCGCGGAGGTTTTGTGTTTTGGTATATATTTATGTTCATAAACCAATCAGGGGTGAACATGCATGCGTCGGTCCATAGGTGGACATGGGAATCATACGGTCGGGCGACCGAATTCAACGCAGCTTTCTGAGGAGGTCCGTACGCGGGTACGAAGTGGCAGCTACGACCACCACTTAGGCACTGCAGTGGCAGAACTGGATCGACCAGCTACAACCTCCTTGGGCGACGAATAATCTATTGGGAACTGGATGGGTACAAGGGTAGGATGCATGGCGAGGGATTGAACCCTACAATCAGGAGAGGCGAACTCCTGGGAAAGTATGTAGTATGAGATGCATACGTTTCCATCGAAGTTGATTTTGGAAAAGTATGTCGTATGGGATGCATACGTTCCCAACTGAATTGCATTAGAGTAGGTGCATAGTGTGCATTCTTGTTTGTGCATTAGATTAAGCCGTGCTTGGGTCTGGAATTCATGTAGTATGGGATGCTTGCGGATCCAGATTTCCAAGTCTTGCTTGCTTTAGAATAGGCTTGTGATTGGTGCATTTCGTTGTTAGATCATGGCATACACGAGCACTACATAATTTAGGATGCACGTTTTCTTTTCCATTCAAGATGGTTTGTGATTGCCAGTTTGGAGGATCGCTGTTATTATCAGTATTGCGTCAGTCGAAGTACTGACGTTCCCCACCTTTTAGGTGCCCGTTCTACCTTTCGAGCAGGTGCAGAGATATCAGAGTTGCGCAACAGAAGACTCAAGCCGAGGAGCAAGTCCCAGGGAAGCAGATTAACCATTCAACGGAGCTTCGGTAGTGAGCCGTCGACTGCCAGTTCAAGAGAAAGTTGTTAACTTTACAAAAGGAGTGATGTATGTTGTAATAAGATGTACTAAGTTTATGTAATTTGTATTCTTGTCAAGAACAAGACATCGGTTGTAATCAATGATTTAATGACTTATTTGGCAATAAAAAATTTTTAAATTTCCGTGTTATTACTGTGTTGAGATGAATTTGAAGGCAAAGATTCTGGTGAGTGTCAGATGTCCGGTAACGGGGATCCGGGGCACTACAGACGCCTTCTGAAGTACAACGAGAGTGTCTAAAATGTGCTCTCCTAATTCCCGTAGAATTTTTAACATTTTGTAATAAAGGCCAGCCACTAGAGCAGCCATTTAGTTTTTCCTTTCAATAAACACCATTTTTACTAACAGTCGTGCATGTAATAAGGATCAGCCATTAGAGCAGCCCCTTAGTTTATTTCTTAATAAAATTAGCTAGTTTATTTCATTTGCATCTCAGTTAATTTGTTAAAGCAAACAATGAGATAAAACGCCTAACTTTTACTTGAAGCGGCGCTAAATGCTCGTTATAAGCTTTCCACAACACAAGTTCGGAATCCAAATCCACGACTCGGGGTTACTCTCGCAACATTCAATCCTACACATTTAGAGCACAACTCACCGATCGATCTATTCCTGAAACTAGTCAAAGTTCCCTGGAGACTTATACAACGAGTTGAGTACCAAACATATACACAAAAATGGTACCAAACACTCGTTACAAGTCTTCCCGTAAGACGGATTTGGGGTCCATACCCATGGCTCGAAGAGACTCTAACAATTTGCAATAATGCAAGTTCACAGTGCACTTCGCCATTCGATCTGCTCTTGCAACCCGTTAGTGCCTCAACGATCGGTTTGGAGTCCATACCCATGGCTTAAAAGAGATTCTTTCAATTTGCAAAGAATCAAGTTCAAAGTGCGCTTTGCCATTCGATCTGCTCCTGTAACCAATTAATACTTAAACTAACAAGTTCGGAATCCATACCCATGGTTCCGAGTTACTCTCGCAACCTGTAATTACACACGTTTAGAGTTCAACTCGCCATTCAATCTGTTCCTGCAACAAGTTAAATTCCACAACGACAGATTAAGAGGTCCAAAATCATGGATCGTAGTTACTCTAGCAATACTTGTAAAAAGCAACACTTGGAGTTCAACTTTCAATTCGATGTGACTCTTACAATTTATCAGAGGCCCCATACAGCAAGTTTGGAAAACAACTCTCCTTCAGAGTTGTCCCTATAACTAGCTGAATTCAAGGCGGAGAAATTCCAAACTCCATCATACACCATCGGCAGTTCGTTAGCTATACGCAACAGACTTAAGGCCCTGTTATTTAGCTACAAAGAACCCAGTCGATGGCACCTCAACCATGATAGCAAGGACCAAGCATATGAAAAGAGTTAATGAAATCATCAATCATACAACTCGATCTACAAGCCGTCCTTGCAACTTAGTGGGAGAGGAACATTGTTCCTGAGAGACACAAGCCTCCTCATGGATCGCCTGACATTCACCTCCTTTCCTTGACCGCCAGCATCTTTCACAGAAAACATCGATCCCATAAATTGAGATTGCTGGCCAGCACATGAGGCATGTGACTCTCCACCAACCAAAGTCAAACTCAACAAAGCTGACGCGCCGCTAGGGGAGCCGCCAGGATGGCAAAGGGGCACCCGCGCAATTGGCACCGTTCCCCCAACGATCGACCCGAATCCTCCTACAGTCGCACTCTCCTTTGCCTTAGTCGTGGTGTTTTCTTTTGCTCCAACAATTGCTTCCTTTTTCCCATCGAAGACGTGTGAGGTGCTTGTAGTGCCCCAAATTTCCAATATAATATCTCAGAAATACGTTGCACAATTTCCGAATCAACTTTAATGTAATCATAAACATAGCAACCAAATACGGGAAAAATTTAAAACTTTTTATTACATCAATTGTTTACAAAGCACAGCGGAAAATTAAACACCTTGAATTACATTTCTTTCTTTTACAATACATTCCTTTACAATTTACATAAGCCATATATCATTCTACCCCATGCATCCAAATCCCAAGCTAATGGTACCTACCTGTAAAATATTAGGCTAGAGATAACCCTAACCCCGAAAACTACAGGGGTCATCCATAACGGTGTGAGTGACATAAAAAAAATGCAATATAAATAAAACATAAAGCATAGAGAATAAAGTCATAAACAACATGTATCAACAGCAAGAATAAATGAAATAAGGAATAACAATAAATAAAACATGAAAACATCAAGTGAAACTAGACTAAGTGTCAAGTGTAGAAAAACAGAAAACAACATGCATAAAACTAAGTCAAGAAAACATAAATGCTATATGCTGACTCTCTAATTTATACTTGTCGGATTCTATGCATCCCACTCTACATAAGTCCGGTGCAAGTCCTTATCGTTCTCCACTTGATAGGGTTCAATCCCCCACTATGCAACTAATCCTACTATGATGATTACTATGAGATTTAGACATTCTGCAAGTATTGGTTCTCGCCCTTGGAATACTGGAGACCAATCCCACCAACGGATCATTCTGTGGCCCTTACGTCCATCGTCCCAGAAACTGGAGATTGCCTCACTCTGTAGGTCATCCTGGAACCCTTATTGCACAAACATCCCAAGAGCATCGCTCTCGTCCTCAGAATACTGGAGATCAATCCCACTCCGCAGATCACTCTGTGGCCCATACATCCATCGTCCTGAAATACTGAGGAATATCTCACTCATTGGATCATCCTGGAGTCCATAACTCACGTTTGCACTCATTTCATCATATCACCGTCTAGTGCTGCTTGTCCTTATCTTGTTAAGTTATTGTAACCCCTATTTTTCATTTTTTGTATTTTTGGGTGTATTTTTCGTTTTGGTGTATTTTTCTCTCTTGTATTTTTTCTGAACCGTATATTTGAATTGTTTTCGATATATATTCGTTTTATTTCATTATTTGAGCCTTTGTGTTGGATTAGTTGTCTCTTTCGTTTCGTTCTTCAATATTTGTTCTTTCTTTCATTTTTGTTCTTGACCCTTTTGTTTTTGTTCTTGGGTGTGTGTGTGGTGGTGATTGGACATTATCCTTTTCCCAATCCTATTGTTTGATCCCTAATAAGATTTACCAAAGCCAATTTAAATCCCCAACACTATTTTTATTCCTATTTAATTGACCCAAAATCCAAAACCCATTAATACAAATCCTACTACTACTCCTAATACCCATTAACCCATTAACCCACAACTAAACCCTATATATATAAACCCCTCTCCCTCTCCACTAAACCCTAACCCTAATTCCCCTACTTCACAATCCCGGCTACTCCCTCTCTCTCTCCCTCTCCTTGTTTGCACCCCGACCCGCACTACCTGATCCTGATGCCAACACCCAGGCCTCCGAGCCCCTTCCTGGCCTGTGCACACCCCGGCAACACCCCACACCCGAGCCACTTCTCCCCTACTCCCGACCCCCTCCTTGGCCATCCCGATCACCTCACACCACCACTCAATCCCTCGTCTCTCTCTCGTGGTGTTCTCTTGTGGCCGCAAGCCACTGTTGTCATCATTCCTCTTGGATCATCTCACTTTGTGGAGTTTTGTTCGTGTGGAGACTTTGCTCTAGTTTGCTTGTATTCGTTGATTCTTGGATTTTCGTTTGTGGGTTTTGCTCGTTACTCTTGGTTTTCGTTGTTCTTCATCTTCGGTTAAGGCAAGTAACTTGTACTCCAATTCATTTGTTTGATACAAGTCAAAAATACCATCTATAGTATAGTTGGGTCTAGAGACGACTCTTGTTTGTGTTATTCTTGATGATTTTTGTCTCTATTGTAAAATTTGACAATAGATGACTCATGACATAAAATTGGACATGAATTAACTTAGTTTTTACCCGTTCTTGATTTTGATCATGTATGTGAGACTTTTGTGAGAACTCGTGTTTTGGTTGAGACCTATGTGATATATTTGGTGTGGACATGCTAGATACCCTAAATTATGATGTTTGGACACTTGGTAGACTAGAATTCATGTTTGGTTGTTGATATGGCTAAAAATGGGGTTAAATCGGAACCGTCCAAACTGGGCGCGAATCTTGAAGTTCGGGGGTAAAACGTTAATTTCACATACGAGTGGGTCCAAAGCGGGTATCGGATCTTCTTATCACAAGATCCAACAACCCACGTACGGATCTACTCAGATCGGGTACGGGTCCCGACCCGAGGCGTACCCAGACCAACAAGAGACAGATCAGGGCCACTGACTTGGTCAAGCCAGCAGGCCTGATTTGCTCTCACCGGGAATCAAGGAATGATTTCCTAAACAGACTGAGGATTTCACTCCCGGCTGTTACACAGGAAATTAGGCCCTTAAACAACTCCCCTGGCGACTATAAATACAACCCCTCTGCCTCCGTAACCAGGTTAATCACTTTTTCACCACTTAAGCTCTTTCTTAATCTTTTCTGATTACTGACAAGAGCGTCGGAGGGTGCGTCGCCGGAATCAACCCCCGTGTTTCGCACTTCCTTGCAGGTCGCGGCAGGAGCAAGAAGGCTGAGTCAACTGTTCAGGTTCTTCTCGGACTCACAAATTCTATCTGTTTACCCCCACACCGAAATCAGCGGTAACAGATTGGCGCCGTCTGTGGGAAGACCACACGAACAGCCTCAGCCCCTTCCTTGTCGTCCTCTCCAACCATGCCTCCAAAGAAGGTCAGATCCCCAGGGTCCAAGGGGGCCAATCCCGCCGATCCGACAGAGGAAGCCCCTGTCAATCCTATTCCACAGTCCAATCTTCCTCCACCGGCCCGGCAGGTCCCACCTCCTCATCCCAAGCAGCAACCCAACAATGGCCCTTCCGGTCATAACGGCCGGAAGCTGAAGCAGCCCCTCCATCAGGACCATGTTTCGGTTCATAACGGGTCCTCGGATTCGATGGCCTCCCACAATCCCGACCTCCGCAACGCGCTCCTGAACCGCCAGAAGGATGACGACCTCCGCACCCACCTTGACGAGAGGCGGGCCCGAGAGGGAGCCTCCCACTAGCGTCAGGGTGAGCGGTCCCCTCGTCGCCGAGACGGTAGGAGGTCTCCGGACCGCAGAGGCCGAGCGGCATCTCCCGAACGCCGAAGGAGGCAGCCGCATTCCCCCGGGGATCGGCGTCATCCGAGGGACCGTGAGGCACCTATCACTCGTGCCGAGTTCCTCCAATTTTAGGAGACCGTGCTACAGGCCCTGAACGCCCGTCCCAACAATCAGAATTCCCAGAGGGTTCCAACACCCCCTCGGGTTCCCAGTCCTCGCCGCCGATCCCAAAGTCCTATCCCGTCTCCCAGTCGCCAGCAGCAACAGTACAGTCCCCGCCGGTCCCAGGACTACCGGCGCCGCAGTCCCCGCTCCCCTTCCTATGAGGAGGAGTCCGGGGGATCGTATGATTACCAGCAACGGGACGATGCCCTCTTTCGACGTATTCATGAGGTAGAAAGGCGCATTGGCCCCATGGACAGAGAAGAGGAGTCCAGAGCAGGGACTGTTCGGCCGAGCAGACCCCCCTTCTCTCGGACGATCATGGAGGCTCACATACCGAGGGGTTTCAAACCTCCGCAGTTTGAAACGTACTCAGGTGAGTCCGACCCTGTCGATCACGTCGAGAGCTTCAAGACTCTGATGCTGATCCATCAAGTCTCAGATGCCGTGCTCTGCAGGACCTTCCCCGCCACCCTCAGGGGGTCGGCTCGGGAATGGTACTCCAGGCTCGCTCCCTCTTCCATCTTCTCGTTCGAGCAGTTTGAAACACTGTTCATAACTCACTTCGTGAGTAGCAGGCGAGCTGAGAAGACAAGCCTCTCCCTACTGAACTTGCGGCAGGAAAGAGGAGAGAAGCTGCGGGACTATGTGAAGAGATTCACCGCAGAAGTCAGGTCTATCGCCTCCTTAGACCAATCAGTGGCGACCGTGGCGTTCCAGTCGAACGTCCTCAACTCCAACCTCCGCTCGTTCCTGGCCAAGAAGCCCCCTAATAACTTCGCCGACCTCCTTCTGAGGTGCGAGAAGTATATCCAAGCAGAGGAGGCTGAGTCCCTCCCGAACTTCGGCGGGCCCTCCTCTGGGTCGAAGAGGAAGGAGGCGGAGGAAGAGGGGTCCAAGAAGGCACAGAAGGACAGCGGCGGTCAGCGCCGTCCTACCCCCAGGTTCGAGAAGTTCACTCCCCTCACCACCAACGTCTCCACCATCCTGATGGAAGTGGAGAAGGAAGGGGTCATCCCTCCGGCTCCGAGGATGCACACCCCGGCGAAGAGGAGGAACAAAGATAAATGGTGTCGCTACCATCGGGATCACGGCCACGACACGAACGACTGCCGAGCATTGAGGGACGAGATAGAAGTCCTCATCCGAAGGGGGCAGTTGGCCAAATTCGTGATGGCTAACGATCGGGCAGATCGCAACTCTCCTCCGCCTCGGGGGGCTAACAAGCGCTCCGAGCGACGCGAGGAGACACCCGAATTCGAGGAAGAACGGGTCCTGTACCTGATCCACGGAGGCCCCATGGGAGGCTCCTCTAATTCCTCTCGAAAGGCCTTCGTCCGAGAGGTCAACTCTGTTCACAGCGCCCCTCCTCCCAAAGGCCTCGGAATCCCAGTGTCCTTCTCCGATGAAGACCTCGAAGGGGTCCGAACTCCACACTGTGACGCCCTCGTCATCGACCTCCGCATGGCCAACTTCAAGGTGCAGAGGATCTTAGTGGAAAACGGGAGTTCGGTCAATATCCTCTTCCTCTCGGCCTTCCGAGGCCTGCAGCTGTCCCGAGACCGTCTCAAACCGGCCGGTTACACACTTCACGGGTTCACGGGGGTCCCGGTAACCGTCGAGGGGGTGATAAACCTAGACGTTACTGCGGGAAGCACCCCTACTACCCGAACCGAGCCGATGGACTTCATGGTCGTCGACGTCCCGGCAGCGTATAATGTCATTCTAGGCCGACCCGGCCTAGCCGCCCTGGAAGCTGTCCCCTCGGCGTATCATTTGAAAATGAAGTTCCCCACTCGGTCAGGAGTAGGGGAGGTCAGGGGAAGCCAAGAAACAGCCCGGAAGTGCTACATGACTTCCACCGGGGGACCAGTGCTCTCGCTCAAGACACTAGAAATCCCCGAGCCGAAAGCTCGGCCAACGTCCGAGCCGGCGGACGAGTTAGAAGAAGTGCTCTTCTCGGACGAGGATCCGAGCCGGAAATTCCTCATCAGCAAATCCTTGCCGACCGCACTGTGTTCGGACCTGATTAAATGCATCCAGGACAACTGTGACTTGTTTGCATGGTCGGCTGCAGTCATGCCCGACATTTCCGAGGAGCTGCTAGTCCACCGTCTGAGTGTCGAGCCGGGGTGCAAACCGGTCCAACAGAGAAGACAGAAATTCGCTCCCGAGCGACAGCAGGCCATGAAGGAGGAGGTGGATAAACTCTTGAAGGCTAAGTTCATACAGGAGGTAAATTATCCCGAGTGGCTGTCGAATGTTGTAATGGTCAAGAAGTCCAATGGCTCTTGGAGGATATGCATTGACTTCACCGACCTGAATAAGGCGTGTCCGAAGGACCCCTTCCCTCTCCCGAACATCGACACCCTTATTGACGCCACCTCGGGCCATGAGCTCCCCAGCTTCATGGATGCCTTCTCGGGGTACAATCAAATCCGAATGTTCCCCCCGGACATTCCGAAGACCTCCTTCGTCACCGACCAAGGCCTCTACTGCTACCGGGTCATGCCGTTCGGTTTGAAGAACGCGGGCGCCACCTACCAGTGCCTCGTCAACAAGGTCTTCCAGAGCCAGATCGGCCGAAACATGGAGGTGTACGTTGACGACATGCTCGTCAAGAGCGTCCAAGGCACTGATCATGTGGCCGACCTCCAGGAGGCCTTCAGAGTGTTGAGAAGGCACAGCATGCTGCTGAACCCGAACAAGTGTGCGTTCGGGGTCTCTTCGGGAAAGTTCCTCGGCTTCATGGTAAGCCAACGAGGAATCGAAGCTAATCCCGAGAAGATTAAGGCCATATTAGACATGGCTCCGCCTCGGAATATCAAGGAGGTGCAAAAGCTCACTGGTCGGCTCGCCGCTATCGGTCGGTTCCTCTCGAAGTCGGGGGAAAAGTGCCTCCCCTTCTTCAAAGCACTCAGGGGGGCTAAGGGTTTTGAATGGGGCCAACCACAACAGGAATCGTTCGACCAGCTGAAGGCCTATTTGGTGAACCCCCCTCTGCTCAGCAAACCGGTCCCGGGCGAGACTCTCTTCATCTACTTGGCTGCTTCCGAGCAGACCCTAAGTGCTGTCTTGGTGAGAGAGGAGGACCGGACCCAAAGGCCCATCTACTACGTGAGCAAAGTGCTTCGGGACGTCGAGCTCCGCTATCCGAGGATAGAGAAGATAGCTTACGCCCTGGTCACGGCAGCGAGGAAGCTTCGGCCGTACTTTCAATCCCACTCGGTCGTTGTCCTCACCGACCAACCCTTAAAGCAGATACTCTACAAGCCTGAGACCTCGGGCCGACTGATGAAGTGGTCCACAGAGCTGAGTCAGCATGACATCTCTTACCAGCCTCGGACGGCCATCAAAGCGCAAGCCCTCGCCGACTTCATCGTAGAATCCACTATCCCTGAGATCGGCCACATCCCGAATGGACCTCCCATCTGGACAGTCTTCGTGGACGGATCCTCCTGTAATGAAGGAAGCGGCGCCGGCATCATTCTAAACGGCCCTGATGACTTCGTGCTCCAGTACGCGATCCGCATGAACTTCAAGGCCTCGAACAATGAGGCAGAGTACGAGGCACTCATTGCTGGTCTCGGACTTGCACGAAGTGCTGGGTCACAGCACCTCCGAATCCACAGCGATTCCCAGCTCGTCGTGAACCAAGTCTTGAGCGAGTACGAGGCCCGAGACGAGCGGATGGCGAAGTACCTTGCTAAGGTTCGGGCCCTTATGGGCCGGTTCGAGGAGGCGCTCATCCAGTGCGTCCCTCGTGAAGAGAACTCACAGGCCGATGCCCTCTCCAAATTGGCCTCATCCTCCCTGTAAGGTCTCGAACAGACCGTACTGATTGAAGTCCTCTCTAAGCCGAGCATCGAAGACGAGACACCTGGCTCGGTGGAGTCATTGCCGGTCATGCTGCAGGACAATTGGATGAAGCTACTGGTAGAATTCTTAAAGGACGGGGTTCTGCCCTCGGATCCCAAGGAAGCACGCCGAGTAAGAACTCGGGCCGAGCGGTACGTCTTGATCGAGGGCATCCTATACAAACGCTCTTTCTCTCAAATAGACGGCCGACCGTACCTAAAGTGCCTCTCTCCGGATCAGGCCGAATATGCCCTACAAGAGCTCCACGAAGGCATCGGAGGGGCACACTCAGGATTCAGGTCCTTGGCCCGAAAAGCTTTGAATTATGGGTACTTCTGGCCGACCCTCCTTCAAGACGCCGAACGACACGTTCGGCAATACAGCTCTTGTCAGAGACACTCCAGCATCCGTCGCCTCCCTCAAGCAAACCTCGCCTCCCTATCAAGTCCTATCCCCTTCGCCATGTGGGGAATGGACTTACTAGGGCCTTTCCCTCCAGCTCCGGGTCAGTTCAAGTTCTTGGTCGTAGCCGTTGACTACTTCTCGAAGTGGGTCGAGGCCGAGCCCCTCGCCACTATAACCGAGAACAAGGTGGTACAGTTCTTCTGGAAGAGCATCATCTGCAGGTTCGGCGTCCCCCGTGTCCTCGTGACGGACAACGGGACTCAGTTCACTGGCGCAGCATTCCGAGCTCTGTGCGATGACCTTGCTATCCAACAACGCTTCTCGTCCGTCTCCCACCCTCAGTCGAACGGACAAGCTGAGACTGCTAATCGGCAGATCCTCGTAGGCATCAAGAAAAGGCTGGACAAAAGTTCCAAAGGCTTATGGGTCGACCAACTCCCCAACGTCCTATGGAACTACCGCACGAGCAAGCGGACCCCCACAGGAGAGTCTCCTTTCAACCTCACCTATGGGTCCGAGGCCGTGATACCTCTCGAGGTCGGAATACCTTCCCCTCGGCTCGCAGCCTATAGTCTGCAAGTGTCGAATCTCCGAGAGCAAATCATCCCGCTCGGCTATAATCTTCGACTGATTGTGCCGAATACACTTGACCCGAAGAGCGTTGCTGAACGCGATTTGCGAATCCTCGTCCCCTCCTGCAGAGCTCAGCTCGGCGATCCTATTCTCCAGACGCTGGATCTCGGCTTCCCGTAGGTCGAGGACGGACAAAAGGTGAGCCCGCTCACCCTCAGCTCGGCGTAACTCCAGCTCGACGCTCCTAGGACTCAGAGCCGCCGTCCCAGAAGAGCCTTCAGATTTAGAGTTATCATCCGAGCCGTGCAGATCAGCATGTGGATCGGCCGCCTCGAGCTGAAAAAAGGGGAAAACAAATAGCAAAATTTCAATGCACTGCCGAAGCCCAACACTTGAAAATTTTCTGAAGAAACTTTCAGAGTTGCATTCATATATATAGCGGCTTCACATACATCAAGACCGACCCTACAACAACATTTTACAACAAATCAGAAGGGACATGAAGCGACATGATCAAGTTCTCTTCGGAAGGGGAACGCTTCGGTTTAAGGAAACGCGAGGACGACGAGGCTTGCCCTCCGAGCTCGATCCTAAACCAACGAAGCGCGACCCCCCTTCGCTGCTGGCCCTAACTGCGGTGCCGACCGAGGCCCCGCTCGACGAGACAGCCACACTGCTCTGAGCGTCGGCTGGACTCCGTCTGGTCATAGGCGAGCGTGTCACAAGTTCGTAAAAAGAGATCCCTCTCTCGCTCTCTTCACGAGTACATGACGTACTGCAGACGTTAGCCCTCTCCGGCACAGGCTTGAGCGACGCGACCTCTTCTTCCAGTTCGATGATTCTGTCCCTCAGAGCGTCGTCCTTCACCATCTTCTTCGGACGGGAGGGTCTTGACGAGCCAGAGACGGTGGCGCCATCAGTCGCAAGCCGATGGAAGTGGGTGACCTCGATCCCCCATCTATCGTGATCCTTCTGAGCCTGTCGACTTCGGCCAATAGCCTCTTGTGCTCGGCCGACGCCTTCTCCAGCTCGGAATTCAGTTTCTCTTCCGCCGCCGAGCGTTCTTTCTCCGCTAATTCCAAGTGTTGGACCTCAGCCAAAAGGTCCTCGTTCTTCTGCTTGGCGGTAGTGAGCTCTCTACGGAGCCGCTCGACTTCGCCTTCGGGACAAGGGGCCTGGGGGTACTTCCGCAGTTGAAACAGCTCGCGACAATACCTCCGCACAGCTGCCTTCGTCTCCTCCAGCCTCCCGAGCAGAAGAAACTGCCTCTGTCGGCTGTGTGAGAGCTCACCCTTCGTTTTGGCCAGCTCCTTACGCAGGTGTGCGACCTCCGTAACCGGACCGAACCTTGCCTGAAAATCAGAGATAAATCCGAGATCCAACACTTGGAGAATTCTACGCCAAATCAAACACAAAATCCGAGACTCAACACTTGGATGAATTTTGGCCAAACAAAATATTTTCATTCGAAACCGAGGAGAGAGTTTTACAAAAGCAGTGGTCAGTCCGCAGTTAGGCTTACAAAAAGAGACAAAACAGCAAAAAACAAAAAGAGACAACCGAGTCAGGGGTCGACCTTTTTGCCGTTCGGGTCCGTCGACCCCCCGGTCTTGTCCTCGCCATCGCCCTCGCCTCCGCCTTCGCTCCAACTCTCCTCCCCGGAGTCATCCTCCTCCTCGCCCTCGGCCTCGGCCTCCCCTGGGCCCTCGACATGTTCCGTCTCCCCCTCGGGGTCGAGCATCCCCTTGGGAACTCCCTCCTCCCCTTCCACGGGGTCGTAGAAGTGGTAGATGGATGTGTCGAAGCCCGGGTTCTTGGCGGCTACATGTAGCAAGGCTCGACCGTAGGCATCCTCCATATTCTGGAGCATGTGATGCGCGGCCTCCTCCTGCACGGCCTTCTTCACCTTCTTCACCTTCTTCAGGTGTTTGACCATGATCTTCTCGGCCCTCTTCCGAGTCGTCTCCGCTTCCGACCGAGCATTGGCCAGCTCCCCCTTCAGCTCGGCAACTTCCTTCTCCGAAGCCTCAAGCTTGGTTGCCGCGTCCTTCGATTGCTGAACGGCGTCAGCCAGCTTCTTCTCCAGCCCTTCCACTTCGACACCCCTCTTCGCCGAGAGGAGCTGCTCGGCATCAAGCTGCTTCGCGACCTTGACACGCTCCACCCTCTCCCGATCATGCTCCTGTTCCTTGCTCGCGAACTCCTCGAGCAGGAAGTTGAAGTGGCAGAGGGTCTGAAAGAAAAGAACAACACATTAAAACCCGAGCCCAAGAACTTGGAAAAATTCTAAGAAAGACATTTTTTACGAGGGAGAGCTCGGCCTACTTACCGACATTGTGTTCCGAGCAATCTGCATCGCGGCGTCCCCTGCTAGCCCGGCCTTCAAGGTCGCTCGATCCTTTGGGGTCGGCAGATGCCTCACCGCTTCCATACAGATGTTGCCATCGCCCAAGAAGCCGTCGACATTCATCACCTGCCAGTCAGGGACGAAGATCTGCTTATGACGCTCGGTCAAGATCGTCTCTGCCTCGGCAGTGAGGGACGGGACTTTGAGGGACAACACCTCCTTCACCCCGAGCGCACCGCTCGACGAACCGGGTGCATCCCCCTTTGGGGGCGGTGTCGGCGTGCCCGAGGCAGGAGAGTCGAGGACCATGATCTCCCCCTGCTCGAGGACCGCGACCTTCGGCTGGTCGGCAGCCTTCTCGACCGAAGGCTTCTTTGAGGCTCGGCTGTCCTGAGGCCCCGCCGAAGGCCTCTTCTTCTTCGCCTCCTGCTCCGACCTACCCTTCGCCATCAGAGCCTTGTAGTCCAGCTTCATCGTCTCTGCACAAGCCGAATGAAAAAACTTAGAAAAATTCTCATGAACTTTAAGCAGAGAATATAAATACCAGAAGCATACTAGGGTCGATCGGACTGAGACCCCCTCGGAACAGGTCCTCCTCAGTAATATCTTTCCAGCTTAGCGCTGGCAGGGCGAGGAGCTTCTTCTGGACCTCCGCCTCCTCATCACTCAGCACCGCCTCCTTCTTGGTCCGCTTTGGCAGACCATCCTTTGCCCAAACCATCGGTATCACCCACGGCGTCAGGGATCGGATGAGGAAGTACTTCTCCTTCCAATGTTTGATCGAGTCCGGATTCTCGATTAGCTTCACACCCGTCCGGGGCGAAAGATAGAACCTCTGTTCGTCTCGCCTTGGCTGACAGGGCCGGTAGAGACTCCGAAAGAGGAACATAGTCGGCTTGGCGCCGACCTCTTGGCATCGGAGGACGAACGCCATGACGTGCCTCCATGTGTTCGGCATCAGCTGGGCGGGGCTCAAACCGTACCAGACCAGGACATCAACCACGAACGGATGGAGGGGAAAGCAGAGTCTGGCGATAAGGGAGTCGACCGGAAAGACACACACGTCCGACGAGGACTTTGTATTGGCTCGGAAACCCGGCCCAGGGAGGAGCAGTCTGTAGTCGGCAGGGATCCGGAAACCCTCTCGGATCGGACGAAGGTCGGTCTCGGTAAGAGACGAGATGGTATGGTCCACCTCGGACAATTCCCTCGGCTCGTTCTCTTCGACCAGCTTAGCCGTGCCTTGGGTCACTCTCTCCAAGGTGTCCTCGGCATAGTCCCGTATGCCTCCCACGCTCGACAGGGCAATAGGCTGCCGACCGAACGCCCCCGCTCTCTTCGACGTTTCCACGATCGTGACCACGGCTTTACCCTTCTGGGACACCGCCGTGACATCCTTAGGCAGTTCGGCCACTTCGCCCTCCCTATCCGGACGTACGACGGTCTGATCTATCGGCTCCACTACCTCCTTCCTTTTATCCCCTCGGCCAACGGCTTGCTCCGAGGCGGGGGTCTCATCCGTGATCTTAACCATTTTTTCTAAAAGAGAAGGGAAAGGGACTGACCTTGAAGTGATAGGTACGGTCGGAAAGTTCGCCGGAGACAGGGAACGCTACTGCGACAGCTAGCACCACCACCAGAGAGCTGAAAACTTCGAAGGCAAAGTGAAAATTGAAGAGAGAGAGTAAAAGTAAAAAATGAAACTTGGTCTAAGGGGGGGTGAAGATTTATAGTAAAATGGAACGTCCTTTGGACTTCCAAACGAAAGAGTGCGACTTTTGGGCTGCTCTCGAAACGTCGCGAAGGCCCAACACAACTGCCTTCTTCACCAAGTCAACTAGCTCGGCGCCAGGGGATCTGAATCTGAACCATACACGATCCGAACCTGCCTGCAACAGAGTCCGGTCGGTTTCCGAGCAAGTGCCTTCCCGAGCCTGCAAACGGAGAAAACTCACTTTCTCCTCAACTTTCGCGTAAAATCTCGATCAGACGGCCCAGATCTCGCCGAGAACACTAGACGACAAGATAGTGTTTTCTTGAGAAATGTGCCCGTCTTGGGATGCGCGCCATCATCCAACGGCTCGGGTTGCGTCTCGTCGCTCGGACGATTGAACCCTCGGACGCTCCACCTATGTCTAGAGGGAACGGGAAAAGTTTTGATTCAAAGTTTTAAGGCACCGCCCTCGGCGAGCACCCCCCGGGTCCCGGGTCTCGGTCGGTATTCCGCCGACCCCCAGGCCCCGGTCGAAAGCAGATCAACACTCAGAGATCGGGAGAAGCGCACCATTCCGAGTCAGTTGATTGCAACTGCGAAGGTTCGGCCTAAACTCGGGCAACAGAACCTTCACAGTTGCAAACAACTTGCCCGGAACGCCCTTCATTTCTTCCGGAAGTCCGAGCCATGATCTCCCCCGACGCTGGTACCCACGACGAGGCAGTCCGAGTCCGGAGAAGATCATGGTGGAAGAACGACCGCTCGTCCTTCCGAAGCAACTTACCCCTCGGATTCGGACATGGATCATCACCTCTTCCACCAAGGTCTCCGCCGAGCTCGGCACCCACTGCGGAGCAGCCAGAGTAGGCAGAAGATCTTGGTGGAGGAACGACCACCCGTCCTTCCGCGGTAGCTCATCCCTCGGGTCCGGACTATGGTCGTCACCACTCTTGCCTTATTCTCCCCCGCTCCTGACATCCACTTTGGGGCCGTCGGAAACGAGAGAAGGAAAAGGCGAGAGAGCGACCACCCCTCCGAACCCCGAAGGAGAAGTTACCCAAGGCAAATACCACCGAGGTCTAAAACTCAACATTGTTGCGACTGAAATAACAAGGGGGATGGAGTACTTATAGCCTGCCCTCCAAGACCTAGCCATTATGATCCTCGGAAGTTGAGACACCACGCATTGATTGAAGGAGTTATCCTTAATGACCTGGGGAAGGCGGAACGCCACACAAACCCCGAGGCACCATTAATGTCCTTGGGAACAGAATCATCTCGAGACAGTTCGCACCACGTCACCCAGCCTGCCGAGACCCCCTGTCTCCGGTCGGTTTCCGAGCAAGTGCCTTCCCGAGCTCGCAAATGGGGAAAATTCACTTTCTCCTCAAAAATCGCGCCTGATCTCGATCAGACGGCCTAGATCTCGCCGAGGACACTAAACGACAAGATAGTGTTTTCTCGAGAAATGTGCCCGTCTCGAGATGCACGTCGCCATCCGATGGCTCAGAGTGCGCCACGTCGCTCGGCCTGCCGAGACTCCCTGTCTTCGGTCGGCGGCCGAGCAAGTGCCTTTCCGAGCTCGCAAACGGAGAAAAAAGATACCGAGCTCTCACAACCGTTGGATCTTCCAAAAATTCGTGCCCTTGTTGATGAACGGTCCAGATTGCGCCACGTGCACTAAAAGACAAGATAGCGTTTTTTTGGGAAACACGCCACCATCCGATGGCTCAGGTTGCGCCACGTCGCTCGGAACACCGAACCCCCTAGTCTCCGGTCGGCAGCCGAGCAAGTGCCATTCCGAGCTCGCAAACGGAGAAAAAATCTGCCGAGCAATGAAGACCGTCAGATCTCTCAGAAAATCACGCTCGACGATGATCAGAGGTCCAGATCGATCAACGTCATAAATCGGTATTTAAAATCATTTTTATTTATTTAAATCATTTTATTTGTTTAAAATTTGCGAAAAATTGCTAAAAATTCGGAAAAATTAATTAAAAATTGTAGAAGATAATTAAAAGTTCGGGGGTATATTTTTGAGCCCCTGGACGAGCAATTATCACCTAGAATGTGCTATTAATGCCCCCGAACGATTAGTAAACACATCGCAAAATTAAATAAATAGTCCGAAAAAATAAATAAAACCCGCTAAATACTGAACATGACTAGAGAACAGCACATGGCATCAGGAAATCACCTCACTACCCCCTTTGAGATCCAAAATCCTCCATTTGGACTCCGATACAACTCCACTAGCCACTAAAACAGTCAAACTACTCCTCAAAGGCTGATCACACTCAGTCTTTAGGAGTGGGGGGCTCGTGATATGGCTAAAAATGGGGTTAAATCGGAACCGTCCAAACTGGGCGCGAATCTTGAAGTTCGGGGGTAAAACGTTAATTTCACATACGAGTGGGTCCAAAGCGGGTATCGGATCTTCTTATCACAAGATCCAACAACCCACGTACGGATCTACTCAGATCGGGTACGGGTCCCGACCCGAGGCGTACCCAGACCAACAAGAGACAGATCAGGGCCACTGACTTGGTCAAGCCAGCAGGCCTGATTTGCTCTCACCGGGAATCAAGGAATGATTTCCTAAACAGACTGAGGATTTCACTCCCGGCTGTTACACAGGAAATTAGGCCCTTAAACAACTCCCCTGGCGACTATAAATACAACCCCTCTGCCTCCGTAACCAGGTTAATCACTTTTTCACCACTTAAGCTCTTTCTTAATCTTTTCTGATTACTGACAAGAGCGTCGGAGGGTGCGTCGCCAAAATCAACCCCGGTGTTTCGCACTTCCTTGCAGGTCGCGGCAGGAGCAAGAAGGCTGAGTCAACTGTTCAGGTTCTTCTCGGACTCACAAATTCTATATGTTTACCCCCACACCGAAATCAGCGGTAACAGTTTATTTTGAACAAGTTTTGTATGATATATGTTGAGTTGTGGAAAAAGGAAAAAATCTGTATTTTGTCGCTGATCTGTTTTGTTTGCTGTTTTGGACTGTCTTAAAGTCAGTATCTTAATTTTGGTATAAAACATGGGTTTTATAGAATTTCATCTATTTTCAAGCCCCTTTGACCTTGCTTGATTTCGTTTTCGTATGACCGAGTTATGACTGTTTTACTACATAGGTGTTGATCTTTTTCCGATTTTGTTTTTCGATGTTCTTGATGACTAAATGATTTTATTAACTGTGCTATACATATTATTTTGATCCAAAACATTGGTCAGTGATTCTTTATCTAGTTTGGGATTATCCAGAATTTTGGTGAATTTTATTGATGAGTTTTATGTGTTGTTTCATGCTCGTTTATGAAAACTATACTTACTGTATTTTGCTTAATGTTCTGTAAAGAACCTTATTTTCACTATGATTCCTTTTACTGTATGAAAAATATTTTTAAAATATGAAAGTTAGTATATTTTATCTATTTTTATATCCCTTTGACGGAATTGGATTTCGTTTCACTAGTTGCGAGATATCATAGTTTTCGTACAGCAGTGTTGGGAATTCCAGATTTGCCAAACTACCGTTTATTGATGTTTTCTTATTTTTGATGATGGATCTAATTTTACTGGAAAATTCTGAAACTTTATATTTAGATAATGGACATGTAGGGAAATACCCCAGATTTTTTGTGGATTTATTTAATGAGTTTTGATGTTGTTTTCCTATTCTTGAATTCATTTTCCTAATTTCTGGCCGAACCTATTTTCTGTATTCAAATCAGTTTTGAGCTATGTTTTTGTCAATTAATATTTGACTTATTTATATTCGCTGGATTCGTGTGGAAGTCTGTTATCTAGATCCTTCTACGGATCCAAATTTTCTTGTTTGTAACATTGAAAATCACTGTTTTACTACAGTATGGTCTTGCTGTCCTGAACTTGAGATTTTTCTATTTTTTTACTTTATGAGATGTCTTACATTCGTACATGTTTATCTTGCAACTTGAACATGCCATATCATCATGCCATGTTATTCTCGATACATTTTGTACATATACATGTTTGTGTGACATTAATAATAAATAACCAAGTCGGAGTTTAAGGGACAGATCTAATAGTGGATAATTCAGAAATGTGTACTTGGAAGGGGATCCACTGATCCTACGTGATTACTTGAGACTTGATACTTGCACGCATGACACGATAATTACCACTTGCACAACTTGACACGTGATTTCATGATACATGATACATGATACATGATACTTGGAGCTTGGAGCTCGATTACTTGACTTGTCCCCGAGTATACTATCCTCTATGGTCCACTATGAAATCTAAAGCGAAACTATTTTGATGTAGCAACCATGTCGTATGGGATGCATGAAGTGCTACCTAGATAGTAATCACTACAAGACTTGATACATGATTACATGATACTTGACACTTGATGCATGTTTACATGATACTTGACTACTTGACACTTGATTCATGCCATTTACACTAGTTCACTTTGCCATGCTAGTTGTTTATGTTGACATCATACTTATACCATGTTGCTAGTTAGTTCCCCCATGTGCTTGTATCCTACATTATAAGTGGCCAGTAACTTGCAATTGACGGGTACTTGTTTTTCTCTTTTCCTCTTTCCTGCATTTGTTGAATTACAGATTTTGGAGAACAGGTTCCAGATGGTATCGAAGACATGAAGTATTAGTGCTGTATTTTATTAATATTATTTCTTGTAGCTTGCTTGAACAATAATGTATTTGAGACTTGGATTTATTCTTGTATTTGGGCAATGTGACCCAAGACATTTGTTTTATTCAGATCATGACTATTTGAGATTAATATATTTTATTTCAAGTATTCTTGTTGGTATTTTGGCTCATTATGTGCATGTGGTTGATTCTTTTGCTTCCGACTCTGATGATTCTTGAGAATGTTGTAAAGATTTCTTGAACAACTTATGGATGATGAAAATCATTTGCTGGGCTTTTGTTGCGTATCTGTATTCCATATTCTTTTTGGGAAGCGGGGCCTGACAGTATTTTTAGTGGTATCAGTGCACCAGGTTTGGCTAATGTATTAGTTGCCTAATATATTCGACAAGCTTGGCTCGAACTGGAATCCGTGCAATATTTCACCAACCATGTATGCATAAATGAATCAAATATTATCAACATTGATCTAGATGCTAACTATTTTTGGTTTTATGCAGACTATGGCTCACATGGGTTCTACTTCTCATGATAGGGTGACCCGATTGAGGCGGTCACTGCGGTGCTTGAGCGCTTGATTAATCAGCAGCAGAACCATAGTGATTTGGTGATGGCTGCTTTGGAAGCCACTTGAGTTACTCTGCCTGTTGCGCCTAGGCAGGATGTTCTTCCTCCCTGCCCGGGAACGGTTACAGACTTTATGATGTTGCATCCCGATAGGTTTTCAGGCACTGAGACGCCTTTGGAGGCTGAACAGTTGTTGATTCGGACAGAACAACTGCTTTTGGCAGCTAGAGTTGCTTATGCGGATCGTGTGGATGTGGTTACCATCCAGTTGGTAGACCTCGCTCATATCTGGTGGAGGTCCGAGTCCGAAAGGCTCGAAAGACCGATCACTTGGGCCACTTTCACTAGGAGCTTCTTGGAGAAGTTCTTTCCTAGTAGCATCAAAGTTGAGATGGAGCAACAATTCTTAGCCCTGAAGCAGGTTGGTCGTTATTTCTAGTAATGGAATTTTGTTACATATTGTTCACGCAATGTTGTAACATAAGACTTTCTTGAAACATGGCTGCAGGTCTGTGGACGAGTACGCAACCGAATTTACGAGACTTAGCCGCTTCGCAGCCGTTCTTGTGGCGAACGAAGAGGATAGGGCTCGTAAGTTTATTTTGGGACTTGAGCGAGACATCAAGGTGCAACTTGTCTCTCTTCGCTTGCGTACCTACGCTGAGGCTCTTGAGGCAGCTAGGGCCCAGGAGCAGGCTCGTGGTGGACTGGCTTCTTCTCAGCGGACTGTTCCGCACTTAGTTGCTAGGTCTTCTGGTGGGCCTATTCGGAGACCTGTTCCAGCCCCTCCAGTTAGGGCAGCTCCTTTCTCTTCTGTGGGTCCTCCGAGAGTTGGTTTCTGTGACTTTTGCCGTCTTCCAGGGCATGAGCGCAAGGATTTCTGACCTACCAATCGTCACTGTTTTGGATGTGGTGCTGCTGATCATTCGGTGCGGGATTGCCCACGGTTGGCTCCTCCAGCCAGAGGTCCTGTTCAGCCAGTTGCCGCAGCTCGTGGTCTAGTTAGACCGTCAGATTGTCGGTCAGAGTACCGTTGTTCCGAGGAGAGGTCAGGCTTTCCACCCGACTGCTGCAGATGCTAAGTCAGCTGAGGGTGTGGTTGCAGGTATCTTTTGTTTTATTGTTTTATTGTTTGTTGTTTCTCTTTGTTTTTCTTCATTCCCTTGCTTTATTTCCTTCTGTTTGTTCTTCTACATTTTGTTTTTCCTCACCCCTGTTCAACCCTTCTTTTCCTCGTCTCTTTTGCTTTTTGTCTTAGATGTTGTGCTTGTGTGCCCTTTCCCTACTCATGTTCTGTTTGATTCTGGGGCAACCCATTCTTTTGTCTCCTCTCGATTTGTCGCTCGCCATCAGTTGGAGTGTAGCAACATGTCAGAGGCTTGGAACATTATGACAGGTGGTGGAGTTGTCATTTGTTCCCGGGAGTGCAGGCAGTGTCCCGTGATTATTGGTAGCACAGAGTTCAAAGCCAATCTGATTGTAATTAGGAATTCGGGGTTCGACATTATTCTGGGTATGGATTGGTTGCGTGAAACCCATGCCATTATTAATTTTCGTGGTAAGAAAGTTGTATTCTAAATGCACAGAGTTTGAGTTCCATGCCGGGGATCTTCCCTTGGCCGAGCTGCAGTTGATCCGGAGGTTTGTGCGATGGAGTTGTATTCAGACTGTGAGGCAGCACCTCTAGTAGTTCGGAATTTCTTGGATATTTTTCTAGATGAGTTGCCTGGCTTACCCCCTGATAGAGAAGTGGAATTCAGTATTGATGTTCAGCCTGGAACAGTGCCGATATCGAAGAGTCCCTACAGGATGGCACCGGTTGAGCTAGCAGAGCTTAAGGTGCAGATTCAGCAGTTGCTTGATTTGGATTTCATCAGACCTAGTGTTTCGCCTTGGGGTGCTCCGGTCTTTTTTGTTGACAAGAAGGATGGTGGTCGTCGACTGTGCATAGATTATCGAGAACTGAATAGAGTTACTATGAAGAATCAGTATCCGTTGCCCAGGATCGATGATTTGTTTGATCAGTTGAGTGGGGCTGCTACTTTTTTGAAGTTGGATCTTCGTTCTGGGTATCACCAAGTCAAGGTGAAGGCTGCAGATATACAGAAGACTACTTTCAGGACTAGATACGGGCACTATGAGTATCTTGTGATGCCGTTCGGAGTTACGAACGCGCCGACTGTATTCATGAGTCTTATGAATCGGGTCTTCTCTTAGTTCTTGGACAGATTTGTGGTGGTCTTCATTGATGATATTTTGGTGTATTCTCAGAATCGGGAAGATCATGCTGAGCATCTTAGAGTGGTTCTGCAGACTTTGAGGGCGAATCAGCTCTATGGGAAACTTAGCAAGTGCGAGTTTTGGCTCGACAGGATTTCATTCTTGGGCACATTATCTCAGGCAATGGTATTTCTGTGGATCCTGCCAAGGTTGAGGATGTGAAGGATTGGCCTATTCCTAAGTCAGTTTCTGTAGACAGGAGTTTTCTCAGTTTGGTTGGCTATTATCGGAAGTTCGTCCAAGATTTTTCGAAGATAGCAGGACCGTTGACTAAGTTGACTGGGAAGGATCAGAAGTTCTGTTGGTCTGATGAGTGTGATAGAGCTTTTGTTGAGTTGAAGAACAGATTGACGTCAGCACCTGTGTTGACTATTCCCGATGGTTCAGGTGGATTTGTAATTCACTGTAATGCTTCTGATAAGGGTCTTGGAGCAGTTTTGATACAGAAGAGCCGAGTCGTTCTGTATGCATCGAGGTAGTTGAGGCCGCATGAGAAGAACTATCCGACTCATGACTTGGAGTTAGCGGCAGTGATTTTTGCTTTGAAGTTGTGGAGACATTATTTACTTGGAGACCGAGTGGAGATCTTTACAGACCACAAAAGTCTCAAGTACGTCTTCACCCAGATGGAGTTAAACATGAAGCAAAGGCGTTGGTTGGAGCTTATGGCCGATTATGACATCAGTTTGCAATACCATCCTGGTAAAGTAAACTTGGTGCTAGATGCTTTGAGCAGGAGACCGACAGTTATGTTCTTCACTTAGCACAGGGATCTGATTGAGCAGATGAGGAGGTTGGAGTTGGAAGTTTTGTTGTCGAGTTCTGATCGGAGTTGTTTGGTGCTTCAGCTGTAGTCGTATCTTGTTGATCAGATTAAAGAGGCGCAGGCTAGTGATGCACAGTTGCAGAGATTTCGAGCTGAGGTCGAGTCTGGGTCCAGGACAGACATAGTTATTCATTCTGATGGGTCGCTTCATTTTGGGTCCAGATTATGTGTCCCGGAAGGTGATATTCATCAGAGGTTGCTTGAGGAAGCCCATCAGTCATCATATTCTATCCATCCCGGCGGTACTAAGATGTATCAAGATTTGAAGCTTCATTTCTGGTGGCAGGGTATGAAAAGGGTTGTGGCTCAGTTTTTTGCTCAGTGTTTGATCTGCCACTAGGTTAAGGCAGAGCATCAGAGAACCGATGGACTTCTTCAACCGCTTCCTATTCCAGAGTGGAAGTAGGAACATATCACTATGGATTTTCTGACTGCTTTGCCGAGGAGTCCTAAAGGTCATAGTGCCATTTGGGTGATTATCAACTGTTTGATGAAGAGTGCTCTCATTCCTTTACGTGTCGGGCAGTCTACTGAGAGCCTAGCTGAGAGGTACATGCAAGAGATTGTTATACTTCATGGGGTTCCAGTCAGTATTGTATCCGACAGGGATATGAGATTCAGATCTCAGTTCTGGGGGAGTCTTCAGAACAGTTTAGGAAGTAAACTAAAGTACATCACAGCTTTTCATCCCCAGACCGATGGACAGTCAGAGCGGACTATTCAGATTCTTGAGGACATGTTGAGGTCTTATATGCTTCAGTTTGGTGGGTCTTAGGAGGACCATTTGCATCTCATACAGTTCTCATACAATAACAGCTTTCAAGCCAGTATTAAAGCTGCTCCGTTCGAGTGCAGATCGCCAGTGTGCTAGGATGACATTGGTGAGTGGAAGTTGTTGGGTCCGGAGTTGATCACCAAGACAGTTGATGCGGTGGTTCAGATCAAGAAGTACTTGCAGGCAGCTCAGGATAGGCAAAAGCGATGGGCCGATGTCCATCGGAGAGCTTTGGAGTTTGGTGTTGGTGACCATATTTTCCTAAAGGTATCGCCGTGGTTCGGTGTCATTCGGTTCGGTGGTGGGGGCAAGCTTAGCCCTAGGTTTATTGGACTTTTTGAGATTTTGGAGCGAGTAGGCAAGGTGGCCTATCGTCATGCATTGCCGCCAGCTTTATCAGGAGTGCACGATGTTTTTCATGTCTCACAACTCAGAAGATATATCCGAGATGAGAGCCACGTGATCGACTATTCTAAGTTGACCATTCGACCGGATTTGGCTTGTGAGATTCCGCCAGTTGCTATTGTGGATCGGCAGGAGAAAGTGCTTAAGAACAAGGTCATAAAGTTGGTTCGCTTTGCTTGGAATCCTCGCTCGCCTGGTGAGTCGACTTGGGAGCTGGAGGAGGAGATTTAGCAGAAGTTTCCTCAATTGTTTGGGTAGTTTTGTTTTGGTTTTTTTGGTTGTTTTGGGGTTACCCTATGTATCTTCTTTTTGAATTCCGAGGACAAAATTCTTCTTGTTAGGTGGGTAGGACTGTAACCCCTGTTTTTCATTTTTTGTATTTTTGGGTGTATTTTCGTTTTGGTGTATTTTTCTCTCTTGTATTTTTTCTGATCCGTATATTGGAATTGTTTTCGATATATATTCGTTTTATTTCATTTTTGAGCCTTTGTGTTGGATTGGTTGTCTCTTTTATTTTGTTCTTCAATATTTGTTCTTTCTTTCATTTTGTTCTTGTCCAATTTGTTTTTGTTCTTGGGTGTGTGTGTGGTGGTAATTGGATGTTATCCTTTTCCCAATCCTATTGTTTGATCCCTAATAAGATTTACCAACGCCAATTTAAATCCCCAACCCTATTTGTATTCCTTTTTAGTTGACCCAAAATCCAAAACCCATTAATACAAATCCTACAACTACTCCTAATACCCATTAACCCATTAACCCACAACTAAACCCTATATATATAAACCCCTCCCCTCTCCACTAAACCCTAACCCTAATTCCCCTACTTCACAATCCCGGCTACTCCCCCTCTCTCCCCCTCTCCTTATTTGCACCCCGACCCGCACACAGCCCCAGGCCGACCCTCTCCCGACCTGATCCCGATGCTAACACCCAGGCCTCCGAGCCCCTTCCTGGCCTGTGCACACCCCAGCAACACCCCACACCCGAGCCACTTCTCCCCTACTCCCAACCCCCTGCTTGGTTATCCCGATCACCTCACACCACCACTCAATCCCTTATATCTCTATCGTGGTGTTCTCTTGTGGCTGCAAGCCACTATTGTCATCATCCCTCTTGGATCATCTCGCTTTGTGGAGTTTTGTTCGTGTGGAGAATTTTGCTCTAGTTTGCTTGAATTTGTTGATTCTTGGATTTTCATTCCTGGGTTTTGCTCGTTACTCTTGATTTTCGTTGTTCTTCATCTTCGGTTAAGGCAAGTAACTTGTACTCCAATTCATTTGTTTGATACAAGTCAAAAATACCATCTATAGTATAGTTGGGTCTAGAGACGACTCTTGTTTGTGTTATTCTTGATGATTTTTGTCTCTATTGTAAAAATTTGACCATAGATGACTCACGACATAAAATTGGACATGAATTAACTTAGTTTTTACCCGTTCTTGATTTTGATCATGTATGTGAGACTTTTGTGAGAACTCGTGTTTTGGTTGAGACCTATGTGATATATTTGGTGTGGACATGCTAGATACCCTAAATTATGATGTTTGGACACTTGGTAGACTCGAATTCATGTTTGGTTGTATTTTGAACAAGTTTTGTATGATATATGTTGAGTTGTGGAAAAAGCGGAAAATCTGTATTTTGTCGCTGATCTGTTTTGTTTGCTGTTTTGGACTGTCTTAAAGTCAGTATCTTAATTTTGGTATAAAACATGAGTTTTGGAGAATTTCATCTATTTTCAAACCCCTCTCACCTTGCTTGATTTCATTTTCGTATGACTGAGTTATGACTGTTTTACTACAGAGGTGTCGGTCTTTTTCCGATTTTGTTTTTCGATGTTCGTGATGACTAAATGATTTTATTAACTGTGCTATACATATTATTTTGGTCCAAAATATTGGTCAGTATTTCTTTATCTAGTTAGGGATTACCCAGAATTTTGGTGAATTTTATTGATGAGTTTTATGTGTTGTTTCATGCTCGTTTATGAAAGCTAAACTTGCTGTATTTTGCTCGCTGTTCTGTAAATAACCATATTTTCACTATGATTTCTTTTAATGTATGAAAAATATTTTTGAAATATGAAAGTTAGTATATTTTATCTATTCTTATATCCCTTTAGCGGAATTGGATTTCGTTTCACTGGTTGCGAGATATCATAGTTTTCGTACAGCAGTGTTGGGAATTCCAGATTTGCCAAACTGCCGTTTATTGATGTTTTCTTATTTTTGATGACGGATCTAATTTTACTGGAAAATTTTGAAACTTTATATTTAGATACTAGACATATAGGGGAATACCCCAGATTATTTGTGGATTTATTTAAAGAGTTTTGAAGTTGTTTTCCTGTTCTTGAATTCATTTTCCTAATTTCTGGCTGAACCTATTTTCTGTATTCAAATCAGTTTTGAGCTATATTTTTGTGAATTAATATATAACTTATTTATATTCGCTGGATTCGTGTGGAAGTCTATTTTCCTGATCCTTCGACGGATCTAGATTTTCTTGTTTGTAACACTGGGAATCACTATTTTACTACAGTATGGTTTTTGCTGTCCTGAACTTGAGATTTGTCTATTTTATTTCTTCATGAGATATCTTGCCCTCGTACATGTTTATCTTGCAACTTGAACTTGCTATATGATCTTGCCATGTTATTCTTGATACATTTTGCACATATACATGTTTTTTTACCATTAATAATAAATAACTAAGCCGGAGTTTAAGGGACAAATCTAATAGTGGATAATTCAGAAATGTGTACTTGGAAGGGGATCCACTGATCCTACGTGATTACTTGAGACTTGATACTTGCACGCAATACACGATACTTACCACTTGCACAACTTGACACATGATTTCATGATACATGATACATGATACTTGGAGCTTGGAGCTCGATTACTTGACATGTCCTCGAGTATACTGCCTTCTATGGTCCACTATGAAATCTAAAGCGAAACTATTTTGATGTAGCAACCATGTCATATGGGATGCATGAAGTGCTACCTAGATAGTAATCACTACAAGACTTGATACATGATTACATGATACTTTACACTTGATGCATGTTTACATGATACTTGACTACTTGACACTTGATTCATGCCATTTACACTTGTTCACTTTGCCATGCTAGTTGTTTATCTTGACATCATACTTATACCATGTTGCTAGTTAGTTCCCCCATGTGCTTGTATCCTACATTATAAGTGGCCTGTAACTTGCAATTGACGGGTACTTGTTTTTCTCCTTTTCTCTTTCCTACATTCGTTGAATTGCAGATTTTGGAGAACAGGTTCCAGATGGTATCGGAGACATGAAGTATTAGAGTTGCATTTTGTTAATATTATTTCTTGTAGCTTGCTTGAACAATAATGTATTTGAGACTTGGATTTATTCTTGTATTTGGGCAATGTGACCCAAGACATTTGTTTTATTCAGATCTTGACTATTTGAGATTAATATATTTTATTTCAAGTATTCTTGTTGGTATTTTGGCTCATTATGTGCATGTGGTTGATTCTTTTGCTTCTGACTCTGATGATTCTTGAGAATGTTGTAAAGATTTCTTGAACAGCTTATGGATGATGAAAATCATTCGCTGGGCTTTTGTTGCATATCCGTTTTCCGTATTCTTTTTGGGAAGCGGGGCGTGACAGTTATTAATTAATTACGAATCTCCTAGAGTTTGTGTACCCTACCGGACTGAACTCAACTGATCAACAACACAGCCACAACTGGCCAAACCACAAAACCTCAACTACCGGTATCTAGGGTCCCACACAATCTCTAAAGACTCACAACTCAACCATCACACCAAAACTTTTCAATAAAACTCACAAATCCATCATCAAAATGTTTATAATAAGAAAACCTCTCAAATCAACAAATCCAAATTCATTTAATGTGCTTATAAAATTCCATAATTCAAATAAAATATTAAATCCATTAAATAACAAAAAATCATATTTTTAAGTCGTAGAATATCACGAAACATCAATTTCTTTAAAGAATATATATATATATATATATATATATATATATATATATATAGGGAAAGGATCGGTTGAGCACTCCTCTAGTGCTCACCGCGTGAACACTAGGCCTTCGGGCATTCATATCGAAAATTCGAACCGTTCACATCGATCTACACATCTAAATTAGTCTAAATATGTAAAATCAAATCATTTGAAATTCATTTGCCCATCCATCATGTGACTATAAAAACATTGATTTTCAGCCATACAATTTTGTAACACTTCAATGAATGGGCAAATGAATTTCAAATGATTTGATTTTACATATTTAGACTAATTTAGATGTGTAGATCAATGTGAACGGTTCGGATTTTCGATATGAATGCCCGAAGGCCTAGTGTTCACGCGGTGAGCACTAGAGGAGTGCTCAACCGATCCTTTCCCTATATATATATATATATATATATATATATATATATATATATATATATATATATGTTTTATAGAAGCCCAAGTTAGAAGTCTATTATAAACAAAATACAACTATTTGCAAAGTACTGTAATTTGTAGCAAAACCTTATCTAAAACCGTAGATTAATAATCCATAATATCGAATAAATAACCATTTAAAGAAAACATCAGAAAACTCAAGAACCCATCAACCAGAGCAATGACAGTCGACTGTCGCAAATGGCCAGTCGACTACCCTGCGAAAATCCAAAAACTCAAGAAAACCATTAGTCAGGATAATGGCAGTCGACTATTGAACAGTGGCAGTCGACTGTCCTGTGAAAACTCAAAATTCAAGAACCGACAGTCGACTGTCGACTTCAGTTCAAATACAAAACAGTCGACTGTTAATACAAACAAATCCGAAATTCAATAACTGACCAGTCGACTGTCGATTTTAGCTCGTTCGACTGTCGACTTTAGCAGGTTGTAGGTTTGAAAGTTTGTGCATGTTTTAAACTAAACATTAATTTACTTCATAAAATGCAAATTTGTAAAAACTAATTTCCTGAGATAGTTGGATATAACTTGTATAACATATAGGAGTTTATAAATCACATCAAAACATATCAAAATCTCAAAATAGGAATTTTTCACAAAAATTCTTCAAAATCAGCCAAGAGAGTATATATGTATTTGTGCATCAGTTAAGCATCAATATCTCTTCAATTAGAGGTGGTATATGTTCAAAACTATCTCAGTACCAAACAACTCAAATCCAACTCGAAAACATCACAAATTCACAAAAGTCAGTTTCGGCCCTAAACCTCCAGCCCGAAAAACAAAAAAAACTCCTCTTTTACTTCAAAACTCAACCTTTTTAATCAAATATCTCATCTAGTAACTCATAACACATATGCACAACCTATTACATTAATTTATTCATGACTATATGCAAATCTCAACATATATCAATTAAGTTTGTTCATCAAAATCACCCAATAGATCACATATGCATACATACACAGTAAAGATTAGGTTTTGTTCACTTTTGCATTAAACATCAAAAAAATCAATAACATATGTTCAAAACAGCAAGAATATGGGGGAAGCAACCTATCCATGGTTTCTATTAGGTCCTTTAACAATCACAAGTTATCTGTTAGGGTTTTAATTCATTAATGGCATAGTTTTATGAAAAGATTCACTTTTTAGTTCATCTATTTGTCAAAATTTATTATATCTTCATACCATCATCTAACATGCTTTCTAATAGATAAATTATCACATACAACAAGCTTAGAACAATAAGAAAACAAATATAAGTCACTCACCTTATTGAAAAAATCAACCGAATTAATAAAGAATGAAAAAAAAGCCATTCTTTTGCAAAATCCAAGATAATCGCTTTAAAACTCCAAGAAATTAATAGTAAAAAAATATATATTTTTTATTTGCAAAGAAGAGGGACGGCTATAGGGGATCTTTTATATAGGGGTGTCAAAAAATACCATATTACCGTACCATACCGTACCATACCATTACCATACCAAAAAATACCGAAACTTGGTAATACCGTACCAAATTTTCGGTATTGTACCATACCAATTTTTTATGGTACGGTACTGGTACAAAATGTTTATACCGTTGGTATACCGTACCGTACCGAATATATTTAATATATATTTAATCTAATATTTTTATTTTAAAACCCAGGCCCAGCCCAGTCTTTCTTTCATTTTTTTTCTACCTTAGTCGGCTACTCTTCTCCAAACTCTTCATTGTGAATTCAATCAGATATCAAATTAGTAATTAGTAATTACCCAATCATCGACGCACCGAACAGATCTTCCTCTTTCCCCTTTTTAGTTTTTTTCTACTTTGAAGTTTGAACCTAGGGATCACGCACGACATCCGATGCACCGACTGATCGCTCGACTGAATGACTGATCGCTCCTCGTTCACTTTTTGGTATTGATTTTGATTCTGATCGTCGCCTTTTTTAGTTAATTTTTGTTCTAGTTTCTTATCAGTATCCATATTTTAATTTGTAACCACAACTGTTTTGGACAGAATTGAGGTCATAAGGTAACCTAGGAATTACAAATTATATTTCAATTTTAAAGGAACTGAGGTTACCATTCAATGAGAAGACCTGTGGGAGAGTCGAGAGACTAGTTTATTTGACCTTCAATAGAAATCAATATTTGATAGTTAATGCAAGTATGTTAGTAGCTATATTCATTAAGCTAAGCAATATTTGGTACTATATGATAAAACTATGTGATTTGTATGCATAGGCTTTTCCATTAAACAAAAATGTATATATCCTATAACTTATTAATCCATTTGGTTTGCTTTGAGATTCCTAAAGAAGTGCTTTTCTTTAATGAGTATTTTATGAAAATTTCTTAAGGTGGATTGAATTAACCAAAAAGTGAAGCTGTATGTTAATCTGAAAGTTTTCGCATTGGAAAGTTTGTAGTCGAGTTCATTAAATATTTTATGCAGTAGAAATATTCGACATACTTTGCTTTCTTTGTGTGCTATAATTATAATGTATAAACAAAGATTTGTTTATGTACAAATTCCTAGTTGTTTGTATGTTCAATTGAAGAGTTCATGTAACACCCCGTAGTTTTCAAAAAAGAGTACAAAAATAAAATATATATATATAAAGTGTAGTTTGAAAGATATATATATATATAAGTATAGTTGAAAGTACAAAAATGAAAATATATTTTTTGATGAATCGGATAGAGCCATAAGGCTCCAGCCATCAAAAAATATATATTAATCAATAAAACAGTTAATAAACAATACAAGAGTCAAGGGTTTTACAAGAAGTAAAACAGCAAAAAGTAGGATATACAATAAGCGAGTAGATAAGAATTACAAAAACAGACACAACATCAGCAAAGCAGATCGAGGAGCCACAGCACGAAGCACCACGCCGTAATCCGAGGGCGGAGCCACGGCCCTGAAAGGCGAGCAAAGAGAAGGCGCCAAAAGCCAAACCGTCGCGCTCGAAACACCCCAAGAAAAACGACGCAAAGATGCGGAAGACGTCCTGCCACTCCAAGATGGAGGAGCAACACCCACAAAGGCCAGCTCTCGCAGGACCCAACAAAACGCCAGCGAACAAGAAGCCAGAGGTGCCTCTAGGCTTGGCGAAGGGAACGACAAATGAGGAGGGCAGCCAACAGGCGGGCTGAAAACTCGGGAGACCAAACAAACTCACTCAACTACACAAGGCCCAACCTGCAATGAAAAAAACGGATAGCCAAATCCGAGGCGAAGGAGAAATGCCAAAACTCAGATGCGCACATGAGGAAGCGCCGACCCTGAAGGAACTTTTTTAGCTAATAAACGCGCACTCGCGCGAATAGGCAAGTCAGGATAAAGTTTCTTCTTGTAAGACCTCTTAGCGGGGGGAGGATCGACTTCCACCAGTGGAAGTGCGGTCCTGCAAGGGACAGTCCCAGCAGTGTTGAAATCGTTAAGGCACTTAGAGGGAGAAATGAGACTAGACGAAACTGGCAAAAATAACGGTGTGAACTTAATTTGAAAAGAATTACGATAAAAGAAGGGTAGTGAAAATATGTTGATAAAAAAAAGGTAAGAGTAGTGAAATAAAATCCCATATCGGATATAATATAGACTAAAATATAATATAAATAATAAATGCCAAGGATCAAGAGTCACCTAATCGGTTAACCAACTTTTGAGAGGCAGCCTGTGGTGGGCAGTTGTAGTACATAGTATCTAATTTGTCTTATAAATTGTATAAATTGTCTGAGCTAGGGGCAGGGACGTTACAAATGGTATCAGAGCCGACTTTCGACACCGGAGTGTGGGGCACTCTATATAGTCGGGCAGTGGGCTTGTTGCGGCAATTCACCGGGACTATAGACCCAGTCGAGCGGGGGATTTGTTGCAGCGGTTCTCCGGGACTGTGGTCAGCCCTCAATTAAAATCCGGAAGTGTTATTGATCGGGCGGTGTACTCCGGGATCATAATTAGTTGGGCGGATAGGAGGGCGGCATGCTCCACAACGGCTAGAAAGGAGATCCTGCACTATATTGTGCATGCTCGTGCTCAGCGAGGACGCTGATTTCTGAAGGGGGGTGTGTGTAACAGCCCGTAGTTTTCAAAAAAGAGTATAAAAATAAAAAAAATATATATATATAAAGTATAGTTTGAAAGATATATATATATATATATATATATATATATATATATAAGTATAGTTGAAAGTATAAAAATGAAAATATGTTGATAAAAAAAAGGTAAGAGTAGTGAAATAAAATCTCATATCGGATATAATATAGATTAAAATATAATATAAATAATAAATGCCAAGGATCAAGAGTCACCTAATTGGTGGGCAGTTGTACTACATAGCATCTAATTTGTCTTATAAATTGTATAAATTGTCTGAGCTAGGGGCAGGGGCGTTACAGTTCATACATTCATAATTGAAGAGTTCATACATTCATAACAGAAATTGAAGAGTTCATACATTCAACACATGTAAACAGTTTTTAGAGAAACAGAAATTGAAATAGCAAAGAACATAGTTTCATAAATTGAAAGTATTCAATGACATTCTCCCAGTTCTCGGTGACAGCAAGAAGGGACCAACAACAAAACTAGATTGAACATACCTACGGTTCTTGATGTCCGGTACTACCATGGTACTACCATTACCATACCGATATTTCGGTATTACCGAACTCGGTAGTACCAAAATTTTGGTACGGTAATGGTAGAGAAATTTGTGTACCAAGTACTTCGGTACGGTAGATGGTAGAGTAATTTTTGTACGGTACGGTACAATATACCACCCCTACTTTTATAGGCCAAAATCTGGAGTTTTTAGGGTTTTACATGTTTATGGAAACATTCCTTAACAAATTATTACTTTACATATATAAACCTTTCTTTAATAAAGTACTTAAATAAGTTAAATATATTAAAATAAAACCAAATATTTTTACTACTGAGTTATCCAACCATCAAGCATAGCCTAGAAATTAAAAAAAATCAGATTTGTACTCAAAGTGGTAATTTTGCACAAAAGTCCCTCTTTTTGTAATATTTGCAAATATGTCATAAAATATTCATAAAAATCAAGAAAATTCAGAAATAATATCTGCAAAAAAAATTAGATTTTCCAATTAAAAATTTCTGACTTTTACTTTCCAAGAAAATATTTGCACAAGATCCACTTAAATTCCATATTTGTAAAAACACCATATTTGTTTAAATCTTTACCAAACCAACTCTAAATAAAATTTAAATAGATTTTGTTTTCAATGATGACCATGGAAAGCTCAAAAAATAGTAAAAATAAATTTTCATTATTTGTTTGAGATCCAAACGGCTTTTTACATAAAAGCCCCTCTTTTTCGAAGTATTTATAAAAAATAGTTTCCTTACTCAGAAAAATGCCAAAATTTAGGATATAATTAATTTATAAATAGGAGAATCTGAGATTTGCACCAAAAAATATTTGCACGTGTAAAATTGAGAAATTCATAAAATAGTCAAATAAATTCAAATAAATCTGAAAAATAAATATCATAAATAAATGAGAAAGATCAATCATTAACCATGAAATTTTAAGAATTCAAAATATCCTAACTCTGCACGTGTATTGCACGTGCAAAATTGCAATAGTCAAAATAGTCAACTCTACCAATATAATATTACTAGTAATTTGCCCGTGTGATGCACGTCTTAATAAATATATTTTTTATTAAAAGTAAAAAACTTCAACGTATTCTAGCCTTGAATCTAATACCTCCTTTATATTAGATATGCACGGGCAATACACAGATTTGTTTGTCTACAAATGTTTGTAATTGTTGAATTTAATTTAGACGTGTATTACACGTGTTTGTTTAGTTACAAAGTTAGGGTTTGTTTGGTTACAAACCCCAACTCTCCCATTAAAATAGTAGAGATTTAGTAATGCAAAATAAATCATTTTATTTTGCGAGGTGTGACAGTGCTTGCCATCCGTAACCCACCAAGCCTCGCTTGAAGGTGATATAGCTTCAAGTCCTTCTCGACAACTATTTCTATGAGTAGTGCACACTCTCCGATACTATCTTTCGTTACTTTCGGAGATAGTGGCAAGTTGATCAGACGATTGGAATACAAGAGTGCTAACTCACAATCCCTCTCAACGAACACCGATTTAAGGCGAATAGACTCCAACCATTCCTCATCTGACTGAACACGCAAACGGTCGACTGCCAACTCCGTTATGCACAGTCACTTGCGAAGGTGCTCTACCTCGTCACTACAAGGTTTTTCACAGGATCCCGCGATCATCTGTCAACAATCCCAAAAACATGGTCAAACAAAGGAACAAAATACTAGGTGTCACGAACAAGCATCGCTTCAAAGCACATCAACACAACACGAAAAGTGTTAACCAATCTAGAAGATAGTTTTTTAAACACTAAAAGGAAGATACATGAATGCAGTGGCCAGTCCACAATTAGTCATCACAAAAAGTAAACTACAAGTCCCAAACAAAAAATCAAGAACAACCTGAAAGATAAAGGACGTATCAAGGTGAATCAAGCACCCACCTGCTTTGGTGCCACTATGGACAAGGAACCCCCAACTGCGCCCTTTCCTTTGTCCTTCTTCCTAGAGCCACTCCTCGCGCCACCCGTAGGAGTGCTGATCCCACTATCCTCCTTCCTGTCTGTATCCAGGGGCTCACCAGGTCGAAGGGTCACATGGTAGCCTTTCCCGTCGAAATTGGGAATGCGCTCCACCACATGTGAGATCGCTAAGGCATAAGACTTCAACATCACCCCTTGCAACTTAGATTTGCACTCTGTGTGAAACTTAGCCACCTCGACCTTCCCCTCCGAACCCGCATCAGTGCAGGCCTTCTCTAACTCCAGCAGAAGATCGGTGTTCTTCTTCTCTAATGCCCTCTCTCTCTCTCCTTGGATGCCCCCAGCTCAACACGCATCTCCTTTTTACCCACTACCAACGCCTCCAACTCGAGGCGCATTTCCTCCTTCCTTGCTGTCAACGCCTCTAACTCTAGGCGTGCCTCCTTTTCTTTCTTCTTCATCCCTTCCAACTCTGCCTTGGACTCCTTGACGGCCTTCTTCTTATCCTTCTCGGCACGAGACATACGGGCCCTCATGCTTTTCTTCTCAGCCACATAAAAGTCCACCAAATGCCCGAATTGGCTCATCGCCTGAAGTAAGAAGAAAGTGGTTAAAACATAACGATACAAGGAGGTAAAGGACAAGCTATGCAACAAATGGGACTAGATAATACCGTCACATGAGCCTTTGCTATCTCCAAGACCGATCTCTCGGGGGGCTCCATCTTCAACCTCTCCCTATCAAAATGAGTAGGGATGTGGCGACAGGCCTCAAGGCAAGTAGCGGAATTCCCCAAGAAGTTTTCCTGGGCTTTCACGTTCCAGTCGGGGGTGTAGACCATGTCCCCTTGATTAGCAAGTACCACAGCAGCCGTAGCAGGTAGTGGGACTGACGCGGCACTAGCCACGACTGCAACTAAGGAAGAACCTGCCTCAACAGCAAGTGGTACCCCTACGGGGGGCTCAGTCTGTGCAACGGGAGCCAGGGGTGGTAAGTCCTAGGAAGAAGGAGGATGCATCGCCGACCTCTTTCGCTTCTTCGGCTCTTCCTCCCTCTTATTCCGTAGCGCATCCACGTTTGCAAAAATGTCCTTGAAATCCATGTCCGTCTTACCTGCAAGATGAAACACGGAGTAGTCAGAAACTGTAAGAATAAATGAAAACAATAGAGACATGGATAAAAGAACTAGAAATCAACAAAGGCATGGACAGCATAGCTTGAAAACGATAACAGCAAAATCGTACTAGGAGCGGCCGGTCCAAGTCCGCCTTCAAAGAGAACTTCATTGGTAATATCTTGCCACGACAACACCTTCAATCCTAGAAGCGCATCACTAAGGCCCTTCTCCTCCAAGTTCATTATCGGCTCTGCTCGCACCGCCAAGAGAATCGTTCTCCTCCAAGTAGTGGGAATCCCCCACGGGTCGGCACTGCTAATGACGAAAAACTTCTCCTTCCAACATCTTGTCGATCGTGGAGCGTCGATCAACCCCCTTTTCTCACGAGGATTAAGGTACCAATGCTCCTCTATCTTGCTGAGTTGAACAAGTTTAATGTGACGTCTGAACACCGCGAGACTCAGCTCCGCTCCGAGCTGGCGGCACTACAAGACGAAACCGACAATATGCCTCCAGTTGTTCGGCATCAGCTGAACCGGACACAGCCAATACCAGTTGAGCACATTTTTAACGAAGGGGTGGAGGGGCAGGCGAAGCCCCGCGAAGAAAGTATCACATGAAAAGAAACAATATTCCTCCGACATGGCATAACACGCCCTAACTCCAGGACATGGCAGGAGTAGGCTGTACTTGTAAGGAATGCCAAAGCATGTTCTCATCACGAAAATCTCATCGCATGTAAGAATGGTGGCGGTATGATTAGTCTCAGTAGTATGGACGGGCTCAGGCTCGTAGTATTCCATGCCGCTCCTAAGGAACTGTTGATCTACTACCGAGTACTCTCTAATCAATTCTGGAACAAGGAAAAATGGGGTCTTGAGCATACACCCTATCTCTCTCAAGTTCAATGATCGTTTCCACAATGGTGGAACGAGCAGCCACACCACGCACACTCTTCTCTCTGGGAAAGTGATCGAGCATAACACCCTCTTCTCCATCTAGACCGACTGATCTAGTATAAGCATAGAATAACAGAATGCTAGACATGATAAACAGCGGTCGCAAGAATGTTACCTAGCCAAAGTGGTAGAAACTCCGAACCAACTATAGTCGCCCGGATCCCCGTTACCAGACATTTGTGACACAACCAGAATCTTTTCCTTCAAATGCATCTCAACACAGTAATAAAACGGAAATTTAAAACTTTTTATAGCCAAATAAAATCATTACATCATTAATTACATCATTATCTTGTTCTTGAACAAGGAATACAAATTACATTAAAGTATTACAAATACTATTTTGTAACAGCTACCGCCTGCCACCCACAACGGTGGTCAACTGCTCTCTACTGGAAACTCTACCGAGCGGTCATGCTGCTTCCCTGAGATGCACCCTGTAGCTCGAATCTTCCTCCGTGCTACTTTGATATCCCTGCACCTACTCAAATGGTAGACATGTACACTGCCGCTCCACTTGAATGCCCTTCTTGTCTTTAGTCCTCCTGCACTCGCGACCTGGTATCCAGCACCTAATTGAGTTGGCACGTCAGTACATATACTGAAGCAATGCTGATAAGAAAACAACGATCTCCAACTAGCAATCACAACCAGCCTTTGATGAAAACATAAAAGTGCATCCTAATTTCCTAGTGTCAGTGTATGCCATGACCTGAAGTCTAATGCATAGTGCACAAGGTACAGAAAAATAGATGCACTTAGTCTAATGTTAGCAAGACTTTGGACATGCATGCATCTCATACTACATACGCTCCAAATCAAGTCGTCTTCTCCAGTTTCAGGTTTTTGAACCCTCACCATGCAATACATTCTACTATTGTACTCAACCTATTCTTGATAGATACAGCGTGGCTGGTGAATCCTGCAGTTATTACTGCTAATCACAGTGGTGTCCCTGTTTGCCACTAGTGCCCCAATCTGGTCTGGATCACACCAAATGTCGTGACAATCTTATAGATACACAACCACATATCTATGGCACCGAATATCCATGGGACAGTAGCCTCATGGTCCGTTCGTGTCCACCCAACATAAGAACATGATGGCCTCATGGATCTAATCCCCTTACACGACAGGAACCCTCCCATTCTTACCACGGTTGTTCAGGAACCAACAGTGCGAGATATGCACCGCAGCATGTATTCCTAATGAATGAAAGAGACAACCCTGGTTAACACCTTCTAGTGCTGGCTCTTAGAACGAGTCGGATTATAGGGAGTCACCCCTCACATCAACTCGGTCTTCGAGCGAAAGGTAAAGAAATATAATCTGAAATAACAATGGTTTCTAAAACATGTGAGTTTGTCAAATCATGCATAGTGTCTAACGAATGATTGAGCCCAACAGTTCTGTAAAAAATAACTAAATCACGGCGAACCCATATTCATCGATTACCAACACCTCTGTAGGTCTTCGACCTAAGATCTTTGGCCCGCGACCCTCAGTGAGCAGTACAACGATGCCCAATGGAGTGCCTCATACCCGGCAATGGAGCTGAAACACTCACAATTTATTTATATCCAGTTATTGACAGACCTAGGAATCAACACATTCAAGATGAGGCAGATAACCTAGCCTATCAACCCCAAACACGGCGATCCGATCTCCACCGGCCGCCACAACCTCCGTCTCAGGTCTCATCTAGTATCCCGGCCCGCAGTCAACCTTCCTTCGGTAAACGATCTGACGGCGCACAAGAAGATCTTTATTTCTCGAGGTGAAAATGAATCATTCACAATACTTGCCGACTGGGTTGATAGTCCTAGGGTATCACAACCTAGACTAGCTCCAAGCTATACTAGCTACGAGCCCACATGCAACAAATCGACCATATAGCTATTCTCCCAACTTACTCATGTGTCCACCATGATTACAAGGCACAAGAATCTTATCTAAGTCCCAAGTGAAGTGCTTAATAGGGATAATCACTTAAACATTTTAGAAACTCAAATCAACTCCTGGTCATATTCCTGTAGCATGTAGAAAATTTCATAATTTGTGCTACACTTATTGGAATCCAACAAAATTAGACTTTCTAGAAAGGTGGGAACCTCCACTACAATTTCCTAGTTGACAACTCTCTCAAATTTCTTATAGAACTCAAGTTTCCTGATTTCAAACACATGCTTAAAATCGACAAAGACAGCAGGTTGTTGAAAATTGTAACATTCATAACTTTCAAAACACAACTTGGAATTACATGATATTACCCATTCGGGAAAGCTAAGACCCTATACTACAAGTCTGTAGTTAACTATTTCTTCAAATTCAGCAATGTAGAAGCTAAACAATCTCTATATGTTCTCAGCTGTACATTCTTCCAAACAATTGCTGCATCTTGCCATTATCATAAAAACTTGCTCACTTATCGGAATTACTCAATTTTGGATTCTATAGAAATATGGGAATATCTAAGAAAACTTCCTTATTGAACACATCCACAGATTCATCCATTAAGACACTGTAAAATTCCAATTTCTATCAGTATACACACAGGAAATGAGTTTCCTTTACAAAAACCAAATCCTTCAATTAAGACTGGTTCTGCCCCAATCTAAAAAAAATCATAACTTTCAAATCACAAACTGGAATTGCATGATTCAAGAAGTTTTGGAAAGTTACGACTCTCTACTATAATTCTCTAGTTGATTATTCTTCCAAATTCTCAACACATAAATCCAGAATTTCACAACTTCTCTGACTACTCAAAAGCTGAACTAAACTGAACATACAGTACTCAAAAGTCAATATCAATTCAACCACAAGTCCAATACATATGAAATTTTAGATTCAGTAACTAGATATATACAAGAGAAATAACCAAAAATTTTAGCTCATAATTCCTTATAAATTAAGAGATATGAATTTTCAAACAATAGATCAATTTCAGTCATTCTCAAACACATACAGCAGCTATGTCCTTCTCGCTGCGTTGTTTTCAATTGATCGAATGAAGCACCAAATGTTCTCCAACAATTCTCAAATTTGGCACACTAATAGTAGACATATACAAGATGCTACATTTCAAATTTCATCACAAAATTCCTTACCAACTGAGAGTTATGAATTTTTAAAGTTCAACTTTCACTCTCAACAGCAGCAGATTTACCGTTGACCCGGTTGAACAAATAAATACATTACAAATAGCAAATAAATTTCAGAAATTCTGAAATTTGGAATACAAGTTGTTAACATATACATCTAACTTTTCCTTTCATGTTCCAACTCAAAATTACTTATAGATATTGAGTTATGAATTTTTACACTCGACTTAGTTTACCCAAAAAAACTACAGATTTCCCCCGTTTACTGATTTCAGAAATTTAATTTGTAAACCCTTCAAATAAACTCCGAAAATTCTGAAATAATTCTAGCTTGCTCCTAACATCATCATCATTGTTCAGTAAAAATTTGGTATCGAAATTCCATCGTATCATCAAATAACAAAAATCTCTATCATAACTAGTTCTTAAGCTCTATTTGCAAGATTCTCATTCTACACCGACTCTACTATCTCAACTTAACAATAAAAATATTCTCAAGATTAAACTATCATTCAAGCATTAAAACAAACATCACAAGCATTATATCTTCACAAATAAAATTAAACATAATAATGTTTGGAGAACACCCACAAGATGAAGAAATCCTCAAGCTTCTTGCTAGCTAGCTCCTCTCCTCCTCTCAATTTCTTCTTCTCCTTCAAAACTTAAAGAACCCATAAGAAAATATTAAAACCCCTCTTCTTTCCTTCTTTTCTCATCTCAAGAATAAAATAGTAGAAGAAGATGGAGAGTAGAAGAAGTAGAAGGAGATGGAGGTGGAGATTTTGGGTGAAAAATGAGATGAAGATGGGATTTGGATTTTCGGCCATGGGGATGGGTTTGGCTGCCGAAATTGGGAAGGGAGGAGAGAGGAATAGGTCGGTGGGGAAGAGGGAAAAGAAATGGGGTGTGTGTGTCTCTTCTACATATATATATATAGATATATATATACCCATAATTTTCTTAAATATACATACATACACTCTAATGTATATATTGACAATTCACTTCAACCCAATTCAACTTAAATAAGTATACATACAAATATATATACATATAAATATATACATATACATATACATGTAGAATGCATACAAGTATCCATACATATATATCATATACAATTCAGTCAAAATATACACACACATATATATACATGTTTTATAAATAAAATACTTATTTTTAGAATATAAGAATATATTTTATAAAAATACTATTTGTCCCAAAGATTGTCTCGTTAGAACAATCAGAACAATACACACAATTTAATTGAGAAGATATCTCGAATATACCTCATCGGGTTCAGAATAACTAATATATGTGAAATTTCTCAATTAAAATCAATTATTATTAGAAAAATACACAATCACGTGCGATTCTCAACTGTGCACGGATTATGATGCAAAATAGCTATATGCTATTTTGCGGGGTATTACACCAACAGCTGAAGCTAGCACCTTCGTCGAGCACCAGAGAAGCCACCAAGCACCACTGATGAAACACCGCGATTTCTAGAGAGAGAAGCTCTCAAAATTTTCAGGAGAGAGAAAGTGAAGGTGGTAAATGAAGGAGGGAAGATGGAATCAATCCCTATTTATAAGACCCTAGGGATTAAATCGCCACATGGCAGGATCTAAGCCCTCCACAAGAATCAACGGTCAGATCACACCACCTCGGGTCCAATAAGAACAGTAACTTGTCAAACAGACAGTCAGTCAGTAACGCGAACGATCGTCACAATGTTCGATCAATAAAAGAAACAATACAAAGGAGTGAAAAATCGCACAAACACTTGGTGGATGTCGTGGGATGGGTAATTTCATAAACACTTGATGAACGTGATCGGGTGAGAAATTTCACAAACACTTGATGAACGTGATGGGGTGAGAAATTTCACAAACACTTTGTGGGCGCCATATTCACCACTAATAGAAGAAAACCCATCGCTAATCAGGATTCCTTGTGACAAAACCTACCAACCCCGCGGAGTCTCCAAGCCCGTTCAAACTCTCTCCACCAAAATCAACCAAGATATCTAAGAGACAATCAACTCCAAAAAATCCAAGCACACTAGTGCTCCTACCTCGATGTGAGAAAGAAATCTACCGAAGACAACTCAACTCCAAACGAGGCGAGCATCTAGCGAGATCAAGACTTCAAAAATCTCCACAAAAGCTCCAAAGAGTTGCAAAAATGAAAAAATCCCAAGCAAATGCACTCAGAGTGATATGGTATGAAAAATCCCATGCAAATGCACTCAGAGGTGCTATGGTATAAGAGGGTCGCCAAACGGGTCGGATTTACAACCCAAATCCACAAGAAAAACAAACAGAATCAAGAAGGGGTATAAACGAGTTGGATCCAAAGTAACAAACCCGAAACCCGCTTCGCTTCTCCTCCTCCATCTTCTTCTTCTTTCTCAAATTTGGGTGCCAAAAACCCTCTCCAAATGAGCTCGCCCTTCACAGCTCCGACGTCGTGTAATACCCCGATTTTCCTAATATATAAAGATTATTTATTTCTCTTTCTATGGTATGCTTGGCGACTTGTGGCTATTATTTTTCCATGATGAATAAAGTAATATTTTCTTTAAAAGCCCAAATGTTAACTTGTTTATATTTATTTTTGGCCCAATAAGTTTTAGCCCATAAACTTAACCTCTTATTTCATAACTTACCTGTGTAGCATCTTTCTTTTATATTCCGGGTATTTGATATGCTAATTATAGGGTGTAGTTGTGTGTACACGTGCACTCCATGTACACGTGCACAAGGCACAACCCTTGGCCGGATGGGAAGCTAGGAGTGTAGATCATGGGTGGTTACTTTTGGGATGTGGGTAGTTTCTTAACTCCCGAATTGATCTCAACCTTTGATTCTCCAACTCCCCAATTGATCTCAGCCCTCCATTTCACCTATATTTTAGTATAAATACCCCCCTTCTAATCCCTATCTTTTTACACTAAAATTTTCCTAAGTTTTCAAGAGAGTATTTGTGAGTTGTGTGGGAGCTTTTCTGTGGAGGCAAGCAGCATTGCTGGAGATTTCGGTGTGGAGCAAAGGAACAAGAAGTGCTGTGTTGTTGAAGGACTTTGCGGGATTTCGGTTTATTTCTTCATACAAGGTGGGTGTTTCTCAGGACTTCTAATGTAGGAATAATGCTACAATGGTTATGATTGATATTATGTTATAAAAGTGATTTGAATGCGGTAGAAATTGCTTGAATACGCTACTAATATTGAAAACGAGACTGTCGGTACAGTCGGCTGCCATGTGAGTCAGTCGACTGGTACGAGACATTATTTTGCATGATTGTAGTGTTAAACGTTTGTATAAATGAACATGATGGTATGAATACTATTTGTATGGTTTCCCTATGACACATATGATGGAGGAAAGGTAAATGAATAAAAAGAGCTAATGGTAGTTAATAATCTGAAATTGTCGAAGCAGTCGACTGATAGTGTGTTAAGTCGACTGGTACTTCAACCTGACTGTGACTGTTGGGTAGTTTCATAAATTGAGATATTTTCATCATGTGGACCCAGTTGATGACTTGGGATTTACGTCTTTATTGTTGTAAGGAATTATGAGCATATGTGAATGCATGTTTAAAGTATTTCCCTAACGGAAAGAGCATGTTAGTAATTTGAAGATCCATGTTGTAGTGTCACTGAATGATAAGAAACCTTGTCTGTGGAACATGAACTTATGTATACTGTTTGATTGACATCATGATGAAATGCACGTAAGAACTGTAAATGATCTATTGAAATTGGATCTGCCCAGTCGACCGATTGCGTGTAGCAAGTCGACTGATCTGGACATAGAATTATGCTGTTGAAATTGCTAAGACAGACGACTGAGGTGTAAACAGTCGACTGTCGTGTGACTAATATTGTGAACTTGAAAGTTGCGGGACAGGCGACTGGTAGTATACACAGTCGACTATCCCGAGCCTTTTGATAACCCTGTATATGACTGTATAAGTCGACTGGTGTTCTTCCAGGGCGACTGTACAGAAAGGACTTTTGACATATTTGAATTCATGTTATTTTGCTGTTGGTAATTGTGAACTATATGATTATAGTTAATGGATTCTGTTTATGACTGCATAAATTGTGAAATTGAATCATAGATGAGAAATGGAAGATTAAATGAAATTATGAAATGTGAAATCATGAGACTTTAAAATGAATGATGAGCTGATGGTGCTCAATTGGATATTGTGAATTTGAAATTGAACGAAAGAGTAGCTAAGTCTCCCCGGCAGCGAATGAAATGATATTGAGAATTAGACCAGGTTGGTCAAGTGAAATGAAATGATAAGTCCGGTTGATGGAGAGGCTAACTCTAGAGCTTGATTTTATTCATGATTCTAATATAACTTAAATGCATAGTGTGGAGGTGATGAAGGTGAGAGAAAAACATGAGCATGAGAGCTAGGGTACGGTGCGGGTGTGTGAGCCGCAGAATGCATGCTTGATGTGTCAAGACATGGCGCGGGCACAACTCAGTAATGATCGGACTCTAGTCACGCTTGTGGGATGTTTTGGTGACTACAAGAGGAGTGTGTTCAGGGAGGAGGCTGAATTGTCGCAGAATGCATGCTTGACGAGTCAAGACATGGCGCGAAATTCTACTCCAGGGGCCAGGATACATGCTTGTACTCATAGATTCATCTAGGATACTCATTGGAATTACAGAAGTAGAATAAGTCATGGCGGGGGATTGAACCCTACAAAAGAATGAAGATCGTTTAAGAGGCTTGCCCTCGAACTTATGTAGTATGGGATGCATAGAATTCGAACAAGTGTGCATTAGTGTCATGTGAAAATTTAATAAATGCATTAAGGATTAAGTGCACAATCACGACACGACATCTCTAAAAGTTTCCTTTTGATTTTACATGCTTAATATGAACAAGATTGTTGATTTGTTAAGAAATGAGATTCATTATACTGTTTCTGGCATAGAGAGGATGGCCATGTATAATTATCGTCGGTTGAATAAACTGACGTACCCACAGTATTTTATGCAGGATATAATTACATGTGAGAGGAATGGATGCATAAAGAGTTCATTATGTTGTTGTTCATTTATGTAAATATTGTATATTTTGCTTCCGCTGTGTAAATTCAAATGTAATATGTTGTAAACTCTGGTGCAAAAGAAAAGTTTTAAATTTCCTTGTAAAATTGTATGTGAAGGAAGCGAAAAGATCCTGTAGAACATCTCGAATTCAGTAATTTGGGATTCGGGGCGTTACAGAGTGGTATCAGAGCCACGCTTTCTATGCTTTCACACTCGTACAAATTTATAAGGAACGACACCCTAGATGTGGACATTAGAGTGTGTGTTTGGATTTAGAGATTTAAATGTAAGTAACTTACATTTGTGTTGCTCTATGATTTATGCTTCTTCCTCTCTATTCTAAGATGGCTGATCACTTCGACCCTGCTGGAGGCGACGACTGGCACATTATTGAGAAAGAGTACCATCCTGGACAGGCTGATTCTGAGGACGAGTATCACCCCGGGCAAGCTGATTCTGATGATGAGGAGTACCCTGAATCTCGAGAGATCACCCCACCGCCGAACTCACCTGATGATTCTTCTTCTTCCGATGAAGAAAAGGGACCAGCTCTGGGTAGCGCTGTGGCTTCTCTGCAGAGGCAAGTGGATACCTTGAAGTACAGAGTTGGAGTTTTGGAGGCTCAGATGGAGAAGCGGAATGCTGACTATTCTGTTCTTAGCCATCGGATTTGGAAACTTGAGAAGAAAAAGAACCTAACCGATGTGCTGAAGGATGAGGTGGATGAACTGCAGGATGAACTTCGAGCAGCGAAGAGGACCCGTAGAGATTAGATTGTCCTAGTTTCCTTTCCTTTTTCTGTTCTGATGTTAAAATGTTTTTTTAAAATTCGAATGTATAAACTTTGAAATTCAATGAAATGAAAGTTGGTTTAAATTCTTGTTTTATACTTCGAATTTAATGGATCTTTTGCATCAGAATATGGCGAGAAGGGGAACCAGGAATGGTGAAGGTTTGGACCTGGAGGCCGAATTTGCAAGGGTTTACCAGACACTGAATGCAGTGGCTGCAAACCAAGGAAGGGGGCCGGTGAATCCAGTACCCGAGGCAATTAAGCTAGTAGAATCGTTCAAGAGAATGAAACCACCAGTGTTCGAGGGAAAGTCAGATCCGGATGCGGCCGATAACTGGATTCGGCAAGTGGAGACAATCTTCGAGGTGTTGGAAACACCGGAGGGCAGCAAGGTCAAGTTGGCGACTTTGCAGTTGGAGAAGGATGCGGCTGTTTGGTGGCAGTCGATGAAGAGGACTATGGGCGGCTTGTTGCTTGGCTGGGAGGAATTTTTGGAAGAATTCCGCAGTCATTATTTCCCCTCCGACGTCCAGGAGAAAAAGGCCATGGAGTTTCTGTCACTTCAGCAAGGCAGCATGTCAGTAAGGGAGTATGAGACTAAGTTTACTCAGCTCTCCAGGTATGCTCCAGAACTGGTGATGGATGAGGCGAAGAAGGCTCGCAAGTTCGAGCATGGTCTGAGGCCGAGCTTGAGATCTCGTATGATACCCCTTGGTATCAGGAGATTCGATAAGCTGGTGAAGAGGGCGGCAGCAACGGAGGCGGATATGGAGCAGTTCCATGTTGCTCAGCATCAGAAGAGCAACTGGCAGTCTGGGAAGAGGCCCGCGCCATCGGGGAGTTTCAAGGGGCAACCATCTGCACAAAGGTTCAAACCGACAGGGGCGAATGCCATCAGTGTAGCTGGGAGACCTGGAAACGATGCAGGGAGATCTTCTGCAGTCACTTGCTTTAACTGTGGTGAAGTGGGACATTACCAATCTCGGTGTCTCAAACCACGGGCTGGCAATCACAATGTGCCAATACAGCAGACTGGGAAGAGGCCGTACCAGTCAGGGCGAGTATTTGCTTTGACAGAAGCTGATGCTGAGGAGGCGGATCAGGTTATCTCTGGTACGAGGGCTGATGTTTAGTGTGATTTCTTTTTTTTTCTTCTTCCCGATCATAGTGTAAAACTGTTATGTAATGATGTATGTTATGTAACAGGAGAACTCTATATTAATGGAAAGGAAGCTGTGGTGTTGTTTGATACTGGATCCTCTCATACTTTTGTGTCTCCAAGGTTTGCTAAAGTGTTGGGAGTTGAACCAAAGATTTTTCCAGGCAAGATCTTAGCAGTAGCTACGCCATCAGGGGAAACTTTGACCACTGATCGGTACTATGCTGATTGCGAGATAGTGATTGGGGGTCGAATCTTTGGCATTGATCTGATCGAGCTGACTATCTTGGGAGTCGATGTTATCATTGGCATTGATTGGATGTCGGTGTACAGTGCAAGCATCGAGTGTAAGACCAAGATCGTAACAGTGAGGGCTCCAGGTGAACCTGAAGTCACTTTCCAAGGGAAGTTGAAGTGTTCTAAGCTGGTGGCAACTATCCGCAAGGAAGAGACTCCTGTGGAATTGCAAGGGATTCCTGTGGCTCGGGACTATCCGACTGTGTTCTTGGAAGATTTTCCTGGGTTACCTCCGCATCGTGATGTAGAGTTCAGCATCACTGTTCTACCGGGAAGTGCACCCATTTCTAAGGCACCGTATAGGATGGCTCCAGTGGAACAGGATGAGGTGAAACGGCAGATTGAGGAACTGTTGGGAAAAGGCTTTATTCAACCTAGTGCGTCACCTTGGGGAGCACCAGTGCTTTTGGTAAAGAAGAAGGATGGATCGATGAGGATGTGTATCGATTACCGGGAGCTGAATAAGGTCACTATTCAGAATAAGTATCCGATTCCTCGAATTGATGACTTGTTCGACCGTCTACAAGGAGCAGCGGTATTCTCCAAAATAGATCTTCGATCAGGATATCACCAAGTGCGAGTGAAAGCTGAAGATGTGCATAAAACTGCATTTAGAACTCGGCATGGGCATTACGAATTCTTAGTTATGCTATTCGGAGTGACGAATGCACCCGCAATCTTCATGGACTTAATGAACAGAGTTCTGAGGCCGTTTATTGATTCTTTCGTCGTGGTGTTTATCGACGATATTCTCGTGTACTCCAAGTCTGAGGCGGAGCACACCGAGCATCTGGCAGCAGTTTTGCAGAAGTTGGAAGAGCAGAGGTTGTATGCCAAGTTATCCAAGTGTGATTTCTGGAAATCTGAAGTGGCATTCCTAGGTCACATCCTTTCTAAGGAGGGAGTGGCAACTGACCCTCAGAAGATAGAGGCAGTGAGAGATTGGGCTAGGCCTACTACAGTGAAGGAAGTCAGAAGTTTCCTTGGGATGACTGGATATTATCGGAGATTCATTCAAGGTTATGCTCAGATAGCTGTACCGCTTACCGAGTTGACCAAGAAGAATGTGAGCTTCAAGTGGACCGAGCAGTGTAAGGAGAGTTTTCAGGAGTTGAAGGATAGACTGACTACTGCACCTATTTTGGCTTTGCCTAGAGCAGGAGTTGAGTATGACGTCTATAGCGATGCTTCACATCGGGGGCTTGGTTGTGTCTTAATGCAAGAGGGTAAAGTAATCGCTTATGGGTCTAGGCAACTACGACCGCATGAGAAGAATTATCCGACTCATGATCTAGAGCTGGCTGCGATTATCTTTGCTTTGAAGCAATGGAGGCACTACGTGTATGGTGAGAAGTTGAACATGTACACGGATCATAAGAGCTTGAAGTATATCTACCAGCAGAGGGATCTCAATCTAAGACAGCGGAGATGGCTGGAAGTGCTCGAGGATATGCGACCTGAGATCAAGTATCATCCTGGAAAGGCTAATGTTGTTGCTGATGCACTTAGTCGCAAGAGCAGTTTGGCCTGTTTGATTACGACTCAGAGGCATCTGATTGAGGAGTTGGATCGAGCAGGTATTGAAGTTGTCTTGCAAGGGTTGGGGGCATCTTTATCTCAGTTGAAGCTTCAGCCTACTCTGAATGCAAGGATCATTGCAAGTCAGGAAGTTGATGCTGATATTTTGGAGATGAAGGAGCAGGTCAGTGCTGGCAGGTTGCCCGGTTTTCAGACCAGGGATGGAGTGCTGTGGTTCGGAGATAGGCTGTGTGTTCCAGATCAGGCGGACCTGAAAGAGAGTATTCTTCAGGAGGCGCATGCTACTCTTTTGTCAGTACATCCTGGGAGTACTAAGATGTACAAAGACATCAAACAGCATTTCTGGTGGTCAGGTTTGAAGCGGGATGTGGTCGAATTTGTCGCGAGGTGTGAGGTTTGTCAGCAAGTCAAAGCCGAAAATCAGAGACCCGGAGGTCTATTACAGCCGTTACCTATTCCGGAATGGAAGTGGGATAACATTAGTATGGATTTCATCACGGGATTGCCTAAGAGTTCTAAAGGCAATGATGCTATTTGGGTTATAGTCGATCGACTTACCAAGTCCGCTCACTTTTTGGCGATGAAACTCACGGCTTCGATGGACAAGTTGGCTGAGTTGTATGTTGGTGAGATTGTCCGACTTCATGGCGTTCCTTCGACTATTGTGTCTGATCGAGATGCGCGGTTTACTTCTCATTTCTGGAGGAGTCTTCAGGCAGCTTTGGGTACCAAGACAGATTTCAGCACTGCTTTTCATCCACAGACCGATGGGCAGACTGAGAGAGTCAACCGTATTCTTGAGGATATGCTTCGGTGTTGTATACTAGACTTCGGAGGCAGTTGGGAAAGGCATTTACCTTTGGTGGAGTTTGCCTACAACAATAGTTTTCAGGCTAGCATCGGGATGGCGCCGTATGAAGCTTTGTATGGCAGGAAGTGCAGGACTCCTGTGTGTTGGTATGAGGTTGGGGAGCGTCAGTTGTTTGGTCCTGAGCTTGTGCAGCTGACTTCCGAGAAGATCGATCTGATCAGGAAGAGGTTGGTGGAAGCTCAGAGCAGGCAGAAAAGCTATGCAGACAACCGGAGAAGGGGCCTTGAGTTTGAGGTTGGTGACTTCGTCTTTCTGAAAGTATCACCCAGTAAAGGTGTGGTTCGGTTTGGCAAGGGCGGGAAGTTAGCCCCGAGATTTATAGGCCCATATAAGATATTGAAAAGGATCGGGAAAACTGCTTACCGGCTTGAATTACCGGAAGAGTTGTCTCAGGTGCACAATGTCTTTCATGTGTCTATGTTGAGAGGTTATATTCCAGATCCGAGTCATCATTTGCCTGAAGTGCCGGAAGGTTTGCAGTTAGACCTGAATTACATCGAGACTCCTGTTGAGATTGTTGATCGTCGAGAGAAAGTCTTGAGGAATAAGACGATACCGATGGTCAAGGTAGTCTGGAGAAACCACTTGGTTGAAGAGGCTACTTGGGAATCTGAGGATAAGATGTTGAAGGACTATCCTGAGCTTTTTGCTTGATTGTCTTGTTGATTGTATTTTTGTGTGTTTTGTGTTTTTGTATCTCTTGTTGTTGTATTTTTCTTCTTCTCGCTCTTGGCTGTAGTTCCGGGACGGAACTATTCTAAGGAGGGAGTGATGTAATACCCCGATTTTCCTAATATATAAAGATTATTTATTTCTCTTTCTATGGTATGCTTGGCGACTTGTGGCTATTATTTTTCCATGATGAATAAAGTAATATTTTCTTTAAAAGCCCAAATGTTAACTTGTTTATATTTATTTTTGGCCCAATAAGTTTTAGCCCATAAACTTAACCTCTTATTTCATAACTTACCTGTGTAGCATCTTTCTTTTATATTCCGGGTATTTGATATGCTAATTATAGGGTGTAGTTGTGTGTACACGTGCACTCCATGTACACGTGCACAAGGCACAACCCTTGGCCGGATGGGAAGCTAGGAGTGTAGATCATGGGTGGTTACTTTTGGGATGTGGGTAGTTTCTTAACTCCCGAATTGATCTCAACCTTTGATTCTCCAACTCCCCAATTGATCTCAGCCCTCCATTTCACCTATATTTTAGTATAAATACCCCCCTTCTAATCCCTATCTTTTTACACTAAAATTTTCCTAAGTTTTCAAGAGAGTATTTGTGAGTTGTGTGGGAGCTTTTCTGTGGAGGCAAGCAGCATTGCTGGAGATTTCGGTGTGGAGCAAAGGAACAAGAAGTGCTGTGTTGTTGAAGGACTTTGCGGGATTTCGGTTTATTTCTTCATACAAGGTGGGTGTTTCTCAGGACTTCTAATGTAGGAATAATGCTACAATGGTTATGATTGATATTATGTTATAAAAGTGATTTGAATGCGGTAGAAATTGCTTGAATACGCTACTAATATTGAAAACGAGACTGTCGGTACAGTCGGCTGCCATGTGAGTCAGTCGACTGGTACGAGACATTATTTTGCATGATTGTAGTGTTAAACGTTTGTATAAATGAACATGATGGTATGAATACTATTTGTATGGTTTCCCTATGACACATATGATGGAGGAAAGGTAAATGAATAAAAAGAGCTAATGGTAGTTAATAATCTGAAATTGTCGAAGCAGTCGACTGATAGTGTGTTAAGTCGACTGGTACTTCAACCTGACTGTGACTGTTGGGTAGTTTCATAAATTGAGATATTTTCATCATGTGGACCCAGTTGATGACTTGGGATTTACGTCTTTATTGTTGTAAGGAATTATGAGCATATGTGAATGCATGTTTAAAGTATTTCCCTAACGGAAAGAGCATGTTAGTAATTTGAAGATCCATGTTGTAGTGTCACTGAATGATAAGAAACCTTGTCTGTGGAACATGAACTTATGTATACTGTTTGATTGACATCATGATGAAATGCACGTAAGAACTGTAAATGATCTATTGAAATTGGATCTGCCCAGTCGACCGATTGCGTGTAGCAAGTCGACTGATCTGGACATAGAATTATGCTGTTGAAATTGCTAAGACAGACGACTGAGGTGTAAACAGTCGACTGTCGTGTGACTAATATTGTGAACTTGAAAGTTGCGGGACAGGCGACTGGTAGTATACACAGTCGACTATCCCGAGCCTTTTGATAACCCTGTATATGACTGTATAAGTCGACTGGTGTTCTTCCAGGGCGACTGTACAGAAAGGACTTTTGACATATTTGAATTCATGTTATTTTGCTGTTGGTAATTGTGAACTATATGATTATAGTTAATGGATTCTGTTTATGACTGCATAAATTGTGAAATTGAATCATAGATGAGAAATGGAAGATTAAATGAAATTATGAAATGTGAAATCATGAGACTTTAAAATGAATGATGAGCTGATGGTGCTCAATTGGATATTGTGAATTTGAAATTGAACGAAAGAGTAGCTAAGTCTCCCCGGCAGCGAATGAAATGATATTGAGAATTAGACCAGGTTGGTCAAGTGAAATGAAATGATAAGTCCGGTTGATGGAGAGGCAAACTCTAGAGCTTGATTTTATTCATGATTCTAATATAACTTAAATGCATAGTGTGGAGGTGATGAAGGTGAGAGAAAAACATGAGCATGAGAGCTAGGGTACGGTGCGGGTGTGTGAGCCGCAGAATGCATGCTTGATGCGTCAAGACATGGCGCGGGCACAACTCAGTAATGATCGGACTCTAGTCACGCTTGTGGGATGTTTTGGTGACTACAAGAGGAGTGTGTTCAGGGAGGAGGCTGAATTGTCGCAGAATGCATGCTTGACGAGTCAAGACATGGCACAAAATTCTACTCCAGGGGCCAGGATACATGCTTGTACTCATAGATTCATCTAGGATACTCATTGGAATTACAGAAGTAGAATAAGTCATGGCGGGGGATTGAACCCTACAAAAGAATGAAGATCGTTTAAGAGGCTTGCCCTCGAACCTATGTAGTATGGGATGCATAGAATTCGAACAAGTGTGCATTAGTGTCATGTGAAAATTTAATAAATGCATTAAGGATTAAGTGCACAATCACGACACGACATCTCTAAAATTTCCCTTTTGATTTTACATGCTTAATATGAACAAGATTGTTGATTTGTTAAGAAATGAGATTCATTATACTGTTTCTGGCATAGAGAGGATGGCCATGTATAATTATCGTCGGTTGAATAAACTGACGTACCCACAGTGTTTTATGCAGGATATAATTACATGTGAGAGGAATGGATGCATAAAGAGTTCATTATGTTGTTGTTCATTTATGTAAATATTGTATATTTTGCTTCCGCTGTGTAAATTCAAATGTAATATGTTGTAAACTCTGGTGCAAAAGAAAAGTTTTAAATTTCCTTGTAAAATTGTATGTGAAGGAAGCGAAAAGATCCTGTAGAACATCTCGAATTCAGTAATTTGGGATTCGGGGCGTTACACGTCGAGCTCCACAGACTCCGAAACACCGAGCTCCTGCCTCGACCACTCCTCCGCCCAAGCTCCTGGTCGACGAGGAGATTTCACAGATCGACCTCTTCGAAACTCGAGGTCTGTAGCTCAGCTGAAGCTTCGATTCCTCATAGCTCGGTGGAATGCCCCCCATAGCTCAGCAAAACTTCAAAGCCACCATAGCTCGACAAGAACAGCTCCCCTAGCTGGGCGAATCTTCGTCTCCGTAGCTCGGCCAAAGTCGCAACCTCCATAGCTTGGTGAATTTGTCAAAACCCATAGCTCGGCAAAGCTTCGATAACCCATAGCCCGGCGAGAACGAGACGCCTATAGTTCGGCAGCGCTTTGAAATCCCCATAGCTCATCCAAAGGTGAAGCTCAATAGCTCGACAAATAAGATAGGTTGGCAAAGTCGAAGAACCAAAGCTCGGCGAAACTCGAGCTTCATAGCTCGACCAAGAGGAGGTAGCTCTACACTCCCATAGGTCGACGAGGGTGTGGTAGCTCGAGGGAGAACGGAGTTGACGCTCGAGCGAAATACAAAGCTCCATCCAAAAAAAGAGCTTTGAAACCTCGAGCGAAGCTCAATCCTGTAGCTCGACCAAAACGACTCGACGACGGCCACTCACCATTGCTCGACGACGGCATTATGGCTTCGTAGCACGACGAGATCCTCAAAAATTGCAAAAATTGGCCATAGCTCGGCCAAACGGTCGACCGAGCTAAGGGGTCGCTCACAGCCGTTGTCGACCCTTGGATCTCTCCAAAAACCGAGCTTGAGTGTGAGAGATGGCTCAGATGCATCCACATCGCTCCATCGTCTTCTCCAGTGCTTCAGTCTCTCCTAAGCCATCTGATCTTGCTCAGAGGGCAAGCCGAGCGCTGATGAGCGCTCCAGATCACACCACGTTAGCCCCTGATCACAACGATCAGATCACAGCCGTTCGATCCTCTCAATGCGTGAGCCTGGCTCTGAGCAATGTCTTTAATCACGTCAAGATCAGCGCCGAAGTTAGTATTTTTGCAAAAAAAACCCTTAAATTCATTTTAAATTCGAAAAAGTAATTAAAAATTCAAAAATAATTATTTAAATTAGGAAAATTAATTTTAAAATCTGAAAATAATTAAAATTGAATTTATTAATTATAAATTTCGAAAAAGTGATTTTTAAATTGGGGAAAAATTCCAAAAAATTCCAGAAAATTCGGAAAAATTCGAAGAACTATGGAAAAATTCAGGAAATATTTCACTGCCTTTAGAATCCACATATCAGTTCTAGGCATCTTCGAGCACTCTGACTGCTAAGATTATACGCCAGATTCCATAAATAAGACGTACTACTCCCTGAAAGCCAAGAAAATTGCCTTCCGGGAGTAGGAGGCTTATGATGATGGTAAAAGTCATAGCAAATCAGAGCCATAAAATTCCTGCACAGATCTCAAAGCATCCACAAACAGATTAGCTGTCACATGCCTCTTTTACAGGTCTGGGCCCACTCCAAGACATGGGCTTCTTCTAAGCCCACAAAAAGTGAAAGACTAGGCCCACTAGGAGAGACACCCAGTCCATGAAGGCTGGGAGTCAAATCTCTTATCCCTTAACAAGGATATCTTATCTCTTGAGGGGGGGAGACATAACAAAGATAAGGAATTTAAATGGATCAGACGGACACAAATCAATCTCTTCGAATGTCTCTTAGGCCTAAATACCCCTCCCCCTCTACAGTCTGAAGGTAATCAACAATTTACTAGTTTTCACTCTCTTACTCTCTCTCTCTCTCTCTCTCTCTTTCTGGTTTTGACTTGAGCGTCGAAGGGTCTGTCGCCGGGGCCAACCCCCGGTGTTTCAGGCTTTTTGCAGGTCCATCGGCCACATCAGCAATCATCGAATTCAGATCATGGTGGTCAATCAACGATCCAGATTCCCTCCTAGGAGCTCTAACCGCTTTTAACGGCCAAGGTCACAGGTCGGCTTTGTAGTAGTTTCCATCAATTATTAACTCACTATCTGTTTGCTCCCACACCGAAATAAGCAGCAACATAAACCATACAAGAAAAAAAAGCAACAAGCAACAAAAATTAATTAAACTACTCATATTAAAATATAAATTGTATAATAAACATGAAGATAACAATTTACCATCAAAATATTAGATGTAGAATCTGTTATAAAGATGGTACCATACTCCATATTTTCATATACACTATAACTCAAAACCCCCACCTCGATGTTTTTTAGGCCTACCCATACATTTTTAAATGTTGGGGTACCCCCTACAAGCATTTTTTAAAATGTCGGTATAAAAATCGGGATGGGATGCGTCGCGGTAAACATGGGGTCTACTCCAGTGTTTTTCGAAAATACCGATGTAGCCTCATACCACCCAGCATTTGAAAAATGCTAAGGTGGGGGGAATTTTAATTATTTCTAATTCTTTTTTTTTTAGGTTCTTTTTGGTGATAGGCATTTTTAAAAATGCCAGGGATATACAATAAACACCCCCCCCCCCCCCCCTTTTCCAATTAACTTTAAAAAAAACCTGTAATAAAACTTAATTCACAAATCATTTTAAAAAAAACCCTGTAATACAATTCATAATCAATTCCACAAATTTTCAATAATCAGGCATAATAGTACAATTCACAATCGTGGACAATAACTAAGCATAATAAAGTAATACTCATTCCATTAATTATCCTCGAATTCAATTGATTTTAGAAATTACATATATGTTTGATTATACGAATTAAAAACAAATTAAATAGTATTAGTTACAATAAATGTGCGATAAATACCACAAGAGACTTCTTCACCGAACTGCTATAGCGTATGCCTCCTTCCGGCAGAGTTGCTTCCATTTTCATCGATTGTTTCCTCTGGATTTGCACGACTTGCAACAGATGAGATTCTTTGGTCGGCTTGTGTAATGCACAAATTTTCGAAAATTAGTCAATATGAACATGCACAATCAAGTATCTAGTTAAAATATCGGTGGGACTATGTATATTACTAATTAAAATTGGTATGTATCAAAGTATCGGTTAACTTTATTAATTGAAAGTAGTACGGGGCCATAACTTGCAAATAGGGAGTTGAAACTCATTTTTTACAAATTGTATTAGCTAGTGTATAATGTTTTCTAACTAATAGCAAAATTTCGTGTTTTTTTGAACTTATTTGTTAAACTTTTACTTGTTTCGCTCGATATATTTGAAGTATTGAGAGAAACCTAACAATTACAAGCAATTTCATTTGCGCTTGGAACCTATAAAAAGGGTGAGATTATGTATTTTACTAATTAACTTGCTACTAATCAAGTGTCGAGTGAGTTATAAACTTGGAATTTTTCCGCTATCGGAATATTTGTTAACTTTATTAGTTGAAAGTAATAAACAGTGATCGAATCTTACTGTTAGTAAATTATGGATTGAATTTGCTGAGTATAACGACATGAGTCAATTAGAAAATCACCAAGTAAATACTAGATCTGTAACCTCCGTTTCCAATTATACGAACTTCCATTTCTTTTCTTTCTTTTCCTTGTATTCTTGTATTCCAATTTCCGTATAAATTCTTTCCTTGGCATTTAAATTCTTTTTTTGAATCTTCTATTGAAACCCATCCTAATATTTATTTAAAACCCAAATTCATATTCTAGACTATAGTCTTGTTTTCTCTTCTTTTTATTAATTTATTTTGAAACTCAAACCAAGTCTTGTTTCCATCATCTTATAAATATTACTTTGATTTATTTGAAGCCCAATTTAATCCATACTATCATATTATTTTATTGATTATTTTAATATCATGTGAAGCCCATACATAGCCCAACAATATTATTATCCTTGTTTATTAATGTAAGCCCAACTATTAAATCCAAACCCGCATTGGTGTACCCAAACCCGTTAACCCAACTTAAACCCACAACTCAATTTCCCCAGATCTCTCCAACTCCCTCTCACGTTCCCCACAAATCACTCTCCACATCCCCACTATTCCTAACAAAACCCTTGATCTACTCCTTAATCACTCTAATTAATTATATTAATCAACCTAATCTCCTCCTAATTACCATCAGAACCAAACAACCCCTTCACCTTCCACCTTCTCTCTCCCTCCCATCTGTTCTCCTCCCTCAACCACCATCCCGACCACCTGCCTCGACAGCACCCCGCCATCACCTTCGACCTTCGACCTCCGCCCCTCGAGACCACCCGACCTCCGCCTCATTGCCGCCAGCAGCGCCGTCATCTCTGACCGCCCTCACCTCACCACCATTGCCGAAACCCAACTCCATCTCCACCATCATCCATCACCAGCATCGCCGCTCGCCGCCCCTTTCCTTCACCGCAGCCACCACTGCACTCCATCGTTGCCTTTTCGTCGCTCCACCCGAGCGCAGCACCACCGAAGCCTCCTCGTCGAGCCCTGCCATCTCCCCCTCCTCGTCTCCAGCACACCATCGTACGCACTACCGCTCGACCGCCCCGACAACCCCTCGTCGCACCCCTTTCCCCTGCCAAATCCTCCATCCGTTGTCGCAACCACCGACGCTCTCTCCATTGTCATTGCTGCTGCCTTTACTGTTGATTGTCCGTCGTGTGCACGTGTTGTGGTGTACGTAGTTGCACGTGTCATGGTTTCGTGGGTTGCATGTGCATTGCCACTGTTGGAATAATCATCATCTATAAGGCAAGTATTCTCTAGTACACTCTTTTGTTCATGTACAAGCATTGCTTGAATCCTGTAAGTAGTTTTGTTTGAATCTCCGTAACATAAGCTCGTTCTTCGTTCCTTTCACATGTTGATTAAATCTTGGCCCATTGGTATCTATTATTCTACTCGGTTCTTGTAAATCCCGTACATGCAAAATGATCATGAATATCATTTTTATCACGTGCATTACATGAACACATGACAAGTAATCATAGACATATAGATCCATGCTATGATTTATGTTATTGATCGTGTTATAATGTGGTAGTATAGATATTTAATTCGATAATTGTTACCATAGAATTGGGAAGTTATCATGTTGGTGATTGTAGAAATGCCCTTGAACTTCTAGTCATGAATGCTCTGTTAATATCTCGAGGTGGTATATACAATTTGTACATCTCAATTTTTGTTAGATAAATTTACCATGTTGCTGTCTCGCTGCCTAGCCTATATTGTAGTGGAATTTAGACCCCCGTTACTGTAAGAATTAGATCAATCCTTATAAATTAAAGTGAGAGATTGTCGAATCTAGTTTCTAGAATATTTGACGGATCTGAATTCCGAGTTGTAGATAATGAGTTATCATGCTTTTCGTATTGCTAGGTCTACACATTCCAAATTGTTACTTATAGCACACTAACATGTTTCACAAATTAAAATGTCAGGTTAATGGGTGAATTGGGACTTGATATTTATCAGCATAATACTAGACTTGATTGGGAGTCATAATATATTTTTTATAGGATTTTTGAATTGATGCTCAGATGTAAACTTGACCCTAAACTGCTATTAGAACACTAGACTAGTAAAGACGTGAACTTTTGGCCCAGTAGAAGTTAAAATCATTCAGACAAATTTATATAGAAGTTGTAGCCCTCTGTGTGAGGAACCCAGACCACTTGACGGATTCTCAATCCAACTTGTAGATGCAAAATATTTAAGTTTTACTACTGTATTGTCGAAATTCTAGATTTGTTGTTTATAATTACACTGCCATGTTAAATTAATTGGAACAGTAGGATAACTTAAGAAATTAGACCTGAGGATTTTAAGGGTGTTAATTACCAAATTTTAGGAACTTAATTATAATTTTTGCAACAGTTGTAGTTAAGTTTTTAGATGAATTATCCATATAATAACTTGATGTTGAGCTGCTGCCTGCGCAGTAAACTTATAAAGAACTAGCTGGTAGACCATGTTTCTGTAGTCGAAATGTATCGTGTAGATATGCTTTGGAACCGGCAGGGAGTCTAGTTTCTAGAACCCCTGATGGAACCTTATTCTCTTTCCTGTAACAACGGGAAAACGAATTTTTGTACAGCAACATTGTGATGTCAAGAATTGTATGTTTATGGTTTTTTAAAATATAAACATGTTCTTTTCATATTTAATAATTGAATTGATACAATAGATAGATCGAATGACTTTATATCATGTAATGCATGGTTTATTATTGCAACTATTTCACTAATTATACCGACTGTCTGTATACCGATTACATGTACACAACTGAAACACATTAAAAGAATGACAAGCCGGGGTAGTAAGGGTACGACCTAGTAGTGGATAATATAGGGGACTATACTTGGAAAGGAGCTCAGGGTTTCCCTACCATTACTGAATGGCTGAATGATTGAATGATTGAATAACTGAATGAATGAACACTGTATATTGTTCATCAAACATTGATATAGAATACTGAATGACTGAATAACTAAATAACTGAATTATATTTCTTGTTTATATGTTTTGTCGAGTACATGACCTATAGCATTCACCACTAGAGTCAAAATGTTACATGATTGTATGCACCCGAACCTGTGGTATGGGACGCAGGATTGCGTGCATTAGATAGGACTGATAAAAGATTAATTGAATTAAGATTTACACTGAGCATATGCATATTCCTGTTATAAGTTATATGGTTCCTGTTTACAAGTTTCCATGATTCAAGTTTACATGTTACATATTTCAGTCTGCTAGTTTCATGATTCCTGCTCATAAGACAAGTTACCTGATTCTCGATTTCATGTTTGTATTCCTCGTTACATGATTTGTTTCATGTATACATATGGTTCCCTGTTACTTTCTATACTTCTATTCTTGTTTCATTTTGCTTGTACTACTTGTGGCCCGTTAACACGAGTGTTCCTCTTCCCAACTCGGAATGATGAATTTACAGGAGTGGAAGAAGCATTGTCAGAAGGAATTAGTGATCCAGTGTTCTAAGGAACGGAGATGAATTCCAGTCTGCTTTACTTGCTTTATATTATGTTTCTCAGTTCTTTTTGCGTTACTGCAAACTTTGTATTTCGGGCTTTGTTGACCCGAAGTTATTTATTTTCTAGATGTTGGTTATGTATGAGACACTTCATGGATTATTCATGTTTATGTGATATTTTATTGCATGCGTGATTATTGTCATCTTTTATATTATTTGAGTTAAACTGTTACAACTTATGGATGATGTACCCATCATCCGTTGGGCCTCAGTTGTGTGTCCATGTTTTTGTATAATGGGAAGCAGGGCGTGACAAGATCACACCAATCACACAAAGCACACGAGAGTTATCCTGGTGATAATGGTAGAAATCGCAGAAAATTAGAGTCGTACAATTCCAGCACAGATCCTAAGCATCTACAGGCAGATTAGCCATCACGGGACAATTTTACAAGTCCATAACTTCTTCAGGCTCATCTACAAGACATGGCCACTTTCAAGCCCATTAAAAGTGACAAGGCCCACTAGGAGAGACAGCCAGCCCATGAGGGCTATAAGTCAAATCTCTTGTCATTAGATAAGAGATTCTTATCTCTTTAGGGGAGAACCAACAGGAGATGAGGGATTCACATCAATCTCCAAAACTGTTTCTCAGGCCTATAAATGCACTCCCCCTACTCAGTCCGAAGGTAATCTGTAATTTTTCTCTCAAATCTTTCTATCTCTGGTTTTGAGTTGATAGTCGGAGGATCTGTCACCAGGGCCAGACCCGGTGTTTCAGGCTTTTCACAGGTCCATCGACCGGGTCAGCAACTATTGGATTCTGATCATGGTGTTCAATCAACAATTCAGATATACTCTCGGGAGCTCTAACTACTTTTTACGGTGGCAATCAAATGATAGTTTCCTTCAAAATATTAACTCTCTATTTGTTGGCTCCCACACAAAAATAAGCAGCAATAGATTGGCGTTGTTCAGCAACAGATTGGCACCGTTTATGGGAAACTACACATATTTACTTCATAGATCAGAACTTGCCGCAAGAAATACCGAATACTCCCTCCGTGCCACGAAGACTAAGAGGGAGAGTGACGGCCTCAAGTCGGCTCTTCGTCAACCAGCTCCTCCTGTGGATGACCCAATTCCTCCAGTCAAATCATCTCCAACAGCGTAGTCAATCTCCTATCAATAGAGAGGCACCAGGGGGGATCCCGACAAATTCATCACGAACAATGCCCTCTGCATGACCGTATCTCAGTCCATAATGCTTTCACTGATTGAATGGCCTCACGAGGTCCTCGGGGTCGAGAGATCTCCATTTTCTAGGCAACGAGGAACCAATCTACAAATCCATTTGGATGATAGGCACACCTGAATTGAGGCCTCCCGCTCAGAACATCAAGTGAATCGGAGAGGTAACTCTCCCAGAAAACTGAGATTAAGACACTCTCCCTCTCACAGGGGGTGCATTGCCAAAAGAATCCCAACTTGTGAGAGTCGAAAGCATCTTGAAAGAAACAAAGAGCAAGAGTCTCAGTCACCAGAGTCGAAATGAAAAACTTCAAGTAGGACATCTCCGAGCTATCCGAGGTCCTCATGAACAGGGTCGGCACTCATAGAGCGACCACTCTACTCTTTCAAGAGAAGAAGAATCCAGCGACTCAACTAGATCGAAGGAGAAGGACGACCAAATCCTTTGTCGCATTCGAGAAGTGGAAGATAGGTTGGAATAGAAAAAGAATGAAGGAAACTGCTCCAGCATGGCTTACCACCCCAGGCAACCTCCATTTAGCAAGTCCATCCTTGATGAGCCAATTCCAAAGAACTACAAATCTTCTCAATTCAAATCATACGAAGGTGACTTTGACTCAGTAGACCCTATTGAGGGTTTTAACACTCTTATGATTGTCTACAATGCCACCGACACACTCATGTGAAAAACTTTTCCTGCAACTTTGATAGGATCAGTAAGGGAATGATACTCCCGTCTAACTCTAGAGTCAATATTCTCCTTCGAACAGCTCGAGGAGCTCTTCATAGTACATTTCGTCACTAGTTGCAAGGCCAAAAAAATAAGTGCTTCCCGGTTGGAATTAAAGCAAAATGATGGATAACTATAAGAAGACTTTGCCAATCGCTTCACAACCGAAGCAAGGTCCATATCTTCCTTAGACTCCTCAATGGCAGCTGCTACATTCCTTCACAACTTCATTCAAAAAAAACTTAAAGTCTCCCTCGCAAAGAAGCCTCCCAAAGATTTTGCTGAGCTCCTGGAGAAAACCGAAGTACTTCAGGGCCGAGGAAGCTCTCTATACCCAAGGCAAGATAGAGTCACCTTCCGAGAACAAACAAAGGAACACTAACGAGGAAGAATCCAAGAAGTTTTAGAAATATAGTGTAGGTCAGCGCCGCCCTCCTCCAACACCAAGCTTCTGTTGGATCCTGTAGGCGAGACAACAAACACTAGAGGGGGGGTGAATAGTGTTAATTAAAAACTGCGGAAATTTTCTTCGGTGCAGTGACTTGGTTGTGAACCAGTCAACTGAAATGATCAAATAACAGAAAATACAATAACTCGGTGCAGTCGACTTATAGATAAGGCAGGCGACTGATGACACAAAAAGTACAACTAAAACGACACTGACCAGTCGACTGATAGTGCAAGGAGTCGACTGTCTAGACACTTTTGCAGAACTTAAGTAAGCAAGAGTAAATGCAAAATCAAGACAACCAATCACAGAGTACACAAGATATATCCTGGTTCGGTCCTCCCGACCTACATCCAGTCCCCAAGCAACCCACTTGAGATTTCCACTATTCTTGAAAAAGATTACAAGAATACCCTACGACGTTACGACAACAACCTTGTCTAACCCGTAGTCCTTTCTCTCAACCAGAGAAAGCAGACCCACTCTACTACCAAGAGTGAAACAAACCGACTCTACAACTTAGAGTCAAAAACACTCTCCAACCGAGAGCAAAAGTAACAAGAAGAACTTTACAGTCAACCTATAGCCTTGTTGGTGTATGTGTTGATGCACGTGGCTAAAAACCAAGGTTGACTTCTATACTCAGTCCAGAGCGAATTCGTTGCTATACTGGACTGAATGTAGAGAACCAAAGAGTATGAACTTGAAAGCTTTATTTCTCAAAAATATCACTTAGAATTTTTCTCAAGGAATGCTCAGATTTCAAAGAATATTCTGTAGATCTTTTCAGTGAGATCTGAACTCTACTTATAGAGTTTGATCTCCTGGACGTTGGGAGACAGTTACTCCAACTGTCAACCAACGGATCTAAGCTTTTGATTTTGAAAAATTCGATTTTGAAAACAGAAAACGGTCAAAAGGCTCTCGAACAGTCGACTGGGTTGCCATATGAGTCGACTGATCAGAGTTTGAATAAATTTAAACAGTTTTGTACTGTCAGTCGACTGGCAGAGGCTTAAGTCGACTGGTACTCAAAAGTTAAATTACTTCAAACTGTTTTGACTCTTTTTGGGGGTTTTAAGAGACACACATTATGAAATTTTGATTGTGTGTGTGTGTGACAAGGCTTTACATCAGACTAAGACTCAAAAAAAAGTAAAATACAATGTTTTTACAAGACATAATAAATTGACACAATTGAGCTTGAGGTCTTGAGTCTTGTTTTGAGTCTTGTCTTGAATGAAGTCTTTGTCTGTATCCTTTGAGCTTGTTCATTTGTTCAGCTGAAATAATCTTTTGTATGTGCAACCTGCAATGTTAGATTTATAACATAGACACATGTTGCAGTGTGTTGTGATCATCAAAATCAAGAATCAACATTCTCCCCCTTTTTGATGATGACAACACAATAGCTGATAATAACAGATAATATACAAGCATAGTAAAGACATGCTCCCCCTATTAAAAACACAGAATGCATTGTCTTAAAAATGATTCATAAAACATGTATCAGTCGACTTATCAAAAATGGCAGGCGACTGATCAGGAAACACATATAAAAAATCACAAGCAGAAAATAAGTACAGATGCAGCAGCAACAGTCAGCAGCAGCAGTCGACTTATATGCCTGTTGGCAGTCAACTGACCAGAGAATGTTCCAATACCCAGAAATAGAACAAAGTTAACAAACAAGAGGATATCAAACATATCAAACACAGATAATAAAGCAACCATAACACAGATATCTCTCCCCCTTTGTCATCATCAAAAACACAAAATAACAGTCTTTTGCATAAAAAAGAGACTAAGATAAAGTCGCATACAGAAATAAGTGCATTAAAAAAGAAAATTACATAATAGAAAAATAAAATAAAAAATCCTTCAATCGTCCTCATCGGAGTCTTCATCGTCACCATGAGAAGGAGGATGAAATTGAGAATTGAAGAGATCAGTGAGGTTGTCAAGTTTGGTATCAATGTTGTCTAGTTTGGAATCAAGGTTATGAAGCTGGGTATCCACAGTGGCTGAATGTTTCATAAGATAGGAGACACAGTCATATAGAGTACGAGGATCATCATAGTTGGCTTGAAGAATAGGTGGATCAGAAGAGGTAGAAGGTCTAGAGGGTCTAGAAGTAGAACCTAAAGGAGCTTAAGAAAGTGGAGGAGACCTAGGGGGTGATCTAGAAGGAGGATCAAGAAGTTTCATTCGTGCCAAACTAGCACGATCGAAACACTCATAATGAGTAACAACATTGGTCTCGGAATCGAGATCAACGCTGAAAGCTAAAAAGACACGAGTGAGAAAACCACCAAAAGGTAAGAAGTGAGTGTGGTTTTGGTTAAGTTTTGAAAAGATGACATGACCCCAATTTACAGCAGTTTTACCAAATATTGCATAGACAGCTTTTTGTAGTTCTAGAGAGTACTGGTCATAACTTCCTCTTTTGGGAAGGATGTTATAGGCTAGTATTCTAGCTACAAGCTTAGCAATAGGAGTAATATTTTTGCTAGTCATTGGAGGGCCATGATTGGGTAGAAAGATTTTGGATAAAACAGAGGCATCATCTAATATAACATCATCAAGATACAATCCTCCGTCATCTATACCCAATATTTGATTGATTCTACTGGGTGTGAGTGTCATTTTGACATTTTTCACAGATGAACGGATAATCACATCCCCATCGTGTTTTTGGACAACTCTCATATTTGTGTAAAATAAATAAATGAGTTGGGGATAATAATTGGGTTGATTAGAGAGTGAAAGAAATTCAAAAGACTGCTATTTTGAAACAAGGAGACAAGATTAAAACGGTCTAGATCATTGAAATTAACAAATCTTCCAAGGAAGATGGTAATGGTACACACAATGTACCATCGTTCTAACAGATCTGGACTCAAAAGATATTGTGAGTAGTCTTGGGAAGAAGAGCTACCCTCATGAGTCCTCTTAGAACGTTTGGGTGCCATGATAAAGATACAAAAGATGAGATTTTACCAAGAGGGAAGAGAGACAAACAGCAGATGCGAGAATCAGCAGCCTGCAGTTGACTTGCCTGAAAGAACTCCTTCTTCTTGCCTTAGGGTTTCAGATTTGGGGGTAAAAAATGAAAGTGAAGATGGAGGCTGTGAAAAGGGGTTTTAACTAAGAATAGACGGCTCATATCAAAGAGGGAAGAAATCGACGGTTGAGATAAGAGATCACGGGTGAAAAGAGAAGTGAATTTCATCTCAAAAGTCGTGATGAATAGTCGCTGAAGACGATTTAACTCTCGATAGTCGACTGGTAGGGTATATCAGTCGACTTAGTCGAGAAGAGACTAAAAAATTATGTCTACTTATCAGTCGACTGGTATAATAGCCAGGCGACTAGTCGAAAAAAAATATAGGTATGTTTTAAAGTTCAGTACAGTCGACTTATTCAAGAACACAGTCGACTGAACAGAAACAATTTTCAACAAATATCAATAAAATCACAAATTCCAAGTTCTCTTCTTAAGTTAATGAAAGTATCTTCTTTAAGGGGTTTGGTAAATATGTCTGCTATTTGTTTATCAGTAGAGATAAAGTCTAAATATCTCCTTTTAAAACATGATCACGTAGAAAATGATGTCGAATATCAATATGTTTTGTACGTGAATGTTGAATCGGATTTTTAGATAAATTAATTGCACTGGTATTATCACACATAATTGAGGGTTTCTCAAATGAAATACCATAATCTAATAAGGTTTGTTTCATCCACAAAATTTGTGCACATGCCAAACTTGCAGCGATATACTCAGCTTCTTTGGTTGATAGGGATACGGAATTTTGCTTTTTACTGCACCAAGAGACTAGTGAATGTCCCAAAAAGTGACATGTACCACTAGTACTCTTGCGATCAGTTTTGCTTCCAGCAAAATCAGCATCGCTATATGACAGAAGTTGAAAATTATCGGTGCGTGGATAAAATAAACCATATTCAGATGTGCCTTTAATATATCTTAAAATTCGTTTCACTGCTTTTAAATGAGACTCTTTAGGACTAGATTGATATCTAGCACATAAACATACGCTGAACATAATATCTGGTCTACTTGCAGTAATATATAAGAGTGAACCAATCATACCTCGATAGAGTTTTTGATCAACACTCTTACCTAATATATCTTTGTCAAGAGTAGTAGTAGTAACCATAGGTGTGGATTTACTACTAGTACTATCCATGTTAAAACGTTTGAGTAATTCCTTTGCATATTTTCCTTGATTAATAAATATGCCATTTGAGGACTGTTTAATTTGAAGTCCAAGGAAATAATTTGAGTTCACCCATGTGACTCATCTCAAATTCGTTTTTCATGGTATTAGCAAATTCTTGACATAGATTATTATTAGTAGAACCAAAAATTATATCATCAACATATATTTGTATGATTAAGATATCATTCTTAACTCTTTTGATAAACAATGTAGTGTCTACTTTACCTATTTCAAATCCTGTTTCTAAAAGAAAAGTTTTCAAACCATCATACCAAGCATGAGGTGCTTGTTTAAGACCGTATAAAGCCTTTTTCAATTTATAAACATGATCTGGAAATTGTTCATATTCAAAACCTGGTGGTTGTTTAACATAAACATTTTCCTTAATAAACCCATTAAGGAAGGCACTTTTAACATCCATTTGATAAAGTATAAAATTCATGAAACAAGCAAAAGATAATAAAATACGAATAGATTCTAGTCTAGCAACACGAGCATATGTTTCATCAAAATGTTTATACCTTATTCTTGATTATATCCTTGAGCAACTAATCTAGCCTTGTTCCTTACAACTTGTCCTGATTCATCTAACTTATTTTTAAATACCCATTTGGTACCAATAATAGTCTGATCAGGAGGTCGAGGAACTAAATCCCATACATCATTCCTTATAAATTGGTTTAGTTCATCTTGCATGGCATTCATCCAATATTCATTCTCACAAGCTTCTTGTATATTTTTCGGTTCAAAATCCGACAAGAATGCTGTATGAGAGATCATATTAACATGTGAACGTGTCTGAATACCATGGAAAATGTCACCAATTATTAAGTCATGAGGATGATCTTTAACTTCAACAAATGACTTTGATAAAGTTGAAGATTTCACAATAGGATCAGTCGGCTGGACAAGTTCGTTAGTCGACTGCTTTACTTCAGTCGACTGGTAGTCCTTATCAGTCGACTTATCAGTCAGATTAGTTTGTTCTAAGGATTTAATCATATTATCTAAAGGTGATGAATCAATTTCATCATCTTTATTTAAGGTTGATGAAGGTAAAGATTCATCGAATGTAACATGCATTGATTCTTCAATAGTCATTGTAGACTTATTGAAAATTCTATATGCTTTACTCCTATTTGAGTATCCTAAAAAGATACCCTCATTAGATCTAGGATCAAATTTGTCTAAATTATCTTTTGTGTTTAGAATAAAACACTTACAACCAAATGTCTTAAAGTAAGAGACTTTAGGAATTTTATTAAAAAATAACTCATAACAAGTCTTCTTTAGCTTAGGTCTTAGAAGAATTCTATTTAAAACATAACAAGCTGTAGCAACAGCTTCAGCCCAAAAGTGTTTTGGTAGATTGCTTTCAACAAGCATAGTACGTGCGCATTCTTGCAAAGTCCTATTTTTCCTTTCAACCACTCCATTTTGTGGTGAAGCTCTAGGAAATGCAAATAAATGTGTTATACCATTCTTGTTGCAATATTCTGTAAATGTTTCATTTTCAAATTCTCCACCATGATCACTTCTAATAGTGACTATGGTTAAAGATCTTTGATTTTGAATACGTTTACAAAAATGTGCAAATTCATCAAAAGCATCATTTTTATGTTTTAAAAAGAATGTCCAAGTGAATCTTGAAAAATCATCCACTAAAACAAACACATATCTACTTTTATTTAAAGAAGCAACTCTAGTAGGGCCAAATAAATCCATATGAATTAATTCGAGCGGCCTACTAGTAGAAATTACTTCTTTTGTTTTAAAAGTGGATTTGATTTGTTTTCCTAGTTGACATGCATCACATAACTTATCCTTTTTAAAGGATAGTTTTGACAGTCCTTTAACTAGGTTATATTTAGATAATTTTGAGAGATTCTTCATGTTCACATGTCCAAATCTTCTATGCCATAGCCAAGATTCATTGTTAGAGGCTATTAAACAAAAGTCATTTGAAAAATCAATTGCATTCAAACACAATTCATAAATATTATTTTTACGGAAACCTTGAAAAACAACATTTTGCATAGTGGAATCATAAATCAAGCATGCATCTTTTTCGAAAACTATTTTATACCCTTTATCACATAATTGACTAATGCTTAAAAGATTATGCTTTAAACCACTAACTAATAATACATTTTCTATGGTTGGGTTAGAAGTTTTACCGACCATGCCAATACCTATGACTTTGCATTTGTTGTTATCTCCAAAGGTGACAGTTCCTCCATCTATGCTTTGAATGGTGGATAGTAGGTTGGCATGTCCTGTCATGTGTTTTGAACATCCGCTGTCTAATATCCAGCGTTCTTTCTTGGGTACCTATAAAAAGTTTAAGGTAAATATGGTACCCTTTTTATTGGATCCAAAACACATTAGTTTAGGGGAAACCAAACCCATGAAGAGTTTGATCTTCTTCCATAAGCAGGAATATGATAAATAGAATTACACACATTTAACACATATGAGTTAATATAAGCAATTTTATCATTCTGATTTAGACTGACTGGAACCCATACTAACTTGTTCTGTCCAGTCGACTTAACAGTGTCCTTCAGTCGACTGTTAGTGTAAGTCAGTCGACTGGCTGATACACTAGGTCGACTTATAAAAGGTTTTGATCTCGTTGAATAAGATCCAATTCCTCTGGACAGATGACTGGTTGTATGGTTCAGTCGACTTAACCGAATGGTAGTCTTGCTTTTATCACTAAAATTAACAACCTTAGGCTTTTCAAAGAAATCATACAACTTGTGTGTAATACTAGAAATAGATGCTGATTTATTTTTACTAGTGTTTACAGCAGGAGATTCTTTTACAGAAGATTTTTTAAAACCAAGTCCATATTTTTGACTAGATTTTACTTGATGATGAAGCATATCATTTAAATTCTCTTTGCCTTTGTTAAACTTAGATACGTTCTTTGAAATCTCTTCATAATTCTTTTTGAGAGTTTCAAGATCAGTATCTAAACTTGCAATGCGAGAATTTAAAGATTTTACTTCCTTATCAAGGTTAAGATTTTCTTGATTAAGTGTTTGATTCACTTTCTCAAGATTCTTAACTCTAATGTTTTCTTTCTTTAACTCTTGGAATATTTTATTAAAAGCATTAAGAAGATCTTCTGAATCATAATCATTACTTACATGTTCTTGTGCAGCCATGAAACACACATTTGCCACTTCGTTATTTTCATCCGTTTCTTCTTCGGAAGACGAATCACTATCATCCCATGTAGCTTGATAGGCCTTCTTGTTCTTGGCAAATTTGTTCTTTGAATATTTGTCCTTCTTGAAGTTGGATGATTTTCCCTTGTTCTTTGCATTTTCTAAGGGACAATCCTTCTTCATGTGACCTATTTTATTGCACCTGAAACATGTAGGAGGGTCATTAGAATCTCTAACTTTAGAATTAAACTTACCCTTCTTTAAGAACTTCTTGAATCTTCGAGTGAACATTGCTATTTCTTCTTCATCTTCTGCCTCATCTTCTGAGTCTGTCATGGCTTTAAAAGCCAATGATTTCTTCTTTGCTTGGTGTGATTCTGTATCCTTCTTTCGATCTTCAAGTTGGACCTCATATGCCATGAGATTGCCCACAAGATTCTCAAGAGAAAGTTGTGACAAGTCATTTGCTTCCTCTATTGCAGTAGTCTTCTTCTCCCATTCTGGAGTGAGTGCACGTAGAACTTTTCTAACCATCTCTGCTTGAGTGTAAATCTTTCCAAGTGCCACAAGAGAGTTTGTGATGTCTGTGAATCTGGTGATCATCTCAGATACAGTCTCATTGTCCTTCATTCTGAACATCTCAAACCTGTGAACAAGAACAGAAATTTTAGACTCTTTAACTTTATTCGTTCCTTCATGTGTTACCTCGAGTGTATGCCAGATTTGATGTGCTGTTTTAGCATTGGATACACGGTTGAATTCTTCCTTTGTGAGTGCACAAAATAAGGCATTCATTGCTTTGGCATTGTTCATCGTTTGGTTCTTTTGATCATCATTCCATTGTGCATATGGAATGGTAGGGGCAGTGTATTCCGTCTCTGTCATTTGCCATATCTCGTAGTTGATTGATTGGAGGTAAATTCTCATTCGGCACTTCCAATAGTTGTAGTTTGTTCCATCAAATAGTGGTGGCCGTTGTGTAGATTGGCCTTCATGGTACTGATTTGTATTTGAAGTAGTTGCCATAGCCTGTAACCTTGCTCTGATACCAAGTGTTGGATCCTGTAGGCGAGACAACAAACACTAGAGGGGGGGTGAATAGTGTTAATTAAAAACTGCGGAAATTTTCTTCGGTGCAGTCGACTTGATTGTGAACCAGTCGACTGATATGATCAAATAATAGAAAATGCAATAACTCGGTGCAGTCGACTTATAGATAAGGCAGGCGACTGATGACACAAAAAGCACAACTAAAACGACACTGACCAGTCGACTGATAGTGCAAAGAGTCGACTGTCCAGACACTTTTGCAGAACTTAAGTAAGCAAGAGTAAATGCAAAATCAAGACAACCAATCACAGAGTACACAAGATATATCCTGGTTCGGTCCTCCCGACCTACATCCAGTCCCCAAGCAACCCACTTGAGATTTCCACTATTCTTGAAAAAGATTACAAGAATACCCTACGGCGTTACGACAACAACCTTGTCTAACCCGTAGTCCTTTCTCTCAACCAGAGAAAGCAGACCCACTCTACTACCAAGAGTGAAACAAACCGACTCTACAACCTAGAGTCAAAAACACTCTCCAACCGAGAGCAAAAGTAACAAGAAGAACTTTACAGTCAACCTATAGCCTTGTTGGTGTATGTGTTGATGAACGTGGCTAAAAACCAAGGTTGACTTCTATACTCAGTCCAGAGCGAATTCGTTGCTATACTGGACTGAATGTAGAGAACCAAAGAGTATGAACTTGAAAGCTTTATTTCTCAAAAATATCACTTAGAATTTTTCTCAAGGAATGCTCGGATTTCAAAGAATATTCTGTAGATCTTTTCATTGAGATCTGAACTCTACTTATAGAGTTTGATCTCCTGGACGTTGGGAGACAGTTACTCCAACTGTCAACCAACGGATCTAAGCTTTTGATTTTGAAAAATTCGATTTTGAAAATAGAAAACGGTCAAAAGGCTCTCGAACAGTCGACTGGGTTGCCATATGAGTCGACTGATCAGAGTTTGAATAAATTTAAACAGTTTTGTACTGTCAGTCGACTGGCAGAGGCTTAAGTCGACTGGTACTCAAAAGCTAAATTACTTCAAACTGTTTTGACTCTTTTTTGGGGTTTTTAAGAGACACACATTATGAAATTTTGAGTGTGTGTGTGTGTGACAAGGCTTTACATCAGACTAAGACTCAACAAAAAGTAAAATACAATGTTTTTACAAGACATAATAAATTGACACAATTGAGCTTGAGGTCTTGAGTCTTGTTTTGAGTCTTGTCTTGAATGAAGTCTTTGTCTGTATCCTTTGAGCTTGTTCATTTGTTCAGCTGAAATAATCTTTTGTATGTGCAACCTGAAATGTTAGCTTTATAACATAGACACATGTTGCAGTGTGTTGTGATCATCAAAATCAAGAATCAATAGCTTCGACCAATTCACTCCCTTGAATGCAATTGTGTTTCCCATTATCATGGTAGTCAAAAAAGACGGAATAGTTCATCCTCCTCCCAAGATGACAATAGGCAGCAAAAGAAGAGATAGGAACAAGTGGGGCACTGTAGCACCCCAGATCCCACTACTAGAAATCCATGACACAAACCAAAATCTTTTCCTTCGAATGCATCTCAACACAGTAATAATACGGAAAACTTAAAATTTTTTCTTGACAAATAAAATTATTACATCATCAATTACAATCAACATCTTGTTCTTGAACAAGGAATACAAATTACATTAAAGTATTACAAATTTCCTTAGTAACCACTATCGCCTGCCCTTCGGAGCGGTTTTCAACTGATCTTCCACTGGAACTCCACTGATTGGTCAATCTGCTTCCCTGAGATGTGCTACGTGGCTCGAGTCTTTCGCTATGCTACTCTGATTCTTCTGCAACTGCTTTATTTGTGAGGATGTCCACTGATTATTCCACTTGGATACTTTGCTAGCCTTGAGTCTTCCTGTATTCGCAATCCGGCTTCTAGCACCTAACTGAGTGGGCACGTCAGTACATATACTGACGCAATGCTGATAATAGCAGCGATCTCCAACTTGCACAATCACAATCAGTCTTGATGAAAAAGGAAACGTGTATCATAATTTTCTAGTGTATGTATATGCCATGACCTAAAGTCTATAGTACAATGTACAATAACAGATGCACTTAATCTAATATAAGCAAGACTTTGAACACGCATGCAACCCATACTACATATGCTCCAAATCAAGCCGTCTTCTCCAGTTCAGGGTTTCGTACCCTCGCCATGCAAAGCATTCTACTATTATACACTTCTTGTTCCCGATAAGTACATCATGATTGAGGAGGTTTCAAAATTTTGAGGTGTCCCCGTTTACCACTAATAACCGGCATACCGGACCTAGGTCAAAAGCCGTGACAAACTACAAGGTACCTCGTACCAAGTGGCGCTGAAGACTCATAGGGAACCCTACCTATAGCTTGTTCGTGTCCATCAACATAGAACCAGGAACATCCTGTTCTTATCAAGGTACCTCATAAATTAACAGAGCGAGATATGGCTCCCGTGTTCTCGACTAATAAGAAGACACAGCCCGTATCCCTTTGACAGGAAGAGACAACCCTGGTTAACACCACTTAGTCTGGCCCTTAGAACAAATCGGATTATAGGGTATCACCTCTAACACCAACTCGATCCTCAAGTGGAAGGGAAAATAATTAATTAACAGTGTTACTGAAAAATGTTGTATATTCAAATATGCACAGTGTTTTAACAAATGATTGAGCCTAACTGGTCTGTCAAAATAGTAACTAATCACGGCGAATCGATATTCATTGATTGCCAACACCTCCATAAGTTCTCGACCATATCCCTGACCCGTGACCCTCAGCGAGCAATACATCGGTGCCCAAGGGATGCCTTAAACCCAGCAATAGAGGTAAACATACACAAACACCAACACTCGACCATTGACAGACTCAGGGCATTAAAATAAAAATCATAATTAATTTTAGTAATACCTAGGTCTGTAATAGATCTAACCTGGAATATTTACTCAAACACCGATGACCCGATCTTCATCGTTCGCCACCACCTCTGACTCGGATTGCATCCAGTATCCTGGCCCGTGAATCAATTACCCATTCAGTAAGAATTCATTGGCGCGCGAGAGATGACTATCCAGTTCTCGAGGCAGAACAATTCAATTCTAGCCTAAGGTTATTAGTCGTAGGGTATTACCTTACCCTAGACGATCCCCCAAACAACTCAAATCAAAGCAAACCATCACACACATTTAGACAAACTCAAAACCTGATAGAATCAAGTATTTCAACATATAAATGCTACTAACACACAAGTCCAAGACTTAGGTGTAGAGCAAATAACCTATTTTCAAAATATACAACTACTACTAAGATTGAATCTGACTAGTTATTAGAAAAATTCATAAATTCTAATCAAAAACTGGATTTCATGAATTAATACTCTTTGGAAAGCTAAGAGTGTCTACTTCAATTCTCTAGTTAATCAATTTCTCAGATTCTAACCACACAGGGCTAGAAAATCACAAATTCTCAGACATACTAATACTGAACTCACAGCTGCTGCTTCTTGCCAATGTCATAACAACTCGCTCACTTATCGGAATCACATGATCCTGAGTTTTATGGAAATCTATGAGTGTCTACTACAACTCTATAGTTGATCACATCCTCAAATTCATCCCTTAAAGCACTATAAAACCCCTATTTTCATCAGGTGTGCACAGAAAAATTAACTTACTTTACAAAAACAGAGTCCTCAACTTGGACTGGTTCTATCTAGGAATTATAAAATTCATATCTTTCAATCTACAAACTGAAATTGCATGATTCTAAATGTTTTTGAATGCTAAGACTCTCTACTATAAGTCTTTAGCTGATCATTCTTCCTGATTCTAAACACATAGTTCTAGAAAAGCTCAAGTGCACAGACCTACTAAATCTAAACCGAATTTGAACATAGTCTATAGAAAAATCAATATCAATTCATACAAAACTCTAATATTTATAAAATTTGGGATTCATTAACTAGACATACACAAGTTCCACATATCCAAAAATTGCATCACTATTCAAAACATGCAAGGATTTATAGCTTTTTGAATCTAGTAGAAAAACTTCTATGTTTTCAGACAGTGTGCCAAAAACCTCTTTCACAAACTAATTTTTAAAACCCATCAAATGATGTGTAGAAATTCTAAAATTATGAAACATGATCTAGACATCTAGACACACATTAGATGCTACATTAAAAATTTCATTGCAAGATTATATACCACAAAATAATTATGAATTATTGAACTTCATCTTTGAAACAGGTTAGAGCTAGTTTTTTGCTCTGGACCCAGTCGACCAAATCAATTTTTAAATATATCAAATAAATTCTGAAAAATATGAAGTTTGAAAGGATTGTTGTTAACATATCCAATTACCTCCAGTAATAATTTCAGCTCAAGATACCTTACCAATTCCATAATATGAATTTTCAAACTTCACTTCATAACAAGGAAATACATAGTTTTTCCATTGTTCTCTGTTCTGAAAAAGAACTATTTTGTTGAGCTACTAAATGAACCCAGAAAAAATATGAAAAAATTAGAGTATGCTCTAAACTCATAATAGAACATGCCATATAAATTTTGGGTCCAGGTTCTAAGTCATTTGCAAGTTAGAAATTTCTAAGTCTACAACACAACATATGTGTTCTATCATGAACCATGGTATAAAAATTGCACTAACATACAAGCTCAAGTTGCACAACTTCTCAATTACTCATACATGATTTTAAGACTCTATTTACCCCTACACACCATATCACACACAAAAAATTAACTAAATTAGAGTTGAGAGAACACCCACCCTTCCTTGAGTTGAGAATTAGTACAAGTTTTTGTCTTCAAGTTTCATCTCCTTCTCCTAGCTTGCCTCCACTTGATCACAACCTACAACAAAGTATAAATTTTTCTAGCTAATTATTCCCTACTCTTCACTCTGTTTTTCTTCTTCTACTCTTTCTCTTTTTCTTCTCTTTTCTTTTTTGAACTAGAAGTGAAGAAGAATGAACAAAGGAAGAAGTGTTGGATTTTATAGAAATGGGGAGAAGGGTTGGCCGGAATTTGGATGGATGGAGGGTGGAGATGGGGGGGGGGGGGGGGGGGGGGGGGGGGGGGGGGGGGGGGGGGGGGGGGGGTTGGATTTTAAGGAAACACATAAAATCCAAGAATGTTCATGCTTCTTCTCATTCCTTCATGAAACCCATCACATGGAAAATTTTTGGCCCTTGGATCTCATCCAATCACACCCAACTCTCATCATGATGTAGGGTTACATAACCCTAGGTTTAGTAACCCTAACCCTAATGCAAAACAATGCATGATCATATTCAATTTAAATCAATTGTTTATACGTACATACATAGCAAAATATATTAAAGTATTTAAATTATAGAGAATATATATGGACATATTCAATTCAAAATAATTATAGATACATATCCAATATGATCCAATATACGATCCAAACTATATATATATCTATATATATATTCATGCTAACAAATAAAATATTCATTTGTTGAATATAAAAATATATTTATAAAAAATATTATTTTCCCCAAAGATTGTTTCATTAAAACAATCGGGATAATCTACAATTTAATTGAGAAGATATCCCGATTTTATCTTCTCAAGTTAAGAATGGCCAATATATCTGAAATTCTCACTTAAAACTAATAATTATGGAGAAATACATAATCGCGTGCAATTCTTAAACATGCATGAATTACAATGCAAAATAGTTATATACTATTTTGCGGGGTGTTACATTACTCCCTCTTTAGAATCGTTCTGTCTTCAGAACGACGCTAGTGGAGAGGAAAATAAATCACAATCACCAATGGTTTAAGAGATATATCCTGAACCATCTCCAGTTTCTCGAGTGACGCCCTCGACGAATCGGTCTTCTACCAAGTAGAATTGTTGCTTTTCAGTTTTCTGGATAGATTAACCATGAATTTGATGCCGATACTCTCTTGCTCTTGCTCTGGGGTAGATAATAGTCACATAGTCGTCAGTTTCTGACCTTAATCTGTGAGTATCTTTTGATACCTGTAACATCAGAACATGATATTAGTTCCATTTTTCTTCGCTCTTTATTTGTCTGTGATGCCGATCTATGCCTTGATTGCAACTTTTGCTGGTTGGTGACCACTCCCTCCTTAGAAAAGGACGAAATCATGAATTGTTGCATTAATCTTCTAGCAGCTCCTTGGTGATTTTGTTGAATTGCTGACGTGGTCATCCTCTGTCTTTGCAATGTTTCCTCCTTGGCGTGCTCCTAGCGGTTGCTTGATTATAAACCGATCTAGGAGAATTCTGTTGTTTCTGGAAAAGAACTGAGTTGGTCGTCGACAGATCCTTCCTCGAGTCTAGGCATGATTTATTCCTGGCGATGGTGTACGGTTTCTGTTGTCTTCCACTAGTGCCTTCCCTCGGTATAACGGGAATTCTAGTCTCGATGTTAAGTTATTGGTGCGGCTCCATTGTTCTTCCCCAATTCCTGTGCTGCTGGTCGCCCTCATTGTTGTTTTGGCTGTTGACTTGCTATATTAGCATTAGGTTACAGACGTTCTCCTCGACATCTGGCTGCAGATTGTCTTCTGGACATTCGGTTGCAAACTTGCCTTTATAACATCCAGTTGCACCATAATTATGAGAAAAATCAATCAAACAGGAAGTAGTACATCAAAAGTTTCCCAAAACATATATTCATTCATAGCTAAGTTGAACATTCATAATACAAGGTAGATTACATCTTACTTCGACTTCCAAAATATTCCAAAACATAGTCGGTTCCCATAATATTAACACCCTGTTACCGATATCCTGCTACTTGCTCGACGAGCATCCTTCTCATAGTTGTGGGCATGTTGACTTGATGTGCCCGAATTTTCTGCAGTTGTAACAATTCTTGGCTATAATTATTGGGCAGGTTGACCTGAAGTGTTCGACTTTCCCACATTCGTAACAACTCTTGGCTGTAATAGCTTCCTTCGGGTGTTTTCCCTTAGAATGTTTGGTAATTTTCCCAGCTCCCCTTCGTTTGGTGGTTTTCCCAGTAGTTCTTGGCTTAGTGTTTTTCTGGAGTCCCAAACAATGATTCTGAAAGTGTGTCATATTAGATTGAAGTTGCTCTCGTTCTTTCTTTAGGCATGCAATTCGTGTCTGGTAAGTATTGAACTGCTGCTTGGCCTGGCGGATCGCCTTGTCCTTGCGCTCCTTCATATTTCTCACTTAGATACATGATGGATGTCATCTGCTGCTCCGCGGTTGGTTTGGTAATGGTGGATGTGAGTTCATTTCACTTTCGGCCTGCTGTAGCTCTTCCCTCATTTCTTCCTCCACTGTCATCAGTACCTTTGTAGGTATTAGTTCATCCGCTGCTACTAATACATCATTGATGAAGATATCTTCCAATACCATCCTGCAAAACATACATAAGTTTAGTTCCGGTTAGAGAGGAATCACAGACATATATTGATCACTCGAGCTTCCTGAACATAAACCTGCCTCTAATTGGAATTTTATGTTTTAATTTCCTACCGTGTTAGATTATAATTCGAAACTAGCTCTGATACCACTTCTGTAGCGCCCCGGATCCCACTACTGGAAATCTGTGACACAAACCAGAATCTTTTCATTCGAATGCATCTCAACACAGTAATAATACGGAAAATTTAAAATTTTTTAATGCCAAATAAAATTATTACAACATCAATTACAATCATCATCTTGTTCTTGAGCAAGGAATACGAATTACATTAAAGTATTACAAATTCTCCTAAGTAACTGCTATCACCTGCCCTTCGGAGCGGTAGTCAACTGATCTTCCACTCGAACTCCACTAAGTGGTCACTCTGCTTCCCTGAGATGTGCTACATGGCTCGAGTCTTCCGCTATGCTAATCTGATTCTTCCGCAACAACTTTATTTGTGAGGATGTCCACTGATTATTCCACTTGGATACTCTGCTGGCCTTGAGTCTTCCTGTATTCGCAATCTGGCTTCCAGCACCTAATTGAGTGGGCACGTCAGTACATACACTGATGCAATGCTGATAATAGCAGCGACATCCAACTTTCACAATCACAATCAGTCTTGATAAAAAAGGAAACATGTATCGTAATTTTCTAGTGTATGTGTATGACATGACCTAATATTTACAGTACAATGTATAGAAATAGATGCACCTAGTCTAATGTCAGCAAGACTTTAAACCCGCATGCATCCCATACTACATACGCTCCAAATCAAGTTGTCTTCTCCAGTTCAGGATTTCGAACCCTCGCTATGCAATGCATTCTACTATTGTACACTTCCTGTTCTCGATAAGTACAACATGATTGAGAAGGTTAAAAAATTTTGGGGTGTCCCCATTTACCACTAATAACCGGCGTACAAGACCTCACTCAAAAGCCGTGACGAACTACAAGGTCCCTCGTACCAAGTGGCGGTGAAGACTCATAGGAAACCCCACCTATGGCCCGTTTGTGCCCACCAACATAGAACCAGGAACATTCCATTCTTATCAAGGTATCTCAGGAACTAACAGAGCGAGATACGGCTCCCGTGCACTCGACTAATAAGAAGACACAGCTCATATCCCTTTGACAGGAAGAGACAACCCTGGTTATCACCGCCTAGTGCGGGCCCTTAGAACAAATTGGATTATAGGGTATCACCCCTAACACCAACTCGATCCTTAAGCAGAAGAAAAAATAATTAATTAACAGTGTTACCGAAAAATACAATATATTCAAAATATGCACAGTGTTTTAACAAACGATTGAGCCTAACTAGTCTGTCAAAATAGTAACTAATCATGGCAAATCGACATTCATCGATTGCCAACACCTCCATAAGTTCTCGACCCATATCTCCGGCCCGTGACCTTCAACGAGAAGTACATTGGCGCCCAAGGGATGCCTTAAACCGGAAAATGGAAGTAAACATACATAAACACCAACACCCGACAATTGACAGACTCAGGGCATCAAAATAGAAGTCATAATTAATTTCAGTAATACCTAGGTCAGTAATGGATCTGACCTGGTATATTTACCCAAATACCAGCGATCCGATCTCCATCGTTCGCCAGCCCTCTGACACGAATCTCATCCAGTATCCCGTTTAATTACCCATTAGGTAAGAATTCGTCGTCGCACGAGGGATGACTATCCAGTTCTCGAGGCGAAAGAATTCAATTCTAGCCTAAGGGTTGTTAGTCGTAGGGTAATACCTTACCCTAGATGATCCCCCAAACAACTCAAATCAAAGCAAACCATCACACACATTTAGACAAACTCAAAAACTGATAGAATCAAGTATTTCAACATATAAATGCTACTAACACACAAGTCCAAGACCTAGGTGTAGAACAAATAACCTATTTGTCAAAATATACAACTACTACTAAGATTGAATCTATCTAGTTATTAGAAAAATTCATAAATTCTAATCCACAAACTGGAATTTCATGAATTAATACTCTTTGGAAAGCTAAGAGTGTCTACTTCAATTCTCTAGTTAATCAATTCTTCAGATTCTAACCACACAGGGTTAGAAAATCACAAATTCTCAGACATGCTTATACTGAACTCACAGCTACTGCTTCTTGCCAATGTCATAACAACTCGCTCACTTATCGGAATCACATGATCCTAGATTTTATGGAAAACTATGAGTGTCTACTACAACTCTCTAGTTGATCATATCCTCAAATTCATCTATTAAAGCACTATAAAACCCCTATTTTCATCAGGTGTGCACAGGAAAATTAACTTACTTTACAAAAACAGAGTCCTCAACTTGGACTGGTTCTGTCTAGAACTTAGAAAAATTATATCTTTCAATCTACAAACTGAAATTGCATGATTCTCTAATACAAGTGAAAAATCATATCTTTCGATCTCCTGATTGACGCTATCGAACTACTGCCATAGAGAAGTTACGTAAACTCAGAGCTCGTGGATGAATTGAAAGAGATCCCCTTCTCTCAAGAGGAACAGACAAAGTGTTTCCGAGTAAGGAAGAAATTTCCCCTCCAACTCGAAGAGCGACTCATCGCCTGTATAATAAGGAACTCGGACTTGTTCGCATGGACCGTAGCTGAGTTGGAATTTGAGGTGGAGGGTGATGGAGTGATTAGGGTATTAATATGGAGGTGATTAGGGAAATAATATAATGGCAGTAGGTGATTAGGTTGAAGATGAGATGAGGGTCAGGATTAGGGATGATGGAGTGATTATGGAAGAGATCAAATAAAAGGAAGTAAGATTCAGGGGTTGTTTTTGTCAGTTGGAAGTAGAGTGGGTTTAGTGGATTAAGTTTTAGGAATTGAAGAATTGAAATTAAATCAAAATTTAGGGTGGGTTGTACTAAAAAATTTGGGCTTCACACATTTAATAGAGAACTAGATAATATTGAATGGGCTAAAATTTATGGTCAAAGCAGTCAAAAGATAGCTACTAGCATAGATCTCTAAATAGTTTTAGAGAGGCCATAATTCTCTAATTACTTTAAAGAGTAGGCATAATTTCATAAAAAAATTTCCACTTAGTCTCTCTATCTTTTTTATAATAGTTAGCTACCTCTTAGTTCTTTTTATTTGCTAACATTGATACAATCTCTTCTCATGTTTATAAATGATGAAACTTGGAATACAACTTGGGAAAGATAAATTCAAAACTCTAATTTAAATATTAGTTTGTTCATAACTTAAGGGGTGTTTGGTACGCGAATTGGAGAATTCTTTGGAATGGGCAGATTCCCGGAAATGTGAGGGTAGGAATCATGATTCTCATGAATGTTGTTGTACTGCGTTTGGTACAGGACATTGCATTCCAGAAAATATTGTATTATTGTGTTTAATATAGACCAATTCATTCCAATCAATCATTCGCTATAGTAGACATTACTTAAAATACCCTTTTTTTAAAATAAAAAAAATCAATATAACTGATGTCTACTTTAGTAATCGACGCATATGCATGACACATGCAAACCAATATTGATATATATCTTGTAAAACCTGAGCATAGTAACCAAATAAATGACTCAAAAAGTCACATTATTATTCTAATAAATTTCAACTAGTTAGATATAAAAAAAACATAACAAAAAGAAAAAAAAATGAATGTACGCAGTACAAACACACGATCTTAGCCATACATGAATTATAATTATCAATGAAATTTATTATTCATGACATAGTAGACAGAGAGTTTCTCCTTCAATTTTTTAATTAATAATGGTGGTACTATTGTTAAAATTGATACATTATACTGAAACATATATTATACTTATTTATTTATGTTCACTCTTTAATTGGATGTTCCACTTTATATATAAATATGCACAAATCTCATCCTGATAAGACAAAGTAATAAATTTGTTGGAGGGAACATAAAGCAGCAATATGATAAGGCAGAAAGATTATCAAAAATCTGGATGGTGAATTGGTAACGTGATAATCTCAGTTATTTTTTAAGTGAAAATCCAACCCTTTTAAAGAGGAATGTATATCATTCCTAGGATTTTTATTTCCCATGAAAATATAAAAATCCTTCCAAAACTATATGCATATCTTACCAAACCTGGTAATCCAGAGGGTAACCCTACATTCCCTTGTATATTACCGTGTACCAAATGCCCCCCTTAGAGTTCAAAATAAACATAAATTTAAATTAAATATATAGTCCTTATTTAACATAGGATTAAGTATTCAACTAATATTTAAATTATTTTTTTGACTGGCAAAAGGTAGGATAGTCCTACCTCACAGAAAATATATATATATATATCAAAAGAAAATAAGTGCTAGTACTATTACAAAAGAGGCTGTAGTTGGTTGGTCGAACATAGGATGGAGCCAAGTTTGAGATGGCATGCCTTTGGATCGTAGAGAGGGTAGTGGACTATTGTCGTGCACCTCTACTAGATCCACTGACATGATCTCATCCCTCTTTTCCACCCTTAACAAAGCCCGAAACAAAATAACCTCCTAACAGCCGAGAGAGAGTAGAAGACAACTAGAGTTTGTGAAGATTACAAAACCGGACTAGACACAGTCCCTAAAAATAACAGTCCCAAAAGCAAGAAATAAAAGACCATAATCAGAGTAACCATCAGAGATCAAGTTGCGTTTCCATCGACAGTATCCCCTCGAGGTGGCCTCATTAAGTCGCTGTCTCCCATCCCCCTGATTTCCTCCATAATCTTGGTCTTCTTCTTTGATTCTCCACTTGAATCTAGCCAATATGAAAACCAGAATTTTATATTAGTGATCAGCTTATCCACAGATGTATGCTTGTTGTGAAAAATTCTATCATTTCTAGCATTCCAAAGACTCCAACAGACAGTTATAGTGACCAGATGCCATGAGTGAGTGAATTTGTGGTTGTTGTGATCAAAACACCAAGTGGTGAAACATGCCGAGATGGACTCCGGCAGATTGGTGATGTTGAAGGCTTGTGTGAAGTGTAGCCATGTTTGAGCGGCCTCCGGGCACTCAAAGAAGATGTGGTAGGTGGTTTTAATCTGACATGCACAAGTAGTGCAGGCCAGATCACCATCCCAACCTTTAGAATGTAATCTATCCTTCGAGTTGAGCTTTTCTCCACACAGCATCCAAATAAAGATTTTACATTTGAGTGGTGCGCATCTCTTACAACAAGCGCAAAAGAAGGGGGAGTGAAGGTCGGAGGCACTATAGAAGGTGTAAGCTGATTTGACCGAATAGCACCCAGAGATAGAATGATTCCAGATAGCTTGATCAGGTTGCTGCGATGGCTGAACATTGGAGATGGCCTGAAGAAGAAGTCTCTTTTCCATCGAGATACTACTAGTAGAGGATGTGTGCAGACTAGGTCTCCAAGTCCACATGCCTTGGTTCAGTATGCCCTGAGATCTCAGAGATGCTTCTTTGTTCCATGCTGCTTCAAAGAGGGAGGGGAAGAGGGTGGCAATGCTTTGTCTATCAATCCATTTAGAGGTCCAGAACTTGAGCAAGATCCCATTGCCAAGTTCCGAAGAGATCCCCTGATCGAATTGTTCTCTAAGTTTGAATAGATTCTTCCAGAAGTCTGAGGACTGGGCCTTGCAGCGGAAATCACCAGTGCATTTGGGAATGAGCACAATTGTAGAATAGTTCAGTCTATCGATGTCAGCTTCACCATTCTGGAGGGCCAGAAGCATATTGCATAAGTCATCTTGGATAGTTTCCCAGTGCTGTTGGTAGAAATGCATAGAAAAACCATCAGGGCCTGGGGCTTTATCTCCGTTCATATTGAAGATTGCTCTTTTGATTTCGTTTTTACTAAAATCTGCATCAAGTGTAGAGAGATTAGACATTGGTGATGGATAGTGAGATGCCCACTCTGTTCGAAAATCTGGCTCTGAGCTGGTGCCACAAATGTCTTCGAAATGTGACTCGAAGCAGGATCTGATCGCCGACTGATCAGTGATGAGGTCTCCATTGTGAAGAAGTGAAAAGATGAAATTCTTGCGTCGCCTCCCGTTAGCCATGGAGTGGAAGAACTTAGTATTAGCATCACCCTCTTTTATCCAAGTGATACGATATCTCTTTCTCCAGTATGTGACCTCAGCTTGGACTAGTTTGTGATATTCAGAACGAGCATAATTGAGCTCAGCAGATTGGGTGGAGTCAGAATTCTGTGAATCAGCTAAAATATCAAGATTGTGAATCACTTGGAGCAGGGACTCCTTGTGCTTGGGAATGTGGCCGAAGACCTCGTTCCTCCACCTTCTGATCCTTCTCTTTAAGAGGGTAAGCTTCCTAGTAAAGATATCAACTTTGGATCCAGCACAATTGAAACTAGTCCACCAGCTAGTGACGTTGTGGTTAAAATCCTTGTGAGAAGCCCATGATTTTTCGAATTTGAAGTAGTGGGTTTTGTTCTGAATTGCTTGGGAGTCAAGAATAATAGGGCAATGATCAGATGCAATACGGGGTAGGGAGTGTTGGACGCAAGAGGGGAAGGACTGGTCAAACTGGCTTGAGATAAGGAATCTGTCTAGTCGCGCACAAGAAGCATTTTGCCTGAGGTTAGACCATGTATATTTCCTTCCTGCCAGCGGGAGATCAATGAGTTGTAATTGTTGAATCCAACTGCAAAGTTCTTCATGTCTCTACTAGAGCTGGAGCCTCTGTTCCTTTCTTGATTGGAGACGGTCACATTGAAGTCTCCACAGATGACCCATGCATCACAAAGTACTCTACGTCGCTGCACAATTTCATGGAAGCAGAGGTCTCTATCATCAAGCTCAAAAGGAGCGTAAACTGAGGTGAGGGACCATTCAATCCCTGATGATCTAGTGCGGAAAGAGAGGGAGATTGAGAATAAATCAATGGCACAGTACAGGCAGTCGAAAAAGTTGTCATTCCTGCCAACAAGAATGCCACCGTGGCTATCAATAGCATCTAGGGATTGCCAATTATTAATGTAATTACCTCCGATGGAAGAGAGTTTACGAGTGGAGGGTTTAGACAGCTTAGATTCCTGTAGGCATGCTACATTGATTTGGGCATTCCGGAGTCCGTCTTTTATCAAGGTACACTTATAAGGGTTGCCTAATCCCCGAACATTCCAACTTCCTATCTTCATTGAAAGTGACAACACACAACAATTGTGAAAAACAAGCAAGGTGCAACCATCTCAGGCATCAATTGAGCTATTGCTGTTGATTAGGGAGATCAACTGCAACCCCTGCAACCTGCTTGAGCTTGGAGATTAAGTGTGGTCCAGTAGCCGCCACTCCCACGGATTCCGCAACTTCGAGAAAATCATCATTAGAAAGTAAAGCGAATGGATTGCGGCATGCATAGTTAATAGAATGCTTCGAAGAGGATGTACCTGCCGATTTATGGAGGGAGGCAGCCTTAACGGAGGTGCGCAGATGGTGTAGGAATGGCCTGGAGGAGGAAACCTTTGTTGTGGATCTGCTGCGCTTGCCGCGCTTGCTAGTTCCTTCTTCGAATCCAGGGGATACAGAGCCTGTGGAAGAGGCGGAGGGTTTCAAGTGATGCCTTGTAATGAGGGACTTTGTTCTAAAATAGGAGATTGAAGATCCAATGGCACCAGAGCTGAAGTGGAAGTTCTTAAAGGTCTCAAGTTTGGAGACACGCTTGGTGACCTCTGCTTCAAGAACAGATTCCACTGCCGGTTTGATTTGGAGGAATAAGGATTGGGGAATGCTGACTGTCTTGCCTTTCCATTCCATCTAACACATCTCTTCTTCAGATGCTAAGTCATGTGAGTTGGCAGAGCTGTCGGGATGGGTTTGTGACGCTGCGAAGGAATATCCAGATTGCCCTTAGGCGAATCAGAGTCAATCTCTATGATAGGGGGGTAGGATTTGGTACAACTGGTTCCACTAATTGCTGAGGGGGAGGGACCACTTTAGGAATCTTCGAACTAGAATCTGCCAAGCCAGAGATATTCAAAAATTGATTGGCAAAAAGGGAAAGATTTTGTGGGGGCTGTGATTGTGCCGCCAAATCTTTAACCGTGACAACTGCCTCTGTGATTTTCGCCTTTCCTTTATTGTCCCCAATCACTGCTTGATCACGTAGCGGGACTTTCGGGGGGAGTTCAACTGTTTGCTGTGCCGGCGGTGCTTCCCTCCGACGCCAGAAGTTGGTGGAAGATGCAGTGTTTTGAGAAAAAAGTCTTACCTTGCCGTTAGCAACATCAGCTGAGGGGATGGGGTTGCCGTAAATAAGCACCGGAACTTCATGGACTTGCAGTTCCTTGGTCCAAGGCACTTGATAATGGATTAGTAGATTCTTGGGGATGAGGCCAACATCATCGACTTCGATCAAAATTAGGGCTTGGTCACGGGAGGTTGCTGCTTTCATGTCTCCACTCATGGTCACGTACTTTCCGAATGGTTGAACAATTTGCTCTATGGAGCTTTGATTCCACATGTGGAATGGCAAAAGGGGAATATTAATCCAGGTAAAGCAAGGCTTAGGCTTCATCTTAGCTCCGAAGTCCATCGACCACGGGGAGAAGGTTGCATTATAGCCTGAGAACTGAAAAACCCCATCTGTGATGGCTCTTTTGGCCTCTTCTTTTGATGGGAATTGGACGTGGAAAACCCCGTCACAAACCCTCTTTACTTCCCACCATCTGCCCTGTCGCCTCCAGGCGAAGTTGAGAGCGCTTTCTGTTGTTGCGGCATCTGGGTTGGATCGGGGGTTGATCAGGTGAAGGAAAGCGCTTGCATGCAGCGCTGGAAGGGCCGAAGCTATCTCTGAGTTGTGGGCGAGCTCGATAGCCATGGACTCCCTTCTGTTGAAGATCGGACAGTCTCTGACTCGATGACCTACCTTTCGACAGTTGAAGCAATGTATACCGCTCTTCCTGCAGTCTTTCGCCATGTGGTCCATGTCCACACACCGCATGCATCTTGTCTCCATCTTGCTACGATTTCGTGTTTGATCTTGGGTCGGCGATTGTAGAGACGATTTGAGGGGAAGGAGGGTTTGGAAAGAGGAAGGGGATTTTTTGGGATTTTTGGCAGAGAAGTGGAAGGGGCGGGGTGTAAAGGGTTTTGGCGAGTAATGATGAGGGGGAGGAGCCATTAGCACCTGAGCATAAGATCTGCTCTTGTACCAAGGCAGCCATGCTCTCTCTTCTCTCCTCTCTCATGTTTCCAATATTTAAAAAAAAAACCCATTTTTTCCGTACTAGCTTGCAATATCAGTAGATTTCATGGTAGAAGAGATATAATAAAATAATGTTGAGCTAGATGAAAATTCATGGAAGTGTCTCCTTTCATTCCCAAATTTAATACAAAAATACTAATATTTAAATTATATTAAATCCCAAATTAATATTTCAAATTATATCAAGAGATTATCTCAAATAAATCAAATAAATTAAGATATATACTACATATTGCTAAATTATAACCATAATTTGTGGCTTCAATTGGGCTCATGTTGATTTGGCTTCGCTTCATATTTTGTTGGACTCTTCTTCGAACCTCATAGATCATATGCATTAAGAAGATTTGAGGCATATTTCCAACACTATCTTCCCAATACATATTTAATTTACTGGTTGAGGAAGTTGCTATCATAATTTTGTAATGGTTCCTAGATCCCCTGAACTTCTTATGTATATAATTTTGTGGAAACATAAATCCATATTTCTGTAATTTTGTTAATCTTATAATGGCCATTTCTATATAATTATACTTCTAGCTCGAATATGAAAAATGCTAAGTATACTACCTTTTTCTTTTTTATACTATTTTCGTAATATTTACATACTACTAAACTGATGAAGATGGAGCGTATGTAAACATTTTTACATTAACTGTTAGTGAACATCACTTTCTTAAGTCTATGAGTGTAAAATTAGTACCCAAGTAGTTTAATTAACACTACTTCTTGAAAATATATTTGAATTGATTAATTAGGCTAAAGTCCAGTAAACCAACCTAGATAGATATCTTTGGCTCATACTAGTTTCATCATTTATCATGTCTTTACTTTCTATAACTCTTATACGATCACTTCTCAATAGAAAACTCATATTCAATCAACAACGGAATGAGGAACGAGTTGTATTTGTATCGTCCCATTTGAGGGGGATATATCTATTTGATATTTTTTAATAGTGTTTAGGCTAGAGTCATTTGACTCTATCCAATTATCGAAAGGAAAAAAAAATCTATTTGCTCAATTCTTGGGAAACTTTTTTTAGAAACAAAGCAAGATGCTTTTATTCATCAACACATTACATATTGTTACATTACAACATTCAATACGACCGACAATTATACTTGAACATATATGATTAAAACAAACTTAAAACATCAATACTAGTAGACGGAGTTCGCAACATTATTATATAATGCACCTCAAGTGCAATTAATATTGATTCAAACCATACTTTAATTATACCCTGCCGGAGAACCACCTTTCCTTGGGTCACTAACAGCATTAAGAAGTGTTACATTAGTTGCTTGGTTATTGGACTCAACTGTAACCATATCTTCGTATACCACGAACTGGCAAATAGCTCCTTCTCCGTTCCATTTTTCAACTACATGACCCTTGTCTTCTAGATAATCAATTAGATTTTTGGAGACCTCAATATGATCTTGCGTGACTGTCGTGTAATTCTCATATAAAACTTTGTTTGGAAATAACTGCACATTCAAAAGAGCTATATTTAGGAAAAAAGTATTTGAATAAATGTTTTTTTGGCACAGAAAGGTTTAGAAGTTTTCGGGAAATTTTGTACTTCTTATTAGGTGTTTAAACTGAATGAAACAGAGTAAAATGCTCGAATTTAAATTCATGCTCAAATGAATGTTGGGGTAAAAATAAATAAATTAATTTTCATTTATTTTACTATTATTATATTCTTGGTGGTTAATTATTTTTATTATTTTTCTAGTTCTTTATTTAAAAATTGGACTATTGAAAAAGATGCACTATCATTTGATTTAGATTTCAGTGTTTTAGAAAAACTGAGTACTAAATTTTGTAAAAAAAACTGAGTAATTAAAATTTATATATATAAAAAAAAAAGAATATATCTTTGTGTATATCTCTAACCGTGTGATAAACTCTTGGACTGATGACCGAATCCAATGTGCGCATTTTAAGGCCAAAGTAATTCAAAAATACTTGAGTTACTGTTATAAGGATCAGGGGTCCCCCACTTGCACCAATCACAGCCTTTAGTTCGCCATCCTACAGAAAATAAACATGAATCAAAAAAATAAAATAAAATAAAATAAAGGAAAGAAAAAAAATTAAGTAATAAAAGATATCATTTATATATGTAATCCTTAATTTTTAAATTAAAGATAACAATTATGGAGATAGGCAGATTAAGTTTTGAAACATTTCACTCGCTTACAATTAATTTGATTCATAAAATCATTGAACATAAGGATTCTAGATTGCATTTTGCTATATTTTGAGTCAAAAGTACATAAATAAATAAATAAATAGAAAGTATAATATACGTACCTTGAGAACAATTGTGGGTGTCATAGATGATAATGGTGTCTTCTTTGCTTCAATAAAATTACCAGGTGCTGCAGGTAGGTGATAAGTATTATCTGATGAGTAGTAGTCAGTTGGGGAAGAGAAGTCGTCCATTTGATTATTCAGCAATATTCCAGTACTCGGTGACATCAAACATGATCCAAAATGATTGTTTATTGTGCTAGTTAAAGCAACAGCATTGTTTTGCTCATCGATAATGCTAATGTGAGTGGTTCCGTCATCAGGAATCGGAGCCCATCTGACATACATATTAGTTTCGGATAATTAGCAATAATATATATATTAATTTGTAAAATATAAGCCATAAATATTTAATTAGAATATATAATCTTCAAAATAAGCAAGGATCCATATATAAACTAACCCCAAGAATAGAAAGAAAAGAAAACAAGAGAACTAGCTAGCTAGGATGCAATTTTTTGTAAGAATTTTACTTGTCACCATAGTCCCGAGGATCCTTAGATGTCTTGTCATCCCTTATGCAATCCTTGACAGCATCAGCATACCCTTGATCGAGCATATCGTTGAGGACTTTCTCAACTTTTTCTGGATGTTTGTTAACAATCGGATCTCCAAGATTCATTCTCATTGCAAACACATGTTTCAATGCTTCAATAAACCGATGACGCCCAAGGTCACCAGTAACTTCATCGGGAATTCCACAGCTTTGAAGAATGTTCAGCATCTGCGCGCGTGTTAATATATACATGAAAAACACATAATTCACTCTTGTAAGAAAATATGACCATGAATCAGATATATGCATGCTTTTAATTGAGAGTAGTTAGGACACCTGCAATTAATTAATATATATATATACATGCATGTGTTATAGCTAGCTTTAAAAAAAATGCCAACTAAATATAATCTTTCGATCGATCCCCATTTTATGTAGATCGAACATTAATATATAGCAGTGTAGTCACACAGCTAGATATATATATATAATATATTTACCATTATGAATGCGGCTCCACCAGATGAAGGGGGAGGCATGGTGAGGACTTCCAGCCTCGAGTCCGGCCCAAAAACCCTTGCATTTAAAGGTTGCCTAACTATAACCTCATAATCCTTCAAGTCGTCGATAGTGAGTATCCCATTTGCGTTTTGAATGTCTTGAACTAGTTTGCTCCCTATCTCACCATCATACAACACACTAGGTCCATTTTCTGCAATAGCTGACAGTGTATCTGCGAGCTTCTCATTTTTGCACATATCATGGGCCTTTAGCAGTTGATTTCCTTTCGTGTACACACTTTTAAGTCCTGTGTCCTCGAAGATACTTGATTCCTTGATAAGCATTTGACGATAGAGATATTCGGATATGGTGAATCCATTTCTTGCAAAATCAATAGCTGGTTGAACAAGCCTTGACCACTTGACATTGCCACTGCCGTACTCGTCCCATGCCTTATAAAGACCCTTGAGTTCGCCTGGAATGGCAATTGAGTGTGGTCCACTAGCTTTTGCTTGAGGATCAGTATTGTACATATCCTGCAAAAACAAGATATATATATATATTTACATAGCTACGAAAGGTCTGGATTATTATTCTGATAACATATATAGATCCAGTTTGTCATGAATTTGAGTCTTCGGGATAACAATTTAAATGAAAATAAAACCAACAAAATAATTGATCAGATAGCACCAGCTGCCACTATGAATTGTATCAGTTGTTTACTTTGTTACTTGTGTTCTTGAAAATTACCATGCCATAAGGAAATGCTATGATATGTAATTAGATTTGGATATAAATAACATATTGATCATATATAACCAAAATATACAGTTAGAAAAAAATATAACCGAGTCCATTCATTTAAGCACTTATATATAGATGTGCATGTACTTCAAAACTAATTAAGCATTTGTGGAAAATAATATATATGTTTACTCATGTCTACCAATTTTAAATAGAAAGTTCTTTTTCCCAGGAGATCGGTGCTTATAATTTTTCCATAAAACGAAGGGCAGACATGACTCTCCGATAATCTCCTTGCAGATATACAAAGATGAGTAGAGTTAAAACTAGTAATGCATATTCAGGGTGCATGATTATTTAGCAAATACGAGCATAAAAAATTGTGGTTGTAATATCATGTGTTTGTAGTTGCAGAGATATATAATTAATACCGGATTCGTTTTGTGTGGAGCTCGTTCCCTCATGTCAAGGGCTGTAGTAGTCCCATTTGCCAACCTTATTACCATGAAGGCGCCTCCACCGATACCGCTTGATGCAGCACTAACCACACCCAAGCACAATGCAGTGGCCACAGCTGCATCCACTGCATTACCATTTTCTTCCAGCACATCCTTCCCAACTATAGAGCATCGACCGTCATCAGCGGCAACTGCAGCTTTTCCAACTACAATTTCGGGTATTACCTTAGGAAGTACACTAGGAATTGGATTTGGACTTGGACTTGGATTTGGGCTTTGACTGGGTAAAGGGCTTAGATTTGGACTTGGACTTTGACCGGGAATTGGGCTTGGGGGAAGTACACTAGGAATTGGACTTGAACTTGGGCTTTGACTAGATATAGGGCTTAGGTTTGGACTTGGACTTTGACCGGGACTTGGGCTTGGGCTTGGGCTTGGGGAAAGTACACTAGGAATTGGACTTGGACTGGGACTTGGACTTTGACTGGGTAAAGGGCTTAGGTTTGGACTTGGACTTTGATCGGGACTTGGGCTTGGGCTTGAGCTTGGGTTTGGGCTTGGGGAAATTCTTACAGCCCGAATTGAAATGGGGAGCAGTAGTACCAGGAAGAATACTTCAGTGACTAGCCACAAGGGTGACGATGGAGCTGCTTAAAACAATTAATGCATTGTTACTATTGTTAATGGAAGCGCGCGCCCAGCACATGCAAAATTATCTATACTATTATTAAGCAAAGCCCCATTTTGGCGGCTTTTTACTATTATGCCCTCATGTACATAACACACCTAAAAAATAATGTAGGGTTAAATCTGTCAAATTTTACCCCTGAACCATACACCAAAGAAGGTCACAACCGTAATTCTAACTCAAATCAAACTCTCTATCAAAAAAAATTCCCCACCCGTCCATTTCTCTCCCTCCCTCTCCAAATTCCCGCACGTCTGTTCCTCTCCCTCTCTCAAAAAATCAATCCTCTCTTTGCCACCAGCCGTCCCTTCATCGGTCGTCGCAATCAACCCCACCACCGTCGCTTCGTCCGCCGTACCACCGTCGCTTCGACCGCCGTAGACGGTTCGCCGTTGTAGCCGCTACGTCGGCCGTAGCACCGTCGCTTCGTCCGTCGTAGGCGCTTCACCCGCCGTATTCGCTGCGCCCGCCGCCACACCCGCCGTAGCCGCTTCGCCTGCCGCAGTCGACCATACGCCATTACTTCGTTATTAGGGTAAGTGGCCAACAACTCCAAATCATGCTGTTTTCTGAATCAGTTGTTAGATCCTGGGAGATTAAGTTTTTCATTAATCAATTAACTCTTTTATTGCTCTTTTACATATATATTGGAATAAAAATTTTAAATATGGAATTGAAAATTGTATTTTCCTTTATTAGTTTAGTTACATATATTTGTTATCTTTGACAGCGATCGCTTCCTCCCTGATAAGGCTATTGACTTGATGGACGAAGCTGGTTCCTGTGTTAGGCTTCGCGATATTCAGGTACAAAACAAACACCTGCTACTTTATCGATATATCGCTTCACCCATGATGATAAACGGATAACATGTTTATTGGAGGATGCCTATGATTCGAGTAAATTTATTTTGATAAGCTTACCGTCACTAATAATCTGATAGTAAGTAAAGTCATACAACCACTCTTTATAGATTCACTTAAGATCAAAAGTATATTGATTTGATGCATACAAAGGACCTTCATGATTGATGAAGCAATCCACATAATACTAACTGGAATAACTGAAGCAAAATTGTAGCGTAGAAAATTCTCAGTTAAAGCTCTGAAACACTAACAGCAAACTCCCTATTATTTGGTTTCAATTTTTCAAGTATTGATTTTTGAGTAGTCACAGGACAGTGCTAATTAGTCTGAAAGTAGCATAAGAGGAATGTACAAATTTAGTAAAAGAATATCACAGTTATTATGAAAGAACTATTGTAATACACAGGTAAGTTTGTTTTTTTTTTTCTCTAACCAAATCTCAGTTGATATAAAAAATATTCCGTCTTTTCCAGTGCTCTTTCTTTCAGCTGATTGGGGATATCACCATGTTCCATACCTCTTGAGATCAATGTAGGATAAACTCGAGAAGTGATGCATGTTATTCCCCCCCCACCACAGTTCTCTGAGTGAATGATCTACTAGAAATTCTAATAGATATAACTTCCATTGGAAAATCTATTAGATATACAAATGTTCAAAAGTATGGCTTTCTTTTTTTTTTTTTTTTTTTTTGCTATTTAATAGGGATCTGAGACCTTCCTTCAAATCTTTCATTGTGATGGTGATCAGTGTATCATCAGTGCCAACAATATCCAATCTCAAATCCAAGTTCTCCAAAGCATTGACAAGCAAAGAATAGACATCTATAGAAACTCATACATAGAATATTTTTTGAAAGACTTTGAATCAACAGATGTCACTAAATTGGTTGCAATTTTGTACTCTTTATAGAAATTCTATAACATGTATAAAAAAAAATTGAATTTTTTTGAATCAACAGATGTATAATTTTTTTATCAGCATTCCTCATCTATCTATATCTATATTTCTATAAAGCAAAGCCTTATTTTGCTGGCTTTTTACTGTTATGTCCTCACACACATAAAAGGCTACCAGAATATATAGGGGTAAAAAAAGTAATTGGCATGAAAAAAAATAAAGAACCATCTATCTATACTTTTGGACCAAACAAACAGTAAATACCGTAATAAATCCATGAGCATGTAGTAAATACCGTAATAAATATGCTTTAAACATCAAGTATGCAGTAAACTCTGTCGTCAAAATTCATGAGCATGCAGTAAATACCGTAATGCAGTAGTGTATGGTTAGGATCTGGGTTTCCGAAACGTTTTTTTGAGAACCCAAGGGTCAGGCCACAAAGGTCGAAGTGAATATAGATGAACACAGAAAACATATATAATGAGTTCTGCAGGGAATGAATTAAAATTAAAATTAGCACTCTTGGGCTTTTTTTCGTCAGGTCTTAAAACCAGGAAACTTTCCTGTTTGCAAGCTTGGAGAAGATATTCACTTCAACAGTAAAAAGACGTTTGAGGACTTTCATCTATATATTCTGGTAAATTACTTTTTTCAATTGTTTGTTGCAATGTTGATTTTCGCACATCATATACCAGTAAATTACTTTTTTCAATTGTTTATTTGCATGCTTTGATACTGTAGTTTAAATTACTTTTTTCAACTTTCATCTAGATATTCACTTCAACAGCTTTGATATATGACTTTCATCTACCATATTTTTTTTGCTTGAAGGATAAGCTATATGAAGCAGAAAAGTTCTTTCAATCAGCTTTAACAGAAGCTAAAGAGGGATTTGGGCTCAGGGACCCACATGTTGCATCATCATACAACAATCTGGTATGTCACAGCATATTTTGTTTCATCTTTTAAAGTCTCTTCATTTGTCTACTCTTCTCTACATGTATGTTGTATTGCAAAATTCAGCTTCTCTGGAGTAACCATGTTCCTGAGAGAATTCACATAAGCTTTCCTCATCTAAGGAAATTGTCTTTGGAGTCATATTTCAAAAAATTTGAAGTTATACAAGTCATTGTTTGCATACTAAAGAGCAGCCCTAATCTACAACAACTCAAGATACAGGTATTTCTATATATGGGTCTTTGACATAGTTCATGTGCACCCAACAGGTGGCTAATTTATTGCTATTAACTTTCTACTTTTTTCTTTTTCTCCAGGGAGGGATTTATGATTATTATGTGAATGAACCTGCACTTGAACCTGTTCCTGATTTCTGGATTACACTAGAACATGTATATCCTTTCAATAAACTTGAAGCAGTGGAAATGACTGAGAGTTTGTGCGAAGAATGGGATCTTGACTTCATAAAGTTTCTTCTAATTAAAGCACCTGTACTCAAGACACTGGTGATTGGATTAAGTACATCGAGTTTCCCAAGCTTTCAAGTCAGGCCCGAATCCTATTGACACGGTAAAAATTACTATTGATGCCATTGCCATTATTTGTGTTATATTAGTTGTAATTTAGATTTGTCATTTTCATTTTTCGTTACTAAGGTTAAAGGACTAAAGTTCAATTGATGCTTCAAAATTCAGTTGATACACCCTTATTTTCTTTGAACATATCCTATATTTGATTGAAGCATTTATATAGTCTTAAAAAATTTTGGTTAAGCAAATTAATGATCTTTGCATGTTATTTGGATCATCTGCATGGGCCTAAATGTCTTTTAACATATTGCTGCCTTTTTTGTAGAAATAACTAACCGGCAGTCAATAATACACATATTAAGTTCTTAACAATAAATATGAAAAATCAGTTAATTTTTTATTTGAGAGAAAGTCTAAGCAATTTCATTTATTAGACAAAGTCCGGATATAGTCTTCACTCTGAATTTGACAGTTCTCATGGGTAACCAGACTGTTATCGTTTGAGGGGAGTATAGTATTTCTTCAATGCTTGATAAGAGCTACTTTAAGTGGGTGCTTGGTTGCATATCAGCTAAGCAGATACATGCAGTGATTGTATCAAAAAGGAAATTTTAAGGTTTTGTCCATATTTTATGATGATGTTTCCCTCTCGGATTCACCACTACATTTGGATACTTTGTGACTTGGACATGGTGATACAACAAATCTAAACACAAGAAATAGGGCATCTCTATGTAATTTTGATTATTTCTTTGTATGGATTTGCTTCATATTTGCTATTAGCCCTGGATATATATAACTATTATAATGGGAGAGTTAGGGTTCACAAACAAATAAACAATTTTTTATTCCTTGGTGTTTGTGTCAACACGTGCAGCGCACGTGTTGGTAGATTTTCTTTTGTCCTTTTCATTCCCCCTCCACGTGCATCGCACGTGCATTATACTAGGAATTGGACTTGGACTGGGACTTGGACTGAGAGTTAGGGACTGGTAGATTTTCTTTTGTCCTTTTCATTCCCCCTGCACGTTATAATGCACGTGCGATGCACGTGGAGGGGGAATGAAAAGGACAAAAGAAAATCTACCAACACGTGCGCTGCACGTGTTGACACAAACACCAAGGAATAAAAAATTGTTTATTTGTTTGTGAACCCTAACTCTCCCATTATAATAGTTATATATATCCAGGGCTAATAGCAAATATGAAGCAAATCCATACAAAGAAATAATCAAAATTACATAGAGATGCCCTATTTCTTGTGTTTAGATTTGTTGTATCACCATGTCCAAGTCACAAAGTATCCAAATGTAGTGGTGAATCCGAGAGGGAAACATCATCATAAAATATGGACAAAACCTTAAAATTTCCTTTTTGATACAATCACTGCATGTATCTGCTTAGCTGATATGCAACCAAGCACCCACTTAAAGTAGCTCTTATCAAGCATTGAAGAAATACTATACTCCCCTCAAACGATAACAGTCTGGTTACCCATGAGAACTGTCAAATTCAGAGTGAAGACTATATCCGGACTTTGTCTAATAAATGAAATTGCTTAGACTTTCTCTCAAATAAAAAATTAACTGATTTTTCATATTTATTGTTAAGAACTTAATATGTGTATTATTGACTGCCGGTTAGTTATTTCTACAAAAAAGGCAGCAATATGTTAAAAGACATTTAGGCCCATGCAGATGATCCAAATAACATGCAAAGATCATTAATTTGCTTAACCAAAATTTTTTAAGACTATATAAATGCTTCAATCAAATATAGGATATGTTCAAAGAAAATAAGGGTGTATCAACTGAATTTTGAAGCATCAATTGAACTTTAGTCCTTTAACCTTAGTAACGAAAAATGAAAATGACAAATCTAAATTACAACTAATATAACACAAATAATGGCAATGGCATCAATAGTAATTTTTACCGTGTCAATAGGATTCGGGCCTGACTTGAAAGCTTGGGAAACTCGATGTACTTAATCCAATCACCAGTGTCTTGAGTACAGGTGCTTTAATTAGAAGAAACTTTATGAAGTCAAGATCCCATTCTTCGCACAAACTCTCAGTCATTTCCACTGCTTCAAGTTTATTGAAAGGATATACATGTTCTAGTGTAATCCAGAAATCAGGAACAGGTTCAAGTGCAGGTTCATTCACATAATAATCATAAATCCCTCCCTGGAGAAAAAGAAAAAAGTAGAAAGTTAATAGCAATAAATTAGCCACCTGTTGGGTGCACATGAACTATGTCAAAGACCCATATATAGAAATACCTGTATCTTGAGTTGTTGTAGATTAGGGCTGCTCTTTAGTATGCAAACAATGACTTGTATAACTTCAAATTTTTTGAAATATGACTCCAAAGACAATTTCCTTAGATGAGGAAAGCTTATGTGAATTCTCTCAGGAACATGGTTACTCCAGAGAAGCTGAATTTTGCAATACAACATACATGTAGAGAAGAGTAGACAAATGAAGAGACTTTAAAAGATGAAACAAAATATGCTGTGACATACCAGATTGTTGTATGATGATGCAACATGTGGGTCCCTGAGCCCAAATCCCTCTTTAGCTTCTGTTAAAGCTGATTGAAAGAACTTTTCTGCTTCATATAGCTTATCCTTCAAGCAAAAAAAATATGGTAGATGAAAGTCATATATCAAAGCTGTTGAAGTGAATATCTAGATGAAAGTTGAAAAAAGTAATTTAAACTACAGTATCAAAGCATGCAAATAAACAATTGAAAAAAGTAATTTACTGGTATATGATGTGCGAAAATCAACATTGCAACAAACAATTGAAAAAAGTAATTTACCAGAATATATAGATGAAAGTCCTCAAACGTCTTTTTACTGTTGAAGTGAATATCTTCTCCAAGCTTGCAAACAGGAAAGTTTCCTGGTTTTAAGACCTGACGAAAAAAAGCCCAAGAGTGCTAATTTTAATTTTAATTCATTCCCTGCAGAACTCATTATATATGTTTTCTGTGTTCATCTATATTCACTTCGACCTTTGTGGCCTGACCCTTGGGTTCTCAAAAAAACGTTTCGGAAACCCAGATCCTAACCATACACTACTGCATTACGGTATTTACTGCATGCTCATGAATTTTGACGACAGAGTTTACTGCATACTTGATGTTTAAAGCATATTTATTACGGTATTTACTACATGCTCATGGATTTATTACGGTATTTACTGTTTGTTTGGTCCAAAAGTATAGATAGATGGTTCTTTATTTTTTTTCATGCCAATTACTTTTTTTACCCCTATATATTCTGGTAGCCTTTTATGTGTGTGAGGACATAACAGTAAAAAGCCAGCAAAATAAGGCTTTGCTTTATAGAAATATAGATATAGATAGATGAGGAATGCTGATAAAAAAATTATACATCTGTTGATTCAAAAAAATTCAATTTTTTTTTATACATGTTATAGAATTTCTATAAAGAGTACAAAATTGCAACCAATTTAGTGACATCTGTTGATTCAAAGTCTTTCAAAAAATATTCTATGTATGAGTTTCTATAGATGTCTATTCTTTGCTTGTCAATGCTTTGGAGAACTTGGATTTGAGATTGGATATTGTTGGCACTGATGATACACTGATCACCATCACAATGAAAGATTTGAAGGAAGGTCTCAGATCCCTATTAAATAGCAAAAAAAAAAAAAAAAAAAAAGAAAGCCATACTTTTGAACATTTGTATATCTAATAGATTTTCCAATGGAAGTTATATCTATTAGAATTTCTAGTAGATCATTCACTCAGAGAACTGTGGTGGGGGGGGAATAACATGCATCACTTCTCGAGTTTATCCTACATTGATCTCAAGAGGTATGGAACATGGTGATATCCCCAATCAGCTGAAAGAAAGAGCACTGGAAAAGACGGAATATTTTTTATATCAACTGAGATTTGGTTAGAGAAAAAAAAAAACAAACTTACCTGTGTATTACAATAGTTCTTTCATAATAACTGTGATATTCTTTTACTAAATTTGTACATTCCTCTTATGCTACTTTCAGACTAATTAGCACTGTCCTGTGACTACTCAAAAATCAATACTTGAAAAATTGAAACCAAATAATAGGGAGTTTGCTGTTAGTGTTTCAGAGCTTTAACTGAGAATTTTCTACGCTACAATTTTGCTTCAGTTATTCCAGTTAGTATTATGTGGATTGCTTCATCAATCATGAAGGTCCTTTGTATGCATCAAATCAATATACTTTTGATCTTAAGTGAATCTATAAAGAGTGGTTGTATGACTTTACTTACTATCAGATTATTAGTGACGGTAAGCTTATCAAAATAAATTTACTCGAATCATAGGCATCCTCCAATAAACATGTTATCCGTTTATCATCATGGGTGAAGCGATATATCGATAAAGTAGCAGGTGTTTGTTTTGTACCTGAATATCGCGAAGCCTAACACAGGAACCAGCTTCGTCCATCAAGTCAATAGCCTTATCAGGGAGGAAGCGATCGCTGTCAAAGATAACAAATATATGTAACTAAACTAATAAAGGAAAATACAATTTTCAATTCCATATTTAAAATTTTTATTCCAATATATATGTAAAAGAGCAATAAAAGAGTTAATTGATTAATGAAAAACTTAATCTCCCAGGATCTAACAACTGATTCAGAAAACAGCATGATTTGGAGTTGTTGGCCACTTACCCTAATAACGAAGTAATGGCGTATGGTCGACTGCGGCAGGCGAAGCGGCTACGGCGGGTGTGGCGGCGGGCGCAGCGAATACGGCGGGTGAAGCGCCTACGACGGACGAAGCGACGGTGCTACGGCCGACGTAGCGGCTACAACGGCGAACCGTCTACGGCGGTCGAAGCGACGGTGGTACGGCGGACGAAGCGACGGTGGTGGGGTTGATTGCGACGACCGATGAAGGGACGGCTGGTGGCAAAGAGAGGATTGATTTTTTGAGAGAGGGAGAGGAACAGACGTGCGGGAATTTGGAGAGGGAGGGAGAGAAATGGACGGGTGGGGAATTTTTTTTGATAGAGAGTTTGATTTGAGTTAGAATTACGGTTGTGACCTTCTTTGGTGTATGGTTCAGGGGTAAAATTTGACAGATTTAACCCTACATTATTTTTTAGGTGTGTTATGTACATGAGGGCATAATAGTAAAAAGCCGCCAAAATGGGGCTTTGCTTAATAATAGTATAGATATAAGTTCTTTATATTCTTTTATTAATTTTCTATTGCTAACAAAAAAAAAAGCAGCAGAATTAATGATTACTTTAAATAGCTTATATAAAGTAACACCATTTTAAAGTTTGCACAACTATCAAAGTAAAATAAGTTGAAATAATGACCATTTATCACAGAATCAAATAGTAGCAAAAGCTGATTCCAATTAGAAGAAAACCACGAGCTAAAGGCTCCGTTTGTTTTGCAACTCAGAATAGAGTATTCAGAATACTCTATTCTGAGTTGGCGTTTGTTTTGCATCTTATTCCCAATCTCTATTCAGAATACTCATACCCATTATTTTTCAAAACACCTCCTTTACTCTCTTCTCACACCTCCTTTACTCTCTATTCAGAATATTATTATTATTATTATTATTATTATTATTATTATTATTATTATTATTATTATTATTATTATTATTATTATTATTATATATATATATATATATATATATATATATATATATATATATATATATATATATATATATATATATATATATATATTATTATTATTATTATTATTATTATTATTATTATTATTATTATTATTTTATATATTATTATTATATATATTATTATTATTATTATTATTATTATTATTATTATTATTATTATTATTATATATTATTATTATATATTATTATTATTATTATTATTATATATATTATTATTATTATATATTATTATTATTATTATTATTATTATATATTATATATATTATTATTATATATATTATTATATATATTATTATTATATATATTATTATTATTAATATTATTATATATATTATTATTATTATTATTATATATTATTATTATTATTATTATTATTATTATTATTATTATTATTATATATTATTATTATTATTATTATTATTATTAATATTATTATTATTATATATATTATTATTATATATATTATTATTATTATTATTATTATTATTATTATTATTATTATTATTATTATTATTATTATTATTATTATTATTATTGTATATATTATTATTATTATTATTATTATTATTGTATATATTATTATTATTATTATTATTATTATTATTATATATATTATTATTCAAAATTGTCAGATATATAGCAGAACAGCTTTTAAACTCTCTTTTTCAGAAAAACAGCTTTCAGATAATAGTTTTCAGCTAGAAATATAACCGAACAGCTTTTAAACACTCTTTTTCAGAAAAACAGCTTATTCAAAATTGATATTCAAATTGATATTCAAAATTGTCAGAAATATAGCAGAACAGCTTTTAAACTCTCTTTTTCAGAAAAACAGCTTTCAGATAATAGTTTTCAGCTAAAAATATAACCGAACAGCTTTTAAACACTCTTTTTCAGAAAAACAGCTTTCAGATAATAGTTTTCAGCTAGAAATATAACCGAACAGCTTTTAAACACTCTTTTTCAGAAAAAACAGCTATCAGATAATAGTTTTCAGCTAAAAATATAACCGAACAGCTTTTAAACACTCTTTTTCAGAAAAACAGCTTTCAGATAACAGTTTTCAGCTAGAAATATCACCGAACAACTTTTAAACACTCTTTTTCAGAAAAACAGCTTTAAGATAATAGTTTTCAGCTAAAAATATAACCGAACAGCTTTTAAACACTCTTTTTCAGAAAAATAGCTTTCAGATAACAGTTTTCAGCTAGAAATATAGCAGAACAGCTTTTAAACTCTCTTTTTCAGAAAAACAGCTTTCAGATAACTGTTTTCAGCTAGAAATATAACCGAACAGCTTTTAAACACTCATTTTCAGAAAAACAGCTTTCAGAATACAGTTTTCAGCTAGAAATATAACCGAACAGGTTCTAAACTCTCTTTTTCAGATAAACAGCTTTCAGAATATCAATATTCAGAATATAGGCTAAACAAACAGCTTTTTGGCTCATATTCAGAATAACTCTATTCAGAATACTCTATTCAGAATACTCTATTCAAAATATCAAAACAAACGCACCCAAGTATCCTGAAAAATAAATGATCTCTTGTGATGCACCAAAGAAGGGGGAATCTAATTAAGAATATAATAAATATGTAAAGGTGTTTAATCTAGGGAGCGTTTTGAAAGATGAGTAGGGTAAATCTTTCACTAGGATTGCGGTTGAAAGAATATTGAGTGAATTGCGGCATGGATTAGGAAGATTATTAAAATAACTTCCGACTTAAATATTTGTATCCATCAATCTTAAGATGAACGGTTATTAAAAAAAAGTAGCAAATGCTTCTCTATTTTGGGTGCATTTAAGAGAATCCAAATCCATCTAGAATTCAATATACTCTTGGAAAAACAATGAGATAACTAAATTTGTAAATTATAGTTATTGATCGATTATTGTTAATTTTTAACTACTCAGTCTTCTTATTATTTATGATCAAACTAGCCGTTATAGCCATAGTCACAAATTCAAGATTCAAGAATAATTCGGCAAGATTTAATATTCAAAAAATCAGCAAAAATTCGATAAATTTTGAGAAAATAAACCCTCCAAAAGTTTGGAAAAAAGAAAATACAAATTTTAATGCATCCTAGTACCCATCACCTAAGCAAATATATATTTCAATCAATAAATATGAAAAATAGTGACAAACTCAGAAGTTAATTTGTTTAATTCGCTAATTATTTGTGAATTATTCGTGCTTTCGATAATAATTCAAGAAGTGCGTGATTAAACGTAAATTGGCGATTAAATTGCAAATTGATTTTATGGATGAATTCTTCACGAATAATTCAAAAATCTGGTGAATTATTGGCGAACTTTGTTACTTACTGTGGTTATAGCTAATTATAACATAAGTTTTGATTTAATTATTTTTATAAATAAATAAATTATTATTTAGGTTTATGTATCCTTAAGTACTTTGTGGTGGGGGCTTGTTGTTGACTCCTATAAAATTGATGTCATTTATTGAGAATAAGATGAAAAAATGAGATGAATAAGATTTGGTTCTCTTCCTCCTATTCACAAAGCAGTAATATCTTTTTTTTCACTTTATTGAAATATTCTAGGTTACATCTCAATGTCAACTCTCTCTTTGTGGTCGTGCATGCAAATAATACCAGTTACATCCATTGTATAAGTTGTCATGGAGTCATGTACGAGGTTAGCAGTAAGTTCTTGTGCGACTACAAACATATCTCTGGACCAGTAAATTAACAATAATACTTTATTTAATTTAGTAAGTAATTATATTTTTCTCCAGCTTATTGGACATGTATATTGCAAGCTAGTTTGTAATTGGGAGTCTCATACGATACGTACGTAGTTAAATAAATATAATATATTCTACTACATTGAAGTGTTGTGCTTACATAGCAAATGTGTGTCTGTGTGTGGGTGAGAGAGAGAGAGGAGAGAGAGCTCACCAGCCATGCTTCGAGAGGAGTACCTCCTTCTGGTTGCTGTGTGGAGAATCCGCTGCATGTTAAGGTCCTTTTATAGAACAATTCTGTAGGAGTAGGACCCACTAATGTATGGACTGTGTATGATTGCCTAGAACTTTCATTGTCTGTAGACTGTATTGAACATTATTATAATTATTATTATCAAAAAATAATAATTATATATTCCAATTCTATCACTATCAGGGAACGTTCATGATTTTCACGAGTGAGTTTATTCTCACGCTCTTCCTTTCATGCATGCACCTAGAAATAGAACGTGGCCTGGAGTAGATGGATACAAAGAGGAGTGATAATAGAACGTGGCCTTCATGTATGCACCTAGAAATCTTAAAAGATAAACAGAAAAGAAAAAATTATAGTTTGGCCTCTTGTTTGACAACGGATTAATTTCCATACTTAATTTAGGCTAAACCAATCAAAATCTTTCTTGGAATTGCTTATATCCGTGTATATTATTATAAAAACTAGAGTAAAAATAATTTTATGGATGAAAACATTTCTCAATTAAAAGGTTGTATTTATAATGTTCATTTCAAATGCAAATTTTTCTGGATTTTTTTAAAATTTTTTAATCTTAAGATTTCTTATTTGTTGTTTACTTAACTAGGAAGTTGCGAATATACCTGTTTAAAAAGGTATTTTAAATTTTTAGAATTAAATATTATACAAAATAAGATATTATTGTATTACTTTGGAATAGCTATCTTTCGAGTTTTTTGATGGTTTGATGTCTGGATATGCGGTGGTGTGAACAAGTTTACTGGCTTTTTTTGATGGTTTGATGTCTGGATATGCGGTGGTGTGAACAAGTTTACTGGCTTTTTTTGATGGTTTGATGTCTGGATATGCGGTGGTGTGAACAAGTTTACTGGCTTTTACTTCAATGCAACTGGAGCTTATGAAGATGATGCCTGATTGATCGATATGGTGTTCTAGTTCATACTACTAGTCATCAGTGTTTTTCTGTGTTTGCCTTCAAATTCTGTCATGTGTCTTTTCTTTTATACTTGTATCATAGGGCTGCAATCGAGCCGGGCCGAGCGGAATACCTTCAGGCTCGAGTTTGGATCGTTAAGGAAACGAGCTCAGTTTTGAGCTCGAGCTCGGTTCGAGCCGAGCTTTGACAGAGCTTTAACCGAATTCGAGCCGAATACCTCGCGAACTTAGCCTATATAAAAAAAAAACCCACCCTCGGCTCATTAAGAAAACGAGCTCAGTTTTGAGCTCGAGCTCATTTCGAGCTCGATTCGAGCCGAGCTTTGATCGAGCTTTAACCGAGCTCGAGCCGAATAGCTCGATTCGTTTGCAGCCCTAAGTCGTATGGTTTGTATAAACTCTTTCGTTTCTGATTGTTGTTCTGTTGCTATAGTGTTGTTCTTTGTAAAACACCTAGCACTTTCATTGTCTGTAGACTGTATTGAACATTATTTTTTAAAGTTTTTGGCTGGAGCTTGCTATATTCTTATTATCAAAAAATAATCATCATAATAACATTGCCAGTACAAAGGTAAAATTTCGATGATAATTAAGAAGAAACACAAATATATATAGATCCATTATCTTTAGCTGGAGAAAACAAATCTTGACGATTATATCACTATCAGAGAAGACAGAAGATGATCTTCCGTATGTTAAAAAGTTGAAATTGTTTGGAATAAAAAATTCTGATAGATGAAAGATGATCTTACGGCTGGGTTGTTTAATTTTTTATTTTTTTTTAAAACACCCAGACAGAAGAAGATCTTCCGGTTGGGTGTGTTTTTTTAATAAAAAAAAATGAAATCCTCAGACGAAGGATCATCAACCGTCTGAACTTTTTTTTTTTTTTTAACGAAACTTGATCTTCCGTCCATTCAATTTATGGTATTAAAAAAATTGGTTTTTTGGTTAGACGAATGATGTTATTCCGTCTTTATATTTTACGATTTTTTCCCAAATTATAGCTAGCTTTAACTATAGTGGCGCAATCGATTCAATTCTAAAAGTAAAATTTCAAATACCTAAAATATAGCACGAACGATAGTGGATGCTCTAATGGTTTTAATTTAGAATATCATAGAAACCATTAATTCTAGCATACTACGAATGCACATCTAAAGAGTAACATGTGAGAAACATCCATGTATTAAGAGCATTCACAGCCGTTTGAGGTAAAAAATTGCATAAATACAAATTTTACCTTTCCATTTCGACGAAATGCTGCAGTCGTCAAAAAGGCAAAAAATGTATATTTTCGTTAAAAATGAAACAGACGAAATATAAACATTTGTGATTAAAAAAATCAGTTATATAGTCAGAAAGTAAAAAATATTAATAAAATATACGAAATGAAACATGATGTTTCGTCCCAAAAGAAAAAAAAATTGCAAAATAACCAGACGAAACATCACCGGAATAAGGAAGTTTTTTTTGCAAAAAAAATTGCAAAATTTTTTTTAAAAAATAGTTTGTAAAATAAATTTGCAAAAACAATTTAAAAATTTGCACAAACAATTTACAAATTTGCAAATTTAATTTTAAAAATTAATTTTAAAAAAATTGGATTGGGATGTGGGACGAAGCATCATTTTTCTTTTCTAGCTTTTTTTTCTTTGTTTTTTAATCATTTTTGCTTCGAACGAAACATCATATTTCGTCCAATTATTTAAAAGTTTATTTAAATAATTCTGATGTTTCGCCGGGCATAAAGTGCATTTTGCTACATCAATTGCTATTTTTACCTGTTTACTGTAGTAAAATGGTAAAAATATGGCAAAATGCCTTACGAGTGTGTCGGCTACAGTAAATAAAAATGCATAAAATGATATTTTACGACTGTGGGTGCTCTAAGGAGTTAACGCAAATAATTTCTTACATTTTCGGTCACTGAAAAATGTGAGCAAGTTACCTCACTCACCCACTTTTCAAAATATATATTAAACTAACCACTTCCAAAGTTATTTACCAAACTAATCCACTTATTGAAATAATTTAAAATAAAATTTTACATACAACCCATTTCTCAAATCTAATTATTTCTAAACCCAAACACATAATTTATTTAAACGGAAGAACATGCAAAAATAAAGCAGCTAAGACCTTTCAAAAGTTAAAATAAGACAAGCTGATAAAAGATAACAAAAAGTAAACATATAACTGATAAGTAAATATCAAAATATTTAGTAATAACAAGTAGAATAACTAAAAAGTTACCTAAAGAAATACAAAAAAATAGCATACAAGATATTAGATTATAGAAACGAAGAAGTAAGAGCATATGTGGTCGTCCTTTTTTCCCCAAAATTTGGAAAATGTAGGGAACGACACGCTGTAGTCGTTCCCTATATCTCCAAAATTTGGAAAAAAAATGCTACAGCAACCGTCTATATTTGAGAGAAGATATAGGAAATCCTAAAATATAGAAATCGCAAGATCATCTTGCGTCCATTCTAAAATAATTGTCCCAGACACAAGATGATTTTGCGTTTGAAGAATAATTTAAAAAAAAAAAGGGTCAGATGCAAGATGATCTTACGTGGGACCAAATATTTTTTCTAAAAAATGTGTTAGACGCAAAATCATTTTGCGTATGACCAAAAAAAAAAAAAAATCGGCTGAATCAATCGAACGCAAGAACATCTTGCGTCCGATCGATATTATAAAAAAAATGGAAAAAAACCAAGGGCGCAACATCATGTTGTGTCCCAAAAATTTTCCCCTAATTTGGTCAATTTAATTTCTATGGATTATACCCTATAGGATTATTTATGCATAAAAGTTAATTTGAGATTGGTTTGATTATTTGATCAATGGATGAGATGGAATGGGCCTATAAGAATTATTATGTGTTAGTATGTATACAAACTTTTTTATATAAATGTTTTGGATTTTTTTTTTAACCAATGGCTGAGATTAAAAAATAAAACGATCATCTACCGTTGAACCAAATTTTGGGTTTCAACGACTACAACCCAACTCAAAATTCCTATTTCTAAAGGCCAAAATTTGAAAATTTTTAGTCTAACGACTACAGATGCTCTAAGTTGGTATGACCAACACCTAATAGCACACAAGATATTAAAGTATAAGAATTAAGTTGGTATGGAAAATATTTCAAGAGTAGAACCATCAATATATAAATTAACTTCAAAATTAGGATTAGAAATTAATATGATAAATATCCAAGAATTAGAGAAAAATTACAATGGCCGAGAAAATTGTAAGAGATATAAGTGAAGAATTAAAATTATAAATAAGAACATAAAACAATTAAGTAGATATATAACAGATGACACTGAGGAATAATTAGACATAACATACGAAGTTATAAAAGAGTTAAAAGCTATAACAAAACATAATATAAATATTTTAGAAATCGAAGATTTAATGACAAATTTTAATTAAGAGAAAGTAGAAAAGTCCTTAAGGAATCTAAAATAACAAACGAAGAAAAAAAAAAGAGGATTAAGAAGAAGACAATACTATAACAAAACCTAAAGAAAATACAACTAATATGTACAAATATTTAAAACCACCACCTAATAAAAGACCTTATCCTAGTCAAAGACCATGGAAATGCCAAAGTAGAGAAAGCAATCATTCGGGGAAAAAAGGAAAAAAAATCACAAGATATGAACCCACAGAACATTACAAAAAAGAAATAGCAGAACATGGGGAATGACTAGATTTAGACTATGTAAAAGATGTAGATAGAATAATAAAAGAATGAGTAAAATCATCCTTAATAGTAGGGTTTAAACAAAATCACTCAGGAAATACATTCGAAAAATTTATAGGAGTAACCTTCATAGGAGTAGTAACAAAATGGTGGAATGAACTAACAAAAGAAGAGAGAAATAAGATTAGAAAATCAAGACCAGTTGATGACAAATGAACATAAGAATACCCAGCACAACAAATCTTAGAACTAAAAGAAATAATTACAAATTACGATATAACAATAAGAACATAATTTAGTGTTTATGTAGAAAAAACCAAGATGGGGACTAAGGAATCTAGAAAGATGTAACATGTGTTATTTTGACAATTACACTTGTGAATACAGAGAATATTTCCAAGAAGCTATTTCACAAAAGAAGAAAAGATTCCAATCTTAAACTCATTTTTCCTAAAACTAAAAAATCCCTGAAGTATAAACCTATACAGAGCATACATAAATGAGAAAGTGAATCTAGAAATAAATATTGTAGGATATAGAACACAATTTGTAAATGATTATAGGCATAAAGTATGCCAAGAAGGTAGATCAACTATAAAATACTATAGAACATATCAACAAAGAATGTGTTGTGAAGATGCAAAACCTAATCATTGGGGTTGTTATAATAGATATAATTATACAAAAAGACGTAAAAGCAAAATGCACAAATATAAACCAAAATATAGAAAAACATTTATGAAATATAGAAAACCCTATAAAAAGTAATTCAGGAAAAAAAAATAAAGATAAAAAATATCCGAAAATCCAAGAAAATGTAATTGTTATATATGTGGAGAAATACGACATATATCACCAAACTGTCCTATAAAAATGAAGAAAGAAAATGTAATATACATAGAGAAGAAACTGAATAAATGTATTACATAAACTATGAACTCATAGAATATGAAGAATAATGGTCAGAAAGAAGTGAAAATTAGACAATAAAGGTAATGGAAAAAGATAATGGAAGCAGTGAGAATGAAATAGAAGAATATGAAATAAATATGATGACAGCTATAATATAAATACAGATAACTTTGAAATAAAACAACTATCTCGAAAAATTATAAGATACAAACTAGCTAGAGAAAATTTTGAAATGACCATACCAAATTATATAGAATTTGACTTTAACAAAGTAAAAGAAATTTCAAAAAGAAAAACAACACAAATAATGTTTGTCATAAGATCACTATTAATAAGAAACAAACAACATGCGTTAGAACTAATACCAATAATAAATACATTAAATAATCAAAATAATAATCAATTTAAGATAGAAACAGAAACTATGACAATGGTGAATAAAACAAACAAATAGCTCTTGTGGATACAAGAGCCAAATTCACATATTAAACAAACAAATATAAAAATAACGGAATTAATACCATTAGAAAACTCATATTACTATTTGGACTACTATAACAATAAACATCCAATTGTCCATAAAATAATATTACTACTAAAAAAATGGCAGAAATGAAAAACTATTATATCTACATGTAGATCTAGAACACAATGTTAATGAGATGCTATTAGGAAGTGACTTCATTACAACTGTACAACCATATTAAATACAAGAAAAAAAACAATAATAGTAAATAATATAAGTATAGTAATAAATAGCATATTTCCCAAATGAATCAATTACGAGCAACAAAAAATACATTATAGATGCTAACAGAATTTGCTTACGAATGATATAAATCAAGAAACTACCACAGTTTGATAGACATTGGAGTAAGAACAAGCTTACGCAGTGAAAATATATTACATAAATGGAAATAAGATGGAAATAATAAAAAAGCAATAACTAGATTGACATGAAAAATCATTATACTTGACAAATAAAAACAAAATATTACGATACAAGTAAGAGATTACGTCATAAATATACCATTAATATACCAATTTGATGACATGAATGATGATGTATTATTAGGGAACGACTTTTTACACAATATTATCCTATGACTATATCACAGAGAACTGTTATATTCACAACTTCTTTTAAACACCAAGTAGTAGCAATTAGAATAACACAACCTTATACTAGAACAGACTTACCACACATTAGATTTTCTTCAACCAAGCATGGTGAACATCAGTATTTGCCAAATAAAAGTAGAATACAGCAAGTCCATGAAATAATTACACAGTAAATTTTACAAAAAAGAAAGAGAACCTGCGTGGAGAAGACCATTTAGCAAAATGGCACTTAAGTAAACCCACAGCTCATATAGAGCTAATAGATATGAACAAAATAATAAAAGTTAGACCTATAAGATATACTCCAACATATTTAGAACAATTCAACATACATATAAAAGAACTAATGAAAAACAATTACATAAGAAAATTACAAAGTCCACATTCATCACCAGCATTCACAGTAAAAAAATACTCAGAAGAAAAAAAGAGGTCAATCTGGAATGGTAGTAAATTATAAGGAATTAAATAAAAAATACTAAAAGATTTGAATATCCACTACCACATATGCGGATACTACTAAACATAGTAAGAACAAGAAAATTTTAATCAAAATTCGATTGCAAATCTGTGTTTTACCACGTAAAACTAATAGAAGAATCGAAATAAATAACATCATTCAATATACCACAAGGATTTTATGAATGGAACGTATTACATTTAGGATATAGAAATAGTCCATGAGTATTTTAAGAATATATGTAATGGATAAGATATTTGAAAAATAAAATAATTTTGTACTTGTATATGTAGACAATATTCTAATAGGATCGGTGTTGCTGCTTTTTTTTATGTGAGAGCAAATAGATGATGTTAATTATTTTTTTTAAAAAATAAAGAGCTGACCTTTAATTTTCATCGATATTGACTATTTCCAAATTATCTTGACTTCTGAATTTGACGAGTTTGAACCGTTGGATTTTATCTGAATGCTGACGTTTGCTTCAATTGACCTGCAAAAGTCTGAAACATCAAAGTTGGCACCGGCGATAGACCCTCTAACGCTCAAGTCAGAACTCATAAATATATGAGAAGTTTTTTGTGGCAAAATACTGATTACCTGCTTTAACTTTTATAGATTTATTTGATCAGTTTTCCGACCAGAAACAAATAGGTGAACACAAATTACATCATGCTGCCTGAATATAAAATCTGAATAGAATAGAGTTTTCACCCAAACTTCTGTATCTTTTATATGCCTTATATATATTTGCTAGAACCGTGTGGAAGTCTACTTTCTAGACCTTCCGACGGATTCAGATTTGCTTTTCTATAGTAGTAGTATTCCATATTTTAGTACAGCAAGGTCGTGCTGTCCTGATTATGTAAATTGTATGTAATTGACTTGTTTGCTTCTTGCTTTGTCTGTAACGAATAAGCTTAGTCACACTTAGTATCATACAATATTGAGACCTCCTTGTATGCTCACATAGGATTAAATAAAATGATAAAAAGCCGGGATACTATGAGATGACTTGGTAGTGAACAATCGAAAACTGTACTCGGTCGGGCCCTACTGTGCTGACCTGTACTGTATGACCATAGAATTCTACCTGATGAACATTGACACTGAACATTAAACACTGATTACTGGACCGAGTACACGAACCGTGAATTCACCATCAGTTTAAAACGTTCATTATGTGCTTGCGCCGAACCTGTAGTATGGGATGCAGTAGTACATGCACTAGATAGATTAATAAAATGATTAATAACCTGTATTTATCATCTCATACTTGATCCAGTATATAACTGATTAAACATAGACCTTTGATATCATTGCCTGCTCTTTGCTTTGCTATTTGACTTGATCATGTCCCATTTTCCTTTGATATACACGATTCCTTTATCCTTTGTTTTCCTCTACTTGCTGTCCACGACTTTCTCTAAGGACACTCTCTTCTTTCTTTTTAGATCAAGTATTTACAGGTATTGAAGGAGCTATACCAGAAGGAATTGGTGAGCAACAATTCTAAAGATAGAGCTGAATTGCGCTGTTTAATTTACTTTCTTGTTAGTTTATTATTTTGAGCATTGTTATGACTTGTACTTTATTTTGGGCTTATGTTCACGGAGTTTGTTTTTCCCAGATGTTGGATTTTCTTGTGTTGAATATTATTATTGTTGGATTATTTGATTTATTATTGAAGTTATCTTGATTCATGTGATTATATCTTTCTGCGTGGTTGTGTTTGCTGTTGCATAGTAATGAGTTAGTCTGGAACAACTTATGGATGATATTTACATCATTCGCTGGACCTACGTTACACACTCATATTTCGTATCTTGTGAAGCGGGGCGTGACAACTAACATCCTAGCCTAATTGCTCAATGGCAATCTTGTATAGTTAGTGTCTTCTTAGTTGAAAACTAACTTCTCAATGGCAATCTTGTATATAAAAATTATATATATATATATATATATATATATATATATATATATATATATATATATATATATATATATATATATATATATATATATATATAATGCTAATAGGAGAGAGAATGTAAACCCCCCCCCCCCCCTCCCTCTCTTCTTTCTCCATTTTAAAATAGAGAAATGAGAGCAAAAATAGGAATTCACACATAGCTTAATACGTGCACACACCCAGCTACAACCTCCTCTCAATTTTCGACAGTTCGATCGTCCAGATCAGCGAAAATGTGCGTAATCGAGGCTCCCGATTGGGCCACGTTGCCACCCAATCACGCATGTCAAATTCACTCAGCGGGCGAGTACATCACGTGATCAACGTTCCAGGTCGCGCTACGTCACAATATCATCCTGACACCTTATTCTACTTAGCGGGCGAGCACATGCTCGATAGGTGATTCAGATCGCTCAAAAAATTGCGCTAGCTTGATAAATCAATAAAAAATCATAGAAAATCATTAAAAATTAGGAAATTAAATTATAATTCCAAAAAATATTATTAAATAGAAAATTTAATTAGAAATTCTGAAAAATAATTAAAATTTTGGAATCTGTACAATATGCTAAACTACTTTTGTCTAGGATTTTTCTCATTTTTCCTTTTTAAAATTTTAAAAAAAAAGAAAAGCAAAATGTAGGAAGATAACTCCTACTCTTACTCTATCTAAATTGGAATATTAGATGTTATTAGATGAATTTTTCAAAAAAAAAATATTATTTTATTATTTTTTTAAAAATTATGTGCAGTATTTTACGGATTGTACTACATATTATATTATATTATATTATATTATATTATATTATATTATTTATTATATTTTATATGAGTTTGTCCAATTTTGCACAAGGATACACTAGTTTTTTTAATAAAATGTTAAGTGGCATCCCTCCTTTTTTTCTTTAAAAAAATAAGCCCAAATGTAGGCCTCTCCAATTTTCTTTTGAAAATGCCAAATTATAGCAATAATGACTAGAGCATATCGTCATAATTGCCAATTGCTAAAAGTTTCCAAATTTGGCAATGAAAAACAAGAGATGCTCTTAGCCTCTAGGGTGGTCCTGTATTATTATATGTTTTTTGGAAAATAGAAGACCGTACTCCTCTTATCCTCCTTGGATCACAATTATCTTCAGAGGCTAGCTGGTTTTGTGTATTATATATTCATGGAAAATAGAGGACCAAGTTCCTCTTATCCTCCTTGGAAGTTTAGGGGCGAAGTCAGAACAATTTCGGGGTCAAGAATAAATCTTATGGCTATATATAAATATATGCAAGGATTTTTCATAAATTTTAAGGGGGGCAAACCATAAAACTTAATTTTTTGGAGGGGCAAAATCATAATATTTTTAGGTTTTTAAAAAAAATTTCAACAGTATGAAGGGGGTTTTGAAAACTTTTTTGGGAACTCCCCCCCCCCCCCCCCCCCCCCGAGCTACACCCATGCTTGGAACACAGTATCATCAGGTCTATTTGTTGTGTGTAGTTTACATATTGTCATTTTATCTCCTTAAGTTAGGCGGTGGCTGCTTCTTCGTCGAGAGAACTATAATTTTCATCCACAAATTGTAAACTCATTATTGTGCATTTTCCCATTTGTTTCACGTGTTGATTATATTGTAAATCAGTGACGTTCATGTTTCATATTTTGAATTGTAACTTTAGTCATGCCTTCATAACTTCACTGATACAACGCTATTTACCACCCAAACATTAATTAATACTTGAATAATAAATTTAAAAAAAGTTACAAAAGGTGGTCAGGAGTAATTGAAGAAAAATGAGAGCTAAACTAGTTGTTAGATTGAGCTGGGATATTATAAAGATGGCCTTAATCTAGATAGCATGGCGATATTACAAAGATGACCTTAATCCAGACCGCATAGTGGGAAGGAAATACAATTAATCCTTGTGAAAAAACATACTGACATTGTTCTACTTACTGAAAATTTTGTAAATATTTTACATTTTTGTACAGAGATACGTACTTCCCCCGACAAGGACATCTAAGGTGGATCTGAAAGATATGGGCAATATGGTAGCACTTCTGTTGCCCCAAGTTTGCAAGATACTCATGAAGAGTATGCTACTGTTAATGCATGCCGAGGTTGTCATTGCCATTGATCAGTGAGGAGATTGTGGTTTTCTTTCGAAGATGGTGAACATTATTGCAGCTCAGTTGAGAGGTGTTATTATCTGTTGCATTATTTAAGTTATTTTGAAGAACTTTGTACTACTAGTTTTTTTTGAAAGAAAACTTTTTACTAGTTATCAAGCCTTTGTAAGAGAACTGTTAAAGTGATACCCTACATGTACTTGAATCTCTGCTTTTATATATATGCTATTGGATGAAGTCCTGTTGCTTCTTAATTTGGTGTGGGAGCAAACAGACAGTTAGTTTATATATGAAGGAAACTACTAAAGATCTAATATTTTATCATCATCGTAAAAAGTAGTTACAGCTCCCGAGAGTAGATCTGGATTGTTGATTGAACACCGTAATTTGATTCCAATGGTTGCTAATGCGGCCAATAGACCTGCAAAAAGTCTGAAATACCGGGGGTGGCCTGTGTGACAGACCCTCCAACGCTCAAGTAATAATCAGATATTTAACTTACAACCCTCATGGGCTAGGTGTATCTCCTAGTGGACCAAATCTATCATTTTTCATGGGTTTGAAAGTGGCCCATGTCTTATAATTGAGCCTGAAGAAGGTTTGGCCCTCTATGATTAATCTGTCCGTAGAAGCTTTAGGATATGTGCTGGAATCATGCAACCCAGATTTGCTGCGATTTTTACCATTATAATAAGCCCCCACTCCCGAAAGACAATTTTCTAGGCTATTGGGAAGTACTTTGCCTTATTTTAGAATTATGGAGTACAATTTTAGCTTTCAGGGACGATTAGAAATACCTGGAACTGATCAAAAGCTTCTGGAGGCGACGAATACTCTCTTGAATTTTTCTATAATTTTCATAACTTTTTTGGATTTTTTAATAATTATTCCCCAATTTAAAATCACTTTTTCGATTTTTTAATTAATAATCCCAAATTTTAATTTTCAAAAATTTTAATTATTTATTTGAATTAAATAATTATTTTTATAATTTTTAATTAATTTTTGGAATTATAGATGAATTTACGGGTATTGATTTATCTTACCGGTGCAATTTTTGGAGCAATCAGAGATGTTGATCACCTTTAGGCTGTCCCGCTGAGTGCATTAGACGAATGTGGAGGCGTTGAGTGATGTGGCCTCTCCTGAGCCATCGATCACGTGCTAGAGCGCTCAATGCAGCGATCAGGCGGACGAGAACTGAGCGAAGCGATGGGGAAGTCATCTGCGGCATGGCACTATCTCGAGCGTCGACGGTTGCGAGAGCCCCTTAGCTCGTTCGATGGTTGTTCCTTTGAACTCGGTGTTTGGGCGACACGGCTTTCGACGAGCTTGTTTCAGTCGAACGAAGTTATAGATGAGCTATTTTCGTCATCGAGATGTTACTGTTGAGCTATTTGGTCGAGCTATATCTCTCGTCGATCTCAACTTCGTCGAGCTATATTCAACTTTGTTAAGCTATATTTGGTCGAGCTATGGTTCATGTCGTCGAGCTACTGCTTCGGTTGAGCTATGGCTCTTGTTGTCGAGTTACCACTTTGGTTGAGCTATGGCTCTTGTCGTCAAGCTACCGCTTCGGTCGAGCTATGGCTCTTGTTGTCAAGCTATCTCTTCGGTCGAGCTATGGCTCTTGCCGTCGAGCTACCGCTTCGTTCAACATATGACTCTTTTCGTCGAGCTATGGGAGTCTTTGTCGAGCTACAACTTCAGGCGAGCTACGGGTTTGGGCGAGCTATATTCGGTGTAGCTCATTTTTTGGTCAAGCTTCTCTTCTTCATCGAGCTATAACTTTCTCATCGAGCTATGGGTTTGAACGACTTCGTGGCTCTCCAAAGTTTGCATTAAGTTCATAGTGGGGCTTGTGGTCGGAGCTCGAGTTTGGACCTATAGTTGCTGTCGATGCTTGGGAGTTTAGCCGAGCTCACTGTTTTTAAGTTTTAAAGCTTCAGGTCTTAGTGAGCTTGAAGCTCATCTTTGGAAAGCTTGAGTTAGGGTTTGAAATCCTTGGGTTGCAAAAACGGTACTAATAATAAGGATGATGCGATGATGATTAGTATTAATAGTATTAGTATCAAAACCAAACAATTATTCTTCCTTCATCAACTCCATCAATTCATTATCATGATGATCATCAACAGAAAAGTTGCTATTGATCATGCTGCTAATTGCATATGCTTTTTCTTCCTTCAACAGCTACATTGGCCTCAGATTCGATGTGGTTACTGGTCAATATGGAGCTTAGGGTTTGGTTTCGGCCTGAGCTTGTAGCCCAGAGCATCATCGAGTTTGGGTTTGAAGATGTGTAGTTGGAGCATTGGGTTTTTGTCGAAGGTAGAAGAGTTGTATTGACTGGCTTAAAGGGTTTTTGAAGATTTGATCGACTTCGAGGCTTGTCTCCATCGCTTCTGAGGTCATATTTTAAAGCTAGAGTCTTCGGGGAAGTTTAAGCTTGTGTTTAATCGTCTTCTCCTCCATCGCTTGGGCTTGATTTCGGCCGAAGCTTAAGGTAGGAGGTTGGGTTGTGCATCTTCTCATTATTTGTGCTAGTCAACTCGTTTTGTTGTGCCCAACAAGTGTTTGTCGAGCTGTCTACCTTGTCGAATTGCTCTTCCGCTGACCAAACGTTGTGTCATTCGCTTGTTTCGTCGATCAAGCGTCCCAGCATTCGTTTGGCTGAACCGCTCTTTCGTCGACCAAACGTTGTGTTATTTGCTTGTATTGTCGATCGAGCATTTCATCGTTGGAAGAGCTTTCATGCTCAGTGAGTTTGTTGAGGCAATTTTGAGACGAAGTCGGACGTTTGAACTTGTTATTTACGCCTAACAAGTTTGGGAAGGCAACTCTTGGACAGAGTTGAACATTTGAACTCGTTGTTTGTTCCAAAATAAGTAACTTTTCATAATTTTCATAAAATATTTAACACAGAATCAAAGGTAGACAAAAAATTAATTTAACTTAAAAGTTAAAATAGAAAATATTGTAAAACAAAAATTTGAAATTGCAGAAAGGTCACAATCCTATAAAAAATATTTTGGGAAGCATATTATAGAATAGAATAAGAAGAAATATCCTATTGAAAGCACAACCCATATGAAGAATATTTTAAAACAGGGTCATAGTTTCGAAAGTAGGTCATACTGGTAAATTAGTCACCCACGTATAGGGCTGCAATCGAGCCGAGCCGAGCCGAATACCTTCAGGCTCAAGCTCGACTCATTTACGAACCGAGCTCAGTTTTGAGCTCGGCTTGAGCTCGGTTCGAGCCAAAATTTGAACGAGCTTTGACCGTATTCGAGCCGAATAGCTCGTGAGCTTAGCTTAAAAAAAGAAAAACCCAAGCTCGAGCTCGGCTCGAGCTTAGTTCGAGCCGAGCTTTGACCGAGCTTAAGCCGAATAGCTCGCGAATAACTCGATTCGTTTGCAGCCCTGGCCACGTATTAAAGAAGTTTTTGCCCAAATGATCCACTTTTAAAGTATTTACCAAATTTACCCACTTTCGAAACTATTTACCAAATTGACCTACTCGCTATTTGAAATAGCGAATCTAGTTCAGATAGCGAGTGTACTTGTACTCATTTTTTCAGAGAAATTTTGAACATGTATTTTTAATCTGAAATGTATATAACTACACTCGCTATTGCAGATAGCGCGTCTAGTTCAACTGACATTGCTATCTCAAATAACGAGTGTAGCTGTACTCATGTTTTAGAGAAATTTTAAACATAAAATTTCTACCTGAACTGTATATAACTACACTCATTATCTCAAATAGCGAGTATAGTTGTACTTATTTTTTTAAAAAAATTAAACATGCAAATGTGTAGACCTACACTAGTTATCCAAGATAGCAAGTTCAGTTAAACTAGACCCGCTGTAGAACCCCGCATTTTCAAATATTATTTTTATATTTGAAAATGAATTTAAATTGATTTTTGGAGATTTAATTAATATTTTCTAAAGGATTTATCTTCATACACGTGCAAAACCCGTGCAAATGCTTTTATAAGAAGTTTGAAAGTTTAGTTTTCTTCATGAAAAATCATTATTTAATATTTGGAATCTATTTAGTATTTTTCCAAATTTTTCTGAAATTGATTGGACCTATTTGCAATTTTTGAGAAAAGAATGACCTTTTTGCAAATTTGACATTTTAAGGGTTAAAAATGCAAAATATATTTTCTGGACGTTTTGAATAGTACCGGTTGAGATTTAGGATCATATTTTATTTTTAAATCCTAATTTTAATGAATTTTAGATGAATTTCCAAGAATAGATATATATGCATATATTTATATCTCGAAAGGATTGTTTTGCAAAAGTATTTGGAAACCCTAAAACTTGATTTCCCGGCCTATATAAATAGAGTTGCAGCCGTCATTTGCTGATAACTCAAGTTTTATTATTTTATATTTTGATTGAAGGGGAGGATTTGGATCTCACAAAAAGAAGGGCTTTTTCGTTGGATCTTTTCAATTCTAAAGGTGAGTGATATGAACCTTATTTTGTAGTTATTTATGTGAATGATTGTTTTATTGATTGTTTGACATAGTTATTTATTTAGTGTATTCGGTATGAGAACGATGTAATGGTAATTATTGTATTATGTATGATGAATCCATGAACATTTAGTAGATCTTGATTGATGAATTCCTTATTACTTGAGAACATGTTTAAGATCGTCGTTACATTTGAATACAATGATTTTAGTAAATAATGAATTCTTTTGGAAAACCCTAATTTCGATAATCATGAACAACCAAAATCTTGCAGACAGTGGGCCGTCAGTCGACTGGTAGACCCTCTAGTCGACTGGTGTGACCCAGCTGTTGTGATCTTTAATTATTGAAAAATTCGTTCTGGAAAGTCGACTTAGACCCTGACACAGTCGACTGGTATACTTCAAATTTATTTTGCAAAGTTAATGTTGATTTCCTTTCAGGGCAGTCGACCTAAATCTCCTTAAGTCGACTGATTAGTACTTAGAATATTTCTTGAAATTATTGGGATTTGTCTCAGGTAAGTCGACTGATGGACTAATAAGTCGACTTATGTCACTTAGATCGTTTTATTTGAATCATGATATTTGTTCTCGGGTTAGTCGACTTACTACAGTATAAGTCGACTGGTGCTGATGAGTCTTCTTGAAATTGAATGCTCTTTCAAGTCTTTAGTCTCCGGGGTTGGATATATTCTGCGGTGTGAGAGTCATTGAACTCTGGGGTTGGGTATATTCTGCGGTGTGAGAATCACTGTTAGTGGTTGAATACCGGGTATCCGATCTGCGGTGTGAGAGTGACTGAATACCGGGTATCCAATCTGTGTTATTGAGATTTATTGATAGTCGGATATATTCTGCGGTGTGAGAGTCATTGAACTCTGGGGTTGGGTATATTCTGCGGTGTGAGAATCACTGTTAGTGATTGAATACCGGGTATCCGATCTGCGGTGTTGAGAGTGATTGAATACCAGGTATCCGATCTGTGTAATTGAAATGACCGTTAACCGAATATTGGCAGCGAACAGTCGACTGGTCCCTTAAGCAGTCGACTGTACTGCACCGTTGAGCTGTAATTGTTTGAGAAGGATTCTTCTGACACTCCGTTAAGCTATACTTGATGTTTTTATGGATTTACTGTCATTTCATACTTCGCAATACATGTTGAGTTTATGTTATTCTCGTTCAGTACATGTTGTTTAAGAATCCATGCTTATTGTTCATTTATGTTGTTTGTTGGTTTATATCACTCACACCATTTATGGCTGACCCCTTTAGTTTGGGGGTTTAGGGATTATCTCTAGCCTCATGTGTTACAGGTTGTTGCTTAGAGTTGGAGGTTTGGATGCTTGAGTTAACTTTGGAGATTATAAGTGATGTAGTGAGTCTTGTGTAAATTGTTGTAATGAGAAGTGTTGTAAAAGAATGTTTTTAATTCAAGGTGTTTGTAATTCCGCTGTGTTTGAGAAAGATTGATGTAATAAGAATTTGGAATAAAATTATTTGTGTTTTTGAGCTATGTGTACTGTTACATTGAAGTTGATGCTGGGATTGTGCCACGTATTTTCTAAGTTATTGTATTAGAAATTCGGGGCGCTACACTCGCTATCTTAGATAGCTATCTCAGATAGCGAGTGTAGTTGTATATATTTCATGTTCAAAATTTCTTTGAAAAAATGAGTACAACAACACTCGCTATTTGAGATAGCGAGTTCATTTGAACTAAACTCAGATAGCGAGTCTAGTTCTATACATTTCATGTTCACAATTTTCCTAAAAATTGAGTACAACTACACTCGCTATTTGAGATAGTGAGTCTAATTCAAATGAACTCGTTATCTCAGATAGCGAGTGTTGTTGTATGCATTTCATGTAGAGTTAATATAGAATGGATTTATAGTGTGTTTTAGTTGAGTGTATTTTTTGTTAGTTATTACTTACCTCATCCTACCATTTTCAACTGCATTTAGTAATGCTAATTATACAACTAATTAAGCTCGTACCACATTTGCAAGAAACAAATATGTAGTCAATTGAAGAGTGCAAAGCTTTGCAGCTACTACCAAACAACAACTATAGTTATTATTATTGCATATCATAACAGTTGAACGATAATATTACATGCAATAATGTTTGCTAACTCAAAACCCTAAACCCATCATCCAAGATCCCGAATTGTGCATATTTAGTTGAGTTTGAGATGCAGCCACTTTATTTCTATCTGAGATATTATATGGCATAATGTATGTGTGTTTAAAGCCAAGTCATTATGTATACAGGAAAAATTTGAAATTGTTAATTTTGTGGAAAATAAAATAACTAGACTCGCTATCTCAGATAGCAACCCTGGTTCAAAGACTTTGAAGTTTATGAAAAATTACAAATTCTCACAATCGCTATCCCAGATAGCGAACCTGATACAACCAGGGTCTCTATCTCATATATGTATGAATTTTAGCAACTGGTACAATTCGAGATCTTGGATGATCGGTTTAGGGTTTTGAGTGTGGGTGTAGAGAGCATTCTGAGTGATGAAGCGGATCGCAATAGATTTTGGGCAGATTTTGTTGGTGAAATAACGAATTTGGGAGGCTAAGATTTGGGGTTTATTTCGGAGTTGGGGGAGAGAATGAAAAGAGAGAAATGAAGAGAAATAGCGAAACAACGAGCAAGTCTTTAAAAACTCCTCAATCGACATTCGCTATCTCAGCTAGCGAGTGTGGTATAAACACATTCGCTATCTGAGATAATGCGTCTAAACTTGGTTTTTTTTTCTTCAAGTTTTTCTCCAAGTGGTGGAGAAACACCTCAATATATACTTGCTATCTCAGATAGCGATGTTGTTTTCACCAAACTCACTATCTGAGATGACGAGTCTAAACTTGAAAATTTTCTTCACGTTTTAAAACCTCAATATACACTCGCTAACTCAGACAGCTAGATTATTTTCACCAAACGGGCTATCAAAGAGATAGCAAGTGGGTTATCATGGTAAATACTTTTGAAAGTGGATCAGTTTGGTAAATACTTTCAAAAAATTGGGTCATTTTGGTAAAATATTCCGTATTAAACTCGAGAAATGAACTTATGTACTTCTAGTGGTCAATGGAATTAGAATAGATGACAATTCAATTTTCTTAAAATTCATAATGACAATTCAATTTTCTTAGAATAATTTTGTTATTTTATGGTTAATAAAAGTGTTTGACTTGGTCAAACTATTAGATCCTATTGTTACTCTCTGAAAAATAGTATGCCAGTTTATTTTAGATTGACCGAAAAGTCGAGGGTTATCTGCATTGACGCTCTGTAATTACAGTAGTGGTGTTTTTAATATTGAAGTGTTTGAAGAGATCATGTGTGAAACAGATGATGGCTGAGGTTTGCATATAACCCGTAATTCAAACATGATCTATAGTTTGGACCACTTTGAATAATTGACATGATATTGGGGGCACCTTGCATTGATGATAAGTTTTTATTGGGAAAGAATTATATGCCTTATTCGACATAAAATATACATGATCTTCACAAGATCTTGGCAAATCAAATCATGAAAAACATATGTACAGATTTTAAGAAGATCTAATGGTACGTCCTTCTTTTTAATTGAATTTCTTAGCCGAATTGGGCATATTATTTATTTCCACTCTTTTGGCTCTTTCTTTGCCGACTTAATTTATTTCCATTAATTGGTTAATTTGGCTCTACTATGATCGCAACCTGCAGGTCCAATTTTCTTATCAAAAGTATATATTTTTGGATCCTCCTTGGATCACAAATATCTTGAGAGGCTAGCTCTAGCTGGTTTTGTGTTATTATATAGATTCATGGAAAATAGAGGACCATGTTCCTCTTATCCTCCTTGGAACACACAGTTAACTTCCACGTATATTTGAAGCTTTAGTTTTGATAGGAACACAATTATCATCAGGTCTATTTGTTGTGTCGTTTTATCTCCTTAATTGAGTTGGGTGGTGGCTGCTTCTTCTGTTGTCGAGAGAAGAAGAGTATTATTTTCTTCCACAAACTGTAAACTCATCATAGCTAATGCATTTTCCCATTTGTATCACGTGTTGATTTTATTCTAAATCAGTGACGTTCATGTTTCAGATTTTGAATTATAACTTTATTGCTACAACGCTATTTACCACCCAAACATTAATTAATACAAGAATAACAAATTTTAAAAAAAGTTACAAAAGGTGGTGAGGAGTAATTGAAGAAAAATGAGAGTTAAACTAGCTGTTAGATTGAGTTGGGATATTATAAAGATGGCCTTAATCTAGATAGCATGGCAATATTACAAAGATGATCTTAATCCAGACAGCATGCACTGCAAACCCTTTAGCGGTATTTTTATTAGCTATCCCCGTATTTTAAAACGCCGCTATAGCACGTAGCGGCTCTTCCAAAAACGCCCCAAAGAGCGCTGTTGCAACAAGCGTCGGGACAGATATAGGGTCTATCCCGGCGTTTTTTATAAACGCCGCTATAGACCGTCTACCCGGCGTTTTATATAAAAAAATGCCTCTATAGAGCGTTTATACAAAAAAAACTACCTATTCTGGCATTTTGACAAAAAAACACTGATATATGTTATTAATTTTTAATTTTTTTAAAACACCCTATCCCGGTGTTTTTGGCCAAAAACACCAGGGATAGGGGGGTTTTTAATTTTAATTTTAAATTTTTAAAGAAAAATTAATTTTTTAAATTTTTTTTAAAAATAAATTTTTAGTAGAATCCCATCAAATTTAGTCCCAATATGACATTTCTTTGACCTTCATATATGATTTAGTCCCATCACTATGCTCACTGAAGATTACATTTCTTTCACCTTCATATATAATTTAGTCCCATCAATATGACATTCCTTGAAGATTACAGTGGTTTCCGATACATACGCTAGCCTATGCTCACCATCTCCCCATGTTTCTGTCTTTTGGATCAACAGGTAACACATAAGATCCAGCATTTCTGTACTTTTGAAGCTGATAGTTGCAAAAAAGAATATTATAGTTAGAACTAAAATTAGTACATACCAAGTGGTTTTCTCAATTTTTTTTTTTTTTATTTAAAAAATCAGGGACACTTTCAATGTTTGGGCAATTTAGAGTTGAAAACATTTTATCAAATCTTAGCTGAAAGTGAGATGCATTGGCCGTGTCTGATTGGAAACTTGCCTACTGTCCGATGTTAATATATTAATGATACACAATACCAATACTGACACCAAAACCGAGATTTGATACCATGGCTGAAAACCCCTAATTTTGAAAGTAGTAGCCTAGTAGGTGCATAAATTGGCATCGCATATATTTGAATCCCAAGTTTTCCCTCCTATCTACAATATTAAACCCCAATTTCGACAATCATCAATTCGAAGGGGTTTCATGTGCCGACATCAAGAGAAACATCACTGGTATATATATACTAGCAATTAAAGCAAATGGAGATGAGAAACATCACTGGTATATATATACTAGCAATTAAAGCAAATGGAGATGTTCATTTTTATTGCGAAATGTTACGAAATAAACTTTAGAGGATATGTCGTCTTTTGTGGTATATACTAGCAATTTGGTATTTACAAAGATATTTGTAATTACCAAATTTTGTTTGCAAATAAATAATTATTATTTGTACCTGAGATGCAGATCTTCACCAGTCATAAAAGTGAAAGGCTTCTCCACAAATAGAGTCTTCACAAGATCAGTAGATAAAAACCAAGAACTCGACAGGAAGTCAACCTGCACAATCTTCTCAATGGTTATATCATAAGCAGGATCAGGAAGATAAAATCCTGCCTCTTTCGACCGGTGTGAAATCCTTCTGCCTGGATGGAAGTATCCTTCCAATGCTTCCCAAAACAGAATGAGTTGTTCTCTATATTTCTGTCACATGTCAAGGATCACAGTTAGTCAAAGAACAGTTAGTCAAAGAGAAGAGAAAAACTTACTTTGAAAATATGAACAGTTACAGAAGCAATCATACGAAAAGAAGAGTAAGAGTATAACTTACACATCGGTAAGGGGAAGTTCCTCTAATACGTCGATAGTCCCAGATAAGTGATTATTTTCCAAATGGCTGCAAAAAGAAATATTCAAATCACTATGCTATAGATAATGCTAAGATGATCGATCAGAATCACAAAGTAAAGAAAACTCACAATGTTTTCAGCAAAGATAAACTTCCCATCGACGATGGCAATTGACCCTTTAATTTGTTAGAAGAAAGATCCCTATGTACAGAAGAAATAAGGATCATGAAACGTAACAAACAAGAAAATTTTATTGCAGTGATGAATAGAGATGGATTATGTACAAATTGGTGAGACCAGTTAAAGAATTGAAAGCATAGGACAATTCTCCTTTTAACATGTTGTTGTTAAGTGCCTTGCCAAAAGATACAAAAGATATAGCTGTAATAGAAGTAAAATTTTCAATTATCTATATAATAAAACACAAAGAAAGCTATCAAGTGGCCCTCCTTCAATCCCCCCAAAATCAAAGGCCCAGATCTAACCTCACAAAACACATTTTCCCCCAAAACTCAAATTCAAATTCCCCTCCCCAAAACAACTCATTTATTTATTTAATTCTCTCTCTCTCTCTCTCTCTCTCTCTCTCTCTCTCTCTCTCTCTATATATATATATATATATATATATATATATGGAAACATGGACTTTTATACCCCAATTTATAATTATTTTTCATCATATGCTAATGGAAACATGGATTTTTATTTACAACTAATTATTGCCATACTATTCAAACTTCAGCTACATAATTGTTAATTTACTGTTTACAAGGCTTTTCATATGCTGTATCGTTTTAAAGACGTGCCGTAGGCATGTGGCCATGGCAAATCTTGTATATATATATATATATATATACACACACACACACGGACGTACATGGTGGACAAAAGTGGCAAATCTGACAGAGAATTTGGAATGGTTCCTGAGAGTTGGTTATTCGAAAGAATTCTGTCTCAGAAAAAAAAAGTAATTAATTGAAATACCTGAGCTTGATATTGTAAATGAATAAGGATAGCATACGTACAATTTCTTTAATGTACGAGGCAACCTATTTGGTATACTTCCCGCAATATGGTTATCGCTCAAATCTCTACATTGCAATTTACCGCAAAACAGGTTAGTAGAAGAGTTAGTTAAAACTCACTGATATCAAGAAAGAAATCTATAAGAATATTGTCATCCACATGAGGTTTGCTCTGCAGATACAATGCTCCGTAAAGATATGACGAACTTACATTGTTCTAATTGATGTGAACATATCCAATGACACAGGCAACCACCCTCCCAAATTTGTGCCATTGAGAATTCTATAAAAAATTATAACAGTTAGTAGATTTGTAATATGGAAAACCAATAAACCATTAAGAATTCTATCAAATTTACATATATTGCAGTTATTTTTGAGTCAACGCATTTAACACCTTGCCATCGGTCGAGGCAGGGGTCAGCCCCTAGTCTCTATCCGGGAAGAGGAAGCAAGATGATGTATTGAGAGAAGTAGTTAATAGCAAAAACTGCCAAAAAAAATATATATCAATTGCATCAAAACAATAGAAAAAATAGGAAAACTAAACTAAAAATCTATTTGCAGATAATTTTTAAAGGTAGAACAACTTGACGAGAACATGTTTCTTGTTTACACTTAAACTATAGTCAGGTATCGGCTTGTATTTATCAGTAATATCAGACATATCAGTCGAACTGGGGGGCAAGTTTCTATACGGTAATGACAATGCATCTCAGTATCAACTGATAAATGAAACCATGATGTAAACTATTTATGACAAGATCATGTCAAGATAAGCAGCAAAAAGTTTTTTTTTTAAAGAAAATATTTTTTTTGTAAGATGATCCTAATGCAAACAAAATCATGGAAGGGAAATAACCGTCTTGTGGGTCAGTGAATGCCTAGGCACCCAAATTTTCATTTCTAAAGTAATAGTAGAAAATCTCACCATCCATTTTGAAGATCCCCTGTGTTTATCCTTCCGCCTGAAACATTTGGTTACATATCAAGATATGCTCTTGTCGAAGCAGTAGGTCAATTTATACATGATCCGAGACAACTTAATAATCTACATAATCAAATGGTATAGAAAGTTTAACATATGATTATCTCATCAATTAAAGGTCAATAAAAAGTATTGTTAAATCACTAGATACATAAAAGGAAGTTTCGATACCACTAAAATCTTTTATACCTGAGAGATGTGGATCATCCTTGAAATGGCATCTTCAAATGCTTCCAGAGCAATAGCTATGAGAACGACATTAATGATATGAAATTAAAGAGATACATTGAACAATTAAAGTCTAATCTGAACTATTAAAGTCATTACCACTGAGAAACCCCACCACCGCCGCCTCCCCTTCAAACCCCACCACCGCACCACTTCTTTTCGACCATCATCACACTGCTTTGCTCTCAGCCACACATAAGACAGAATGAAGCACACAAATCCAAAATTATCTTATAACAAAGCTATTTGTTTGTTATAGCAGCATTCTACAATCAATAACCTCTGATGTGTTACGCAGATTGAGATATTAATTAATTGACATTCACATAAAACTCTGAGATTGAGAATGAATAGATACCCCAACATTGTTGCTCTCCCAAAGCTTGCGAACGCCATAATCCACAGCCTGCAATATAATTTTAAAAATAAATCATTTCAATCATCACCCAAATTTCTTTATACAAAATAATCCCCCAAATCAAATCAAATCAAAATCAGATCAGATAAAAAAATGAGCATACTCGTTCTCCTACGAAGGCGCCGGCGATGACGAAGGTAACGTAGACGGAGTTGCGGTGCATCAGCACCTGGTACATCCCTTCCCATAGCCTCATCTCTGCATCAGCACCCGGTACATCCCTTCCCATAGCCTCACCTCTCTCTCTCTCTCTCTCTTTTTCTCGTTTCGATTTAGAAATGTAATAATGGAGAAAAATAAAAGAAAAGCTAACAAGCCAAAACTAGGCTGCCTTTATAAAGAGATATATCTATATAATAAAACACAAAGAAAGCTATCAAGTTACTCACCTTCAATCCCCCCAAAATCAAAAGCCCAGATCTAACCTCACAAAACACATTATCCCTCCCAAAATTTCAAACCCCAAAACCAAATTCCCCCCTCCCCCCGCAAAACTAAAAAACTCATTACTTTATTACTATCTCTTTATTCTCTCTTCACATTTTCTCTCTTTCTCTCTCTCCCTATCTCTCTCTCCCATTCTTTCTTTATTTACTAAGAAATTTAGATTTTAAGATTTCAGGTTTGTAAATTTTTAGAATTTTTATGTTTTTTTTATTGCACAAGTTATATTGAAAATAGCAAATATCTCTTCAACAGTTAAATTTCATCATTTTCCACTTAAAATTCCAAGAAGTTAGATTTTACACCCCCCATTTATAATTATTTTTCAACATATACTAATGGAAACATGTACTTTTATTCACAACTAATTATTGTCATACTATTCAAATTTGAGCTTCATAATTGTTGTTTTACTGTTTACAGGACTTTTCGTGTTTTGTATCGTTCTGAAGACGTGTCGTAGGCACGTGCTCAAGGGAAAATCTAGTATATATATATACCTCGATCGGAGCTAGGGTTTGAGATAGGGAGAAAGACGATGGGGATCAAGCTAGGGTTTAAGAAATGGCTAGCGGTAGCGGGGAGGGGGACACGGCGGTAGGAGGAGGGGGACGATGATGGCAGGAGGAGGGGGATTTGGAGATCAGGTTTGGGGAGAGAGGGAGAGAGGAGTTTTAGAAGAGAAATGAAATAATTGGGGGTGAGAAAGGAAAATGAAATATTTAGGGGTTTTTTTCGGTCCTATACCGGCGTTTTTTGTAAAACCGTCGGCATAGATCCACCCTATACCGGTGTTTTATACAAGCGCCGGTAAAAAACACCGAGATAGAGTGGGCTGAAAATATGACTCCTCTATCCCAGCGTTTCCTATAAATGCCGAGAAAAAAATGTCGGGATATACGTGGCGGTTTGTAGTGATGATGGGAAGGAAATACAAGAATTTTGTGAAAAAACATACTGACATTGTTCCACTTACTGAAAATTTTGTATATATTTTACATTATTGTACAGATCATGGTACTTCCCCCAACAAGGAGACCTAAGGTGGATATGGTAGATATGGGTGGTGGCAACTCTGTTGCTGCAAGTTTGCAAGATACACATTAAGAGTATGCTGCTATTAATGCATGAAGAGGTTAATATTGCCATTGATTAGTGATCATGAGCTTGTGGTTTTCTTTTGAAGATTGTGAACATTGATAAGGTTAACAGAGAGATTAGAAAATATGATTGGATTATTGGGATTGAATATAACTGTGTACAATGACTCCTATATATAGGAGGGAACTAAATACTAAACTGATATATTTCTGATATGGGACTAAACATATATAATATAATATCTAACACCCCCTCTCAAACTCACGATGGGTAGAACAGTACTAGTTGGCCCACCAAATAATGAAATCTCTGTACAGTATGAGACTTTGTGAAAAAGTCTGTTGTCTGCTGTGAAGTAACAGAGTGAAGTAAGATTATTCCTGCTTCAAAGCGCTCACGAACATAATGACAATCGATCTCTTTGCTCATGAGAAACCGGGTTGCTTGCAATGTGCAATTCACTCCGGTTATCACAATGAAGAGGAGTAGCGTCGGTGAGTGTTACACTCATATTTGATCATAGCTAACGAACATGAAAATTTCTCTATTATTGGCTGTCATTGCTTTGTACTCAACTTTGGTTGAAGAACATGCTACAACTGCCTATTTCTTGCTTTTCCACGAGATCAATGAGTCCCCAAGAAATAGATAGAAACCTGTGGTAGACCGACTGGTGTTAGGATCACCCGTCCAATCTGAATCAGAATACGCACGGGGCTCTAGGTTTGATGTGAAGGGCATGAATAATGAGCGAGTAATAACATCCCGAAAATATCTAAGGATCCAAAGAAGTGTACTGTAGTGAACTTATGTAGGAGCGGAAACAAACCGACTCACAAAACTGACTGCATGGGCAATATCCGGTTTGGTCATGCATAAGTAGACAAGCTATCCAACAATCTGTCTGAATCTGGTGGGATCAGGAAGTAGCTCACCATCTGTGGGATGAAGTTTCACATGAAGCTCTAAGAGAGTGTCGGCCGATCGACTGTCAGAGAGACAAGCAGCGAAGATAATATCTGATGTATATTTCTGTTGAGAAATAAGTATCCACCGAGACCTATGGGCAATCTTTAGATCCAAAAAGTAGCGTAATCTGTCAAGATTTTTCATATGGAACTGCTGGTGAAGGTACTTTTGTGTAAAGGCAATGCCTGCAGGATCGTCCCCAGTAACAACCATATCATCAATATATAATAATAGAATGACCCTCCCTTGTGGTGATGAATGCATAAACATAAAATGGTCCTGTGAATTCTAATTGAAGCCAATCTGGGTGATAACATAGCGAAAACACTCAAACCAGACTCGAGGAGCCTGTTTCAAACCATATATAGCCTGACGCAGACGGCAAACATGACGAGGAGTGGTGAGACCAGAAGGAGGATGCATATAAACAAGATCAAATAAGGTACCATGAAGAAAAACATTCTTCACGTCCATCTGGTATAACGACCATAGACGAATGGCGGCAATGACAAGGAGAGTGCGAACTGTAGTCATCTGCACAACCGGGGCAAAAGTTTCATCATAATCAATACCATACTCCTCACTAAATCTTCTGGCAACAAGACAAGCCTTGTATCGCTCAATGGAGCCATCAGGGCGATATTTGATCTTAAAAATCTATTTGCAGCTGACAGACTGGACACCCATAGGTAACGGAACAACATCCCAAGTGCCAGTCTGATCAAATGCACTGAACTCCTCTGCAATAGCTTCCCGCCACTCAGGATGTTGAATAGCTTCCTAGTAGGTGGGCTCCACGTGTAGAGTGTATGGCAATGAGATACACATGAAACTGTGGTGAGTAGGAGGCTTGGCAAAACCAAACCAGTCAGAAAGGCCAGTGGCATCAGGTGTGTAACGAGTCGGTGGGATGCTCGAGGTGGAACGTGCAGATGGACGGACCGGTTGTGGATTAACAGGGTGAGGAGGTGAGATAGGTTGTGTATGTGTAGGTGGGAGTGGGGATGTGTGTGGTGAGGGGACATGATGCTGTGGGGATGCAGGTGGTACCTCTGAAGGAGAAAGAATAAGTGGAACGTCAGTTGAGATGGGAAGGGAGCTAAAGGAGTGGGATCAAATGGAATGTGTGAAGGTCTGGCCGGGGAAGGAGGCCTAACTACAGGGGAGTCAAGAAAACTAGCATCCTCAGGAGAGGTTAAGTAGTAGTGAGAGTCTTCCATAAAGGAGACATGTCGTGAAATACGAACATGTCCCGTGACAGGATCAAAATAGGGTAACCTTTATGTTCCAGACTGAGATCGAGATGAACACACTTAGTAGCTCGAGTTGTAAGCTTCGTGCATTCAGCGGACGGAACGACAAAACAGGTGCACTGAAAGGCCTCATAAGGTGATGTGCCAGATAGAGCAGATGAGAGAGTGATGTTAATGAGACTGACATACGTCATGACAGCTTCAGTCCAGAAAGAACGAGGAACAGAAGAGGAGAGTAGAAGAGCGTGAGCCGTCTTAAGGATGTGACGATTCTTGCGTTCAGCTGCACCATTCTATTCATGTGTGTGAGGACATGATTGCTGAAAGAGTGTACCGTGAGAGTGAAGGATCGATCTCATAGCAGTGAAAATGTACTTACGAGCACTGTCAGAGTGAAAGGTTTTGATACGCATACCAAACTGAGTGTGAACCATGTTTGTAAAGAACTGATAAATGTCAGGTATCTCAGAGCGTTGGCGTATAAGAAACACCCATGTGTATCGAGTAAAGTCATCAATGAAACATAGTAGAGCTAACATTTGTGAAATGGTGTAGGAGATGGTCCCCATATGTCAAAGTGAATAAGTTGAAAAGATTTGGTGGTTTGAGAGATACTTTTGTGATTAAAGGGGGGAGCTATATGTTTGGCCAATTGACAACCCTGACAATCAGAAAAATGAGTAAAAGAAAGAGAACCAAGAACACCACTACGAGCTAAAGTCTTGAGTCAAGACGCACTAATATGTCCTAAATGTTTGTGCCACAGATCAGTTCAGAGTGTACAATACCAGCAAAATGCTGATAAGATCTATGTGCATGAAGAAAATCTAGATGATACAGATGACCCTGTCGACTAGCACGCCCAAACTCCTGACCTGTATGAGAGTTAGAAATAGAACAACCGACAGAATCAAATGTAATGACAAGACCACTCTCGCATAGTGCACTAATGGAAATAAGGGTCATGGATAAATGAGGAGCTTAAAAAACATAAGGCAATGTGAGAGTGTGAGAGATAATATACCCGGAGTGTGTAGTGAGAATGTGTTAGCCATCGGTAGTGTGTAGGGATGGGGAGTGAGAAGGAAGTGTAGTGCTGGTGGTGAGCAGTGTATAATTACTAGTAAGATGATGTGAAGCACCAGAATCTAAAATTCAGGAAGAATTCATACCGAAATTAACAGAGAATGTAAGGGCAGAGGAGCCAGTAGTGATAGACTGATCGAAGAACTGGAGTTCCAACTGAGCAAGGTGATGCTTGAGATTAGCCCAATCAGCGGAAGTCATGTCACGCTCTGCTTCCTAAAAGAATACAAAATATGAGTACTAAACAAGCCTAGCAAATAATTTTCATCATCCATAAGCTGTAAGGATTAAATCAACAGTAAACAGAAAGATACAACCATGCATGCATGAATCAAATCTCATAATCACAAGAATTAATTATAATCAAATACATAATTCTCAAATAAAAACAAGATCTGAAAAATAATAGAACTCTGGGTCAAACATGCCCAATTACAAAGTATCAAGTAGCAACAAAAGAAACTGATAAATTCGATGCAGAAATAAACTAAAGCATAAAAGATCCCAGAAAAAAGCTTAGAATACTTGATCGCTTACACGTACAGGTAACTGTTTCCAAAACCTGTACATTTATCATTTGAAAGAAACATAGAAAAGGGAAAATAATATGCCCATTAGTGCAAGCTACGGGCCGCAAGTAGTACAAGCAAAAGGAGTACTGGAACAAAGTAACTAAGAGTACAGAGCGGAAAACAGAATCAAGAGTACAGAACATAGCATGACAGGGATGTAACAGATAAATAGAGTCAAATAAACGAATAAGCAAGTAAACAGAATCAAATAACAGAATCAGGTAACAGATAACACGTAAACTTATAACAGATATCAGATAAATATGTAAACTTGTAACAGGAGTCATGTGAACTAGTAACAGGTAACAAGCGGGTAACAGGTTAAGCAGTTAAAATTCCCGATTACGCCCGATTAATCCCCGATTAATCGCTAATCGGAGGCTAAGCGATTATTTTTTTAGCGATTTATAATATTTCAATAGTTAGCGATTTAATCGGAAATAATCGGCCAATTTTAAGTGGTCGATTAACCGATTAAATCTCTTCCTCTAATTTTCATGCTCGTTTGCATTATTTGGGCTTAATCCGTCCCAAATTCAAAATCCAAATTCGAAATTCAAACTCCTTATGTTCCTAGCGCAAATCCAAACCCGACATTTCGCCGCTCTCTTCTTCCTCGTGCAAACCCAAACCCACACTAATTATCTTCAGACCCAAAAAGATTCTCTTCTTCTTCCTCGAGTAAACCTAAACCCGATCCGCCGTCGCTCTCCATGTACCGTCGCATACTTGACCTAGCCCGCATCTGCACCTCATGTTGCTCGCATTACTCTTTCTCCCCGATCATTTTTGTTTGATGGAACCGACTAGCAAACCCGACCCAACTATATGTCCCTATTTTATAATCTCATAATAGTTTTATGTTATGATTTAGGGTTGCTACATAATGAGGATATATCTTTTTTTAATTATATATATAACGAATTTTCCGATTTAATCCCCGATTATTTCCGATTAACCGATTAATCACTAATCGCTTATAGATCGATTAGTTCCAAAAACTGATTTTAACTGCCTGGGTAACCAGTAATAGGTAATAGGTAGCAGGTAACGGGTAACAGGTAACAGGTAACAGGAATGAGCAGGTGAAACATATTATTCTTAAATCTTTTATTTAATCCTAACTAATGCATCACACATGCATCCCATTCTACATGGTTGCTGCATACAAACAAGTTGCATTTAGATTTAGTGGTGGATTCTATAACGTCGTGTACTCACGCATCATATAAACAGATAAACAGATAAACTGAATCGGATAAACAAATTCATGAATCTTGTAATCATGTATTCATGTAAACAGATAAGACCTATGGGCCCCCTTTCAAGTACACCTTCCTATAGGGAAGAATGCAGTCAGGTAAAAATAGATAAACCGAAATGGATAAACAAACTCATGAATCATGTAATCATGTATTCATGCAAACATGTGAGAAACACGGCCCCCTTCCGAGTACACTTGCTTATGTTGTCCACTACCAGATCTTTTCCTTAAACCCCAGCTTGATTACTTATTCTTTTAACCAAAACAAACATGGATGTGCAAAATTAGGGACACGTAAACATGACAAGGACAGAAACCAGGTACAGACTGGGTGGAAAACATATTCGGGTGTCATAACAAACTTATAAATATTGAAACAACAAGAGCTCCAATTCTGGACATCATGACGTTGCTGCACCAAAACTAAAATTTCCGCTGCCATAGAATAGCAAATCTGGACCCGTCAGAAGTTCTAAAAATTAGGCTCTCTGCCGGTTCCGGTGCATATACACATGATATATAAAAATCACAGAAACTATGTTCAAATTCTTATTCTTCACAGATTTCGTGTTCAGACAGCATGGTTGTGGTCAAATTCATGTATATAAAAATTAACTGTAAATTCATTGAAAATCACATGAAAATCATAGATCAACTCATAAGCATGTTTAGTAAAAAATTGGAAAATATTAGGTCGTAATTATACTTTTAACATGATATTTAAATTAGTCAATCGAGAAAATATACTTCAAAATAGAAATCTGGAATTGAAAACGTCACAGCACTAAAAAAAAATATATATCAATCTACACATCAGATTTCAGATCCGTCAAAAGTTCTGGAAACTAGACTCAGGGGGATACAACTCTTTTTTATAAAATTCTAACAATTTCAAAATGTAACTGGACCAAAATCTGATTACAAGTCATAACAGACAATATGGCAGTAATATATAATTTGATATCTAGGATCTTTTGATGGGTATCGAACCATAGAGGCAAATAGATTGTCTGGTTCAACATATATATCGAGTGGTTTAATCATGGAAGGATTTCAAGGCATAAACAAATTGAAAATTCAATCAATTGAAATTTGTAAAGATATTTTCATGAACATGGACGAGTTTCAAAAAACGATAATCAAGCAAAAATTACTAATTATGGGAGGTCAAATAAAATCTTGTACGGAATAACAAAAATGTACAAGGTACTTAACTTAATAAGATGACGACGATACCAAAACACAAGAATAACGAGATGAGAGTCCCGGCTGCACAATACGTGTGTTGTCGCTAAATCTGGTGTGGGGGCAAACAGATAGTATTTGTGGATTCTTAGGAAACTTTGAATAGCAAACCTGTTTACCTGTTCCGTCAGAGTTTGACCGTTGCTCCAGCCGTTCACCTGCAAAAAGTGCGAGACACCGGGGTTGATCCCGGCGACGCACCCTCCGACGCTCAAGTCAGTAACCAGAAATGATTATGAAAGAGCGTAAATTGGCAAAAGATTGATTACCTCTTAATGGAGATGGATGGGGGGTATTTATAGGCACCTTGGGGATCAAATTAGGAATGTAATCCCCGTGATCTGATAAGGAATATAATCCCTGTAAACAGATTAGGAATGTAATCCCTAATTCCCAGTGGAAAGATAGATGTGAATCAGGGCCATTGATTAGGATTAATCAGAAACCCTAATTCTATCTTTTCTGGACTGGGTTTGCCTCGGGTTGAAACCCGCACCCAGTTGAGGTGGATCCATTTGCGGGTTAGTGGGTCTTCGAAGAGGAGAACCAGTACCCGCTTCTGACCCATTGGTAGGTGACATTACCGTTTTACCCCTGGGCTTCAAGATTTGTGTTCGATTTGGATGGTTCCGATTTAACCCCATTTTTGGCCATATCACGATCGAGCCCCCCACTCCCGAAGACTGAGTTTGATCAGCCTTTGAGGAGTAGTTTTACTGTTTTAATGGCTACCGAAGTTGTATCGGAGTCCAAATAGAAGGTTTTTGAATCTTGAAGGAGGTAGTATGGCGATTTTTCAAGTTGGTTGAACTCTGAGTCGCTCCTGAGCTCTTATGGTCATGTGGTGTTCTTGCAGGAATATCCTCTTAACTTTGCGAAGTGTCAATTTTTCGTTCAGGGGTTTTAAAGGTTTGTTCTTGGCAATAATTATTTGTCTGGGGATCAGGAAATGTTTTCCCAACTTTATAATTATTTTCCAGGAGTTCTTCCTTAATTTCCCGAATTTTTAATTGTTTTTTTGCAACTCTTCAGCGAATGGCTTGGCCGTTTTCCTTCGTTGTGCGGCCTACATACTTGTATCACATCACCGACCCTTTCGTGCGTTTGCTGCCTAGGAGGCCGAAGTCTATGGGTGGTTCGGCACATTTTTCTGAAGAGCGAAGGCACCTCGGCGAGGTTGTGAGTGCAGAGAGGGAGTTCGACGAGGTTCGAGGTGGCTTTTTCCCTGTAACAGGGCCGGTGCCAAGAGCGCTCGGCAGCTGGTGCCGAACCCCAATTTTTCATTGTAATAGGGTCGTTGTCAAGAGCGATCGGTAGCTGGTGCCGAACCCCAATTTTTCCTTGTAACAGGATCGGTGTCAAGAGCGCTCGGCAGCTGGTGCCGAACCCCAATTTTTCCCTGTAACAGGGTCGGTGTCGAGAGCGCTCGGCAGCTGGTGCCGAACCCCAATTTTTCCCTGTAACAGGATCGGTGTCGAGAGCGCTCGGCAGCTGGTGCCGAACCCCAATTTTTCCCTGTAACAGGGTCAGTGTCGAGAGCGCTCGGCAGCTGGTGCCGAACCCCAATTTTCCCCTGTAACAGGGTCGGTGTCAAGAGCGCTCGGCAGCTGGTGCCGAACCCTAATTTTCTCCTGTAACAGGGTCGGTGTCAAGAATGCTCGACAGCTGGTGCCGAACCCCAATTTTTCCCTGTAACAAGGTCGGTGTCAAGGGCGCTCGGCAACTGGTGCCGAACCCCAATTTTTTCCTGTAACAGGGTTGGTGTCAAGAGCGCTCGGCAACTGGTGCCGAACCCCAATTTTCCCTGTAACAGGGTCGGTGTCGAGAGTGCTCGGCAGCTGGTGCCGAACCCCAATTTTTCCCTGTAACAGGGTCGGTGTCAAGAGCGCTCGGCAGCTAGTGCCGAATCCCAATTTTTCTCTGTAACAGGGTCGGTGTCAAGAGCGCTCGGCAGCTAGTGCCGAACCCCAATTTTCTATGTAACACGGTCGGTGTCAAGAGCGCTCGGCAGCTGGCGCCGAATCCCAACTTTCCATGTAACACGGTCGGTGTTAAGAGCACTCGGTAGCTGGTGCCGAAGTCCTTGACTTGTCATTTTCTGGCTCAGCATTGGTGGCTTCTGTGCTCCTGGCTGACGTGGCGGCCATTAAATGCGATGGCTTCTGAACTTCTGACAGCTCTGAGGGATGAGATGCTCATTTAATGCTGTGACCTCTGAGCTTCTGCTAGATGGGACAGTAATTAATGCGATGTACGGCTTGGCATGGTAAACAAGGCAACGATTGAGGTCGCTTTTGTCGTTTTGTGTGAGTGGGCCGGCAGTACAGGCCCATTAACCTCGTTTTGCGTGCCTCGCTCTATAAAACCCCACCCCCTGTCTCATTTTTCACTTCTCTTCTCTTTTGCTCAGGCGATCTTTTGTGCTAAGCGAGTGTTTCCGGTGATCGCCGTTCATTTTCTGGTGGAGTTTTCGACAGCTAATCTTTTAAGGTAATTTATACTTAGTTTATTTCATAAACTATGTCTCTTGCTTCTATCTCCGAGTCGACCTCTTGGTCCGAGCCCTCCCTTGAAGTTGCCGAAGCCCACACTCCGAGCTGGCCAGACAAGGGCAAGAAGGTGTTCGGCAAAGATTCGATCGTGGAGGAGCCGAAGCATATGGGGGAGTTCGGCAGATTGCCGGGGCAATTGACGGGACTCCACAAGGTTCGGGAGCTTCCGGAGGAGCACGCCGAGCGCATAGTTCATGGGAGGGGGAGGTCCTTCGAGGAGAACGCGGTGAGGGAGATGACGGAGGCGGACGAGACGGTGTCGATCCTTCGCGAAGAGGACTTGGGAGTGATCCGGGACTATTTCCAGATCCCGGAGGAGTACGAGCTTATGCTGTAGGGTCCCGGGGTTAGGGCCAACTCGCCGCTGCCAGTGACCATGTGTTGCTGGCCGGTCGATGCCTTCATCGTCGGGGCTCGGCTACCTTACCATCCGTTCGCTATCCTTGTGCTGAGTTGGTTCGGGGTCAGCCCCATCCAACTCATGCCGAACGCATGGAGAGTCATAAACGGCTTCGTACTTCACTGCAAAGCTGCAGGGATCGAGCCGGAGCTGAACGTGCTTCGGACAATCTATCGGCTACACCAGGAGAACAGGTCGGAGTACCGATACTATTTGGCTCCGAGGCATGGCGGTAGGCTCGTCATATGCCCCGACTCCATCAAGCACTGGCGCGAAAAGTTCTTGATAGTGCGGAGTTCGGAGGCTTGACCGATCCCCTCCAGTTAGGTGGAAGGGGTGCCGAAGAGGGCGAAGGCGTTGCCCAAGCTTCGTCCTGAAGAAGAAGAGGCAGCTCGGACACTTCTCGACCAGCCGAAGTATGATTGGAAGGAGCTGACCGAAGATGTCCTGTTCAGGGGAGGGCTCTGCCGCGTTGATCCCAGTACGCGGCTTCTTTTACACTTTCATGCTTTGTTTTTCGTACTTTACTTCTCATGACTTGTATGTGCTAACTAACTCCGCTTTTAATGCAGAGACGATGGACTACGATGCGGTGTTGGCTCTCAGAGCTGGGCTCGCCAATAAGGCACCGAAGAAGCGCAAGAGGGTGGTCACCAAGTTGCCGCCCCCAAAGATTCCGACGGTCACGGAGGCGGTCGAGGAGGGGGAGACACTTCGGAGTCCGACCGTTGGCGATGCTGGCGCCTCGGTGTCAATCGGGGTTGGTGACTTCCCCATTGCCGCAGCCCTCGGGATGATGATGCCGCCGCTGATAGTGGCGGCCGAGGAGCTCCTGACCGAGGAGCACAAGAGGGTCCATATTCCGGACTGGCAAGTTCGGAAACATGATGGATTCCTCGGCAACTCCTTGACGAGCATGCAGGCCGTCAAGCATCTGGCGACGCCGAAGGATCGTGCCGCCATGGAGGCCGGGCAAGAGGGTGACGACGTCATCGAGATTGCTCGCTCGGCCGTCTCGGTAAGTATTAGATTTTTGCCGTCGTTGAATTTCTTTAGCTATAATTTTTCTAACTCTTTTAGTTCTTCTTTTCTTGTCGCAGATCATTGTCCATTTTGGACACCTCACCGAGAGGTTGGCAGCTCTGGAGAAGGAGCTGAAGCAGGAGTCCGACCAAGCTCGGAAGGAGAAGGCTCGGATGGGGAACGAGCTCGATAAGCTCACGGTCGAGTTCGAGGCGAAGTCGACGAGGGTCGATTATCTCGAGAGGCAGGTCGCGAAGCTGGAGAGCGACCTTCTTCGCCAGAAGGAGGAGGCAGCCAAACAATTGGCCGAAGATGAAGAGGCCAAGGCTGCGGCGGTGAAGGGGGCAGAGGACGCGACCCTGGCAAAGGCGCAAGGTTTCCTCGCCCAAAATATGGTCAAAGCTTATGCCGAAGCCATCGCCCGGGTGACGAAGACGTACCCCGATGTGGACTGCTCTAGATGGAGACTGTTCCCGGGCCACGTCGAGGGCTTCGATCCCGAATCAGAGGGGGAAGAAGAAGAAGGGGAGGACGAAGCCGAGGCTGAAGTCGAAGTCGCCGGCGAGGTTCCGAGCTCTGTGGTTACCCCACTGGCAGTGATAACCCCTTCAGAGACATCAACCCCCATCCATTCTCGTCGCCCCGAGAAAGAGGTCGCGCCCTGACTCCGCTTGATTTTACTTCTGTTCTTATTCTTTTTCTTTATTTTTTGTAACGCCTAATCGCGGACTGGCCACCGCTTTTTGTTATGAATGAAAACGACTTTTTGGGCTCCAGTCTGTCTCTCTCTTTAGGAGTTCGGCGATGTATTTGAGAATTTGTTGCTTGCTTCGACTTCTTTTCAGCTTGCGGTGGTGACTCAGGCCGTCGAACCTACTGGCTCGGGGGACAACACTCGTCCCGAGGTCGGCTTAGGAGCGATGAGGCTGTGCTTGGCGAGGTGCCGGGAGCGGCTCTACAAAGTTGAGCTGGGATTGCGCAGAGCCGAAAGCGAGCGAAACCATCTTCAACTCATCCTGGGTCGGCGAGACACCGAGATCCGGCGACTGGAGAGCAGGATCGCCGAGATGACCCCTTTAGGAGAGGATGAGGGTTCGTCGACTGCATTCAGCTATGGCCTTCGAATCAAGTGCATTCACCACACCCTATCCAAAATAACAGCGGAGAGGGACGACCTGCTTTCTGAGATCCGCCACCTGCAAACTGTAGAGATGGAACTTCGGACGGAGGGTGAGGGGCTGAATGCCAAGGTGGCCAAACTGATGACCGAACGGGACGAGCTGACAGCCGAGGTCGACGCACTGAAGAGAGCCACGGTAGACAAGAGCATCGAAGTCACTCATCTTCGGCGCCTTATCGCGAGTCGCTCCGGCATCCCGAGCTCCGCAATACCTTCCCACTTCGACGTCGATGTCAAAGACGACTCTCTGAGGGAACGGATCTCAGAGCTGGAGGCGGAGGTGGCTCGTCTCAAACCGCATTCGGAGCCGATCAATGTGAGGAGCACTTCGTGTACTCGCGCGGAGAGCGATCGGGGCATCACGTTTTATGAGCTCGCGACCCGTCCTCCTATCGGCCATCTTAGTCCGGGGGATGCGCAAAGTGCTGTGGCCATTTCATCGAGCGGAGCATCTGTCGGAGCGGCTGCTAGGAGTAGCGCCGAGGACACGTCCCAGTTCGCTGGTTTGGGGTCGGGCTCCGGAGGCAAACGTCGCCGACCTTGACTGTCCTTGAAGAGGAGCATCCCTGCGCCACGGAGGCATTGATGATCATTTTTGAAGCCTTTGTATTTAGTCTAAGTGTAGTGAGTTAGCATTGTAATTTTTGCTCTTTGAGGCCTTGTAATCTCGTTGTATGGAAGAGTCGCTTTGTACTGCGTCCCAATTATTAATAATATTTCTTTTTTAGACTTGTATGTTCTTTGTAGCTCTGTGTGGTTATTTTGTTTGTGACTGCACTCATCGTGCCGAGGTCCCTGAGCTAGTCTTGTGCTCGTTTGGGGTCGGCGTCATGAGTGTTCGGCCAGCGGCACCGAGCTATGCTTTGGTCATATAATCTCGCGAACTCGCGAGATGAGTAGAGCTTGCTTAATAGTGAGCTCGCGGAGTGCGGTCGAGCCAAGTGTCGGACTCCGAACCGTCGCTAGAGTTGTTCGACGGTTGTGGGAGCAATTCCGAATGGCGAACTACTTCTAGTTCGCTTAGGAGCGAACTTGCGAAGTAGAATCGAGCCAAGTGTTGGACTCCGAACCATCGTTAGAGTTGTTCGACGGTTGTGGGAGCAATTTCGAATGGCGAACTACTTCTAGTTCGCTTAGGAGCGAACTTGCGAAGTAGAATCGAGCCAAGTATTGGACTCCGAACCATCGTTAGATTAGTTCAACGATTGTGGGAGCAATTCCGAATGACGAACTACTTCTAGTTCGCTTAGGAGCGAACTTGCAAAGTAGAATCGAGCCAAGTGTTGGACTCCGAACCATCGTTAGATTAGTTCAACGGTTGTGGGAGCAATTCCGAATGGCGAACTACCTCTAGTTCGCTTAGGAGCGAACTACCTCTAGTTCGCTTGCGAAGTAGAATCGAGCTAAGTGTTGGACTCCGAACCATCGTTAGATTAGTTCAACGGTTGTGGGAGCAATTCCGAATGGCGAACTACTTCTAGTTCGCTTAGGAGCGAACTTGCGAAGTAGAATCGAGCCAAGTGTTGGACTCTGAACCATCGTTAGAGTGAAGAGTAGCAGAGAGATGTAAACAATTTTTTTTTCAAGTAAAATATGAAAAAGCTTTCTTTATTGATGACTTAGTGATCGGCTGCTTCTAAAGTTGCAAGCCGTTATTACAAGAGAAAAATAAAAGAAAAACAGTACAAGTAATAGGAGAGGAACGGTTTGACATCTCAAAAAATACTTAGAGAGGCGTTGGTGCTCTCTCTTGGTATTTTAGAAGATGGTCGGCATTCCAAGTCCTGGGGATCTCTCTGCCCTCAAGGTCTTCTAGTCTGTATGTTCCGGGCCTAACTTCTTTGGCGACCTTATAGGGTCCCTCCCAATTTAGGGCCAATTTACTCTTCTGACCTGGGAACGAGATGGCTAACTTTCTGAGGACCAGGTCCCCTTCTTTGAGGTCCGTAGGGCGGACTCTCTTGTTGTATGCCATCTCGATCATTCTTCGGTAGCTTTGTTGACGAATGACAGCTCTTTCTTGGATCTCGTCAATAAGGTCTAGATTTGCTCGGAGCTCTCTGGCATTTTGTTCTTCTTCATAAGCTATTAGACGGGGAGAGGGTATACCCACTTCGAGGGGGATCACAGTCTCGGACCCATAGGTGAGATTGACTGGGCTTTCTCCTGTGGGGGTCCATTTTGTTGTACGGTAGTTCCATAGCACGTTGGGGAGCTGATCGACCCATAAGCCTTTGGAACATTTGTCCAACCTTTTCTTAATACCGGAGAGAATCTGTCGGTTAGCATTCTCTACTTGGCCATTCGACTGTGGATGGGACACGGAGGAAAATCGGTGTTGGATGACGAGGTCTTCACAGAGAGCTTGGAAGGCAGCCCCAGTGAACTAGATTCCGTTGTCTGTTATGAGGACCCGAGGGACTCCGAATCGGCAGATGACATTCTTCCAAAAGAACTGAACGACCTTGTTCTCGGTGATCGTGGCCAGGGGCTCAGCCTCTATCCATTTTGAGAAGTAGTCGATTGCCATGACTAAGAATTTGAACTGACTGGGAGCAGGGGGAAATGGCCCTAGTAAATCCATCCCCAATATTGAAAAGGGGATTGGACTTGATAGGGAAGTGAGTGGAGCTTGTGGGAGGCGTCGGATGTTGGAGTACTTCTGGCAAGGGCCGCATTGCCGAACGTGTTGTTCGGCATCTTGCAGGAGAGTAGGCCAGAAATATCCGTCGTTCAGCACTTTGCGGGCTAGGGACCTGGACCCCGAATGTGCCCTGCCGATGCCCTCATGTAGTTCTTGCAGGGCGTATTCGGCTTGCTCTGGGGAAAGACATCTCAAATAAGGCCTGCCGTCTACCTGTGTGAAGGAATGCTTGTAAAGGATGCCCTCGATGAGTGTGTAACGCTCTGCTCGGGTTCTTACTCTTCGAGCTTCCTTAGGGTCTTTGGGGAGGAGACCGTCCCGTAAGAATTTGACGAGGGGCTTCATCCAGTTATCTTCAAGCAAAACAGGCAGGGACTCCATTGATTCGGAATTTTCATCCTCTATACTTGGCTTTAGAAGGACCTCTATCAAGACGGTCTGCTCGAGACCTTGGAGGGAGGAAGAGGCTAGCTTGGATAGGGCATCGGCCTGGGCATTTTCTTCTCGAGGGATTCGTTCTATGAGGGCTTCTTCGAATAAGGCCATGAGACTCCTGACCTTGGCTAAGTATTTAACCATCCGGTCGTCACGCGCTTCATACTCGCCTAGGACCTGATTAACGACCAGCTGAGAGTCGCTAAAGATCCGGAGGTGTTGTGCCCCTGCGTTGCGGGCCATCCTGAGGCCGGCTATAAGTGCCTCGTATTCTGCTTCGTTGTTAGAGGCCTTGAAGTTTATACAGAGGGAGTATTGGAGGATGAAGTCATCTGGGCCTGCCAGAATGACCCCGGCTTCGCTTCCCTCGTTACAGGAGGATCCGTCCACATAAACCAACCAGATAGGTGGTCCCTTCACTGCTTGACTAAACTCGAGGATGGTACTTTCAACTATGAATTCTGCTAAGGCCTAGGCTTTGATCGCGGTCCGAGGCTGATAGGTTATATCATACTGGCTCAGCTCGATTGACCATTTCATAAGGCGACCCGAGGTCTCTGGCTTGTGGAGGACTTGCTTCAGCGGTTGGTCGGTAAGGACGACCACCGAGTGGGACTGAAAATATGGGCGAAGCTTTCTTGCGGCCATCACTAGGGCGTAAGCCATTTTTTCTATTCTCGGATAGCAGAGTTCGGCATCCCGAAGTACCTTTCTCACATAGTAGATGGGCTTTTGAGCCCGGTCTTCTTCCCTTACTAAAACGGCACTGAGGGTCTGCTCGGAGGCTGCCAGGTAGAGGTAGAGGGGTTCGCCCGGGATTGGTTTGCTGAGGAGGGGAGGATTGACGAGGTAAGCCTTGAGCTGGTCGAACGACTCCTATTGTTGCTGACCCCATTCAAAACCTTTAGCCCCCCTGAGGGCCTTGAAGAAGGGGAGGCATTTCTCCTCGGACTTCGAGAGAAAGTGCCCTATGGCGGCTAGGCGGCCTGTTAACCTATGAACTTCCTTAACATTCTTGGGAGGGGCCATGTCTATTATGGCCTTGATTTTCTCGGGGTTAGCTTCAATTCCTCGCTGGCTAACCATGAAACCGAGGAACTTTCCTGACGAGACTCCGAATGCACACTTGTTCGGATTGAATCTCATGTTATGCTTTCTCAGAACATCAAACGCCTCTTGGAGGTCAGTTACATGATCGGTACCTCGGATGCTTTTTACAAGCATGTCGTCAACATATACCTCCATATTACGGCCGATTTGAGCTTGGAAAACCTTGTTGACGAGGCGTTGGTACGTGGCGCCTGCATTTTTCAAACCGAAGGGCATAACCCTGTAGCAATAGAGGCCCTGATCGGTCACAAATGAAGTCTTAGGGATATTCGGGGGGAACATCCGGATCTGATTGTAGCCTGAGAAGGCGTCCATGAAGCTGAGGAGTTCATGACCCGAGGTGGCATCAATCAAAGTGTCAATACTCGGAAGAGGGAAAGGGTCCTTGGGGTAAGCCTTGTTGAGATCGGTGAAATCGATACAAATCCTCCAAGTTCCATTGGACTTCTTCACCATTACTACATTTGACAACCACTCGGGATAGTTTACCTCCTGTATGAATCGGGCCTTCAAGAGCTTATCCACCTCCTCTTTTATAGCTAATTGGCGCTCGGGGGCGAACTTGCGCCTCTTCTGTTGGACCGGTTTGGACCCCAGGGCAACACTGAGGTGGTGGACTAAGAGCTCTTCGGAGATTCCGGGCATGTCTGCTGCTGACCAAATAGAGAGGTCCTGGTTCCTTCGGATGCACTGGACTATGTCGGAGCATAGGGTGGATGGGAGGGTCTTGCTAATGAAGAACTTTCGGCTTGGATCTTGCTCAGAGAAGAGCACTTCCTACAACTCATCCATCGGCTCGGACGTTGGTCGGGCGACATCTTGAGGGATTTCCAGAGTTTCTAGGGAAAGGACTGGACCGAAGGTAGAGGTCATGTAGCACTTACGAGCCGTTTCTTGATTGCCCCTTACTTCTCCTACTCCAGCCCGAGTGGGGAATTTCATCTTGAGATGGTATGCCGAAGGAACGACTTCTAGAGCTTCTAGGCCGGGTCAGCCAAGGATGACGTTGTAAGCTGCAGGGACATCCACAACCATAAAATCCATCGACTCCGTACGGGTAGTAGGAGTTTTGCCAGCAGTTATGTTGAGGGTAATCACCCCTTCAATAGTCACTGGCACTCCCGTGAACCCATGGAGCGTGTAGCTAGCGGGCTTGAGTCTATCTCGGGAGAGTTTGAGGCCTTTGAAAGCGGCGAGGAAGAGGATGTTGATGGAGCTACCATTGTCCACTAGGATCCTCTCCACTTTGAAGTTCGCCATGTGTAGGTTGATGACGAGTGCGTCACAATGAGGGGTTCGGACGCCCTCGAGGTCTTTATCTGAAAATGTGACGGGCACTCCGAGGCCTTTAGGAGGAGGGGTGGCGCGAACCGAATTGACTTCTCTTATAAATGCCTTTCGAGAGGAGTTGGAGAGCCCCCCATTGGGCCCCCATGGATGAGGTGTAGGACATGCTCCTCTTCGAAGTCGGGCGTTTCATCGCACTCCGGATGCTTATTAGCCCCCCGAGGCGGGGGAGGAAGGTCGGCTCGGTCCTTTCTCACGAATCTGGTCAACTGTCCCTTCTGGATAAGGGCTTCTATCTCATTCTTCAAGGCCCGACAATCATTGGTGTCGTGGCCATGGTCCCGGTGATAACGGCACCACTTCTCTTTATCCCTTTTCTTAGCGGGGGTGTTCATCCTCGGTGCAGGGGGTATGATCCCTTCCTTCTCAACTTCCATCAGAATGGTAGAGACATTGGTGGTGAGAGGAGTAAATTTCTCGAATCTGGGGGAAGGTCGGCATTGGCCGGCATTATCCTTCTGGAGCTTCTTGGCTCCTTCCTCTTCTGTTCCCTTTCTCTTGAACCCGGAGGAAGACCCCTCCAAGTTGGGGCGGTGCTCGGCTTCTTCGGCCCAAATATACTTTTCACTTAAGAGGAGGAGGTCAGAGAAGTTCTGTGGGGGCTTCTTGGCGAGGGAGGAGCGGAGGTTGGAATTGAGGACATTGGATTGAAATGCTGCTGCAGCGACCGACTGGTTGAGGGATGCTATGGACCTGGCTTCAGCTGTGAACCTCTTCACATAATCTCTCAACTTCTCACACTTCTTCTGGTGGAGGTACAGTAGCGAGATGCTGGTCTTCTCAGTTCTGCGGCTACTCACAAAATGGGTGACGAAGAGGGTCTCGAATTGCTCGAAGGAGAATATTGAGGACGGGGCAAGGCGAGAGTACCATTCTCGAGCTGGACCCTTGAGAGTTGCGGGAAAGGTTTTGCAGAGCAGAGCATCGGAAGCTTGATGGATGAGCATGAGGGTCTTGAAGCTTTCGATGTGGTCAACGGGGTCAGTCTCCCCGGAATAGGTCTCAAATTGAGGAGGCTTGAAGCCGATTGGTACGGGTGCATCCATTATGGTTCGGGAAAAAGGAGGTCGGCTAGGACGAAGAGTCCTTCCTCTGAGCTCTTCTTCTCGGTCTAACTGACCCAAGCGCCTCTCCATCTCATGGAGACGGCGGTATACAACGTCATCCCTTTGACGGTAATCAGGAGAGCCTCGAGACTCGTCTTCGTACGAGGGAGAGCGGGGGCTATGACGACGGTAGCTCCTGAAGCGGCGAGGACTTGGCATGTGACGAGGGTTGCTAGGAGCTCGGGGAGGAGTAAGGGACTGCTGGCGAGGACTTCGAACCTGAGGGGGAGTGGGAATCCTCAGAGCATTGGTGTTATTGGGACGGAGGTTGAGAGCTTATAGGACGGTTGCTTGGAACTGCTGGAACTCGGCACGGGTGATGGGTGCCTCATCGTTCCTAGGGTATTGCCGATCGGCGGGAGAATGTGGTCTTCTCCTGTGATGTTCGGGGGACTCTCTCCGCTCCCTTCGGATCGGGGACCTTCTGTAGTCTCGGGGGTGAGGAGATCGCCCATCCGGACATTGTAGGCGGGAGGCTCCCTCTCGGGCCCGCTTTTCATCCAGACGGTGGCGAAGATCCACATCTTTCGGCCGATTGGAGACTTTTTGTTGGAAGTCGAAAGCTCGGGGATTATGGGAGGCCATAGAATCCGAAGAGGCATTGTGGATGGAGACGTGGTCCGGAAGGAAAGGCTGTTTCTGCGGGTTGGGACCCTTAGGAGGTTGTTGATTCTGAGGAGGAAGGTCCTGCTGGAGTGGGTCTTCCGCTGGAGGAGGAAGTTGTCCCTACTGCGGAGCGGGTTGGATGGGAATTTCTTGTTGCTGATCGGGGTTGGGTCCTCGGTTGGACCCTCTGGATCTGACTTTCCTAGGAGGCATGGCTGGAGAAGATCTGACCAACGGGAAGAGGGGAGGCTGCTACTCGTTTTTTCCCACAGACGACGCCAATCTGTTGCCGCTAAATCTGGTGTGGGGGCAAACAGATAGTATTTGTGGATTCTTAGGAAACTTTGAATAGCGAACCTGTTTACCTGTTCCGTCAGAGTTTGACCGTTGCTCCCGCCGTTCACCTGCAAAAAGTGCGAGACACCGGGGTTAATCCCGGCGACGCACCCTCCGACGCTCAAGTCAGTAACCAGAAATGATTATGAAAGAGCGTAAATTGGCAAAAGATTGATTACCTCTTAATGGAGATGGATGGGAGGTATTTATAGGCACCTTGGGGATCAAATTAGGAATGTAATCCCCGTGATCTGATAAGGAATATAATCCCTGTAAACAGATTAGGAATGTAATCCCTAATTCCCAGTGGAAAGATAGATGTGAATCAGGGCCGTTGATTAGGATTAATCAGAAACCCTAATTCTATCTTTTCTGGACTGGGTTTGCCACGGGTTGAAACCCGCACCCAGTTGAGGTGGATCCGTTTGCGGGTTAGTAGGTCTTCGAAGAGGAGAACCAGTACCCGCTTCTGACCCATTGGTAGGTGACATTACCGTTTTACCCCTGGGCTTCAAGATTCGTGCTCGATTTGGACGGTTCCGATTTAACCCCATTTTTGGCCATATCAACGTGCAACACATGTACACCACAAAAGCACATGCACACACGTGCACACTGAACACAGCAAGGGCAGCAAGATTGACGGCAGTGGCAATAGGGCACGGGGCGTCAGTACAGCAAGGGTCGAATAAGAAAAACAACAATCACAAGATGCAGCAGCTCGGGATAGCAACAACAAGAGTGCAGTCACAATAGTGAGAGGACGATAGCCAACAACGGCGCAGGAATCGTGAGGCAGAATTACAGCAGCACAGAGGGGGCGAACTGCAATGAGGTAGCTGACAGGGGTTCGGGGGATTGCGATGGCCGATGGCGACGAGCGGTGGTTGACGGCAGATAGGGGCTGGCTGCAGCGAGAAGGTGAGTCGTCGGTGGTAGAGGAGCAGCGGGGCTCGGGGCGTCGGTGCACAGTGGCCAACGAGGAGGGTGATGGGATGGGATGGGTGGGTGTAGTCGAGGAGGGATGTAGGGCAGTGAGATGATGATGAGGAGGGCGACGAGCAGGGTTCAGTTGATGGTAGAGGAAGATGATGAGGCAGGAGACTTCGATGGATTCTAATGGTGATAAGTAGGAGGAAGGAGATGTGGGGTAGGGGTGATTAGGCGGCTGGGAGTATCAGGGTAAGATTAATTAGGTTTAGGGTTAAGAAGAATATTCGTATATATAGAGAGTATTAGGGTGGTGAGTTATAGGGTTAACGGGTTTGGATCCAAAGAGAAGAAGACTATAGGGTTTTGGGTTTAAATAAATAGGATAAACAATTAGGATATTAACAAATTAAATTATAGTACTCAATACACAAAATATTCGAATAGGTTGTACAATACAATTTTACAGGGTTCAATAGAAAATAGAATTAATTGAAAAAATACAATTATATTAAGATTTAGCTTTTCTCAACATCAAAAGATGGATTTTTTTAATAAACAATCAAGAAATAAAAATAATAATAATAACAATAATAATAATAAAAATAATATTACATAATAAAGTAAGATTTGGTTTTAACAAATTTATTAAAATCAATTCCATCTGATTTGGGATCAAATATAAATAGTCGATCAATTTGGAATAGAAAATAAAGTTAAAATACATCATCATTCGAAATAAATATAAGTTTCGACTAGAAAAAGATTTTAATAGGAGATTCAAAACGAATTCAACACAAAATGAATTTATAAATAATCAAAAATATAGAAAAATACACAAAAAATACTCATTGGCGGGAACGGGGGTTACAAGTCGGTAAGGCTGAAGTAACAGTCATGGCCGAAGATGTAAGGAAAGAAGTGTTACGAGGAGGAATGAGACTGCTGTCACTGTGGTAGGGATCAAAGTGAGAGCGGATCTGCTGCTGGTGTCGAGATCGGGTACTGGATGGTGCTATCGGGTGCGGAAGTAGTGGTGGTGCATGGTGAGGGATGATGCTGGAAGGAGGAGGTAGGAGACCGGAGTTAAGATGATAGCAGTTTTTCATGTGTTTGGAGAAGAAAGAGAACCTGCAATTTTTATTTTTTTATTTTTTTTGAAAAATAGAAAACGGGTTAGGGGGTTTCGGGTATAGGGAAAGAGGGTTTCGGGTCGGGTATGGAATTAGAGATAGGGTTATGGGTTTGGTTTGGGATATAGGGTATTAAGGTTTGGAAGATTTCGGTTTAGGGTAAAAAGATGGTAGCTAGAGTATGAGTACAAGAGAGCAATGAGAAGGAGTCGGGAAGCGGAGGTCGACGGCGAGGTGGGGATCGGTATTTTTGGAGGGACGGGCGTTGGCTAGGTTTTGCCGAGGGTAATAGAGGAATAGGGTGCAGGTTGCGAGTTTCAGGTTGTATTGGGGTAGAGAGTAAGGTTTTTGAGGAGGTGGCAGCTACAGTAGGCGACGACAGTGGAGGTTGGGGGGATTGGCGGCGAGGGAGAGAAGCCAGGACTTTGGGGGGCAGGGCTCGATGATGAGGGAGAGCAGCGGGGACTTTGGTGTTTGATGGCGGTGGTCGACGATGACTTTTGAGAGCAGCAGGGACTTTGGGGTTGGATGGCGGTGGTCGATGATGAGGTCGACGATGACTTTTGGGGTTTCTGCTGCTTGGATGGAGTTTCTTTTTTTTTTCTTTTTTGAATTCTAGAGTTTTGTTGGGAAAATAAAATTTGTATAATCTTGCTCTAATACCATGATAAGGTTAACAGAGAGAATGGAAAATATGATTGGATTATTGAGATTGGTTATAACTGTGTACAATGACTCATATATATAGAAGGGAACTAAATACTAAACTGATGCATATCCGTTATGGGACTAAATATATATAATACAATATCTAACAAACATGATTGCAGCTCATCAATTTCAAGTGATCAAGATCTTACCTTTAGCTGAGAGGTACTATTATCTGTTCCGTTATTTAAGTTATTTTGATGAACTTTATACTACTAGTTATCAAGCCTTTGTTAGAGAACTGTTAAAGACATACCCTACATGTACTTGAATCTCTGCTTTTATATATATGCTATTGGATGAAGTCCTGTTGCTGCTTATTTTGGTGTGGGAGCAAACAGATAGTGAGTTTATATATGAAGAAAACTACTAAAGATCTAACATTTGATCGTTACCGTAAAAAGTAGTTAAAGCTTTCGATAGTAGATCTGGATCGTTGATTGAACACCGTGATCAGAATCTGATGGTTGCTGATGCGGCAGATAGACCTGCAAAAAGCCTGAAACACCGGGGGTGGCCTGTGCGACAGACCCTCCAATGCTCAAGTCATAACCAGATATTTGACTTACAATCCTCATGGGCTGGGTGTCTCTCCTAGTGGGCCTAATCTGTCATTTTCATGGCTTGAAAATGGCCCATGTCTTATAATTAAGCATGAAGAATGTCCGAGCCAGTTAAAGAAGCCCGTTATGATTAATCTGTGTGTAGAAGCTTTAGGATATGTGCTGGAATCATGCAGCCCTGATTTGCTGCGATTTTTACCACTATCATAAGCCCCCTGCTCTCGGAAGACAATTTTCTGGGCTATTTGGAAGTAGTTCACCTTATTTTAGAATTCTGGAGTACAATATTAGCTTTCAGGGACGATTGGAAATACCTGGAACTGATCAAAAGCTTCTGTACACAGCTAATATTTTCCTTAATTTTTCTAGAATTTTCATAATTTTTCTGGATTTTTAAATAATTATTCCCCAATTTAAAATCACTTTTTCAAATTTATAATTAATAACCCCAAATTATAATTATTTTTTGAAAATTTTAATTAATTTTTTTAATTAAATAATTATTTTTATAATTTTTAATTTTTTTCGAATTATAAATGAATTTAGGAGTATTGATTTATCATACCGGTGCAATTTTTGGAGCAATCAGAGACATTGATCACCATTAGGCTTTCCCACTGAGGGCATTGGATGAATGTGGAGGCGTTGAAGGTCTCTAATGTTCCAGAAAAGAGCCTCCTTCAACTACGGACAAGCAATGAATCGTGACTCGATTTGGAGGTCGAGTTGGAAATATCCAATGCCTCATCAACAAACTCCTCTAACTCCATAGACTCCTTTTCAGAGTAGACAAAATCATCTTCGAGGTTTAACCTAGCGTCTTGATCGTCCTCCTCAATGTGGCTCTCTAGCACGTATTTGGGTGCCCCAGTAGTAACACAAGATACTTGATCAAACTTAGAGAAAGAGGTATTCTTTGGGGTGCTTGTACACTTGGGCTTATACAAATTGTGCAAGGAGTCAGTGGGCTTCTATATAATTGCTGCAAACTCATTGGTGGGCCCCTCTTTGGGCCTAACGACCACTCCCCAGACTTGCGCTGTCCATCTCACGCGTAACGCACGTGAGAGGGACAGCTGGCGCTTTATCGTAGGGGGTGAAGCACTCGAGGCCCGCACCGAAAATGATGCGCCCTGCTGTCCTCTATTAACCCCTTTCTCCTTTATCGAAGATGCGCCAAAGCAGAGAGACTCTTCTGTGATCTCTTCCCCCTTCTCCTGTTCATCTTCCCCAAAATTTCCTCTTTGCTCGATTGGAACCTGCTCCTTGGTTTCGATCAAACCCCCGTTCATCTTCTTCCCCAAAATATCCCCCCTCTGTTCAAGTTCTTTACCCAAAGACACCACCTTTATCCTATTTGGCAAGCTGCTATGTCCGTTGGACAAGTTAGGGCTCTTTCTACTTTCAGCTCTGGCTCTTTCTCCCTCTTTCTCCTGTTCCCCTCTTAGCGTCTCCTCCCTATCTAGTAGGGTTTGACTTCTCTTTTGGGCTTTCTGATTGACGATTTTTCCAAGGGAGGGAGTTGAGTCTGCGAAACTTGCCATTTGTGGCTCTGGTTGCAGTTCCAACATGTGCATGCCCTCTTGACCGTTGGGTTTTTTAGTCGACCCTCGATCTTTTGGCCGCCGATGAGCGCCGGAGATTTTGGGGTTCAAAGCTTGTCATCGACTGGCCTTGGAGCACCTCCTTTCCCCTTGCAGCTTTGATGAGTTCATGGTGCGTTCGCTCAATTTCGTAGGCCCCATCCAAGGTGATGTCCCACTCCGGCGAGACCACATGCATGTAGGAGCGCCCATCTCTGAGTGCGGAGGAAGGGGGTGACTGAAGCTCCTTCGTCTCCGGTTCCACTTGCTTGTCAAGGACGAATCTAATGAGGTATGACTCCTCGAATGAGAAGACCTTTGCGAAGTGGGGCATAAGGGTGATGTCAGGGCTTCGGATTAAGATCCTAGCGGAGACAATCTTCGACCGTCAAATCGTCTTGTCGTCTATGTCTTCTATGGTGCCAAATTCGGATATGATCTCTTGCAGAGCTTCTTTCTTCCAAAAATGCAAACGCTTTGTGTATCCAGAAACGCTCCCCTTGAGGCAGCTCAGCTCTGAACCTTGGCGACCAAGGGAAGAACTCCAACTTGAAATGCCCAAAATCTACATTCCCCATGGCAGACACCTCAATCATCTTCTCCGGCGAGGAAAAAAATACCACGAATTGGAGGTGGCACATCTTTTTTGCTACCCAATCCTTGTGGGCTGCCATCGGCCATTTGGCGTACAAAGCTTGGAGGAGGTGGTTCTCCGATGGCCACCCTGCTCTTACTATAGCAATGGCACACCATTGGCGGAGCCACTTCTCTTCGAGTTTGATAGTCCCTAGGTCGTTTGGAAGGCAGATGAATGTTGGGTTATCTGGCGAACTTTCTCTTCTTACTGGTCGATCATCATCATTGTTGGAAGATGTAACGTTTGTGCAAACATATGACATGTGGTCCCATTTCATGCACTTTAGACAACGCCCCTCCTTCGTGCAATCCTATCGAAAGTGCCCTAGATCGCCGCAGTTGAAACACGGCGTTGGTTTGTGTTTTCCTTTCCTTTGCTTCTTTCTAATGTCTGGTTGAGCTGGGGGGAGATATTGTGTGTTTTCTTTTTTGATTTATTGTGAACTTCAATCCATGGCTCAGCCTCGATACATTCCTCATCGCCCCAGGTGCTCCCTCCACTCTAGCCTGCAAAGTTAAAATTTGTTTTCCCTCTTTCTCATTTAACAACCATCATCCTCAATTGTCAAATGATAATGACGAAGTTACTTACACAACTTGCAATAGAGAAGGTCACTCGCCATCACAATTTTAAATCAATTCAACGCTATGCTATGTTTCACTTGCGGGTGGAAAAATAAAAGTCATCAAAGGGAAGGTGGGCATACAGTACCCAATGGTCATACATGGCCAAATTTCAAAAGTCAAACTTCTCAAAAGATTGTAAGCACAAAAAAAAAAAGGGACAACACTTAGATGATGGGGACATATGTTCTTTTTTTCATTGTAAAACTTTTTGTAAATAGTCATTTTGTAAACTTTAAATTTATTTCCTTGTTCCATTCATTCCCTGCAACTAATCTTCTATTGCAACTCTAGTCCCATGACATCAAGTGTCAGATATGGTAGCGATTACTTACTAGCTGCAAGTTGCAAGTTGGAACCCAAGCAACCATAGCCTCATGTGTTGCAGGTTCAAACATGCACTTATCTTCCCAACAATCCAAGTCCCAACCATACCGCAACCACCATTGCTGATACCCAAACCACCACCAATAATCAGCAACATTGACGGCCACAACCATCTTCTCTTTAACTCACAGTTGTAGCTGCAGTTTAACTGTTGCAACTGGAACAATTGTTGCATGCAATTCAACTAGCCTAGGACAAAAGATGCATTGTGGTAATGGTCACCGAACAACAATTTCAGTGAACCGAACAATCTACTCTTAGTACTCTAAGAGGTGGTTTGGTTAGATATAGATTTACTATAACGAGGAAAGAACACTATAGGCAAAGTAAATTATTGGATTTAATATCTTGAAATAACTTCGGTTAAATGTAGATTTATTGTATTTGAAATAGTTTTCCATGAAAGATTAGCTTTGGTTGAGTTGTAGTAATATTGTAGCGAAAATAATTTAAAATAGTTGTTAACCTTTTGTTTGACTTGAAATTAATCTCAATTATTAAACTTAATAAACTAAATTAAACCAAAAAAAAAAAAAATCGAAACAAAAAAACCAAAACTAACCTACAAAACTGAAACTTAGTAAAACAGAAGAAAAACAAACAAAAAAATTAACTGAAGACAAAGAATTTTCAAAGTGGGGACATAGTCTTACATCGGCCAGGACTTAGAAACCATGTGGGTTTATAAAGAATTTTGATGCTTCAACATAAGACTAAGCAATTCAGCATTGGAGAAAGAGAGACTTGAGGAAAATAAAATATTAAAATACTCATGAACAGTGTTCCCCCAGTGTTTTCGGAGCTTAAATGGTGGGAATGAAAATGAGCAAAAAGTACTGTAATGCATGTGAATTACTGTAGTTACAGTAATGCAAAAAAAAATAATTAAATACATTCAACCAAAGCAGACAGTCCTCCCAATTTTTTTGCAGCACGTTTACGTGCAAACAAACCACCCCAAAAAGTATCAACCAAGAAAACGGGTCCAACATTCACTTTCACGATAATGATAATACTTTCAACCAGGACAAATGGAGTACAAGCGAGAGAATGAGAGAGAATGAGCTCAAATTGGCACGAGAAACTTGTTGTGGCGAGGTCGGTCGATCGGTAGGATTAGATTTTGTTGTATTTTTGTTGCTTGGTTGGGGTGTATGAGTTCCAGGATCCAGCTTGTTGGGTTTCCTGAATTGCATAAGCCTATTCTTGATTGTATGTTTTATTAATCTTTTTTAATGAAACACGGGGGCTGTAACCCACCGTTTCAACTAAGTTATTTCATTTTTTTTAGACCAAGGGTAAACTTGTGGCATTACGCTGCATTTTTCAATCTAATTGTATAGCAAATTGTGCTTCCTCTTAAAAGAGCAGGATATAATCATAAGCACGCATTAGTGGATTGACACACTATCAAGCTAATTCAACTAAATCCATCAATAGAAATATACAAAATTCCACAAATTATACCATTGGCTTCAAATTAAATCGGTCAGAATTGCTCACACTGAAGCACACTCCGGCGGAGTGACCAGCACTCCAGTGATGGATTCGGGTATTTCTCTTCAATGATTTGGGTAATGACATCGGGGGTGCCGGCGGCGGCCTTAACGCAAACTTCATGTAATGCCCCGATTTTCATTTATGAAAATCTTTGCACGTAGTGTGCACGTGCAATATTTTTGGTAGTATTAAATTTTATGATGATATATATATGTGCTCTTTAATTATTTTTATATAAAGGCCTTTTTCAAATGAACTTAAGCCTTTCTTTTAAGCCCAAATATAATTTATTTATCTTCTTTTTATAAACTATTATTTTGGGCCATAAACCAAAGCCCATGAGTTATTTTTATTTTAAATACAACTTGTAATGTAGAAGATATTTTAAGGATTATTTTTATTGAAAATATAATGTACAACTTTTGTTAAATGGAGACAAATGCATGCACGTGCATTACACGTACACGTGCAAATGCACCATGCATGGCCGGTTTTGAGCATTGGAGGGAAAAGGAAATTTTGAGTGGAGTCATAGGTGGTGGTTACTTGATCATGGTTGGTTATTGTAATTTCTCCTTGAATCCTAGCCATTTGTTTCTAACTCCTAGTTTAATCCTAGCCTTCCCTTTACCCAAATTTTTAGTATAAATCCCCCCCCCCTAGCCTAGTTATTTTTGTACTAATTATTCCTCCAAGACCTATAGTATAGAATACATTATTAGTAGTATAGCAAGTGAGTAAAAGATTGGGATTTGTGTGTGAGGGAGTTTTGCTTGCATCAAAAAGGAGAGGCCGGCATCTTGGAGCTCGGGTTGGCATCTTGGAGCGCGTGTGCACATCGAGGAGGAGGAGGATCACTCTCTTGGCAAGGACTTGTGTTTAGGAGGTGTTGCAAATTGTATTTCTCTCCAATTAAGGTGGGTTATTTTCCATGTTTCTAATTAGGAAGCATGCTAGATTTGAATTGAAATGATGATGCATGAAAAAGATTAATAAGAGTACACTTTAATTTGGAAAAATGGCTTATTAGTTAATTGGAATGTTGATATATAACTCGTATGTGGTTCCATCATTAAACTTAAGTTGTGTATAAATAAATTATAGCCATGGATTGCTTAAAGAAAAATTTATTGTTAGCATCAAAACCATATGCAATTATTAGTAGACGAAATGTCGTTTCATGCACTTGAATGTACCTTTTGTGATAATATGGTAATGAATGACTTGAAATTTGTGGGTTTGTGAAATGAATAAAAACAGAGAATTGATATAAAGATCATTAATATAGAGATTATTGATGTTAAAATTTGATAAGAAATGTCGAAAAAAAAGAAATGTGGTAGTAGTAGCTTACAATTTAGCCAAATTGTATGGAAAATATATGTTTAATTATTGGGAAAAATTATTTTTTTAATACTGGAGTATAAATTATTATGGGAATAATTAATCTGGAAATTTATAGTAAGTTTAGTAAAAGCAAAACTCAAATGAGAGCTTTTTGAACATCGAAATGTGTTATTAGACAGAGAGTTGATTTAATTAAAATTCGAGTTGTATTCAAGACAACTTGAGCCTATAGCTCAAGTGGTTCGGGGACTCTTTAGCGCTAAAGGGTTGTGCGGTGTGTCCCTTGGATCGCTGGTTCGATACTTGAGAACACCATCTTTTTATGTGCGTTTTAAAGATTAATTCAGTTTTCGAACCGAGAGTATATAACTCTGGCTCTCTTCTATACCGCTGAGCACAAGTGGCCACATGGCCAGAGCGTGCGGTTGGGTTCCCTGTGGTTATAGGTTCGAATCCTGATCTCGACAAGTATATAACTTTTTGGAAAAAAATGTTTTTTTGATGGGTTTTGATGTTTAAAAAATTATGGAAAAAATATTATTATTATTCTAAAATTATGTGGGACTTATGAAAAATAAATTGGGATTTATTAAAGTGAAATAGAGTATATTTTTGTGAATTAAAGTGTAGATAGAACTATGGTTCTACACTAATTTATTTGTGAAAAGTTGTATGGTTCTACACTAGTTTAGTTTACAAAAAGAATTGAAATAAAGTGCTAGAAAAGAAATATATGAAGTGAAGTGGTATGAATTATTCTTATTGAAGAATAGTGTGACAATTATGAGTTGTGAATACTCATTTGACCATATAATTAGTGATGTGATTTTAATGTAGAAATGATATTTGTTGAATTACTTGATGAATAATTGAATTCCATGTATGGTTATGGACTCATGAATAATTTAGAAATCATGATTGGAAAAGAGAAATATTATTGAGTATGACAACTCAAACATGTGAATTTATGAATTGAAATTGAAAATTAGAGTGTAGCCAAAACTCACATCGGCAAGTGAAAAGTGATGAATTATGATTATTGATATTAAAAAGACCAGGTTGGGTCATTGTGAAACAAAAGTAATAAGACCGGTAGTAGTGAGAGGGCTAACTCTAATAGATTGGTTTTGCTCATGATTTCATTAAATTTAAGGATTTAGTACATAGTGAAGAGGTGACGAAAGTGATAGAAAAATACAAGTATGAGTGCTTCGAGTTTACGATGCAGGTGTGAGCCACAGAATGCATGCTTGATGCGTCAAGACATGGCATGGGCACTACTCAGAATGATCGGACCTTGGTGACGCTTGTTGGATGTTTGGTGACTGCAAGAGGATCGTGTGCCATGAAGGAGGCTGAATTGCCACAGAATGCATGCTTGATGAGTCAAGACATGGCGTGGGATTCCCCTCCAGGTTTTCTGTACACGAGCTTGTACTCATAGATCATCTAGGATACTTACCGTAGTTACAGTAGTAGATTAAGTCATGACGAGGGATTGAACCCTACAAGATGAAGAACGATTAAGAGGCTTGCCCCCGGACCTATGTAGTATGGGATGCATAGAATCCGAACAAGTGTGCATTAGTGTCATGTAATATAAATAATTGCATTAAGGACTAAGTGCACAATCACAACACGACATCAATAGGGTATTCCCTTTAGTTTGATATGTGACAAGTTTTTATTTGTTAAATATGAAAAATCAGTTATACTATTTCCGGCATAGAGAGGATGGCCGTGTATAATATTTGTCGGTTGAATAAACTGACGTACCCACAGTTTTGTATGCAGGGTAAAGGACATGATAAAGATTAAAGAAGCACAAATGCTTACAGATTATTCAATGTTGATGTACATTTATTTAAATGTTGTAAATTTTCTTTCGCTGTAAAATGTAAAGTGTAAAGTTTTCATGTAAACTCTGATATAAAGTGAAAAGTTTTAAATTCCTTGTAAAATTGTACGAAAGAAGTGTAAAGATCCTGTGGAATCTCGAATTCAGTGTATTTTGGAATTCGGGGCGTTATAGAGTGGTATCAGAGCTACGCTTCACACTAGTACAAATTTATAAGGAACAACACCCTAGAAGTGGACATTAGAGTGTGCGTTTGAGTCTAGAGATTTAAATGTATGCTACTTACATTTGTGTTGCTCTATGACTTATGCTTCTTCCTCCCTATTTCTAAGATGGCTGATCACTTCGACACTGCTGGAGACGACAATTGGCATATCATCGAGGAAGAAGCAGATTCCGCGGAAGAGTACTACCCAGGACAAGCAGATTCTGACGGAGAAGAATGGCCTGAATCCCGAGAGATTACCCCACCTCCGGATTCACCTGATGACTCTTCACCTGATGACTCTTCTGGCGAAGAAGAAAAACCAATTCCAAATAGTTTTGTGATATCTCTTCAGAGGCAGGTAGAAACACTGCGGGAGAGAGTCGGATTATTGGAGGCTCAATTGGCAAAGTGCAAGGACAACTTTTCAGTTCTCAGTCATCGTGTATGGGAACTCGAGAAGAGGAAGAATATGAACGATGTGCTGAAGGAAGAAGTTGATAAACTACAGGGAGAATTTCGGGAAGCAAAGAGGAACCGTAGGAGTTAGACTGTTGTAGCTTCTACTGTTTTTATTCTGATGTCAAGAAATGTTTTTCAATTCGAATGTATAAAGTTTGGAGTTCAATGAAATGCAAGTTGATTTAAAATTCATGTCTTATACTTCGAATTTAATGGATCTTTTGCATCAGAATATGGCTAGAAGAGGAGCTAGAAATGGTGAAAAGAGGAGCTAGAAACTGGCAGTCTGGAAAGAGGCCCGCAAATTCTGGGAATTTCAAGGGACAACCATCTGCACAAAGGTTCAAACCGACAGGGGCGAACGCTATTAGTGTGGCTGGAGGACCTGGGAACAATGTTGTGAGACCTCCTGCGGTAAATTGCTTTAACTGTGGTGAGACGGGACATTACCAATCTCAATGCCCCAAGCCACGGAATGGTAATCGCAATGTACCAATGCAGCAGACTGGAAAGAGATCGTACCAACCAGGGCGAGTATTTGCCTTGACGGAAGCCGATGCCGATGAAGTAGATCATGTCATCACGGGTACGAGGGAGGATGTTTAGAGGTTTATGTTGTTTTCTTTTTCCCACTTATTTTGTGAACTGTTACGTAATGGGTGTGTATTATGTAACAGGGGAACTTTATTTGAATGGAATGAAAGCTGTTGTGTTGTTCGATACTGGATCCTCTCATACTTTTGTGTCTCCTAAATTTGCTAAAGTGTTGGGAGTTGAACCGAAGATTTTTCCAGGCAAGATCTTAGCAGTAGCTACTCCATCAGGGGAAACTTTAACCACTGATAAGTATTATGTGGATTGCGAGATTGTGATTGGGGACAGAATCTTCGGAATTGATCTGATCGAGCTGACTATCTTGGGAGTCGATGTTATCATTGACATTGATTGGATGTTGGTGTACAGTGCAAGCATCGAGTGTAAGACCAAGACGGTAACAGTGAAGGCTCCAGGTGGACCTGAAGTCACTTTCCAAGGAAAGAAGAAGTGTTCTAGGATGGTGGCAACTATCCGCAAGAAAGAGATTCCTGTGGAAGTGCAAGGGATTCCTGTGGTTCGGGACTATTCGACTGTGTTCTTGGATGATTTTCCTAGGTTACCCCCGCATCGTGATGTAGAGTTCAGCATCACTGTTCAACCGGGAAGTGCACCTATTTCTACGACACCGTATAGGATGGCTCCAGTGGAACAGGAAGAGGATGATGTGTCGAATTTATATACAAATATTTGTACTCATTTACCATTAAAATCGCTTGTTTTGGTTGATATTGTCTATAATTCATCATATTTCTATAAGATTTCATTTAATTAATTATTTTTGAAGAAATAATATTTTTGATGCAAAAAGTAAAGATTTGTGGAAAAAATCAACAAACAAAGTAGAATAATGGATTTATAAATTTTTATTGTTTTGTTGAGTTAAAAGTGCGACAAATAATTTTAAAAAGATTTTTATACGATAATATGATTTGTAGTTAGTTTAAATAATTTTAAACTAATTAATTTTATTTTGTTTAAAAATCCTAATTTCTGGTATTATTTTGTGTATGCAGCAGCACGTGGTGGGCAGAAAAGGAAGAAAAGAAAGAAAGAGAAATAAATAAAATTCTGGATTAAAAATTAAGGAAATAAAGGAAGAGTGTGGACTTTTATGCAAAAGTGCAAACCCTAAACTCCTCTTCCGTTCTCTATAAATACAAGCAAAGGCAGAGAAAAGAATTCAAGAGGTGACGGCTATCAGTACTTCAAATAAAAAAAAATAAAACAAAAACGAAAAGTAAAGAGAGAGAGAGAGCCATCTCTCTTTCTCTGGCGTGCAGCTTCAAGAGAAAAAGGGAGAGAGAGAAGAAGAAGCGACATCACAGCACAGTAGCAGGCGGGCCCCACATTCGACAGCGACCTGAAGATCTAACTCGGCTCTGGTTTGGAGAAGACAGCGACCCCTTCTGACGGCGACAGCAGGCTGACATGGCGATCTGACAGGCTTGGTCTTCTTCTTCTGATGTGACGCAGACAGTTCCTGCAGACGTGATAGGTTTGATTGGTGCTAGCGTTCACTTTGGAGGAGAAATTTTCTTCGTCTGGTTTGAATTAAATTTTGTATTCCTTTTGTATCTTTTCTTCTCCAAATTTCTTTGATGCAATCCAAAACATTTATTTTTAATTGCAAATTTAATATGAACTAAATTTATTGTTCTAGAGGCTAAGATATAGCCGAGTTTTATAGAACACAAATTTTCAAGTCCTTATTATTACTCTATTTTTCCTGATTGTGTTTTAATTTTTATTATTTATGCGTACAACATGGTGGATAGACATTTGTATGATTTTTCAAATCATAAAGAGACCGAACAGGTTATTTGTGATTAATAAAAATTAAAACCGTATATTGGAGGACGTGACCATTAAGAAATCCAAATTCTCAATTAATAATTTGATGGATAGGCGAAGAGTTAGTTGAGAATAATTTTTAGACTACGTGGATAGAGTGTTTAATATCTTTAGGATTTTGGTCTACAATTGGGAAAGATAATGTTTTTATTTATAAGGAATTATAATTTGTGTGTGTGATAAACGAGGTGAACCAAGAGCCCTAGAACTAATTTTACCTTTAGCAAATTACAAGAGCTTCATAGTTTCACAGCCCTCTGCCTCTTCACCAATTTAGTTAGTTTTAATTAGATTAATTTAATTTAGTTATTTTATCCTTATTAAATTCGATCATCCAAATAGTGATTAATCTAGTGATATCAGTACTCAGTAAAATATTTAGTCCCTGTGGATTCGACACTCAACTCATTTAACTATATTACTTGTGCGATTTTGTACACTTGCAAAAATTCAACATCAAGTTTTTGGCCCCGTTGCCGGGGACTAGTTATTCTTTTATTGATATTGAAAATTGCTAGACTATTGCTAGTTTGGATTTTTGTAATTATTTTTGTTTTATTATTATTTTATATCTTTATTTTCTTTTGACTAACTTTTACTTTTCTTTATTTTTCTTATTTTATTTTTTTTAGTTTTCTATATTTTTTTTCTTTATTGATACTTATCTTTCAGGACATACACGTACATTATCATGGGGAACGATGAAAACAGGCCTTTGAGAGACTATGCTATGCCCTCAATTTATGAATCAAGCATAAAGAAGCCGGTTATTGAAGCTAACGATTTTGAGATTGAACTGGAGAATATTCTAATGATTCATCAAACTGTTCAATTTTGGGGACTACCACACGAAGATCCTTATGCTCACATTTCAAATTTTCTAGAAATTTGTGACACTTTCAAGCACAGTGGGGTATCAGATGATGCAATTAGATTGAGACTCTTTCCTTTTTCACTACGAGATAAGGCGAAGGCTTGGCTACATTATCTACCACCCGGTAGTATTACTACTTGGGAGGGACTTGCACAAAAATTTCTAGCCAAGTATTTTCCTCCAGCAAAGACAGCAAAACTAAGGAATGATATTGTCACATTTATTCAATTTGAGACTGAGTCTTTGTATTATGCATGGGAAAGGTTTAAAGAGTTATTGAGAAAGTGTCCTAATCATGAACTACCAAAATGGCTGCAAATACAAACATTCTATAATGGTTTGGGAGTTACACATCGATCTATGGTTGACACAGCAGCTAGTGGTGCACTGATGAGCAAAACTTACAAAGCAGCCTATGATCTTTTAGAGGAAATGTAATCAAAAAATTACCAGTGGTCTTCAGAGAGAACAATGCCAAGAAAAGTGGCTGGAGTTTTTGAACTTGATCCTTTTTCTACTTTAAATGCAAAAAATGATATTTTATCTAAACAAGTAGAAAATATGAATTTTAATGCTATTCATTCTAATATGATTTGTGATCTTTGTGCAGGAAATCATTCAAGTGCAAATTGTCAAGTGGGGAACCCTTTTGCTTCATCAAATGCCGAACATGAAAATTTTGTGTCAAACTTTCAAATGCAAAACAATAATTATGCAAACACATACAATCAAGGATGGAGAAACACCCCCAACTGTCCATGGAACAACAATCAAGAAGCCGTTATACCACCTCAAAACTTTCCACAGCAAGAAAAGAAGCCGACACTTGAAGACATGTTTATGCACTACATGCAAAGGGCAGAACAATACATCCAAAAGACAGATTTGGAAATCCAAAATGTTACAAATTCAACTTCGGCTTCCATTCATAATTTTGAGGTACAAATTAGTCAATTTTCAAATATTCTTAATGAAAAAACTGCAGGAACATTACCACGCAATACAGTTATCCATCCCAAGGAGCATGTCGAGGCTATAACACTAGGAAGCGGGAGGACAATTGAGCAACCACAAGAAGAAAATAACTAACAGGATGTGGTTGAAAAGCAAAGTGAGATTGAACAAATTGTGGAGGAACAAATTCAGCATGAGCAAGTAATGTATGATATTTTTAATTCCATAAATTTTCCTTTTGAAGAACAGTCATTTATTCAAGTAAGTGAAACTGAATTAATTGTGGGCGAGAAACATAAGCCTAAATTTGAAAAATCACCTATAGAAGTATGTCCAACAAATTCAACAAATTTTGAACCTGAAAAAGAAAATATTGTTGAACATGTAATGTATTTGGATGCTGAACCTTCTATTTATTCATTTTTGCAGCATAAATTCAAAGAGGTGGGGGAGTCAAAGACATCATCATCAAGAAGGAAGCGCCTCAAATTGGAGCTTGAACCCGATCCACATAAGAAGAGAAAAATTAGAAAGGATGTTTTAATGTTGTTGGATCTTGGCATTACTTAACCGTCTCACCCCCATGTCTGGCTGAAGACTTAAAACTTAGCGCTTCTTGGGAGGCAACCCATGTTTTCTTTTATTGCATTTAGTTTTCATTTATCTTTTAGTTTATTTTATTTTAATTTTTGATTTTATCTTGTAGGATTGCATAAATTTTGGAAGTCACCGGGCAGAGCTGTTTTGAACACATGCATTGATGGCTGTTTTTGAGTAGTTTGGAGTCAAAATCTGGAAAAGTGATTCAAAGAGAAGTTGTAGCCTATCTTCTTAGCTTTCCAGCAAAAAACAATTTAGCCCATTTGGACATCTACAGCTCCAGATATTGCCAAAATACTGAACGCTGCGTGTGCAGAAATTTAGAGACAAATCAGGGGAGAAATTCTAAACTTTTTGCATTCTTTTTGTTTTTCTTTTTCTTTCCCATTGAGAACAATGTGATATTCAATTTTGGGGGGAAGGTTTACAATTTTTTTTTTTTTTTTATTATTTTAGAAAAGAAAAACAAAATTTTAAAAGGATTTCAATTAGGCTCTCACCATTACACCTTTTGAGTTCTTTATTATGATAAGCATTGAAATAAATTTTTTTTTGGGATAGACAATTGCTTATAAAGCACGAGTAAGCATACTTATTTACTTTAGAATTATCGAGTTTCAAAATTCCTTACAAAATTGTGTGGGTCATGCTATTATACATTAAAGACAAATGCGATGCTTTTTCTTGTGATTATCCACTTTGATCTAGTCCTAAACAGAGTTTAAGTAAATAGAGTAATAATGAAAAAAAAAATTATTATGAATAAATTCAATCTACTCCAATGTTTTGAGTTGCTTAGTAACTAAGGGTATTCATCACAAATGTTTACTTTTACGTAAAATGGTAACTTGAAATATGAGTATGCAAAGCACTTTAAGTTTGTGACTTGTTGAGTAATCGGGTGAATTCATCACAAATGATTTGCATTCGCGTAAAAAGGCAAGTGACAACTTAAAGAAGGGACTTAAAAAAAAAAAAAAAAAAAACACTCTAGTTTGCTGCTCGGTTTGTAGTAGAGAGAAAAGATAATCACAGATTGAGTTGTTGCATACTATAATTACATTAATTGCATGACAAATGCGATTGGGTTGAGAATTATGAATAAATAATTGCACTGGAGAAAGTGGGTATGCTTAGTTTTACTTTATTTACAATTGTTTATATTTTTAATTGAAATTTTGATGCTTACATGATATGATCTTCTAGTGTGATGGGTTGAGTCCACTATTATTATTCCTTTGTTCATGATTCTACTTTTAGCTCGAGGACAAGCAAAATCTTAAGTTTGGGGGTATTTGATGGGTCGAATTTATATACAAATATTTGTACTCATTTACCATTAAAATCGCTTGTTTTTGTTGATATTGTCTATAATTCATCATATTTCTATAAGATTTCATTTAATTAATTATTTTTGAAGAAATAATAATTTTGATGCAAAAAGTAAAGATTTGTGGGAAAAATCAACAAACAAAGTAGATAATGGATTTATCAATTTTTATTGTTTTGTTGAGTTAAAAGTGTGACAAATAATTTTAAAAAGATTTTTATACGGTAATATGATTTGTAGTTAGTTTAAATAATTTTAAACTAATTAATTTTATTTTATTTAAAAATCCTAATTTCTGGTATTATTTTGTGTATGTAGCAGCACGTGGTGGGTAGAAAAGGAAGAAAAGAAAGAAAGAGAAATAAATAAAATTCTGGATTAAAAAGAAAGAAAATAAAGGAAGAGTGTGGACTTTTATGCAAAAAGTGCAAACCCTAAACTCCTCTTCCGTTCTCTATAAATACAAGCAAAGGCAGAGAAAAGAATTCAAGAGGTGACGGCTATCAGTACTTCAAATAAAAAAAATAAAACAAAAACGAAAAGTAAAGAGAGAGAGAGCCATCTCTCTTTCTCTGGCATGCAGCTTTAAGAGAAGAAGGGAGAGAGAGAAGAAGAAGCGACATCACAGCACAGTAGCAGGCAGGCCCCACATTCGACAGCGACCTGAAGATCTAACTTGGCTCTGGTTTGGAGAAGACAGCGACCCCTTCTGACGGTGAAAGCAGGGTGACGTGGCAATCTGACGGGCTAGGTCTTCTTCTTCTGACGTGACGCAGACAGTTCCTGCAGACGTGACAGGTCTGATTGGTGCTAGCGTTCACTTTGGAGGAGAAATTTTCTTCGTCTGGTTTGAATTAAATTTTGTATTCTTTTTGTATATTTTCTTCTCCAAATTTCTTTGATGCAATCCAAAACATTTATTTTTAATTGCAAATTTAATATGAACTAAATTTATTGTTCTAGAGGCTAAGATGTAGCCGAATTTTGTAGAACACAAATTTTTAAGTCCTTATTATTACTCTATTTTTCCTGATTGTGTTTTAATTTTTATTATTTATGCGTACAACATGATGGATAGACATTTGTATAATTTTTCAAATCATAAAGAGACCGAACAGGTTATTTGTGATTAATAAAAATTAACACCGTATATGGGAGGACGTGACCATTAAGAAATCCAAATTCTCAATTAATAATTTGATGGATAGGCAAAGAGTTAGTTGAGAATAATTTTTAGACTACGTGGATAGAGTGGTTAATATCTTTAGGATTTTGGTCTACAATTGGGAAAGATAATGTTTTATTTATAAGGAATTATAATTTGTGTGTGTGATAAACGAGGTGAACCAAGAGCCCTAGAACTAATTTTACCTTTAGCAAATTACAAGAGCTTCATAGTTTCACAGACCTATCCCTCTTCACCAATTTAGTTAGTTTTAATTAGATTAATTTAATTTAGTTATTTTATCCTTATAAAATTCGATCATCCAAATAGTGATTAATCTAGTGATATCGGTACTCAGTAAAATATCTAGTCCCTGTGGGTTTGACACTCTACTCATTTAACTATATTACTTGTGCGATTTTGTACACTTGCAAAAATTCAACATCAGAGGTGAAACGGCAGATTGAGGAACTGTTGGAGAAAGGCTTTATTCAACCTAGTGCGTTACCTTAGGGAGCACCAGTGCTTTTGGTATAGAAGAAGGATGGTTCGATGAGAATGTGTATCGATTACCGAGAGATGAATAAAGTCATTGTTCAGAATAAGTATCATATTACCCGAATTGATGACTTGTTCGATCGTCTACAAGGAGCAGCTATTTTCTCCAAAATAGATCTTCGATCAGGATATCACCAAGTTCTAGTGAAAGCTGAAGATGTGCACAAAACTGCATTTAGAACTCGACATGGGCATTACGAATTCTCAGTTATGCCATTTGGAGTGACGAATGCACCCGCACTCTTCATGGATTTGATAAACAGAGTTCTGAGGCTGTTCATTGATTCTTTTGTCGTGGTGTTTATCGACGATATCCTCGTGTACTCCAAGTCAGAGGAGGAGTACACCGAGCATCTGGCAGCAGTTTTGAAGAAGCTGGAAGAGCAGGAGTTGTATGCCAAGCTATCCAAGTGTGATTTCTTGAAATCTGAAGTGGCATTCCTAGGTCACATCCTTTCTAAGAAGGGAGTGACAACTGACCCTCAGAAGATAGAGATAGTGAGAGATTGGGCTAGGCCTACTACAGTGATGGAAGTCAGAAGTTTCCTTGGAATGACTGGATAATACAGGAGATTCATTCAAGGTTATGCTCAGTTAGCCGTACCGCTTACTAGTTTGACCAAGAAGAATGTGAACTTCAAGTGGACTGAGCAATGTGAGGCAAGCGTTCAGGAGTTGAAAGAGAAGCTGACTACTGCACCTATTTTGGATTTACCTAGAGCAGGTGTTGAGTATGATGTTTATAGCGATGCTTCACATCGTGGGCTTGGTTGTGTCTTGATGCAAGAAGGAAGAGTAATCGCTTATGGGTGTAGGCAACTACGACCGCATGAGAAGAATTACCCAACTCATGATCTGGAGTTGGCTGCGATTATCTTTGCCCTGAAGCAATGGTGGCACTATGTGTACGGTGAGAAATTGAACATCTACACGGACCACAAGGGTTTGAAGTACATATATCAGCAGAAAGATCTGAATTTGAGGCAGCGAAGATGGTCGGAAGTGCTTGAGGACATGCGACCTGAGATCAAGTATCATCCTGGGAAAGCTAATATTGTTGCTAATGCACTTAGTCGCAAGAGCAGTTTATCCAGTTTGATTACAACTCAGAAGCATCTGATGGAGGAATTGGATCGAGCAGGTATTGAAGTTGTCTTGCAAGGATTGGGAGCATCTTTAGCTCAGTTGAGGCTTCAGCCTACATTGAATGGAAGGATTATTGCAAGTCAAGAGGTTGATGCTGATATCTTGGAGATGAAGGAGCAGGTTAGTGCTGGCAGGTTGCCCGGATTTCAAATCAGGAATGGAGTGCTGTGGTTTGGAGAGAGGCTGTGTGTTCCAAATCAGGCGGACCTGAAAGAGAGTATTCTTTAGGAGGCACATGCTACTCTTTTGTCGGTACATCCTGGGAGTTCTAAGATGTACAGAGACATCAAACCGCATTTCTGGTGGTCAGGTTTGAAGTGGGATGTGGCTGAATTTGTGGCGAAGTGTGAGGTTTGTCAGCAAGTCAAAACCGAAAATCAGAGACCCGGAGGTCTATTACAACCGTTACCTATTCCGGAATGGAAGTGGGATAACATCAATATGGATTTCATTACGTGATTGTCCAAGAGTCCTAAAGGCAATGATGTGATTTGGGTTATAGTCGATCGACTAACCAAGTCCGCTCACTTTTTGGCAATGAAACTCACTGCTTCGATGGAGAAGTTGGCTGAGTTGTATGTTGGCGAGATCGTCCGGCTTCATGGTGTTCCGTCAACTATTGTGTCTGATCGAGATGCGCGGTTTAGTTCGCATTTCTGGAGGAGTCTTTAGACAGCTTTGGGTACCAAGATGGATTTCAGCACAGCTTTTCATCCGCAAACCGATGGGCAGACCAAGAGAGTCAACCGTATTCTTGAAGATATGCTTCGGTATTGTGTACTAGATTTTGGAGGCAGTTGGGAAAGGCATTTACCTTTGGTAGAGTTTCCCTACAACAACAGTTTTCAAACTAGCATCAGGATGGTGCCGTACGAAGCTTTGTATGGCAGGAAGTGCAGGACACTTGTTTGTTGGTTTGAAGTTGGAGAGCGTCAATTGTTTGGGCCTGAGCTTGTGCAGCAAACCTCTGAAAAGATTGATCTGATCAGGAAAAGGTTGGTAGAGGCTCAGAGCAGGAAGAAAAGCTATGCAGACAACCGGAGAAGGGACCTTGAGTTTGAGGAAGGTGACTTCGTCTTTCTGAAAGTATCGCCCAGTAAAGGTGTCATTCGATTTGGCAAAGGCGGGAAGTTAGCCCCAAGGTTTATAGGCCCGTATAAGATATTGAAAAGGATCGGGAAAACTGCTTACCGGCTTGAATTACCAGAAGAGTTATCTCAGGTGCACAATGTCTTTCATGTGTCTATGCTGAGAGGTTATATTCCAGATCCGAGTCATTTTTTTCCTGAAGTGCCAGAAGGTTTGCAGTTGGATTTGAATTACATCGAGTCTCCTGTCGAGATTGTTGATCGTCGAGATAAAGTATTGAGGAATAAGACGATACCGATGGTCAAGGTAATCTGGAGGAACCATTTGGTTGAAGAGGCTACTTGGGAGTCTGAGAAGAGGATGTTGAAGGATTATCCTGAGCTTTTTGCTTGATTTGTATTTGTATTTTTTTTTGTATGCTTGTTGTGAGTGTTTTGTTTCTCGCTCTTGACTGTAGTTCCGGGGACGGAACTATTCTAAGGAGGGAGTGTTGTAATGCCCCGATTTTCATTTATGAAAATTTTTGTACGTAGTGTGCACGTGCAATATTTTTTGTAGTATTAAATTTTATGATGATATATATATGTGCTCTTTAATTATTTTTATATAAAGGCATTTTTCAAATAAACTTAAGCCTTTCTTTTAAGCCCAAATTTAATTTATTTATCTTATTTTTATAAACTATTATTTTGGGCCATAAACCAAAGCCCATGAGTTATTTTTATTTTAAATACAACTTGTAATGTAGAACATATTTTAAGGATTATTTTTATTGAAAATATAATGTACAACTTTTGTTAAATGGAGACAAATGCATGCACGTGCATTACAGGTACACGTGCAAATGCACCATGCAAGGCCGGTTTTGAGCATTGGAGGGAAAAAAAAATTTTGAGTGGAGTCATGGGTGGTGGTTACTTGATCATGGTTGGTTATTGTAACTCCTCCTTGAATCCTAGCCTTTTGTTTCTAACTTCTAGTTTAATCCTAGCCTTCCATTTACCCAAATTTTTAGTATAAATACCCCCCCCCCCTAGCCTAGTTATTTTTGTACTAATTATTCCTCCAAGACCTATAGTATAGAATACATTATTAGTAGTATAGCAAGTGAGTAAAAGATTGGGATTTGTGTGTGAGGGAGATGTGCTTGCATCAAAAAGGAGAGGCCGGCATCTTGGAGCTCGGGTTGGCATCTTGGAGCGCGTGTGCACATCGAGGAGGAGGAGGATCGCTCTCTTGGCAAGGACTTGTGTTTAGGAGGTGTTGCAAATTGTATTTCTCTCCAATTAAGGTGGGTTATTTTCCATGTTTCTAATTAGGAAGCATGCTAGATTTGAATTGAAATGATGATGCATGAAAAAGATTAATAAGAGTACACTTTAATTTGGAAAAATGGCTTATTAGTTAATTGGAATGTTGATATATAACTCGTATGTGGTTCCATCATTAAACTTAAGTTGTGTATAAATAAATTATAGCCATGGATTGCTTAAAGAAAAATTTATTGTTAGCATCAAAACCATATGCAATTATTAGTAGACGAAATGTCGTTTCATGCACTTGAATGTACCTTTTGTGATAATATGGTAATGAATGACTTGAAATTTGTGGGTTTGTGAAATGAATAAAAACAGAGAATTGATATAAAGATCATTAATATAGAGATTATTGATGTTAAAATTTGATAAGAAATGTCGAAAAAAAAGAAATGTGGTAGTAGTAGCTTACAATTTAGCCAAATTGTATGGAAAATATATGTTTAATTATTGGGAAAAATTATTATTTTTATACTGGAGTATAAATTATTATGGGAATAATTAATCTGGAAATTTATAGTAAGTTTAGTAAAAGCAAAACTCAAATGAGAGCTTTTTGAACATCGAAATGTGTTATTAGACAGAGAGTTGATTTAATTAAAATTCGAGTTGTATTCAAGACAACTTGAGCCTATAGCTCAAGTGGTTGGGGGACTCTTTAGCGCTACAATGTTGTGCGGTGTGTCCCTTGGATCGCTGGTTCGATACTTGAGAACACCATCTTTTTATGTGCGTTTTAAAGATTAATTCAGTTTTCGAACCGAGAGTATATAACTCTCTGGCTCTCTTCTATTCCACTGAGCACAAGTGGCCACATGGCCAAAGCGTGCGGTTGGGTTCCCTGTGGTTGTTGGTTCGAATCCTGATCTCAGCCAGTTTATAACTTTTTGGAAAAAAATATTTTTTTGATGGGTTTTGATGTTTAAAAAATTATGGAAAAAATATTATTATTATTCTAAAATTATGTGGGACTTATGAAAAATAAATTGGGATTTATTAAAGTGAAATAGAGTATATTTTTGTGAATTAAAGTGTAGATAGAACTATGGTTCTACACTAATTTATTTGTGAAAAGTTGTATGGTTCTACACTAGTTTAGTTTACAAAAAGAATTGAAATAAAGTGCTAGAAAAGAAATATATGAAGTGAAGTGGTATGAATTATTCTTATCGAAGAATAGTGTGACAATTATGAGTTGTGAATACTCATTTGACCATATAATTAGTGATGTGATTTTAATGTAAAAATGATATTTGATGAATTACTTGATGAATAATTGAATTCCATGTATGGTTATGGACTCATGAATAATTTAGAAATCATGATTGGAAAAGAGAAATATTATTGAGTATGACAACTCAAACATGTGAATTTATGAATTGAAATTGAAAATTAGAGTGTAGTCAAAACTCACACCGGCAAGTGAAAAGTGATGAATTATGATTATTGATATTAAAAAGACCAGGTTGGGTCATTGTGAAACGAAAGTAACAAGACCGGTAGTAGTGAGAGGGCTAACTCTAATAGATTGGTTTTGTTCATGATTTCATTAAATTTAAGGATTTAGTACAAGTGAAGAGGTGACGAAAGTGAGAGAAAAACACAAGTATGAGAGCTTCGAGTTTACGATGCGGGTGTGAGCCACAGAATGCATGCTTGATGCGTCAAGACATGGCATGGGCACTACTCAGAATGATCGAACCTTGGCGACGCTTGTGGGATGTTTGGTGACTGCAAGAGGATCGTGTGCCATGAAGGAGGCTGAATTGCCACAGAATGCATGCTTGATGAGTCAAGACATGGCGTGGGATTCCCCTCCAGGTTTTCTGTACACGAGCTTGTACTCATAGATCATCTAGGATACTTACCGTAGTTACAGTAGTAGATTAAGTCATGACGAGGGATTGAACCCTACAAGATGAAGAACGATTAAGAGGCTTGCCCTCGGACCTATGTAGTATGGGATGCATAGAATCCGAACAAGTGTGCATTAGTGCATGTAATATAAATAATTGCATTAAGGACTAAGTGCACAATCACAATATGACATCAATAGGGTATTCCCTTTAGTTTGATATGTGACAAGTTTGTGTTTTTTAAATATGGAAAATCAGTTATACTATTTCCGGCATAAAGAAGATGGCCGTATATAATGTTCGTCGGTTGAATAAACCGACGTACCCACAGTTTTGTATGCAGGGTAAAGGACATGATAAAGATTAAAGAAGCACAGATGCTTACAGATTATTCAATGTTGATGTACATTTATTTAAATGTTGTAAATTTGCTTTCGCTGTAAAATGTAAAGTGTAAAGTTTCATGTAAACTCTGATGTAAAGTAAAAAGTTTTAAATTCCTTGTAAAATTGTACGAAAGAAGTGTAAAGATCCTGTGGAATCTCGAATTCAGTGTATTTTGGAATTCGGGCCGTTACACTTCGACGGGGGCCATCAACGGTGGTGGGCAACAAGGTGGGAGTAGTGTCTATTGGGTTTTTTTTGTACTGAATTGTTAATTTGTTATGAGAGAAATTAATTTTAGAGTTCTTAACATGTATACCCCTAAAAAATATGATAATATCATATATATCCCTCACAAATATATATTTTCATATATTCTCCTAACAATTTGGACTTTATTTCATATTTAACCCTATGTTAAATATCACTAAGTTAACTATGATTTTACACTTACGAGACAAATAGAAATCAAATTAAAAGATCAGATTAGACAATCAAATGATAAAAGATGTAAGAGTTTGAAAAAAAATAAATAAGAAAGCTCATAATCTATTATTAAAAACAAGATTGATGACAATTTTGGAGAAGTAACGTGAGAATGACTATGTAGTTTTCAAAAATGTATTATTAGTTTGTCCATTTCTTTTTAAAAAAATGACGAAATTTTGAGAAAAGTTAATGAGTCTCGGTTGAATTAACAATTGCTCGGATTTACAAGAATGAAGAATATATAGTTTGAATGGTAGAGATGAGAATATTTTAGTCATTTTTCATCAAGTCCATAAAAAAAACTGAAAATTGTCCATCGTTTTGAGTTTTTTAAACTAGAGGGATAATTAAGAGATGTTGTATATATTGTTGGGGACAAATATGAAAATACATATTTGTGAGGGGCATACATGATATTCACATATTTGTTATGGACATATATGTTAAAAACCCTTAATTTTATTGTGGAACCTTCGGGCATGATTAACGCTGTTGAGTATGTTGTTCCGGCGGCATAGAATAGAAAACGTAGACTGGCACCTCAAAATTGAGAAGGTAAGCATATCTATAGTAGTTGGCTTTTTACCCAAATTTTGTAAAAAAAAAAAAGAAAAAATGATGCTGTAGTCGTTGGCTATATACCTAAATTTTAGGTATTTGGTAAACAATGATCTGCTATATTTGGCAGACGATATAGGAATATGGAAAAAATAGTAGATGAAAGATAATATTTCGTTTGTTCAATCGGGCGGAAGATCATCTTTCGACGCAAATATTTTTTAAAATAAAAAATATTAGACCGGTAATAATTACCATCCCAAAAATAAATTAATTAATTAATAAAAATTAAACCAATCGGACAGGAAAATCATTTCACATCCCAACAATTTTTTTTAAAAAAATGTCGGGACGGCAAATGATTCACTGTTCCTCAATTTAATTTGCAAAAAAAATGAATGGACGATTCATCATCTTCCGTCCCTTTGTTAAAAAAAAATTATTTTATTTTATTGAATTACATATATACCTTCCAACAGCTAAAATTTAGAAACACTGACATTTCCTACTCCAACGGCTATTTTTTTGGAAACAAAGCACAACAACTACGAAAAAATCGATTGGCTATAAATTTCACCCTCACTATGTGTGGTTTAAATTTGTTTTCCAAACACATTTTGATTCATTCTACATTCGGTTCTTCCCCAATTTTATTTTTTGTATTTTTCTCTATCTCCTTATTTCGGTTTTTGTTAATCGATTTCATGGCGAATCGTCCAAATAAAGGTTGAGCATACTCCGGTATTGAAGATGTTATTTTGGCTCAAAGTTGGGTTGCTATCACCCAAGATCCGTTCATCGGTAGCGATCAAACAGGGACACAATTTTGGGATCGAATTTATCTTATATTTGTCAGTCTCTTAGTTACTTCTACCGATAGAACAGTCGGCTCTTTTTCCAATCGATTCTCAACCATTTCAAAATACGTTGCTTTGTAAGTTGGTAAAATACGTTACAAGGTAAGTCGGTAAAATACGTTACTAAGACTTGAATAGCAATGTAACCCGAAAACCAGATGAACCAATCCGACCCGAGTCGAGCAGAAAAAGGAAAGTAACAGAGAAAACAAAAACAACTCAAAGAAAGGTTTTTGCAAAAAGAGTGACATGGAGGAGGAGACGAAGAAGAAACTAAAAGTAGAAGAGACCAACTTCTGGCCATGGCTGGACCTCCCAATTCCTGTCACTGAGCTCATCTTATACTACCTCCCTTCTGCCAACCACATCTGGTTCTCATCTTATTCATATTGTCGTTTTGGGGGCAGAGGCTCTTCCTGAAAGTTGCTCGGAGTCCTCATCAGCAATTAGCTATCGTCACCCTGTGGGCACATTGCCCTACCCATGGAAGTGAGAGGCTGGTCGAATGCAATGGGAAGGTTTTAATGGTTAAGCCAATTGCTTACGAGAACCCCGAACAACTTTTAGGAGATGTTTTTTATATGAGGCTGATATGACAAGAAGAAGGTGGATGAAGGTGGAGAACCATGAACATTGGGTGTTGTTTCTGGTACTTTTTTGTTATAAAATTCTTTGTAATAAAATCAAGTTTGATCTAGACGCACAATATTAGAGAAGGAGAGGAAGAAGAAAAACGAATAAATTAAAAGGAAAAATGAAAATTACAAAATTACAAAACTAAACTGATTTTTGTCGAGGCTTGTGTATCACACAATCTCCTCAAAACAGATTTGCCTCGTCCGGGTGCTGGAGTTTGCAGAGGCATCTGTCTTGTAGAATGCAACGACAGTAGAGTGTTGACGTAGGCACCATGACACGCTCTCGAACTGAACAGTATTTGAATTCTACCACCGAACGACCGAACTAGAAGAACAGAACAGAAAAGAGGGGGAAATAAGAGTTTCTGGTGTGTTTCATGAGGGGAGCAGATGCCTCTGTTTATAGGGTCAGGGTGAAAAACGTAACGACAAACATCTCCTTGAATGCACATACTGTAATGGCAGACAAAAGGTTGAATGCAGCCACTGTAACAGCAGACAAAACCATTTCCGCAGTTTAAAATGTGAATAAATGGCAGACAAAACTGTTCTGCATTTATTTCGACCGTTACAGATCAGAATAACAAAAGCAAAAAGCGGCTCTGCACGGGCGAGGTTCAGTTGGTCCGGCATTCGTATCCTCATATATACCCTTCTTTTTCCTTTGATTTTTCTGATATGGAACTAAAGTATTTCAACTCATTTTTCAGACATCAACTGCCTCACTTTGGGAGACAATTTCTCATTCACTTGATAACCGTTTTGAGCAAGTAAGTATATGATTTTGATCCACTCACCTACTAAATTCATCAAGATCTCTCACTAATTCATAGAGGATCTTACTCAAAAATTTGCTCAAAACTGGTTCATAAATGGTATTAAGATACTCATTTTCTAACATTCCCTACATGAATGCAATTGACCACAGACACAACAGACTGACACTACAGACTTGGTGATAGAATTCAGCGGTTGAAACCTGCATAGAATAGGTAGGTCCTTTAAACCTTCCGTTATGAAAATATGTTTACTTTACTAACTAAACAGTAGACACGATGTCCTTAAACTGTTCTGTTATTTGTGTAAACAATGGCAAATTTCACACAGAATCTTCCTAACTCATTTCAGTTCTCATTGTTATGATCGTTTTGGCCATGAACATATATCTGGTTCTACAAGAGTTTAACAGGAATATTGCCCTACACAATTCTCTTGGAAGTGGCTCTTCTTCCCTCTCACATAGGTGATTTCTTAGTTAAAAGTAACCCGCATTACTCTGCTCGGATTTCCGATGCATAAGAATCATTAAAAACCTAGCTTAACCACTTACCTTACGGGTATCATTGTTTCATCATAGAAATGGACATAGGAAAATTCCCGCAGTAATCCAACATGGTCTTTATAATTTAGTTGTCCCTTTAAACCTAGATAATGGGATCTCCAGTCAACTAGGTTGGATCTCCAGTCAACAGGAATATTGTACCGACTTATTCTTTCATGGGCTTTAGTCTCATTCCCCTCAATGATTTATCAACTAACTCTCAGTTTAATGTAATACCCTGGATAAAATAATACTTTTATATATACAAATATCTATATATTGTATTATTAATTATTTTGCTTGAAATATATATATATATATATATATATATATATATATATATATATATATATATATATATGAATGGTTATGTTCATAAGTGTGCATATGAATGAAAGAATTGATACTAATACATATACTAGTATATATGTATGATACTTATGCAAGTATTTATTTATAAATACTACATCATATATAGTTTTTGCCATGCACTCAAATCCAACCACTCATCACACCTCCATCTTGATCCATGGCTAAGATTGAGCCATGGGAAAAATATCTCCAAAAGAAACCATGAAACAAGAGAATGGTTTACAAAACCACCTTGGCAGTTGGCTTGAACACCCCCCCCCCCGGTCCTATCATGGCCACCCCCTAGCACACCCCCCTTTCTTCACCTCTTCATTTAAGCACCTTCACTCACTCTCATTTTAGAAAATTTCTGAAAATTCCCTAGTGCAAGAGAGAAGGAAGAGAGTGAGAGAAAGAGGAAGAGAAGGTGATCAAGGGAGGAGTTCTTGGAGGAGGGCAAGAGGAAGAAGACCAAAGTTAAACATTCCAAGCTTCATTGAAGGGTGGGGAGTTCTCTAAACTCTATAATCTTGTTTCTTGTTCTATTCTTGAATGAAATTAGTAGGAGTAGTAATTGGTTTGATTGATAGAGATAGGTTGTTCAAAATGTGGACATGAAAACAGAAAACTCAATTGCATTCTTGTATTCTCGAATTTCCAGAGAGCAATGTATTTAGAATCTGACCTTGGAACTTTTACAGCATGAACTTATACATGTTTGGAGATTACACGATTTATTTCAGATTATTCTCATTTTAATTAGCATTTTAAAAAATCACTTTTGTTGACTGTGTCGTAAGATAGAGACTAAGTCTGTCATTTACCAAACCTGAGATTAAAATAATTTTGTGAACTTCGGAGCATGATCTTAAAGGGAAATTTTTACCATATCAACTTGTGTGTATCTAAAACATGTGGAAAAAGTTTAAAAATGTTTGGCTAACTTTTGATGTGTCCAAAAATTATTTGTACTGAGTGTTATAACATGAACAGGAAAATAGAGAATATTTTTGTTCAGGATTTGAACATGCATAGATCTCTGAGTGTTTAGTATTGGGGTTAGAACCCTGAATGAAAGTTGAGCGTGATTGTATCTAGTTTCAGAATATAAAACTTTCATAACCATTGGACATGTGTATGATTTAATATGGAATTTTAAGTAAACTATGTGCTGCATGTGGTCTGAAATGGTATAAAGTCGAACTCGTAGCTCTATAGCCCTGTGAAGTTAGAATCTGATAAAGTGTATAACTAGAAAGTATTAGTAGACATTCTAAGATTTCCAACAAGTATTGTATCAAGAAATTCCTGCAAGTGTAGTAATAGTAATGATTTTTATTAGTTGAGACAGAGACCCGTTTATAAGCTTTAGGCTCTGTTGCAAAGCACCATATATATATATATATATATATATTTCTACACACTTGAGAAGGATAAGTGGTTTTACCGTATCACATGAAATAATTTGGAAATATGAACAGCTAAGAAGTTGTAGAAGACATTTTTAGCTTTCCATAGAATCCAGATTTGTGTAATTTCGATGAGCGAGTAGGTTTTTGTGCTAACGGTACGGTGCAAACTTTGTATAGGGAGTACACAGACTGATTATTAAGGCTTTTTAGAGAAACTAGATGGATGAATCTGATGTAATGGTCAACTAGAGATTTGTAGCCTAGATTCTTAGCTTTCCAGTATGGGCAAGAAAACCCAAATCTGAGTCATATTTTGAGAGTTGTGACCCTTCTAATTTATGGATAGAATCAAATTAGTTTTGAAATTCTAAATTTTGACTAAGTATATGGTAGCACACTATTTTCCTTTTGTGATTAAGGGTTAATGGTCCTACTATTTGGGGATAATTGGTTATATTACTTGTCTTAATGTTGTTAAACTCATGTTTAGGATGATTGTGACTTGAGTTAATTTTTAGGGTAGAGTGATACCCTATGGCTATCAACCCTAGACAAATTGGAAACTTCCGCCTAGACGTTGGATGTCCGATTGGTGCCACCAAATCATGCCAATGGAGGGTGAACACGGACCATGGAGATGGACTAAATCCAAGATAGGGAAAGTGGCAAGCAGGGAAATGCGTCTCCGGGGTCCATGGGGCTGTAGGCGAATGTGAGGGTTGGAGTAACCCTATATCACCTTACTTGATTTAATAATTAAAATAAGTTTTGGATAAAAAAAATGTGTTAAATATCTGTAACTTGCACTAGTACTAGCAGACCATAGTCGGATGTTGTACTTTTCCTGTCGTAAGGATACGAATTGTGTTCTCAGGTATTGAGATCACGAATCTCGTATCTCGATCTGTTGATTCCTGAAGAGCCGGGGTAAAGAACGAGAGAGAAACTCGTGTCGGATAAGGGGATTTGACCCTCGAGGCCGTCATGTTCTTATGTGCGTGGACACAAACGGACCATGGGTCTGTTGTCTCGTAGATCTTGACGTCATGTGTGCATGGGTTTGTACCTGTAAGTTCGTCGCGACTTTTTGAGTGAGGTCCGGGAACCGGGCACTATGTGGCAAACGCGAGTGACTACATTAATGGGCAGGACCGATTAACTGCAACCTCCTCAGACACGGTAAATCTATTAGGAACAGGACAAGTACAAGAGTAGGATGCATGGTGAGGATTTGAAACCCCAAGATTAGAGACAGACGACTAGATTTGGGGCATATGTAGTATGGGATGCATGCATTTCCCAAAGTCTTACTTGCATTAGAATAAGACATGTGACTGGTGCATTTAAATTGTTAGATCATAACATACAACAACACTATAACCCAAATCCATTAATCATTTTTTTCACATCACTTTTTCTCTTTTGCATAAATTATGATTTGTGGTTGCCAGTTTGGAGATCACTGCTATTATCAGCATTGCATCAGTATATGTACTGACGTTCCCTACCTTTTAGGTATCGGGAGCCAATCCACAGGTACAACAGAGCTCGAGTTAGTCCAAGCGTCCAAGTGACAATATTAAAGTGTAATTTTTAAATTTGAAAATCTTGTAAAGTTCTATTGGACATTGTAACACTTGTAATTGTAACCATTATATGGAATAAAAGTTTTAATTTTCCTGCATTTTTCTGTGATTGTGACTATTTGAAGTTCGAATCCTGGATTGTGTCTCAAATTTCCGGTATAGGGATTTGGGGCACTACATTTAACTATTTGGTTAGCGGATCGGCAACGTTATCCTTTGACTTTACATAGTCCACAGAGATAACCCATGTAGAGAATAGTTATATAATGGTATTATGTCTTTGACGAATATGCCTAGATTTACCATTATACATATTGCTCTGTGCTCTACAAATTGCAGATTGACTATCTGAATGTATGTAGATTTGAGGCACGGGCTTTGTCCACCTTGGAATATCCTCAAGGAAATGGCATAACCATTCAGCCTCTTCCACATATTTGTCTAGTGCGATAAATTCAGATTTCATCGTGGATGACTGTTTGTTTGAATTTTTTGTCGTACTGACCCACTTTTTGAAAATATTTGGGGGTCTGACTCACTTTCGAAAACAATTAGCGATCTGACCTATTTTTTGACACGTCAGCATAAGCCGTTATTGAAAATAACGGCATAGGTATTTATATGCCGTTATTTCCAATAAAGGAATCATTTTACATTTTTTTTTGCATGTCGTTATTTGCAGGAATGGCATCAGTATATTTCTCATACGAGTGTGAATCTTCTGACTTGGAAAAAATTCTAAGTGTCGAAACAACTTATAAATAATGCTGTTATCCCCAAGAACGACATTCGAATTGCCAATGCCGTTATTGGAAATAACTGCATCAGTTATAAGAAAATGAACTGTTGCATTTCTTTGGAACAACGACAACAGTTCATTTTATTATAACTGATGTCGTTATCTCCAATAACGGCATCATGAATTCGAATGTCGTTCTTAGGGATAATGACATTATTTATAAGTTGTTTCAACACTTAGAATTTTTTTCAAGTCAGAAGATTCACGCTCGTATGAGAAATATACTGATGCTGTTACTCCAAATAACGGCATGCAAAAAAAATGTAAAATCATGCCGTTATTGGAAATAACGGCATATAAATAACCTATGTCGTTATTTCCAATAACGGCTTATGCTGACGTATCCAAAGCTGAGTCAGATCGCTAATTGTTTTCGAAAGTGGGTCAGAACCCCGAATATTTTCAAAAAGTGGGTCAGTACAACAAATCTTTCTGTTTGTTTCGAGGATTTCCAAGGAACTGCTGCACCACTTAGTGTAAACACATAATATATTATGACATAAGCATGTCATCTACATACAAGCATATTATGACATATCCATTTTCAGTGTCTTTGACATACACGCATTTATCACATTCAATGATTTTAAAACCATTTTTCATCATGACATTGTTAAATTTCTCATACAATTGCTTTGGTGCTTGTTTTATGCCATATAATGACTTCACCAGTTTACATAATTTTTTTTTTTCTGGAGTTGAAAAACCTTCAGGTTGTTCCATGTAGATTTCTTTATCTAAATATCCATTAAAAAAATTTGTTTTCACATCCATTTGGTGTACTTCAAGATTGAGCAATGCTACTATTGCAAGTACCATCCTAATGGAATTTATTCTCGTCACAGGAGAATATGTATCAAAGTAATCCAGACCTCCTTTTGTCTATATCTTTTGGTAACAAGTCTTGCCTTATATTTATCAATTGATTCATCAACTTTCATTTTTGTATTGAAAATTCACTTGAAACCTAATGGTTTGCTACCTGGTGGAAGATCCACTAGTTCCCAAGTATGATTTTACAAAATAGAATTAATTTCGCTCTTAATGACTTCTTTCCATATAGGACCATCACTGGAGCTCACCGCTTCTTTGAAATATTGGGGTTCACCTTCAAGTATAAAAGTCAAGAAATCTAGACTAAAAGATTTTTCACTACGTCTAAATTCCTCAACTTCTTCATCTTGATTTTCACTATCTTCACTGATAATCTCATGTATTTGTTTGGAAGAACTTGGCTCTTCCTTAGACTTACATGAAAATACATCTTCAAAAAACGATGCATTTTTTGACTCAATTATCGTGTTCTTTGGTATATCAGAGATATCGGATTTGTACACCAGTAACCGATAAGCACTACTATTATGTGCATAGCCAATGAAAATGCAATCAAACGTTTTGAGTCCTATTTTCACTTTCTTTGGTGGAGGTACTACCTCCTTGGCAAGACATCCTCACATTCGCAAGTAATTGTAGGATGACTTTTTTCCTTTCCATAGTTCATATAGAGTTTTCTCTTCTTTCTTTATGGGTACCTTATTCAAAAGGTAATTAGCTGAAAGAATAACTTCTCCCCACAAGTTTGGTGGCAAACCAGAACCTATTAACATTGCATTCATCATTTCCTTCGATGTATGATTCTTTCACTCAGCAACACCATTGGACTGACGAGAATAAGGTGATGTAATTTCATATATAATCTCATGCTTAGCACAAGTGTCAACAAATGGTGATTCATACTCTCCACCTCGGTCACTTCTTAGCACCTGAATTTTCTTGTAGAGTTTATTCTCAACTTCATTTTTATAGAGAACAAATTTTTCTATAGCTTCATCCTTGCTTTTCAGCAAATACACATAACAATATTTTGTGCTATCATCAATAAAGGTAATAAAGTATTTATTACCACCTCTTGTTTGTATCATTTTTAGATCACAAATATCACTGTGAATTAAATCAAGAGGTTCACTGTTTCTTTCAACATTTTTAAAGGATGATTTTGTTAGTTTTGCCTCAACACAAGTTTCACACTTATGTTTGGAATTAATTTGGAATATTGGTATATAATTCAAGTTAATTAGTCTACGCAAAGTATCATAATTAACATCCCTAGTCTAGTATGTAATAAATTGGAAGACTCAAGCATATAAGTAGAAGAGCTAGCTTTATTGTTATTTTTTACCATAGTCATTACATTGAATTTAAACATTCCACCACTCATGTATCCTCTACCAACATACATTCCACTCTTCGGCAAAACAAATTTGTTCGACTCAAATACTAAACAAAATCTGTGATTATTAAGCAACAAAGCAGATACCAAGTTCTTATGAATTTCAGGAACATATGCAACATTGTTCAGAGTCAGTTCCGTTCTAGAAGTCTTCTTCAAGATCACATTGCCATGTCCCTTGATTTCTGAAGTATCTGAGTTTCCCATAAACATCTTCTCTCCATTCTCTAATGGTTCGAAAGTGGAGAACATACTTCTATGGGAGCACACGTGTCGAGTACCTCCATTGTCAATCCACCATTCCTTGGGGTTTGAACCCATCATGTTCACCTCCGAGACCACAGCTGAGAGGTTGATATCAGAAACGTCATGAGCAATGCTTTCCAAAATATTTGCTTCTTTGTTCATGTTCTTCTTGGGTAGTCTGCAATCAGTAGACTGGTGACCTAGCTTATCACAGTTGAAGCACTTGTCCTGAAACTTCGGCTTCATGGAGATTCCTCCCTTAGGCCCCTACTTGGACCCCTTATTATTGTGCTTTTTGGAACGTTGACTGTGTTCCACTACATTAGCCTTGGCCGCATGACTGATGGCTCTGGTTTTTTCAGATCCTCTATTGTCTTCTTCAATACGAAGTCTGTCAATGAGATCCCTAATGTCCATTTCCTTTCGCTTATATTTCAGGTAGTTTTTGAAGTCTTTCCAACCTGCTGGCAATTTTTCAATAATAGAAGCAACTTGAAAACTTTCACTTAAGTTCATACATTCAGCATGTATCTCATGCAAGATCAGTTGAATTTCTTGAACCTGACTGATTATTATTTTAGAATCTACCATTTTATAGTCTAGGAAGCGGCCTACAATGAACTTCTTGGCTCCGAAGTCCTCAGTTTTGTATTTAAGGTCTAGGGATTCTCAAAGTTCTTTAGTTGTACTTTTGTCAATATAAACATTATATAACGAGTTAGCTAAATCGTCCACTATGTAGTTCTTACATAGGTAATAAGCATCTTTTCAAGCATCCACAACTGCGATTACTTGGTTATCTTGCTCATCTTTCTTAAGATTTGGAGCTTCTTCGTTCAAGAATCTTGCAAGATTCAAAGTGGTCAAGTAGAACATCATTTTCTGTTGCCACCTCTTGAAATTCTGCCGTTTGAACTTCTTAGGTTTCTCCCCATGGAAGACTGAGACAGATACAACGGTTGGCATTGTCCCTCGTGCAACATCAACAGTCAGCACTTGTGCTGCATCAACAATCGACACTTGGACTGTTTCAGCCACAACACCATTCTCAGATGAAGTTGTCATTTTGAATATGAAAACACATAACACGAGTGTAAACTTTTGGAATGAAAAATAAAATAAAAGGAGTGCCTCAAAATCAAGAAAAAAAAATTCAAAGAAATGAAAAGTTGTTTTAAGTTTGTTACAATTTTTGGTTATAAAGTTCTTTGCAATAATCCAAGTTCGATCTAGAGGCACAAAATCAGAGATGAAGGAGAAGAAAAACGAACAAATTGAAAGGAAAATAAAAATAAAAAAATTACAAAACCAAACCAATTTGTGTTGAGGCTTGTGTATCACACAATCTCCTTAAAACAGATTCGTATCGTTTGAGTGCAGGAGTTTTATAGAGATGTCCATCTCCCAAGATGAAACGACAGTAGAGTGTTGACGTACGACCACGCCTGTAACGCCCGGAATTCCAAAACACAACTAAATTCGAGATTCCACAGGATCTTTACACTTCTTTCGTACAATTTTACAAGGAATTTAAAACTTTTCACTTTACATCAGAGTTACATGAAAACTTTACACTTTACATTTTACAGCGGAAGCAAATTTACAACATTTAAATAAATATACATCAACATTTGAATAATCTCCAAGCATCTGTGCTTCTTTAATCTTTATCATGTCATTTACCCTGCATGCAAAACTGTAGGTATGTCAGTTTATTCAATCGACGAACATTATACACGGCCATCCTCTCTATGCCGGAAATAGTATAACTGATTTTTCATATTTAACAAACACAAACTTGTCACATATCAAACTAAAGGGAATACCCTATTGATGTTGTGTTGTGATTGTGCACTTAGTCCTTAATGCAATTATTTATATTACATGACACAAATGTACACTTGTTCGGATGCTATGCATCCCATACTACATAGGTCCGAGGACAAGCCCTTAACCGTTCTTCATCTTGTAGGGTTCAATCCCTCGTCATGAGTTACTCTACTACTGTAACTACGGTAAGTATCCTAGATGTTTTCTGACATACGAACTCATGTCTAGGTGCCCTGGAGAGAATCCCAACGCACTGACACGTGACTCATCATGCAGGCATCCTGTGGTAATTCAGCTCCTACCAGGGACATGACACCACCCGCAGTCGTCAAACACCCCACCAGCGTCGCCACCGGGACGGTACTCTGGAGCAGTATCCACGCCCTATCATGACTCATCATGGGACATCCTGGGATACTCTCTCGCCGCCAATCCAATGGCCCTCATACTCAATATCTTTTTCTTACATTCATCACATCTTCACTATGTAACTAATCCTTAATTCTAATGAAATCATGAACAAAATCAATCTCTTAGAGTTAGCCCTCTCACTACTACCGGTCTTATTTCTTTCATTTCACAATGACCCAAACTGGTCTTTTCAATGTCAATAATCATAATTCATCACTTTCACTTGTCGGTGTGAGTTTTGGCTACACCCTAATTTTCAATTTCAATTCACAAATTCACATGTTTGAGTTGTCAAACTCAATAACATTTCTCTTTTCCAATCACATGATTTCTAAATTATTCATGAGTCAATAACCATACATGGAGTTCAATTATTCATCATGTATTTCATTCAATATTTATTTCCACATTAAAATCATATCACCAAGTATATGGTCAAAAATGAATAGTCACAACTCATTCTTGTCACACTATTCTTCAATAAGAATAATTCACGCAAACTTCACAATATATATTTTCTTTCTTTGTTATTTTTCCTTTCTAGCACTTATTTCAATTCTCTTGCAAAACACATTTTTCACAAAAATATATAAGTGTAGAACCATAGTTCTAACCACACTTTTATTCCCAAAATATACTTTATTTCATTTCAATAACTCCCAATTTATTTTTCATAAGTCACACATAATTTTAGAATAATAATGGTATTTTTTTCATAATTTTTAGACATCAAAATTCATTAAAAAAATTATTTTTTCCACAAAGTTTAATTCTGGCCGAGACCAGGATTCGAACCAGCGACCAAGAAGAAGCAAGCCGCACGCTCTGGCCACTAGGCCAATCATGTTGTTCGGTATAAAAGGGATTTTAGAGAGTTATATACTCTCGGCTAAAGCTTGGTTAATTTTTTAAATGCACAAAAAAATATGGTGTCATCAAGGATCGAACCATCGATCTGTGAGAACCCAACCGCACGCACTGTAGCATTTAAAGGCCTCCCGACCACTTGAGCTATAGGCTCAAGTTGTCATGAATACAACTTATATTTTAGTTAAATCAATTCTCTGTTTAATCGAACATTTCGATGTTTCAAAAGCTCTCATTTGAGTTTTGCTTTTACTAAATTTACTGTAAATCTCCAGAATAATTATTTGAATAATATTTGATACTCCAGTAATTTGAAAATAATTTTTCCAGTAATTAAACACATATTTTTCATACAATTTGTTTAAATTGTATACTACTACTACCACATCTCATTTCGACATTTCTTATCCAACTTAATATCAATATTCCCTATATCAATTCCCTGTTTATATTCCTTTCACACCCCCACAAATTATATGTTAAGTTATTCGTCACAACATTATCACAAAAAGTTTCATTCAAGCACATAAAACAACATTTACTTCTACTAACATTTGCATTTAGTTTTTTATGCTAACAACGAATTTTACTTCAAGCAATCCATAGCTATAAATAATTCACACACAACTTAAGTTTGATGATGGAATCACATACAATCTATTTAGCAACATTCCAATCAACTAATAAGCCATTTTTCCAATTAAATGTACTCTTATTAATTTTTTTCATGCATTATCATTTCAATTCAATCTTAGCATGCTATCTAATTAGAAACATGGAAAATAACCCCCCTTATTTGGAGAGAATAAAATTGCAACACCTCTTAAACACAAGAGTCCTTGCCAAAAGAGCGTTCCTCCTCCTCCTTGATGCGCACAATCCGACCTTCAAAGTGCAATCCGAGCCCTCCTTGATGCCGGCCTTCCTTTGGTGCAAGCACAACTCACTCACACACAACTCTCAATCTTTTATCTCACTTACTACTAATAAATCACTACTAACAAATATATTTTCTACTATAGGTTTTGGAGAAATGAAGAGTACAAAAATAACTAGGCTAGGGGGGGGTATTTATACTAAAATTTGGAGCAAATGAAGGGTTAGGATCAATCTAGGAGTTAAAAATAAAAGGCTAGGATTCAAGGGGGAGTTGTAGTAACCAACCATGATCAAGCAACCACCACCCATAACTCCACTCAAATTTTCCATTTTCCCTCCATACCAAAACCGGCCTACATGGTGCTTTTTGAACGTGTACGTGCAATGCACGTGCATTCATTAGTTCTCCATTTAAAAAAAGTTGTACATTATATTTTCTATAAAAATAATCTTATAAAAATATCCTACATTACAAGTTGTAATTAAAAGAGAAATAACTCATGGGCTTTAATTAATGGGCCAAATAATAGTTTTACAAAAATAAATTAGATTTGGGCTTAAAAAGAAAGGCTTATGTTTATTTAAAGAAAATGAGCCTTTATAAAAATAATTAAAGAACACATATGCATATATATATATATATATATATATATACATATACTCATCATACATAATGAAAATAATTATAAGATTTCACACTATAAAAATTGCACGTGCACACTACGTGCAAAAATTAATAATTTTCATAAATGAAAATCGGGATATTACAACGCCACACTCTCGAACTGAACAGTATTTGAATTCTACCACCGAATGACTAAACTAGAAGGACATAACAGAAAATAGGGGCAAAGAAGAGTTTCTAGTGTATTTCATGAGGGGAGAAGAGGCCTCTATTTATAGTGTAGCGCCCTGAATTTTCAATATGATATTTCAGAAATACGTGCCATAATTCCCAGCATCAACCTCAATTGTAATAGTAAATATAGCCAAAACATAGATAAATTATTCTACTTTTATTACATCAATTCATTACAAAAACACAGCAGAAAAACAAACACCTTGAATTACAATCTTTTCTTTTACAATTTACATAAGCCACATTATCATTCTACCACATACATCTAGATCCCAACGTTATAAGCACCTACCTGTAAAACATGAGGCTATAAATAATTCTAACCCCCAAAACAACAGGGGTCAGCCATAACGATGTGAGTGACATCAAAGAAATGCAACATAAATAAAGCATAAAGGATAAAGTCATAAAAATCATATATCAACAATAATAACAATGGGATATGAAAAATAATGAATCAAATATGAAAATATCAAGTGAAACTAGACTAAGTGTCAAGTGTAGGAAAAACAGAAAACAACATGCGTAAAACCAAGTCAAGAAAAACATCAATGCTATATGCTGACTCTCTAATGTATACTTGTCAGATTCTATGCATCCCATAATACATAGGTTCGGTGTAAGCCCTTATCGTTCTCCACTTTATAGGGTTAAATTCCTCGCTATGCAACTAATCCTACTACAGTGATGGAAACAAGATCCATAATACTCTGCGAATAGGCATCACAACCCTCAACGTCAAGCATCATATAAAAATAGCTCAAAAAAACCGGAGAATCACCTTCTTGCCGTGTACCCCACGAATAGGCTTATGAGCCCCTCGACGTGCAGATACACCAGGTACATCACGTAAATAGGCCCGTCGACCCTCAACACGCGAATGCACACTGCATGCTCTGTGAATAGGCCTGCAGACCCTCGACATGCTAATATAAAAATGTCCTCTCGAGACAGAACAACACACAAGTCGTGGAACGCATCCGTTGGACCTAACCCAAGAGCATATACTTATGTTTCCCAAGTTCCATTACATCTCCTGTCATGCCCAGCTTCCCAAAAAGAATACGAAATATGGATATGCGACAAAAGCCCAGCAAATAATTTTCATCATCCATAAGTTGTTCAAGAATCTTTAAAACATTCACAAGAATCATCAGAGTCGGAAGCAAAAGTATCAACCAACATGCACATATGAACCAAAATACCAACAAGAATACTTGAAACCAAATATATTAATCTTAAAAAATCAAGATCTGAATAAGTCAAAATTCTAGGTCACATTGCCCAAATACAAGAATAAATCCAAGTATCAAAATACAATATTGTTCAAGCAACTACAAAAATAAAAATAACAAGATCCAGCACTAATACTTCATGTCCCCAACACCATCAGAACCTGTTCTCCAAAATCTGCAATTCAACAATTGTAGTGAAGATGAAAAGAGAAAACAAATACCCGTTAATTGCAAGTTACGGGCCGCTTGTAATGCTGGATACAAGTACATAGGGAAAATTAACTAACAAATAACATGGTATAAGCATGAAGTCAAGTATAACAACTAGCATGGTAAGGTGATCAAGGGTAAATAGCATGTATCAAGTGTCAAGTAAACAAGCATCATGTAAACAAACATCAAGTGTCAAGTATCATATAATCATATATCAAGTTTCATGTATCAAGTCTCATGTAAACAAGTCTCATATATCATGTAGTCAAGTGTCAAGCAAGCATGTATCATGTTCAAGTATCATGTTCAAGTATAATGTATCAATTCTTGTAATGATTACTATCTAGGTAGCACTTCATGCAGCCCACCCTACATGGTTGCTGCAACAAACAGTTTCGCTTTAGATTTTATAGTGGACCATAGATGGCAGTGTACTCAAGGACAAGTCAAGTAATCGAGCTCCAAGCTCCAAGTATCATGTATCATGTAATCAAGTGTCAAGTTGTGCAAGTGGCAAGTAACGTGTCTTACGTGCAAGTGTCAAGTAATCACGTGTCAAGTATCATGTCTCAAGTCATCACGTAGGATCAGTGGATCCCCTTCTGAGTACACATTTCTGAATTATCCACTATTAGATCTTTCCCTTAACCCCGACTTGGTTATTTTTTATTATTATTAAACAAGCATGTAGGTGTGCAAAATATATCAAGAATAACATGGAATTATCATGTGACAAGTTAAAGTTGCAAGATAAATAAGTACGAGTGCAAGATATCTCCTAAAAGAATAAAATAAACAGATCTCAAGTTCAGGACAACAAGACCATACTATAGTAAAATAGTGATTCCCAGGGTTACAAATATGCAAATCTGAATCCGTTGAAACGTATAGAAAATAGACTCCGAACCGAGTCCAGTGAATACAAATAAGTCATATACTAATTCACAAAAACATAACTCAAAACTGATTTGAATTCAGAAATTAGGTTCAGTTAGAAATCAGGAAATCGAATTCAAGAGCAGGAAAACAGCATGAAATCTCGTTAAATAAATCCACGAAAAATCTGGGGTATTCCCCTATATGTCTAGTATCAGAATATAAAGTTTCATAATTTTCCAGTAAGATTAGGTCAGTCATCAAAATCATAAAGCATCAATAAACGATCGTTTGGCAATCTGGAATTCCCAACACAGCTGTACGAAAACTGTAATATCTCGCAAACTGTGAAGCGAAACCAAATCCGCCAAAGGGAGATGAAAATAAAAAATATAAACTAAATTTCATATTTCACAAATATTTTTCTTACAATCAAAGGAATCAGGGTGAAAATACGATTCTTTACAGAACAGCGAGTAAAATACAGCAAGTACATTTTTATAAACAAGTATGAAACGGCATATAAAATTCAAAAATAAAATCCACCAAAATTCTGAGTAATCCCTAGATAAGTATAGAAAAACTGACCAAAGTTCTAGATAAAAATAATATTTGTAGCACAAGTATCAAAATAATTTAGTCATTAAAATCACCAAGAAACGAAATCTGGAAAAGATCTATACCTCTGTAGTAAAATAGTCATATCTCACACATACGAAAACGAAATAGAGCAAGGTCAGAGGGGTTGGAAAGCAGACGAATATCTCTACAAATCATGTTTTATACTGAAATTAAGATACTGACCTTAATATGGTCTATATTACTGATCAAGACAAATTATCTGCAAAATACATAATTTCCTCAAAAACTAAAATCAACATAGATCCAACGAAACTTTATCCAAACACAACCAAACATGAAATCGAGTATACCAAGTATCCAAATAACATGAAATAAGGTTTACAACATGTCCACAACAAGTATCTCACATGGGTCTCACAAGCACACGTGCTCTCATAATTGTTTCACATATACATCATATCAAGAACGGGCAAAATCTAGGTTGTTTCATGTCAAATTTTGTGTCGTGAGGCAACTATGGTCAAATCACTATAGAGAAAATACTCATCAAACATACATCACACACGAGTTGTCTCTAGAACTCAACTACACTACAAGCGGTATTTATGACTTGTATCATACAAAGGAATTTAAGTACAAGTTACTTGCCTTAACCGAAGACAAAACGAACACCAAGAATAACGGGAATGGATTTCCAGGCACGAACTCAATGATCGAATCACGAATCAATCACAAACTCAAGGAACAACAGATCACGAACACGATCAGACGACTGAGATCAAAAGATCAAGAGATCAAGGCAATCGGATCAGATCAGACGGCTCTGATCGAAGATCAAGATCAAGATCGAGATGTGATCAGTATCTTGATAATGATGATGATGATCGAATCAGATCGACGATCGGACGGTCCACAATCAAAGCAAATCAAGAACTCCAAGATGATGATGATCAAGAAATTGATCAACGGTCCACATTCAAAAGATCAAGAATCCATAATCACAACAAATATCAACAGCACCCCATGATCAAATAGCTAATGATCTTGATGATCAAGATCAAACCAAACGGACGACTCACTATCGAAGTTGATCAAAACCCCAATACAACCAGCAGATCACCAAGGCAATGGGGAGTGCACTGTCGGAGGCTGCACTGGCCGATCTGTCGATGGTGTCAGAGGTGGTCAGGGGACACGGCGGCGATAGGATGACGGCCGCAGGTGGCTGCAACATCGAGAGGCAGGGCATGCACCGGGGGACATTGCACAGTGGCTGTGCTGGCGTGCGCTGCGGTCGCGGCTGTCTGGTGTCACGACGAACGGTAGTCGAGAGGAGGAGGCAGGGGCTGATGAGGGCTGCAGGCTGTCGCGAGTGCACAGGGCAGAAAAAAGGATGCGAAAGGGGTGCAGCTCTGTAGGGGCAGAGAGGAGAGGGTGCACGGGGGGGAGGGGGGAAGCGAATAGCGGGAGGAAGGCGGCTGTATAGGTGGAAGGTGAACAGGCGAGAGAGACGGGGGTATATGGGTATATATAGGGGTTTAGATATATTAGGGTTTAGGTAGATTGGAAAATAACGGGTGGGTTTTCGGTGGTTTAAAGGGTTGCGGTTCAAGAACAGGGTAGGGGTAGGCTTAAATGGGTAACCGGATTATAATGGTTAAAATGGGTTTGGGTGGAATATAATGGGTCTAGGTAAAGGTGAACGGATAGTTTAATAAATGGGCATTGGGTTTAATTAAAGATTCAATAAGGTTTAAAAAATATAAATAGAAAATAACCAATAAAAAATTTGTTTATAATAAAAAGGAATTTTGCATTACAAAAATATGATTTATCTAAAATACTACAAATACAGAGTGTATTTTAATAACTAGTTCAAAATATCAATAAGAACAATAATACTAATAACAATAATAATAATAAAAGTAATAATAATAAAAATAAAAATAAAAATTATGTTACAATATAAAAATCATGGAAATAGTTACAAATAATATCATTGATCGAAAACAGATTTTAATAGGAGATCCAATAATACAATTTGACAAAACAATTGAAAGCGAAAAAATAATTTACGAAAATTTGAAATACCGAAAATACACAGAAAATACATTTTTAGAGAAACAGGGGTTACAAATCCTATCCATGTTACAACAAAATTTTATCCTCAAAAGTTACTTTGGCGGTACATAGGACAAAACAAAAGCAAACTTGGAGAAGGGTAACAGAATAGAGGGCTAATGGGGAAGAAACAAAGCAGTGGCAACACCAGGAAAGAAGGAAGTGAATAACAATGAGGTCAAATGAAATGCAAGAAAGAAAAAAGTATCAAAAGAAAGAAAACAACACAAGATAACAAAACAAGATAAGGAATAGGTAGAACCGGAATTAAAGAGAAAAAAAAAGACAGGCAAGAATTGAATCAAATAATGAATGTATGCATGATGGCAAAATGGAATGCAAGAAGAAAGTAACCGGTATAAAAAATGAAGAAGAAACAACACAAGACTTGCAAGATAACAAAGCGAAGAGATGAAGAAATAGATAAAGCTGGGATCAAAGAAAGGATGGATAAGGAAGAGATGAACCAAACAATGAGTCAACGGATGAGGACAAATGCAAGAGGTAGGAAAAAACAAACAATGCAAGGAAGGGGAAGCAACAATAGGATCCTAGGACCTGTGGGTTATGGGCCCACCACGCTTCTGCTGCGTCACTCTGATGGTGACATTCCAAGCTGCAAATATGACGTTGTAAACCACGTGACACCAAGCGATGATCCGAGTAGGAAGAAAATAATGAGACACCAGAATAAAATTGGGATTTAGATGAGGGCTTTAATTGAAATAATTAGGTCAAAACTAATGGGTGTTAACAAAAATAATATTAATAATACAAAAATCAACACATATTAATAATAAAATAATAATAACAAAATAATAAAAATAATAATAACAATAATAATCTTCATAATCATACTCGTAATAATAAAAATTAAAATAATAATAATAATAATAATAATAATAATAATAATGATATTAACAATACTGGTAAGGATAATAATGCAAGACAGAATATAATTTGGGGTTGATCATTTTTGTAAAAATAATTCAATATTAACAACAACAAAAAAATAGAAAAAAAAAATACAATAATAATAATAGTAATAGTAATAACAATAATAATAATAAGGATATTAATAGGGTTTGTATATAAAGAAATCGTTTGAAATAATAATAAATACCATTAATAAAAAGAACGGGTTTTAGCATGAGATACAAAATATTTTTGAATAAAATGAATTTAAGAAAACAAAAAATTTTATAAAGAACCCAAACTCAAATAATACACAGAAAATAAGGATTTGGGAAAACAGAGATTACTATAGTAGAAATTCTTTGATGTGAGTTCGCCTCATTTATATCCATCTATAGACTTGCCTTCTCTACATCAAGTTGTAGGTTTTCCTCCACGACATCAGGTTGCAGATTACCATCTGGATATTTGGTTGCACATTTTTCCTCCCGGATATCCAGTTGTAAATTTCCTCCATTGACGTCTAGTTGCATGTTTGCCATCTCGACATCTAGTTGCACCAAAACGATGAATGAGATGATGCCATATTCCACACGTACTTAGATATTGATTGCTCAATTTAAGTACGAAGTTACGTTTTGAAATTTGTGATATTAAAATACTCAGTTATTCAAAATAACAAAAATTTCATTTTAGAAAACAATTTTATAAAAGAACCAAAATATAACAAATAATAATCGAAATACACAAAATATTCGGGAAAAATTTTTTATAAAGAAAATATAGGCAGGAAAAGAATGAATTTTATACTCAATAAAGAGTAAACAAAAAAGGACGACTACAAGTGACGAAAGAAAATAAAAAAATCAAAGAATTGAATATGTAGGAAAAGGAACGATGGGGCACAAGTGGAATTTGAAGAGGATAGGGCAAAATGAATCAATAAATGAGGATGAATGCAAGGCACAAAAATCAATGAATGGTACACGAGCTGAAATAAAAGGGAATCAACGAGGCAAGCAGAAAATAAGAGGTTGCTTGCACCATAATCCAAGAGAACATGAGCAGGGAAAAATAAATAAGAACAAAACCTAAGATAGAATCAAAAGCAAGAGAAAAAAAAGAATTGATGATTAAGGATGAGGAAAACACAATGCAGAAAGATAATATGAAGAATAATGCAAGTTGAATGAAAGAATCAAAGGAATATGGGTATGGAAAGAACGAAACTATACCCAACAAAGAATCAACAAATGAGAATGACTAAAATAGACGGAAGAAACAAGGAATCAAGGAAATCGAATAAGAAGGAATCAAATGAATGGAATAAGACTAGTATCCAGATCAATGTTGATTATTAATTCATTCATGTATGTATGATCGGTGAAATGTTGTGCCGATCCCAGATCGAGCCAAGCTTGTCTAATATATTAGGCAACTAATACATTAGCCAAACCTGACTCTTATACCACTAAAAATCCTGTCATACCCCGCTTTTCAAAAAGAATACGGAATACGGATACGCAACAAAAAGTCCAGCCAATGATTTTCATCATCCATAAGTTGTTCAAGAATCTTTACAACATTCACAAGAATCATCAGAGTCGGAAGTAAAAGTATCAACCAACATGCACATATGAACCAAAATATTAACAAGAATACTTGAAACCAAATATATAAATCTCAAATAATTATGATCTGAACAAGTCAAAATCCTCGGTCACATTGCCCAAATACAAAAATAAATCCAAGTATCAAAATACAATATTGTTCAAGCAACTACAAAAATAATAATAACAAGATCCAGCACTAATACATCATGTCCCCAATACTGTCTGGAACCTGTTCTCCAAAATCTGCAATTCAACAATTGCAGGAAAGATGAAAAGAGAAAACAAGTACCCGTCAATTGCAAGTTAGATACAAGTACATGGGGAAAACTAACTAACAAATAACATGGTATAAGCATAATGTCAAGTATAACAACTAGCATGGTAAGGTGATCAAGGGTAAATGGCATGTATCAAGTGTCAAGTAAACAAGCATCTTGTAAACAAACATCAAGTGTCAAGTATCATGTTTTCATGTATCAAGTGTCGTGTATCAAGTCTCATGTAAATAAGTCTCATATATCATGTAGTCAAGTGTCAAGCAACCATGTATCATGTTCAAGTATCATGTTCAAGTTCATGTATCAAGTCTTGTAGTGATTACTATCTAGGTAGCACTTCATGCAGCCTACCTTACATAGTTGCTAAAACAAACAGTTTCGCTTTAGATTTTATAGTGGACCATAGAGGGCAGTGTACTCAGGGACAAGTCAAGTAATCGAGCTCCAAGCTCCAAGTATCATGTTTCATGTAATCACGTGTTAAGTTGTGCAAGTGGCAAGTAACGTGTCTTGCGTGCAAGTGTCAAGTAATCACATGTCAAGTATCATGTCTCAAGTCATCACGTAGGATCAGTGGATCCCCTTCCGAGTACACGTTTCTGAATTATCCACCATTAGATCTTTCCTTTAACCCCGACTTGGTTATTTATTATTATTATCAAACAAGTATGTAGGTGTGCAAAATATATCAAGAATAATATGGCATGATCATGTGACAAGTTCAAGTTGCAAGATAAACAAGTACGAGTGCAAGATATCTCCTAAAAGAATAAAATAAACAAATCTCGAGTTCAGAACAGCAATACCATACTGTAGTAAAACAGTGATTCTTAGGGTTACAAACATGCAAATCTGAATCCACCGAAACATCTAGAAAATAGACTCCCAACCGAATCCAGTGAATACAAATAAGTCATATACTAATTATATCACATGGATCCAACACAAATTCTCATAACTAACTCACATATTCGATCACTTCAAATAAACGGTCAATCCTAGGTTTACTCATGTCATATTTTGTGTTGTGAGGCAACTATGGTCAAATCACTATAGAGACAATACTCATCAAACATACATCACACACGAGTTGTTTCTAGAATCCAAATACACTACAAGCAGTATTTATGACTTGTATCATACAAAGAAATTTGAGTACAAGTTACTTGCCTTAACCGAAGACGAAATGAACACCAAGAATAACGGGAACGGATTTTCGGGCATGAACTCAATGATCGAATCACGAACCAATCACGAACCCAAGGAACAACAGATCACGAACACGATCAGACGACTGAGATCAAAAGATCAAGAGATCAAGGTGATCGGATCAGATCGGACGACTCTGATTGAAGATCAAGATCATGATCGAGATGTGATCAGTATCTTGATGATGATGATGATGATCAGATCAAATCGACGATCGAACGGTCCACAATCAAAGCAAATCAAGAACTCCAAGATGATGATGATCAAGATGTTGATCAACGGTCCACGTTCAAAAGATCAAGACTTCATGATCACAGCAAATATCAATAGCACCCATGATCACAACAAATATCAACAGCATAATCGTGTCTAATATTATGTTATGATCTATCAAACTTTTAATAAGAAAGGAACTTAATAGAAAGGAACTTGAGAGAAATGTTCTATTTAACACAATCATGTTTGTGAGTTTTTATTTTGTTTTATTGCTTCTACTCAACGCATAACAAAACTGGACAGGTTAGCCAAATGTATAAGCAGGGGTTCTCATTACAAGAACTCTCTTTCACAAAGAGAAATCTCACCGTACTGTCAGTATTATACCTCACGGCACTGTCAGTATGAATAAGTTTCACTCAATAACCTGTTGTTAATTCTGTTCACTCACATATAAATCTATTAGGCTGCTATTAACTAATGAGCCCATAGTTATATTGCGGGAGATCTCATTACAAGAACTTTAAGGTTAGAGGAAATAGGGAGGGTATTTTTGTGGTAGAGAGGTCTGGTCTGTTAGAATATTATATTTGAGTTGTGGTTCAAATACATATTACTAAAGATAAGATATGATAAGATTTGCTTAACACTATACCCTTAAGAAACTTTTTTTCCCCTAAAGGGTGCCAAACACAGGGAGGTATTTAGCTAATGATCTTGATGATCAAGATCAAACCAAACGGACGGCTCACGATCGAAGTTGATCAAAACCCCAATACAACCAGCAGGTCATTAAGGCAATGGGGAGTGCACTGTCGGAGGCTGCACTGGCCGATCTGTCGATGGTGTCAGAGGTGGTCAGGGGACACGACGGCGATAGGATGACGGCCGCAGGTGGCTGCAACGTCGAGAGGCAGGGCACGCACCGGGGGACATTGCACAGTGGCTGCGCTGGCGTGCGCTGCGGTCGTGGCTGTCTAGTGTCACGACGAACGGCAGTCGAGAGGAGGAGGCAGGGGCTGACGAGGGCTGCAGACTATCGTGAGCGCACAGGAAGGAATAGAGGACTCAAATTGGGTGCGGCTCAGCAGGGGCAGAGAGGAGAGGGTGCACAGGGGGGGGAGCGAAGAGCGGGAGGAAGGCGGCTATATAGGTGGAAGGTGAACAGGCGAGAGAGACGGGGGTATATGGGTATATATAGGGGTTTAGATATATTAGGGTTTAGGTAGATGGGAAAATAACGGGTGGGTTTTGGGTGGTTTAAAGGGTTGCAGTTCAAGAACAGGGTAGGGGTAGGCTTAAATGGGTAACAGGGTTATAATGGTTAAAATGGGTTTGGGTGGAATATAACGGGTCTATTTAGGGTGAACAGGGAATAGTTTAATAAATGGGCATTGGGTTTAATTAAAGATCCAATAAGGTTTTTGTTACTGCTAAATCTGGCGTGGGGGTAAACAGACAGTATACTTGAAGAGGAAAATCTGGCATTGGGCTTTGTGGATTCATAGGAAAACTTGAATAGCAAACCTAAAACCTGTTCTGCCGTAGTTTGACCGTTGACTCCCACCATTCACCTGCAAAAAGTGCGATACACCGGGGTTAATCCCGGCGACGCACCCTCCGACGCTCAAGCCAGTAATCAGGAATGATAATGAGAGAGCGTAAATTGGCAAAAGATTGATTACCTCCTAATAGTGGTGGATGGGGGATATTTATAGCCGCCGTTGGGATTAGATTTGGAATGTAATCCCTGTGATCAGATTTGGAATGTAATCCCTGTGATCAGATTAGGAATGTAATCCATAATCCCCAGTGAAAGGATAGATGTGAATTAGGGTCGTTGATTAGTATTAATGAGAAACCCTAATTCTATCCTGCTGGACCGGGTTCATTTTGGGTTGGGACCCGTACCCAGTTGAGGTGGATCCGTTTGTAGGTTATTGGGTCTTGAAGAAAGTCCCAATTCCTATTTCAGACCCGTTTGTAGGTGAAATTACTATTTTACCCCCGAGCTTTAAGATTCGTGTCCGATTTGAACGGCCCCGATTTAATCCTATTTTTAGCCATATCACAAGCCCCCCACTCCTAGAGACTGAGTTTTTAAGTCTTTGAGGAGTAGTTTTGTTGTTCTAATGGCGTACGAGATTTTATCGGTGTTCTTAAGGGAGTTTTGGATCTTGCTCGGGGTGTAACAGTGTTATTCTAGGGTTTAAAGTGCCCAAAAATATCCTTAGAATTTTCTGGATTTTTGGTGATTTTTCCAGATTTTTCTGAGTTTTTTCTTATTTTTTTTAATTTTTTATTCATTTTCCGAATTAAATAATTAATTATCGAAAATATTAATTAATCATTCAAATTAAATAATTATATTTTTTAGAATTTTAAAATTATTTCTCTGAATTAACAATTATTTTTAGAATTTTTAATTAATTGTTTTTGATTTTTAAATATTTTTTTGGATTTTTTTAAATAATTATAACAAATAAATAAATAAATAAATAAATAAATAAACTTAATATTACCTAGACACGTGGCACATTTCTGAGCGTCGATCATGATCAGATGTGCGCGCAAATCAAAGCAGATCACGTTCTGGACACGTGGCGCGTTTCTGAGCGTCGATCATGTCGTGACGCGATTTTTGAGAAGATCGGACGACTCGTATAGGTCGGCCGCATTTTTCTCCACATTTGCAGTTCGGATCGCATGTTGCTCGGAATCCGAGCAACTTTGCCCAGTTTTCGCGCAGCTCGGCATCCGACCCTGGAGGTGAAGCCACGTGGCATATACATATTTTTTTTCTTTTCTCTTTTCTCGCCCAGCTCTTTCTCCTCCCTCTTTCTCTATTTCTTTTTCTTTTCGACCTCTTCATCCTCCCGCCTTCCATTGTCTTCTTCGTCTCCGACTTTCTTCGTCTTCGATGCTAGTGGAGAGGAGGTCAACGAGGGGAGGTCGAAGTTGTGACGGAGCTCTTCATTTGAGCCCGCAGCCGAGGTGAGCTCGGAGCTCTGGCGAAGCATCGACGAGGAGGCTCAAGTTTCGACGACGGAGAAGATGGGTTCTTCGTGAAGGTTGTGAGCTCGACAGTGGGTTCGGCTCGTCATTTGGCTCGGAGCTCGACCATGGAGGTGGTCGAAGCTTCAACGAAGGAGCTCGACGAGTGAAGGAGGGAGAGCTCGGCACAGTGGAGCTTCGACGTCGGTGTTGCTTGAGCTCGGCAGGCCGAGCTTCGGTGAGGAAGAGCTCGTCAGTGGAGGTGGCGAGGAATGGAGGCGAGCTCGGAGCTTGAAGATGACGAGTTTAGGTTTGATAGAGATGTAGGTGTGAGCTCGACGTCGGAGGTAGTTGGTGATGGATTAGAGCTCGGGATGGGGAGCTCGATGCAGTAGTGAACGTTTCGAGTTCATTGATGTGTTGGGTTTGGGAGCTCGACGACGGAACTAGACGACGGAGGGAGTTCGTCGGAAGTGGAGCTTGGCATGGCGATGGGTTCGGAGATTGGACGAAGGAGCTCGATGACGGAGGGAGCTCGGGAAGGTGATGGGTTCGAGCTCGGTGACGGAGCTTGATGCCATTGCGAGGCTCGGCGAAGAAGTAGGAGCTCGGCATGGTAGAAGAGCTCGTCGGAGTTTGGCGACGAAGGGGGTGAGTTCGGCATTGAAGATGGAGCTCGGCCATGGTGGGTTCGGCGTAGAGCTTAAAGATGACGAGCTGGTTTTTTTTGGTTTTGGAGGGAAGGTGCTGAAGAGGAGAAGAAGGGTATGGGTGTTCGGGTTTGGATCCCTTAACGGGTCCGAACCCGACCCTTGTGCTCCCTTTTTTTTGCGAATCCGAGCATGAATTGCGAGGCACATTTTTGCCACTTTGTACTTCGGTAGTTCGGTAGGACAGTAGCTCGGACTGTAGATCTGAGCTACGTGGCTCGATCTGGACGGTTGATCACGATCGTGGTACGAATCACGAGACAAGAGGCTCAAATTTCGAGAAAACGTTATCTTGTCTTTTAGTGGACGCGGCACGATCTGAGCCGTCCATCACCTTTGGCGCGATTTTCGCAAAGATCCAACGGTTGGAGTTGCTCGGTATCGTTTTTCTTCAAGTGTGGATCTCGGATTGCCCTTTGCTCGGATTCCAGCGTCTTACTTGAGTGGGTCGGCTCGGGTTTGGCAGTGCTCGGTATCCGAGCCTCTTTGCTTGGTGTGAGTCAGCTTGAATCGCTTGTCGCTCGAATTTTGGTTTCGAGGGACGTGGAGCAATCTGAGCCGTTGGATCATGGCGCAGATCTCGAGGTAGGCTCGGTTCCCAAGAAAACACTATCTTTTCGTTTGGTGACGATGGCATAATCTGAGCCGTCCGATCGAGATCTTACACGAATTTTGGGGAGAAAGTTGTTTTTCTCCAATTCGCAGCCCGGATGGCTAGTTGCGCGGATTTGTAGATCCGAGCTACGTGGGGGATCTAGACAGTTGATCACGATCATGGCCCGAATCCTGAGGTGATAGTTTTTGCCATTTTCTTGCTCGGCGCAGCTGTATTGTGATCCACTTTCCCGGTGCCACGGAGGTCTGATCGGGACGTGGAAACCCTTGTTTCGAAGCTAATTCGAAGATATACAATTTCTCTTTAGGAGTGGGATGAAGATTCACCCTCCTTCATGGTCAAAATAGCCACACAACATCCTTGTCTTCACGAAGTTAAGGAGTGTTTTGGTCTCGGGGGTTTTTGAAGAGGAGCTCCACTCCTAGGGGCGGAGAAGATGTTCTAGGAAGACCCTCTTAAGGGCCATAGGAAGACCCATTCTTTGAGGCGAGTGTAGGGAGCAACTCTGTAGTAAAGTTTTGAGCTCCAAACTCGCTTAAAGGAGGCCCGCTTTGGAGGCGAGCGGAGCGTAGAGCTTAACTCTAGGAGAGAGCCATTTAGGAGACGAGTTTGAGGAGCAACTCTAAGAGAGAGTTGTGAGCTCCGAACTCGTTGAGAGGAGGTCCGCCTTGGAGGTGAGCGGAGAGAAGAGCTTGACTCTAGGAGAGATCCATTTAGGAGACGAGTTTGAGGAGCAACTCTAGGGGAGAGTTGTGAGCTCGATTTGAACCATTGGATCTCGGCACGGATCTCGAGGCAGGCTCGGTTCTCGAGAAAACACTATCTTGTCGTTTAGTGGCGCTGGAGCGATCTGAACCGTTCGATCGAGATCTTACACGAATTTTTGTGGAGAAAGTCGTTTTTCTTCAATTCGCAGCTCGGATTGGCACTTGCTCAGATTCCGAGCGGCTTGCTTGTGTGATCAGGCTCAGATCGCTTGTCGCTTGGGTTTTGGTTCCGAGGGACGTGGAGGGTCATTTGGGAGACGAGTTTGAGGAGAAACTCTAGGAGAGAGTTTTGAGATTCGAACTCGTTGAGAAGAGGTCCGCCATGGAGGTGAGCGGAGCGAAGAGCTTGACTCTAGGAGAGAGCCATTTTGGAGACGAGTTTGAGGAGCAACTCTAGGAGAGAGTTGTGAGCTCCGAACTCGTTGAGAGGAGGTCCGCCTTGGAGGTGAGCAGAGAGAAGAGCTTGACTCTAGGAGAGATCCATTTAGGAGACGAGTTTGAGGAGCAACTCTAGGGGAGAGTTGTGAGCTCGATCTAAACCATTGGATCTCGGCACGGATCTCGAGGCAGGCTCGGTTCTCGAGAAAACACTATCTTGTCGTTTAGTGGCGCTGGAGCGATCTGAACCGTTCGATCGAGATCTTACACGAATTTTTGTGGAGAAAGTCGTTTTTCTTCAATTCGCAGCTCGGATTGGCACTTGCTCAGATTCCGAGCGGCTTGCTTGTGTGATTAGGCTCAGATCGCTTGTCGCTTGGGTTTTGGTTCCGAGGGACGTGGAGGGTCATTTGGGAGACGAGTTTGAGGAGGAACTCTAGGAGAGAGTTTTGAGCTTCGAACTCATTGAGAAGAGGTCCGCCATGGAGGTGAGCGCAGCGAAGAGCTTGACTCTAGGAGAGAGCCATTTTGGAGACGAGTTTGAGGAGCAACTCTAGGAGAGAGTTGTGAGCTCCGAACTCGTTGAGAGGAGGTCTGCCTTGGAGGTGAGCGGAGAGAATAGCTTGACTCTAGGAGAGAGCCATTTAGGAGACGAGTTTGAGGAGCAACTCTAGGGGAGAGTTGTGAGCTCGATCTGAACCATTGGATCTCGGCGCGGATCTCGAGGCAGGCTCGGTCTCGAGAAAACACTATCTTGTCGTTTAGTGGCGCTGGAGCGATCTGAACTGTTCGATCGAGATCTTACACGAATTTTTGTGGAGAAAGTCGTTTTTCTTCAATTCGCAGCTCGGATTGGCACTTGCTCGGATTCCGAGCGGCTTGCTTGTGTGATCAGGCTCAGATCGCTTGTCGCTTGGGTTTTGGTTCCGAGGGACGTGGAGGGTCATTTGGGAGACGAGTTTGAGGAGGAACTATAGGAGAGAGTTTTGAGCTTCGAACTCGTTGAGAAGAGGTCCGCCATGGAGGTGAGCGGAGCGAAGAGTTTGACTCTGGGAGAGAGCCATTTGGGAGACGAGTTTGAGGAGCAACTCTAGGAGAGAGTTGTGAGCTCTGAACTCATTGAGAAGAGGTCCGCCTTGGAGGTGAGTGGAGGGAAGCGCTTGACTCTAGGAGAGAGCCATTTGGGAGACGAGTTTGAGGAGCAACTCTAAGGGAGAGCTTTAGCTCCGAACTCGCTATTTAAGTGAGAGAATCAACAGTTGTGGGAGCAGTTCCGAATGGCGAACCACTTCTAACTCGCTTAAGAGCAAAGTTATTTGAAGCGGAATCGAGCCAAGCGTTGGACTCCGAACTCATCGTTTAAGAGAGTATCAACGGTTGTGGGAGCAGTTCCGAATGGCGAACCACTTCTAACTCGCTTAAGAGCAAGTTATCTGAAGCGGAATCGAGCCAAGTGTTGGATTCCGAACTCGTCGTTAGAGGGGTTCAACGGTTGTGGGAGCAGTTCCGAATGGTGAACCACTTCTAACTCGCTTAAGAGCAAGTTATTTGAAGCGGAATCGAGCCAAGTGTTGGACTCCAAACTCGTTGTTAGGGGGGTTCAACGGTTGTGTGAGCTGTTCTGAATGGCGAACCATTTCTAACTCGCTTAAGAGCAAGTTATTTGAAGCAGAATCGAGCCAAGTATTGGACTCCAAACTCGTTGTTAGAGGGGTTCAATGGTTGTGGGAGCAGTTCCGAATGGCGAACCACTTCTAACTTGCTTAAGAGCAAGTTATTTGAAGCGGAATCGAGCCAAGTGTTGGACTCCGAACTCGTCGTTAGAGGGATTCAACGGTTATGGGAGCAGTTCCGAATGGCGAAGCACTTCTAACTCGCTTAAGAGCAAGTTATTTGAAGCGGAATCGAGCCAAGTGTTGGACTCCAAACTCGTTGTTAGAGGTTAGTAAGTTGTGGGAGCAGCCATGTAGAAGAAGCTGGACTCTGAACTCACCATTTAGCGAGTCGTGACTCGGAGAGATGGAGATGAAGCAAGAGCAATAATTTTCAATGAAAAAATGTAAAGTTTTATTGAGATAAACTAAGTGGCTGCTTCAATAGGGCGAGCCATTATTACATGCTATTGGCCGGATCACAAGCATTGGCCTTATTGAAAATCAAGATCCTACTTCTACGATAAGGTGAAGACCTCTTGAGAGGAGCTGGGAGGTTCTGAGTCTTGAAGCTTGGCGGGCCTTTCTGTTCGTTTGTATGCTCCTCTGGGGGGAGCTCGGCCCCCTCTTTTTGGACGAACTTGGTCAGGTGTCCCCGCTGTATGAGTTCTTCGATCTCCTCCTTGAGGGCCCGACAATCATCCGTGTCGTGGCCGTGGTCCCTACGAAAGCGGCACCACTTATCCTTGTTCCTCTTCTTGCCAGGTGTATTCATTCTAGGGGAAGCATGGAGTAGCGCCTCCTTATCCACCTCCATAAGAACTTCTGATATATTAGCAATGAGGGGAGTGAACTTCTCAAAACGAGGAGTCGGGCGGCGCTGACCATTGCCGTCCTTCTGGGATTTTTGGGACCCCTCTTCGCTTGCATTCTTCTGTTTGTTCCCGAAAGATGATTCTTCAAGAGTAGGGGGGTTGAGAGCCTCTTCCGGCCGTATGTACTTCTCCACCCTAAGTAGGAGTTCTGAGAAGTCCCGAGGAGGCTTCTTGGCAAGGGACGCCCTGAGGTTGGCATTAGTGACGTTGCGCTCGAATGCGGCTGAGGCTACTGATTGGTTGAGGGAGGGAATGGACTGGGCTTCGGTGGTGAAGCGTCGAACGTAATCCCTTAGGCGTTCACCCTCTTCTTGGTTGAGGGTCACCAGGGATACACTTGTTTTCTCGGCCCGACGGCCTCCCACGAAATGAGTAAGGAAGAGCCCTTCTAACTGATCGAATGAGAAGATGGAGGCCGGGGCGAGTCGAGAGTACCATTCTCTCGCAAGCCCCTTCAACGTGGGAGGGAAGATCTTGCAGAGGAGGGCGTCTGAAGTATGGTGGATCATCATGAGAGTTTTGAAACTCTCTATGTGATCCGTGGGGTCGGACTCCCCTGTATACGACTCGAAGTGAGGCGGCTTGAAGTTCTCAGGGATGGAGGCTTCCATGATGGTTCGGGAGAAGGGAGGTCTACTCGGGCGGAGGGTCCTTCCTCTTAGCTCTTCATCTTTGTCCATTCGGCCGAGGCGCCTCTCTATCTTGTGGAGACGGCGATAGAGAGCATCGTCCCTCTGACGGTAGTCAAATGAGCCTTTGGACTCGTCTTCATAAGAAGGAGAGCGGGGACTACGACAACGGTAGCTCCGGGAGTGGCGAGGGCAAGGAATGTGTTGTTGGTTGCTGGGAGCCGGGGGAGGAGTGAGGGACCGATGGCATGGACTTTGGACTAGAGGAGGAGTGGGGACCCTTTGAGTATTGTTGTTGTTGGGTCGAAGATTGAGGGCTTGCAAAACTGTTGCTTGGAATTGCTGGAACTCGGCACGGGTGATGGGTGCCTCATCGTTCCTCGGAGGTTGCCTATCATTAGGAGAATGGGGTCTTCTCCTATGGTGCCGAGGGGACTCTCTCTGCCCTCTTTGAGAAGGGGACCTTCTGTAGTCTCGGCGATGAGGAGATCGCTCATTTGGACGTGGTTGGCGGGAGGCTCCGTCTCGGGCCCGCCCTTCATCCAAACGGCGGCGAAGATCCTCTTCCTTCTGCCGATGGAGGATGGTATTGCGAAGGTCATCGGAAGCTCGGGGATTGTGTGATGCCATAGAATCGGAAGAGGGGTTGTGTATTGAGACGCGGTCCTGATGGAAAGGTTGCTTCTGAGGATTGACTCGGGAGCCCCCCGCACCGGCTGGGGACCAGTTTGACCGCGAGGGGGTTGATGATTCTGAGGAGGAGGTTGGTTTTGCTGAAGGGCCTGATTAGGCTGAGGGGCAGGTCCCGTCGGCAGATCGGTTTGATAGGGAATCTCTTGTTGTGTTGGAGGAGGGGTAGGTCCACGGTTGGACCCTCTGGATCTGAGTTTCCTTGAAGGCATGGCTGGAGAAGATCTGACCAACGGGAAGAGGGAAGGCTGCTATTCGTGGTGTTTTCCACAGACGGCACCAATCTGTTACTGCTAAATCTGGTGTGGGGGTAAACAGACAGTATTTGTGGATTCTTAGTAAAACTTGAATAGCAAACCTGAAACCTGTTCTGCCGGAGTTTGACCGTTGACTCCCGCCGTTCACCTGCAAAAAGTGCGAGACACCGGGGTTGATCCCGGCGACGCACCCTCCAACGCTCAAGCCAGTAATCAGGAATGATAATGAGAGAGCGTAAATTGGCAAAAGATTGATTACCTCCTAATGGTGGTGGATGGGGGGTATTTATAGCCGCCGTTGGGATCAGATTAGGAATGTAATCCCTGTGATCATATTAGGAATGTAATCCCTAATCCCCAGTGAAAGGATAGATGTGAATCAGGGTCGTTGATTAGTATTAATCAGAAACCCTAATTCTATCCTGCTGGACCGGGTTCATTTCGGGTTGGGACCCGTACCCAGTTGAGGTGGATCCGTTCGTGGGTTATTGGGTCTTGAAGAAAGACCCAGTTCCCATTTCAGACCCGTTTGTAGGTGAAATTACCATTTTACCCCCGAGCTTTAAGATCCGTGTCCGATTTGAACGACCCCGATTTAATCCTATTTTTAGCCATATCAGTTTTAAAATATAAATAGAAAATAACCAATAAAAAATTTGTTTATAATAAAAAGGAAATTTTCATTACAAAAATATGATTTATCTAAAATACTACAAATACAGAGTGTATTTTAATAACCAGTTCAAAATATCAATAAGAACAATAATACTAATAACAATAATAATAATAAGAGTAATAATAATAATAATAGTAATAAGAATTGTGTTACAATATAAAAATCATGGAAACAGTTACAAATAAAATCATTGATCGAAAACAGATTTTAATAGGAGATCCAATAACACAATTTGACAAAACAATTGAAAGCGGAAAAATAATTTACGAAAATTTGAAATACCGAAAATACAACGAAAATACATTTTTGGGAAAGTAGGGGTTACATCTCCACTAATGCCTCTCCCTAAGTTGAGTATTATATATATACACACACAAATCCTCCTTCTCTAGAGTTAGTGTATCCTGTCGGACTTAATTCCACAACAAAAATCCCAAGACCCCACTGGTTTAAATCCACAAAATTTCATCCGCTAGTTCACAGGACTCCCACTCAACTCCTAGAGATTCATAAAACAAATATCAACACCAAAACTTCCAATAAAACTCGTAATCTCATTATTAAAATGTTTGTATCAATAAAACTTCTTTAATCAATCAAAAATCCAAATTTATTTAATATACTCGTAAAATTCCAGAATCCAAATAAAATGCTAAATCCATTAAATAACAGAAAACCATATTTTGAAGTTGTTTAATATTACCAAACATCAATTCCTTTGAAAACGCATATAATTCACTTAATAAGGTCATAAGAACACCAATTAAAATTCCATTATAAATTAAATATAACTCTCTAAAAAATACTGAAATCTGTAGTAAAACGTCATTTAAAACAGTAGATTAATAACCCACAATATTGAAGAAATAACCATTCAAAGAAAACATCAGAAAACTCGAAAACCCATCAGCCAAAACAATGATAGTCGACTGTCGCAATGGCCAGTCGATTGTCCTGCAAAAATCTGAAAACTCAAGAAAATCCATCACCCAGGACAGTGACAGTCGACTGTTGCAAATGGCCAATCGACTGTCCTACGAAAATTCAAAACTCAAGAACCGACAGTCGACTGTCGACTTCAATTCAAAGATGAAGAAGTCGACTGTTATTGCAAACAAAATCCAAAATTCAATAACTGACAGTCGACTGTTGACTTTAGTTCGGTCGACTGTCAATTATAACAGGTTGCAAGTTTGAAATTCTATGCATGTTTTAAACTGATACATCGATAAATCTTTGTAAAATCAAAATTAACTTCCTGAGATGATCAAATGTAACTTGTATAGCATATAGGAGTTTATAAAACACATCAAAACCATATCAAATCCAAAAAAGGGTAGATTTTCACAAAATCTCTTCAAAATCAGCAAGGTAGTATATATATATATATATATATATATATATATATATATATATATATGCATAGGGTAAATAAGCATCAATTTAAACATCAAAATACATCAATTAGGCATAGTAAAATGTTTGGATTCAACATCAGCTCTAATACAAATCAGATCTCAATCAAAACTTGATAAAAATCATCAAATCAATTTCGGCAGTCTTCAAAACAGAAACATTTAGATCTTTGTATATATATGTGTATATATTGTCTATATATAGTGTTTAAGCATTTAGAATCAGCATATAGGAGTAGTGTAGGGTTAAATTTAATCTCAGCACCAAAACAACTCAAGAATCAATCAAAAACTTCAAAACCCCACAAAATCCACTTTTCGGCTGATCACGGTCAGACCCGAAAACAACACCTCTTCAACACATCAAAAATTGATTTCATTAGATCCAAAAATCCTTCTACTTCTTCTTATACACATCTACAACTAATTAGATTAATTTATCCATGGTTATGTGCAAATATAACATGTAAACAATCAAGTTTCATTCATCAAGACATCATGAACATTTTATGCTTATGTACACAATAAGGTTAAGTTTTAATCATTTTTATGCAATAATAAACATACAATTCATCTTATGCAAACAAATCGGCAAGATTATAATGCACAACAACATACCCAAGATTTCTATTAGGTTCCTTAACCGTCTCAAGTCATCAAATTAGGGTTTTATTCATCAATAGTATAGTTTTATGAAAAGATCCAATTTTTAGTTCTTATACTCAACAAAATTCATTAAATCTTCATACCATCATCTAACATGCTTCCTAATAGATAAATCATTATATACAACATGCTTAGAACAATAAAAAAACAAACACATGTCACTCACCTTATTGAAGAATCAACCGAAGAAAAATAAAGAGAATAAGAAAATCCTTCATTTCATAAGAAAACCAAGATCCTCGCTTGAAACTCCAAAAAAATAATAATAAAGAAATCCTTTGTATTGTGCAGCAAAGAGACGGCTGCACCCACCTTTTATAGGCTGGAAATCCAAGTACTTAAGGTTTTGAATAAATTTGTAAAATACCTCTTTTAAATATATTTTTACATATATAGATCATTATACTTGGAAATTAAATAAAAACAACTTAATTAAGACTTAAAAGCAAGAATAATCCCTCTATTTGTCAGCCGGCACTGTTTTGAAAACCCAAAAAAGCAAAATTGCACTTTCGCCCCTCTAAGTGACAATTTTGCAAAAAGACCATTCTTTATCAAAACTTGCAAAATAAACCAAATTTATTAAAACAAAAAGTAAACTCTTTACCTGTGAGTTGACTACGTATCATGCCAAGCCCAAAACACCCCTCTTGCACAAAAGTGATAATTTTGCACTCCAAGTGGTAATTTTGCACAAAAGTGGTAACTTTTCACTCCAAGTGGTAATTTTGCACAAAAGTCCCTCTTTTGTAATATTTTTAAATTGGTCAAATAATTATCAAAAAAATCCAGAAAATTCAAAAATAATATATAATAATAAATAATGGGTTTCCCCAAAATAATTTTTGACTTTGAACTTCCCAAGAAAATATTTGCACGTGTAAAAAAATAAATTTCAGAAAAATATTTATTAAATCACAAAAATCATTTTAATTCATTTATTAATCTTAAAAGCATTATTTTAAAAATCTGGGGTATTACATATAGGGTCAGGGTGAAAAACGTAACGACAGATATCTCCTTGAATGCCCACACTATAACGGCAGACAAAAGGTTGAATGCAGCCACTGTAACGCAGAAAAAACCATTTTTGCAGTTTAAAACATGAATAAATAGAAGACAAAACCGTTTTGTATTTATTTCGGCCATTACATATCAGAAAAATAAATGCAAAATGAGGCTCTACACGGGGCAAGGTTTTAGTTTGTCCGGCAGCATTCGTGTCCGCAGGACATCGTGCGGGTGCAAACAGAGGGGCAGAGAAGAGAATCTGGTGTGTTTCATGAGGGGAGAATAAGCCTCTATTTATAGGGTCAGGGTGAAAAACGTAATGGCAGACTTCTTCTTGAATGCACATACAGTAACAACAGAAGAAATGTTGAATACAGCTACTGTAACGGCAAACAAAACCATTTCTGTATTTATTTCGGCCTTTACAGATCAGAAAACAAAAGCTTTAAGAGGCTCTGTACGGGGCGAGGTTTAGTTGTCAACACTTGGACCGTCTCAGCCACAACACCATTCTCCGATGAAGTTGTCATTTTGAATATGAAGACACACAACACGAATGTAAATTTTCAGAATGAAAAAGAAAATAAAAGGAGTGCCTCAAAATCAAGAAAAAAAATCAGAAATGAAAAGTTGTTTTAAGTTTGTTACAATTTTTTGTTACAAAATTCTATGAAATAAAACCAAGTTTGATCTAGGAGGAGAACAAAAACAAACAAATTAAAAGGAAAATAAAAATAAAAAAAATTACAAAACCAAACTGATTTGTGTCGAGGCTTGTGTATCACACAATCTCCTTAAAACATATTTACATCGTCTGGGTACTAGAGCTTACAGAGGTGTCCGTCTCTCAGGATGCAACGACAGTAGAGCATTGACGTAGGCACCACGCCACGCTCTCGAACTAAACAATGTTTGAATTCTACTATCGAACGACCGAACTAGAAGAACATAACAGAAAAGAGGGGCAGAGAAGAGTTTCTAGTGTGTTTCATGAGGGGAGAAGAGGCCTCTATTTATATGTTCATGGTGAAATACGTAACGACCGACATCTCCTTGAATGCACATACTGTAACGGCAGACAAAAGGTTGAATGCAGCCACTGTAACGTCGACAAAACTATTTCTGTAGTTTAAAATGTGAATAAATAGCAGGCAAAACTGTTTCTGTATTTATTTTGGCTGTTACAGATCAGAAAAACAAAAGCAAAAAAAGGCTCTGCACGAGGCGAGGTTCAGTTGGTCCGGCGGCATTCGTGTCCGTAGGACGTCGTGTGGGTGCACACAAGAGGGGCAGATGAGAGTTTCTGGTGTCTTTCATGAGAGGATAAGAGGCCTCTATTTATAGGATCAGAGTGAAAAACGTAACGACAGACATCACCTTGAATGCACATACTATAACAACAGACAAAAGGTTGAATGTAGCCACTGTAACGGCCGAAAAAACCATTTCTGTATTTATTTTGGCCATTACAGATCGGAAAAACAAAAGCTTTAAGAGGCTCTGCACGAGGCGGCGAGGTTCAGCTGGTCAAGTAGGTCAACCACTCTCCAATGAGTCCAACTTCTATTAACTGGGTTAATGGGAAGGTGATAGAGGGTCAAATTCCGGATACTGATGGTTGGAAGCATTCTGTTAATTGGGTTTTCTTCTGATGAAGTTTTTAACTTGGTATGGGGATTTAGTTAGTTTTATCTAAGGCGAATGGTTCTCAATGTTATATTGATTAGAGTATGCATTGGTCATATTGCATTTGGCAAACTAGATAATAAAATCATTAGAATTGACAATGTAAGTCATTTTGGGGGTCCTTTTCATCTTTGGTGGATTGGTCGTAGATCCTTCCTATCTCTGTTTATGATACATGAATAATCATGTTAAGTATGGAAAAATGCTTATATATGTGGCCTTTTCTCTTCACCTTTTGGTATATCATTTTTACCTACATATATATTGTTATCTCTCTTTGATGTTGGTCAGTTTGTTCTTTGATTTAGTTGATTTGTATTATTTTGGCTGCATTTTCTCAAGGTTGACTATATACCTTTGTGCACAAATATTTGGGATTACCTTCTTAAATTCCTATTTAGACTTCCATGGGATTGCTTTGCTTGATTAGCAAGAGACATGACATAGTTCATTAGGGAACCTTAGTTTTAAATCATTTAATCAATTTTAATTGAATGTCGAATTTATGGAAATTGAAGGTTCTCTTCTACCTTGCAATTGGCATGTCACACCCTATCCATTCTGCCTGCTTACAAACAAAGCCTGACATTGTTGCTCAACCTCTATTTTTAATGAAAAGTAATTTCAAAGTTATTTTGTGTAAATTCTATCATTTAAGCATGAAATATATTCTTAACCCATTTCATGAAATATGATCGATCAAGCAAGCTTCCTTGGGGAAATCTGATTTTAGGTTGCATCATCTAATGCTGTTGGGTGTGATCTAGGTTATAGGGTTTGGTAACTGGGAGCATGCATCTTAATTTAGATATTGACTACAACATGCGCTTATGTACAATCAATGTGATTAAATCTTAATAGCCAATACCTGATGGATATGCTATGCCTCGATCGATACATCTCATTGTCATGATAGTCCCCATCAAAGGTAATTTGATACACTATGTTTGAATACAGTTAGTGACCACAAATAAGTCATACCAGTATTGGTATGCTTACGAAAGCAGACATACAACAAAAAGGCGGTCAACTGGCAAAGGAGAAAGCAACAATGACTTACTGATCGACAGAAAGAAGCAAAGTCCAGCAAGCGGAAAAGACTAGCTCTCAAGAGAAAAGAACAAATACCAGGTGACGAGCAAGCACAAAAAGCTTACAATTTTGAGAGAAAAAGCAAAAACGAAGGGAAGACAGGGAAATAAGGAAGTTATGTAGAAAAGGAGAGAGCAAATCAAAGTCTTAACCAACCAACTAAAATGCTAAGCACTAATGCTCATCTCGTTCGGGCTCACCGACCTCCTCTTCGCACTGTTAAACTCTGAAGCGAAACTTCTATCATTATTATTTCCAACTTAAAGAATCTGGGACTTCCTTGAATGGTCTTTTCTCAGGAATTGGATAAAAGATTAGCTTGGCTTCAGTATGTCCATTGGTACTAGAGTCTTGCGAATTCAGTGGATGTTTCCTTAAGTTACTTTTTTTCCTACATCAGCCTATGAGAAACAATGGAGAATTGGATGTGAATAGATTGAGCTCATTCACTTTGGTCTTCTTTGGAACTGGAGTTTGTTGGATAAAGAATCTGGATCTAGGTTTCGCTTTGAGCACAAGGTAATAGAGTTTAGGCCAACACTAAAGGTAGAGTGAAAAATGCACTTCCTTACTGGTCTACCCTTACACTTTTGAGTTCATAATGAAATGAACTCTTAGATGAAGAGAAAACCTCCCAATCAGTGATCATAGGCAGTCAGGTTAGGCTGAAGTCTCGATCGAATTCCCTGCCTACTGATGAAGAAGCAGTGCACGCAGAAAGGGAGAGTGAGGTTGATCTATGCTAATACCAATATAGGCTCATAATGCTTTAGGATGCAAGCATGCCCAGCGAGAAAAATCCCTGGGAGTTTCACTCATTGGAGGATAAACATTCCTTCCATTGGTAAATAATATCAGAGGGGTGGGTGATCCCGATTTGATCAACAGATGATAGGCTGTCCATTTCAGCAGAATTGTCATTTTCCTCGCAAGCAAGTCAAGGTCAATCAAATAAACATTTTTTCTGTTTATTCAGTCTACTATATGTGTTCTTTCTTTCTGTTTCATTTTAGGCACCTCTAGCAAGCATTTTAACAACCTTAATAGGAAATGGGACCACAAGCACGGTTGTTTCAAAAGACGTTTTCGTTAAATCCACCTAGCAATATAACGAGAATTTGTTTGAAACTCTAAAAGGAAGTATCGTGAAGGAATACCTTTTTTGCTATATAACCAATACTGGATCTGATCCTGACTTTGAGGAAATGCGAAGACCAAATCATATATGTGTAGGCAGGCTAGCTGCCCTCATGTCCCATGAAATGAGTCGAGTCATGAGCTTGTGCTTGACTAAGAGGGGCAAGCGAGTAAGGCTTTGGGACAGAGGAGGAGTTAACATAAATATTTACCACTCAGATCATGTTGTTCAAATTACGGGTGAAGCATTTGCTTTCTATTATTCCACCAGTGTTTGTTCAGGGACAGAGGAGGTAGAGGTAATTAAAAGAGGGAAGAGCAGTAGTTGAGGTGCGTTCCAGTTCATACAATATTCCTATTAATTGGCCAGCATACCTAGCTAATTGTTAGTGTATGCCCTAGAGGCCAGCCATATATTGATCTTACTAGTTTACATTGTATCACGTCATTTATTTCATATATGAGGCATTTTAGTTATAATGAAGTTTCTAAATGAACTTAATGAAGCCCTTAGAATAGTAAGTTCAATACCATGGGACATCAAGTGCATGACTTGAATGTGAGAGCCTATTGGTTAAAATCAGAACAATATTCTTAAATATCCCTAGTCAAGTATTATTGTGAATTAAGACAACAATAATACGTAGAGACCAGTATGTGCGTGGACTGATGACCATATCTCACGAGTCATGGATATGAGATATCAAGTCTTTATATGGGTACATATTAGAGTAATAATGTACTAAACTGACCCACTATGAGAATGCTGCATGGATCGTTACATGAGTGTCGTGAGTGATTCTCACAGTGACCATGGTGTACGTGGTCCTTTGACTTGAAGTCATTATGGTTCCCTACATAAGAAGTTATATGTTTTAATACCGTCAAACGTCGCCTGTGATAAGGTGATTATAAAGTCGACTATTGGACATACTATGAATCATGCACAGGGATGTGAGTGACTTAGATAAGATTTTTCCCTCTTACATAACAGAAGCGATGTCTTCGGGCCCCTTGATTGAGTGAGACTGTAAAATGCATGGTTGTTCTTAAATGAGTTAAAATAAGATATTGATCTCATTTGTTTTAATAAGTCTACTCAGACATCAAGAAACAAAAGATTGAACTATACAACGGTGACACGCTCCATGCCTTCTGGTCAATTAAGATATCAGGACATAATGACTAGACTACATGGTAACATTGATCACGAATATGTTATGTCAAATCACTGGCATTTCCGTTACTTGAGTAGTAGTGATTTATTGCTAGATACCGCTCGCTGTTTATAACACTAAAATAGGATTTTAGTATTACTGTCAACGTAATGGGAACCTACTGGGTCACACATTTAAAATGGATCGAAATTGGGATTTAAATTCATAAAATGAATTTAATTGGGAATCCAAGTAAGATTTGGACTCCCAATATTGGTTGGACAATTAATTAGATTAAATGGTTCAACCAAAATTAGTAAGCGCACATATGAATCTGACCTAGGTTAGATCATGAGCCCGGCAACCCTACTACTCTCGTAGGGTGGATTTCTAGCTATGTGTGTGTGTGTGTGTGTGTGTGTGTGTGTGTGTGAAATGTAACAAGAAAAGAAAATCCTAGTTGTCACAGATGGTAAGAAAAAGATAGGAAGAGTAACATCCGCTTCCCGCAGCTAGCACCGCGGAGTGAGGGGGAGCCCGATTTCTTTGTTCATTCGTGTAGATACTGTAGAGGCACCGCAACATTGCAGTGCTCGTGATTGGCATATTGTAGAGACAGTCGATCCATCGTTGAGGTAAAAACTTTTAATACGTTTTATGGTTTTTGCATGGATCCATGGCTGGGTTTTGAATTTTTTTTAAATTTATTTCTGCAGCCTATTTACTCTGTGATAGACTTCAAAATCCAACACTCCATATGTAGCTCTTTTGGGATTGTACTAAAGCCACCATGGAAGGAAAGCAAGCAAGCTATGTGCCTGGGAAGAAAGAACTAATCAATCAGTCGATTATGACCTTCGCTACCTAATAAGCCATTAACGGGAACTCAACTAAGTGGGTGTTGCTTTCCAATTAGAGTAGTTGGTTGTTGTGCATTTGGAAAATGGGAGAGTTTATTACTCGTGGATCAGAGTAAGATTCTACAAGTGACTTTTAGTTTAAGGAAATACCTAGTTATAGGTATCATGTGAGGAGAGACCTAAGAAGTAGGTTTAGCTTCCTTTAAATACCATTATCAGTTACCTTTACATAAGTTTCAAAGATAGGAGAATGAGATGACAGGCATGAACTGAAGTAATTCTACTTCGGGACAATGGGAAACTACTTTATCAATTATGTGTCCTTATTTCTGAGCGAGTATTTGGATAGGATGGGACATGTAGTTCTCTGTGAGCAAGCTACTAGATAGCTGTACCAATACTAACCATCTAATCTAGGAATTTCCTACTTGAAGAAGGCCTATATAGGTTGTTTCGACTTGCAACTCATTAGTCATCAATCGCAGCCTAAAAAGCAAACAATAGGCAATGTAGTAGGTATCCTCACCAATAAGTTGCCAACCAAAAGGTGCTTGTGGTAGACACTTTATGGTAGGAGAAACCAAATTTTGAACAACAATGGACGAGCACAGGTATATACGTTCGCGTGTTAGCGCAACCATTTTCTAGAATAATACAAATTTTGAACAGCAATGGACAAGCATAGGTATATACGTTCGTGTGTTAGCGCAACCATTTTCTTGCTCGAGTGTGCGCTAGCTGGATTAGCATATTCTTCTTCTCCCTATGGTGGGTATTGTCTCCATTCAGAGTAAGGATCCTTTCTTGATTATGCAGGATTGTCTTCTCCATCTCCGTTGGCATAATATTTCCTTGTTGGGATATTCCTCCTTTCGTCTTTCTAGCGTATGGTGAGAGCGTTCCCAAGTGAGGCGCTAGTGGAATTCGATTTTGTAGATCGTAGAGATTGTTCTTTCTTTCGGCTGGATAAGCGAAAACTGATATACAACAAGAGGGAAAGGCAAGAGAGTCTTTGCCTCCCAGTCAAATTCAATATTTGCTCAGTAGATCCCTCTCTTTCATCTAACCATACCCCCTATGGTATGTGGGCTCCTCCAGCTCAACTCATCACCTTTGAATTATTTTGCCCTATTTCAGTCCTAATGGAAAAGAGTCATTACCCGATTGTGACTTCCATCTCAACAACCCACTAGTATCTAGATTAAGTCACAGAATTAAACCATATCATCCATGATAGATAAGGAGAAGGGCTTTACAGAGCCTTATTGCAGTCATAACTCGTTGCAACCATGGTGGCTGACCAAAAGAGATTCGAGGAGAGGTCATTGATTCCTCGGGTCCCTTGATGATTCCTCCTGGATCAAGCTCAGTTGTACTCCTGCTACCATGATGGTACCAGTCCGGTGACTCCACTGGTGCTTCTTGAGAACACCTTAGGTAGATGAGGGTATACATCGCGTTATTGATGTTGATAATACCATCATTGATGTTGGACCTTATTCCCGTCCTGGGAAGAGACCGAAAGATGATGCTGCTTTTGATGATGTGGTCAGGCATTATAGACCTGTATTTTACTTCGAACCATTCATTTTTTATCCGAGCCCGGGTATTTGGAAACTTTTTTTATCCAAAGATTCTATTCAAAATTCTTAGTAGCCTAGTTATGCATTTTATACTGTATTCGGCAAGTTCTTCCTCTTCATAGCAAGCTTCTTCTCTATGGAGCTTCAAATAAGGGGAATTCCCATACTACCTTATGTGCTTTGTTGTCATTTGGTCTATCAAAGAATGCCTCTAGTACACCCCCACCACCCTAAATCCGTTGATTGAATGTGTCAAGCATGCATATTTCTGAAACCCTTTCACTTTAATTCATTGCCTTTAAGTACAAGTAACAATCAGTAATCTCTCTCTTTCAAACTTGCTCTCTTAAGTAAGGCAATTCAATTTCACTTTCATTTAAGAGACTAGCGAGCACAAATCCATCAAGACATCTTGACCGACGTCTTTGTGAACTTTAAGTGTCCACTGGACATTTGAAAGATTTTGAGATAGGGTTGGGGAGAGAGAGTGCTTTAGGGCGTACGTCTAGCTTTAGTCATGTCTCAGTCGGTTCGGTAGGCAAGTCAAGTTGGTAAGCCAAAAGTGTGTAAGGCAGTTCAGTGCAAGTGGTTCGCAGATAAAACCTTCCTCCTTCAACCCCTCTGCTCATCACTTTCCTAAAATGATAGCCCCATAAGAGAATAGCACCTAAAAGGTAAGTTGCTTCAACTAATAAACATCACCATCAAGCAACAATCTTTTCCTAAAATAAGATTAGTGGATGGAGCTGCTAGAATTATTGTTCTATCATTGAAGGCAGGAATCACAACCAGTTCTGTCTATGCGGTCACATCTCTCTTCTTCCCTTCCATCCTCAAGTGAATGTGCTAAGGTAGGCCCTTTTCTCTTCTTCATATGCTCTTACCTGTTATGCGTGTTGGTAGCTAAGGGCGCATGCCCTATCAAGGGATAGTGATTGGTTGTAGCGTGTTAGTTTGGTTGTCCTCATTCTAGTTGGTAGGCGTGCTAGTACACTTGCTTGAGGCAATGATTGCAATTAGAGGTGAGTGTAGTTCAGGTACGCTCTTTGTCTGTCTGAAGTGACACATGGTAGCTTGATGGGCTATTTGGGATGGTAGTATGATTGGTAACTGCATTAGTCTTTGGAACTTTTGGTAGTTGTTGAACTTGTTAGCTTTCTTCTTCCTTGCCCTACGGCGGTAGTAACAATTAGTGGGTACTTTCCAAAGTGATATTAGTGCTATTCTGGCACTAATATCACACCCCACTTCCATCATTTTCAAGCTAGCTTAAGAGAGAGCTCGGATCAAAAGAAAAGTCACTCTCCTTATTCTTAGCTAATGGAATTGATCACTCTTTCCTATCCACTTTGCCAAGGAGAGAGAACTATTAGATAACTCAATCTAGACAGAAAGGTAACAAAGTCTAGAGTTTTTTAAGGATCAAGCAACCAAATAGTTCAGATTGCAGTCATTTAGCTTCAATTTCTTTTCAGTTTCACAAGCGGGTCTGCATGCAACAATAATAATGCTACCCACACCCTAATATACTACCAATTTTACATACTCTTATGTGGCACTCCTAGTCAGCATTGCCACATAAGCTGTAGCGCCCCGAATTCCCAACTTAGGAACTCGTGACACTCTCCAGGATCTTTCTTCAAATGAGCCACAACAGAACGAAAATCGCAAAAAATTAAAAACTTTTATTACATCAAATTGTTATTACAATGTCCAATGATTACAACAATTACAAATTAATTGTAACAAAAAGAATGTGCAATAAATTTGGACAGTAACTTTCACTTGGATGCGTTCCCCTGCTAGAGCTTTCTCGCGCTCCCAACTCGATAGTCCTGCACTGATAACTGTGGGCACGTCAGTTGATTATAACTGACGAAGTGCTATACCCGACTATCCTCTCTGCACCATAATATAGTGATTCCAACATCGACAATCACAAATAATATTTGATGGAAAGAAAAAGTGATGTCAAACAAGTGTCGGTGTATGCCATGGCCTAAACTAATGCACACACTATGCACACAATGCTCCTAAGGCTAATGCACGCTTGGTTGAAAGATATGCATCCCATACTACACACCCCAACCAAATGACGTTCTTCAACTTAATAGGGCTCGATCCCCCTCTATGCATCCTAACCTTGTGCTCTCTCCTGTTTCTAATTCCAGTGATGGTGAGGTTGCAGGCCCCTGGTATGACTCCAGTCACTGCTGTCAATAGTGTTGTCCAATCCTCTTAGATTTATCCACTATGCCTGGGATCTCAGTCACAGGCTTACCCTGCGTGACTGTAATTGAATCAGCTTACCCGATATGTTGCTGTATCTACGTCACCCCGGACCTCACCAAAAGCAGATATACGGACACCAGGGCTCCCCGTCGAAGGATTTAGAGCCTTTCCCGTAGAGTCGCTCACCGGGCCTTTCTCTAATCCTCATGCCCGCATTGATCAACAAAGAACTTGACAGATATAGGGTTTCCCCAACTCTGCTACACTCGTCATTACACTAGAATAGAACTTACAGCCGAGACGACATCAACACTCCAAACCTCCTCAAAGGTTGTTACAGATTATAAAGGCATATTTGCCGAGACAACAGAGCTCCCAACAGAGTGTCACCGCTCCCAGGGTAGCTCGGGGTCCCTGTCCACATTAAACAAACCTAGGATTCGGTCGGGGGAGATCATGCATTGCGTCCCCCTGACAGGCAAACACCCTCGCTAGTGCATGTCCTTACATTCAAACAAGAATTGATCTACTCCTACCAAAGTATCAAGGCTACCCCACTCTAAAATTAAAGATTAAGGTTGAATTCAAGATTTGTCTTATCGACCGACTACTCGAACAATCACTCTAGCCAACTCTAATTCTTTTAGTTAGGCGATCTATCTACCATTTCCAAATTCCTAAATCGATAATCAACTTGCTTGCCATGATCAACTAGTTCAATTCCATTAGTAGACTCTTCCTAGTTAGTCACCTTTATCAAAAATAGACCTCAACCCATTTCACACTAGGACTCAACTAGCCCTCTAGTCCGGCCCAAGAGTTGACCCGTCTCGGCCCACACTTGGCACGAACCCCCGACAAATTGTCCCCATCGATTGCCGCAACCACATCGACGCTTGGAGTTTGATTGCAACCTCGGCCTGACCAACAAATAGCTTCCTGCTAAACTTAACGCTCCACGGTCCTTGACAGGTGGTAGCTCCAAACACAACCCATGAAACCATCCATGTACGGCAAGTACGTTGGTGCACGAGTCATCTCCTCCAACACGTTCGATGTACATTCTACCCGTCTAGATTAGTTAACAAGACTAAATCTTAGGGTCTCAACTTAAATAATGTATCCCAACAAGGTACACCACACTAGGAGTAAGTCCTAACCCCCGAATACCTAAAAAGGGGTTCTAAGGGTTTTTAAACAATAATTTATGTTTTCAAACAGCAAGCACACACATGGCGTTCATGCCAAAACAGAGTTATTCCCGGTCCCGTTCTCTTGAGGAATCGCGATCGGTCGCTTCCCATGCTTCTACTCAAATTAGACAGCAACTACAAGCACACAATGGGCATTAATCTCATCCCAAAGTGGTCTACAATAATACCCCAACGTCCAATACAATTTCCACTTCAAACATTGTACACCATTGTCTACATTGGGGTCTACAAACAACTATGGGCTACTGTTAGCAAGAAACTTTAGATCACTTAAGTCCTAACTCATACTCACATCCATGACATGTTTCTTGACCTCAAACAACAACTCTAAGCTATTGAAGTACAAGTACAAACCCTTTTCTAAGAACATGGTGCAAACCAGTGAGTTCTATGTTTCACTGTGTTTCTGTCGTCACTTTCAAAAATCATATAAAATCGAATACTTGTCCAAATCAGGATTTATTGGTCATTCTAGAAAGGTCTATGTGTCTACTAAAAGTTCTTAGTTATAAGGCTCTTCATATAAGGTCGTTTAGACACTCTTACAGATCCATCTTTAACAAGTACACAGACTTCCAGAACAGCAGATCAGATCAACACAGTCATGGGATAAAAATCTATTTAAATATAGTGTCAGATCATCATGGAGTTTTAAAATCTAGTTCCTGACACATGACGTGACAACACTTCCAAAAATCAAGTGATTCTATCAAGTAGATTTCCAATTATGTCCCTTTGAATATCATCCAAAAACAGGGCAGTAACAACAGTAGTTCTGTTTACTAAAATCTCTAGTTCAGTTTGTATGATTTTATTGACATAACAACAGTGGTCCAAATCTCATGAAATTTGAAACGTAGGTGTTAGATACATCCAACAATGACATAATAAAATTTCAGTTCATTTCCCTAAGAATGCAGTGAGATACAAGTCATTCTTTCCGCAATAGTAACAATAAAAACTGCTTCTTTTTATTCTGACCAGCATGCAAGTTTGTAATTTATTTTAATAGCAGGAAAAATCACAAAATTCCATAAAAATTACTGAAGGTTTACGACACCTATCTGATCATCCTGTAAAAATTTCAGATCAACATTCCAAGTGGTGTTCATGCAATGAGCTATGGACTAACAACAAAAATTTAGTCTTTTAACAAGATTTTCTAGTTTGGATTACTTAACACAAAACGAGTTATCTAAGTTTATTCTTAGGGCATGCATGTCATTTTTCAGTCATCACAAATATCATTCAACAATCAAAAACAAAACAAGAGATTATACACACCCTTCTTTCCTAGTAGCTTGTTCTTTGCTCGAAAGTCCTCTTTCTCGACTCTTCTTGAGCTCCTTGTTTCTTTCTCCCTCTTTGGCTCCTTGTTCTTCTTCTCCTTGGCTTGTTCTTCCTCTTCTCACTCCAAATTCAGTAACTAGGGTGTAGAGAATGAAGTTTGGAGGTGTAGGAAAAGGTAGGAGTTGTAAAAGAGAATGGAGAAGAGATGGGGTTTTAAAAACACAATGAGAAGAGTGGGAGAGAAGCTTGGCCAGATTTTGAGAGTATGGGGAAGAAGAGAACATCACATCATGCAAGACATTGGTTTGTTTGGGAGGTGATGTGACAAAAGTATAATTGTGTCTCTTATTCAAAACAAGAACCCTAGCCCTAGTTCTCATTTCCCTCTTTCTTTTTTCCCTCCAAGACTAGGCCGGCCAATGGGTTGGGGCTTGACCCATTTTGATTTGTTCAAGTGTAGCCTAGCTCATTTGTTTCATTTGGGATTTACAAGTCCAACTCAAAAAGACATCCATATATGCATATATATATATATATATATATATATATATATATATATATATATATACATACATACATTCATATGTAAATTCGGGTTGTTACATCACTCCCTCCTTAGAATAGTTCTATGCTCAGAACTATGCTTAGTTGGAAAGCAAACAAGAGTTAACTAAATAACTCGAGAAATACATTTTCTCATACGGGGTTCACAATCCCCCTGCTACACAAGCCATCGTCACGACAGCTACCAAGAGTTGATCATCCTGCGAGTATCGGTTCTCATCCCACGAAAGTCAACCTCACTTCGAGAATCGTCCTGGGGCCTATTTCACCCCTCGTCCCGAAAATCCTAGCGATCAAACACTAGTTGTGGATGTCGCTCTCTTTCCGAAATACTGGAGATCAATCCCACTCCACAGAACATTCTGGGGGCTCATCAAACAAACTCCCCGTGAGTATTGCTCTCATCCCGAAATACTGGAGATCAATCCCACTCCACAGACCATTCTGGGGTCTATTGCATCCCACGTTCTGGAATACTGGAGAATATCTCACTTCGTGGATCATTCTGGAGCCCTCTCTCATCCTCGAAGTTCCTTCGTAGGCATTGCTCTCGTCCTTGGAATACTAGAGATCAGTCCCACTCCACAGACCATTATGGGGCCTATTTCATCCCACATCTGGAATACTGGAGAATATCTCACTCCTTGAAACATTCTGGAGTCAATGTCCCACTAACCTGCTTGTGAATGTTTCTCTCGTCCCTAGAATACTGGAGACCAATCCCGCTCTGCAGAACATTCTGCGGCCTCTTTCATCCCACGTCCCAGAATACTAGGGAATATCTCGCTCCATGGATCATTCTGGAGCCCTCACTCATCCTTGAATTCCTTTGTGGGTATTACTCTCGTCCTAGGAATACTAGAGATCAATCCCACTCCACAGAACATTCTAGGGCATATTTCATCCCTCGTATAGAATACTGGGGAATATCTCACTCCTTGGATCATTCTGGAGTTAATGTCCCACTAACTTGCTTGTGAATGTTCCTCTCGTCCCTAGAATACTGGAGACCAATCCCGCTCCACAGAATATTCCGGGGACTCTTTCATCCCACAACCCGGAATATTGGGGAATATATCGCTCCATGGATCATTCTGGAGTCCTCACTCATCCTTGAATCCTTCATGGGTATTACTCTCGTCCTCGGAATACTGGAGATCAATCCCACTCTACAGAACATTCTGGGGCCTATTTCATCCCTCATCTGGAATACTGGGGAATATCTCACTCCTTGGATCATTCTGGAGTCAATGTCCCACTAACCTGCTTGTGAATGTTGCTCTCATCCCTAAAATACTGGAGACCAATCCCACTCCACAGATCATTCTGGGGCCTATTTCATCCCTCATCTGGAATACTGGGAATATCTCACTCCATGGATAATTCTGGAGCCAACGTCACACAATCTTTTCCATGAGCGTCGCTCTTGTCCCTGGAATACTGGAGAACAATTCCTGCTCTACAGATCATTCTGGGGCATATTTCATCCCTTGCCTGGAATACTGAGGAATGTCTCATTCCATGGATCATTCTGGAGCTGACCTCCCATTTCTGATGCAAGATCTTCGCGTGCCTCCTAGCCTCTGATCACTGCACGTAAGGGTCGGTGACCACTCCCTCCTTAGAAAAGGATAAGACCGAGATATGCAGCTCCAGCTTTCTCGTATGAGGGTCGCTTCGCTGCAATCCACCATAACTTTGGTTGCAAGGTTGCCTCCTTAACACCTTGCTAGTATTCCAAAAAGAATTTAATCCTTAATCAAAAGAAAAAAATGGTCCACTATGGATCCTCTATGCTAGGGATAGCATCACAATTCTCTACATCTCCTTCAGTTCCTGAAAACTTGCTTCATACTTGTCAGCCCATTCCAATTTCTTGTCCTTCCTGGTCAGGACCGTAAGTGGTACTGCAATCTTAGCATAATCTTGAATAAACTTCCTATAATATCCGGTCAAGCCCAAAAGCTCCTAATCTCCCTCACCGTCCTTGGTTGAGGCCAATCCTTCACTCCCTCAATCTTCTGCAGATCAGTGGCCAAGAAAAGCAACTTTCGACTTCCATAACTCGCATTTGTATATCTTGGCATACAACTGATGCTCCTGAAGCTTCCTCAAAACTGCTGTCAGATGCTTCGCTTGATCCTCCTTCGTCTGTGAATACACTAGAATGTCATTGATGAAGACCACCCCGAACGAGTCGATAAACGGCCGTAGAATTCGGTTCATTAAGTCCACGAAGATTGCTGGAGTGTTAGTCACTCCAAACGGCATCACTAGGAATTCATAGTGCCCATGTCTAGTCCTGAAGGCTATCTTAGGTATGCCCTCCTCCTTTACACAGACCTGATGGTAACATGATCGTAGATCTATCTTTGAGAATACTGCTGCTCCCTGTAGCTGATCGAACAAGTCGTCGATCCTGGGAATGGGATATTCGTTTTGAACTGTGACTTTGTTCAATTCCCGATAGTCAATATACATCCTTGATGACCTGTACTTCTTATTGACTAGTAGTATCGGCGCTCCCCAAGGAGAGGCACTATGCCTGATGAGTCCTTTCTGCAGCAATTCCTCTATTTGCTTCTTGACTTCATTCTGTTCAACCGATGCCATATGATACGGCATCTTTGATACGAGTGCACTGCCTGGCTGGGTCATGATACTGAACTCCACATCCCTTGGTGAGGGTAACCCTGGTAACTCCTCCAAAAACACGAGTGGAAATTCTCGTACAATGGGTATCCCCTTGACTTCCTTTGGCACTTTACTCCCGGCTGTAGCCGCCAAAAATCCTTTCGTTTTTTTTCTTCTCCCCTTGATACACAATCTCCGGTCTCTCGGGTATGGCTAAGGTCACCTTCTTCTCCTTACAGTCAATGTGAACCTTGTGCTTGGACATCCTGTTGAATTCTCACCTCAACAATGAGGTCACCGCCATTGGCTCCTCTGCTTCCTTCCTCGACTCTTGCATCGTGGGATGTCCTTTATCAACGCCCGGCTGCATGCTTGCCTCCTGGACATCAGGTGGCAGATTTGCCTCCTCGACATCCATTTGAATCATAAAAGTTAGTAAAAGAACAATCGCAGTGGGGTTAGGTCAGACATAGGAAAAATTTGTAAACATAAGTTGCAAAAGTGCAACAATATGATTTACGACCACCAAATATCTATACCAAGCTAACCCTACTGACGCACCCAAGTCTAATCTCCTGTGGTGTTAGACTACAATTTGAAGTAAGCTCTGATACCATTTCTGTAGCGCCCCGAATTCCTAAATTAAGATCTCGGGACACTCTCTATGATCTTTCTTCAAATGAGTCACAACACAACAAAAGTCACAGGAAATTAAAAACTTTTATTACATCAAATTGTTATTATAATGTCCAATGATTACAACAATTACAAATTAATTGTTTCAACAAGAATGTACAATAAATTTGGACAGTAACTTTCACTTGGATGCATTCTCCTGCTAGAGCTTTCCCGTGCTCCCAACTCGGTAGTCCTGCACTGATAACTGTGGGCACGTCAGTTGATTACAACTGACGAAGTGCTATACCCAGTTAACCTCTCTACGCCATAATATAACGATTCCAACCTCGACAATCACAAATAATATTTGATGCAAAGAAAAAGTGATGTCAAACAAGTGTCGGTGTATGCTATGGCCTAAACTAATGCACACACTATGCACACAATGCTCCTAAGGCTAATGCATGCTTGGTTGAAAGATATGCATCCCATACTACACACCCCCCAACCAAACGATGTTCTTCAACTTAATGGGGCTCGATCCCCTGCTATGCATCCTAACTTTGTGCTCTCTCTTGTTTCTAATTCCAGTGATGGTGAGGCTGCAGGCCCCTGGTGTGACTCCAGTCACTGCTATCAATAGTGGTGTCCAATCATCTTAGTTTTATCCACTATGCCCTGGATCTCAGTCGCAGGCTTACCCTGCGTGACTGTAATTAAATCGGTTTACCCGATATGTTACTGTATCTACGTCTCCCTAGACCATACCAAAAGCTGATATACGGACACCAAGGCTCCCTGCCGAAGGACTTAGAGCCTTTCCCGTAGAGTCTCACTCACAGGGCCTTTCTCTAATTCTCCTGCCCGCATTGATCAACAAAGGACCAGATGGATATATGGTTTTACCAACTCCGCTACACTCGTCCTTACACTAGAATAGAACTTGCAGCTGAGACGTCCTTACACTCGTCCTTACACTAGAATAGAACTTGCAGCTGAGACGACGTCAACACTCTAAATCTCCTCAAAGTTTGTTACGAATTATAAAGGCATTTCTGCCGAGACAGCGGAGCCCCCAACAGAGTGTCACCGCTCCCAGCGCAGCTCGGGGTCCTTGCCCGCATTAAACAAACCTAGGATTCGGTAGGGGGTGATGACGCCATGCGTCCCCCTGACAGGCGAACACCCTCGCTAGTGCCTGTCCTTACATTCAAACAAAACTCGATCTAGTCCTACCAAAGTATCAAGGCTACCCCACTCTAAGATTAAAGGTTAAGGTTGAATTCAAGATTTGTTTTATCGGCATACTACTTGAACCATCACTCTAGCCAACTCTAATTCTTTTAGTTAGGCGATCTATCAACCATTTCCAAATTTCTAATTCGATAATCAACTTGCTTGCCATGATCAACTAGTTCAATTCCATTAGTATACTCTCCCTAGTTAGTCACCTTTATCAAAAATAGACCTCAACCCATTTTACACTAGGACTCAACTAGCCCTCTAGTCTGGTTGACCCCCCTCGGCCCACACTTGGCACGAACCCCCGCCAAATTATCCCCATCGATTGCCACAACCACATCGATGCTTAGAGCTTGATTGCAACCTCGGCCCGACCAACAAATAGCTTCCTGCTAAACTTAACGCTCCACGGTCCTTGATAGGTGGTAGCTCCAAACACAACCCATGGAACCATCCATGGACGGCAAGTACATCGGTGCATGAGTCATCTCCTCCAACGCGTTCGATGTACATTCTACCCATCTAGATTTGTCAACAAGACTAAATCTTAGAGTCACAACTTAAAAAATATATCCCAACAAGGTACACTACACTAGGAGAAAGTCCTAACCCCCGAATATCCAAAAAGGGGTTCTAAGGGTCCTAAAAATAACAATTTAAGTTTCCAAACAGCAAGCACACATTTGGCGTTCATGCCAAAACAGAGTTATTCCCGTTCCCGTTCTCTTGAGGAATCGCGATCGGTCGCTCCACATGCTTCTACTCAAAGTAGACAGCAAGTACAAGCACACAATGGGCATGAATCTCATCCCAAAGTGGTCTACAATAATACACTAACGTCCAATACAATTTCCACTTCAAACATTGAACACCGTTGTCTATATTAGGGTCTAAAAACAACCATGGGCTACTCTTAGAAAGAAACTTTAGATCACATAAGACTTATACTCACATCTATGACATATTTCTTGACCTCAAACAACAACTTTAAGCTAGTGAAGTACAAGTTCAAACCTCTTTCTATGAACATGGTACAAACCAGTGAGCTCTATGTTTCACTGTGTTTCTGTCGTCACTTGCAAAAATTATATAAAATCGAATACTTGTCCAAACCAGGATTTATTGGTCATTCCATAAAGGTATATGTGTCTAATAAAAGTTTCTGGTTATAAGGCTCTTCAGATAAGGTCGTTTAGACACTCTTACGGGTCCATCTTTAACAAGTACACAGACTTTCAGAACAACAGATCAAATCAACACAATTATGGGATAAAAATCTATTTAAAATATCATATGGTGTCAGATCATCATGAAATTTTAGAATCTAGTTCCTGACACATGACGTGACAAAACTTCGAAAAATCAAGTGATTCTACCAAGTAGATTTTCAATTATGTCCCTTTGAATATCATCCAAAACTATGGCAATAACAACAGCAGTTCAGTTTACTAAAATCTCTAGTTCAGATTGCATGATTTTATTGACATAACTACAGCGGACCAAATCTTATGAAATTTGAAATGTAGGTCTTAGATACATCCAAAAATGACATACTAAAATTTCAGATCATTCCCATAAGCATGCAGTGAGATACAAGTCATTCTTTTTGCAACAGTAATAATAAAAACTGCTTCCTTCTATTCTGACCATCATGCAAGTTCGTAATTTATTTTAATAGCACGAAAAATCACAAAAATCCATAAAATTTACTGAAGGTGTATGACACCAATATGATCATTCTCTAAAAATTTCAGATCCATATTCCAAGTGGTGTTCATGCAATGAGCTACGAACTGACGACAAAAATTCAGTCTTTTAACAGAATTTTCTTGTTTGGATTACTTAACACAAAACGAGTTATCTAAGTTCATTCTTAGGGCATGCATGTCATTTTTCAGTCATCACAAACATCATTCAACAATCAAAAACAAAACATGAAATTAGAAACACACATCTTTCCTAGTAGCTTGTTCTTTGCTTGAAAGTCCTTCTTCTTGACTCTTCTAGAGCTCCTGGTTTTTTTCTCCTTGCTTTGACTCCTTGTTCTTCTTCTCCTTGGCTTGTTCTTCCTCTTCTCACTCCAAATTTCAGTAACTAGGGTGTAGAGAATGAAGTTTGGAGGTGTAAGAAAAGGTAGGAGTTGTAAAAGAGAGTAGAGAAGAGATGGGGTTTTAAAAATACAATGAGAAGAGTGGTAGAGAAGCTTGGCCGGATTTTGAGAGTATGGGGAAGAGAAGAACATCACATCATGCAAGACATTGGTTTTTTTGGGAGGTGATGTGACAAAAGTATAATTGTGCCTCTTATTCAAAACCAGAACCCTAACCCTAGTTCTCATTTCCCTCCTTTTTTTTTCCTCCAAGACTAGGCCGGCCAATGGGTTGGGGCTTGACCCATTTTGATTTGTTCAAGTGTAGCTTAGCTCATTTGTTTCATTTGGGCTTCACAAGTCCAACTCAAAAAGGCATCCATATATGCATATATATATATATATATATATATATATATATATATATATATATATATATATATATATATATATATATATATATATATACATATGAATATCCGGGTTGTTACATAAGCAACCTAACTTAACCAAAATTAAACTACATTAAATATTAAAAATAAAATCTAAATCCATAGTTAATTTGGCATCGATCTGTGCCTTCTTCACTTCGGCCATCCTCATCATCATCCTCAATCTTGTCATCTCCACCATCTATCTCATCTCCACCTTCTTCCGCCACCACCACCACCTCCTCCTCCACTCCATCGCCCGCTCCTCCTCCAAATTCTCGGACCTCCTTTTCCCCATTAGCTTCTTCCGCTTCTGCTCTAGAAATCTCCCTCCCATCCACGAATCTCAACAAACTTTAATTCAAGATGCTCTTCACTTCACCTCTTTGCCGACCTACCGCCATCTACGCCCACTAGACAGTTGCGCTGATCCATCTCTGTTAGGATGCCAACCAGTCCAACTACATCAATTTCCACATTTAAATTTGTTCATCTTCTTTAACCTTTGTTCTGCCCTTGATCCACCAAACAATTCGAAGTTCTACTGTTCATTTTCTTCATTCTTAATTGAAACCCATCAAAATACAAACCTAAATTCTTAATTCGTATCATCAAATATGTATGTATTCACTTCACAATTAGAAGAAGAAACGATTCATTGAAGAACAATCCCTCTAATTGATCAAACAAAACAACAACAAAATTGGAGTTAGATGATATCTGATTTCTGAGAGATTCTAGATGGTAATGAGAATTGGATTTCGTCAATGGATCTTAATGTCAAAGTGAGCCATTGTTGGGAGGAGGTTCATGGTGAGGAGCATCTTGATCAAAGATAATCTCAGATGGAAGAGACGGGGTATGGTGATAGCTAAAGTTCTAACGGATGGGAGGAACCCGGAGCAACATTCATTGATGACATGTGAAACAAGTGTACATGGTGATGGACAGTTCATAAGATGGGGGCGAAGTGGTGGTGGAGGTGGTGGTGATGGAGGGTGGAGATGAGGTAGATGGTGGCGATGACAAGGTTAAGGATGATGAAGACGACGGTCTGAGTGAAGAAGGCCCAGATGGACGCCAAATTAACTCTAGTTTAGATTTTATTTTCAATATTTAATTTCTAATACTATAATGGGAGAAGACCTTAGTGTCATTTGTAAATCTACCAATCTGTGCATTACATGTGTATAACTAATATAAAGGAGGTCTTAGGTTCAAGTCCTCACTAAGTCATATTTTTCAGTTTAATTTTTTTAATATATTAAATGTGAATCACACATGTAAATTACTATCTATATACCTATCTATCTATAGGATAACTAGTACGTGTGATGCACGTTTTGATAAAGAGTTAGAGTTAAATGTATGATACACGTATTTTTTTTAAATTAAGAAGGAAAAATATTGATGTGCACGTGCGATGCACGTGTTGAAAATAGATTTGGAGTTGTATGTACGATGCACCTGTTTGTTTGGTGACAAAAGTGATGAGTCTTTTGTGACAAAAAAATATTTAAAATTGTTTATTTGTGACAAACTCTTCCAATAAATAGTAAGTAAATATATTATATTATAGATAGATAGATGGATAGTAATTTACACATGTGATGCATGTTCAATACAAAAAAAATCAAAGTAGAAAAACTGACATAATAAGGACTCGAACTTGAGACCTCCTTCATATTAGTTATGCACGTTTGATGCACGTGTTGCTAGATTGACAAATGACACTAAGGTCTTCTCCCATTATAATATTAGAGATATATAATAACTATTATAATGGAAGAGTTGGAGTTGTAAATTTTTTTAAAAATTAATATGTGCATAGCACATGTATATTACTAGTGTAGTTTAATTTGAGTTAAGTTAGGTAGCTTATGGAACAATTTGCCATACTGACCCACTTTTTAAAAATATTTGGCGATCTGACCCACTTCCGAAAATATTTAGCAATCTGATCCAGTTTTGGACACGTCAGCATAAAACGTTATTGAAAATAACGGTATAGGTGATTACCATGCCGTTCTTTCAAACAGCGGCATCAGTTTAATTTGTTTTTAGCATGTCGTTGTTTGGAAAACGACATCAGTACATTTTTTATACAAGTGTGAATCTTCTGTCTTGGAAAAAATTCTAAGCATTGAAACAACTTATAAATAATGTCATTATCCCTAACAACGACATTCGAATTACTGATGCCGTTGTTAGAGATAACGGCATTAGTTATAATACTCATTAAACAGATCACAGAAATAGATTAGCCAAATATAAGTAATAAAATGAACTGTTGTCGCAATTCCAAACAACGACATCAGTTATCCCTAACAATGAAAATTATAACTGATGTCGCTATTCCTAACAACGACATCTGCAATGTTGTTGTCGTTGTTCCAAACGACATCATCTATATGATTTTTCACACTTGCATTTTTTCCCAAGTCAGAGAGAGTACACGTTTGGGAATAAGTTAGTTGATGTCGTTACTCCAAATAGCGGCATGCAAATTTTTTTTTAACATATACCGCTAGGGAAAATAACGGCATATAAATAACCTATGCCGCTATTGCCAATAACGGTTTATGCTGACGTGTCCAAAACTTAATCAAATCGCTAAATATTAAAGGAAGTGGGTCAGATCGACTAAATATTTTCAAAAAGTGGGTCAGTACGGCAAAAAATTCTAGCTTATATGACAGCGTTGACTAGTCGTGCTACCTATGGGTGTATAAAATTGGTAGTGTATTTGGGTGTGAATTTAGCATTATTGAACAAATGTATACCATAATATATGCCACTCACTGATTTAATTTTCTTGTGTGTATTAATTGTTTTGAGAAATATTGAATTTGTGGATATTATATTAATTTCTTTGCAACATGTTGTCATGTTATACCATTAACGTTAGATAAAAACCCACCCCAAACACAAAGCCCGGTTTGGGTTCAGGTTCATATTCAGGTTCAGGTTATGGTTCAATAATCTCTATACAACTATACTAGGGCAGGCTCATCATGCTATAAATACCCTCCCGATCAAAACCATTAGGTTAAGTTGTAAGTGTAGCAAAATAGTGATACAGGACGATACATAGTAGAAACTAGGGTTTGGAGCATGCAAAAGAGAAAGAGAGAGAGATGGAGATCGAGATGGAGATGGAACAGAAACTCAAAGAAATCGACTTTGATTCCTGCAGTTTCCGGCCATGGCTGGACCTCCCTTTACCTCTCACTGAGCTGATTATGGAGCACCTCTCTTACCACAACAACATCTGATTCACTACCATATGCCCTAAATGGCATACCATCCAAACCCACACCATCATTTCCACCAGTCTCCTCACCCTCCACTCCTCCCTCTCCCCCATCTCATCCTCACTGAAGAAGACAACCAACCCCTTTACTGATGTTACAACTCCTCCGAGCAACGCTTCTGCAACCACTACCCATTCCGTCCGGCCCCAACAACCACGTCTACTCCATCGCCTCATCCTATAATGGCTTCTCTCTTTCTTCCAAACAATAGCCAGAGACACCAATCACCTCTTCTTATCCTATATCTCAATCTCTCTCTAGAGTCCAAACCATTCACGCTAGCTAATCTGTTGTTACCCTTACATGTGGTCAGAACCGATGTTCACACCACCACCTCCATGTTAGAAAGCGTGATTCTCATTACATTCACTTTACAAACTGTTACTATTGTTGGGCAGCTCAGAGGGATCAATTTCCACCAATCTCGAGCTCATCCTAATCAGATTGGGCGAAGACCCTCTTCGATGTGAGTGGACTCGACTCTCTTTCACTGATGCACCTGAGGCAGAGTGTAACTATCGTTCCCGATATTTTCATTTTTCTCCCCTTTTGTAATATTTTATTTGAAATTGAATAAAATACTCTATTTTTGCTTCTTGATTATTTCAATTAACTGTTGTCCATGAAATTCTTCGTTCTTCGTGATTGAGCTATTTTTGTTAATTCTATTTCCTTCTATTTAATTGCAGGTATTTTTATTTGAACCCTATTGATTTAGATCTATCTCTTATTGAACCCTAAAGCCCAATTTCATTTGTTCTTGACCCAAAACCGCTTTTATTGGATCCTAAACCGCTAATCCAACACCCTAATTGTACCCTATAAATACAACTCTACTGCAAACCCTAAAAATTGCACACAATCGAAACCCTAGCCGCTTATTCTTTCTCCTCTCTCTCTCTCTCTCTCTCCTCGCCGTTCTCTCTCCCCGTTGGTTTCCTGCCCAACTCCAAGAACCCACTATAGCGCCTTCTTCCCCAACCAATTTCCGGCGCCCTTTCGTCCACCCCGTCCTCCGGCGACCCCCTGGTCGTCAGCCCCTCCCGTCGACTACCACACAGCCGCCCAACCAAAACCCCGACCCCCCCTCGTTTCCGATCGTCAGCCGAATCCCCAATCCCTCCTCGACCAAGCAGCGCCGCCCTATTGTGCCGTCGACCTCGCCGTCGATGCCGCCTCCACTGATCGCCACCGTCGCCGCCCCCTTGGCCTGGTTGCAGTTGCCGTTGTCTCTTTGTTAGTGGCTGTTGCTGTAGTTGTTGAGTTCTCTTTGCTATTGTGTTGTTGCTTATGGATCTCTTTTGCCCGTATATTGCACGTGCTATTGGTGGATTGTGTTAGTTCGTGGGTTCGTTGCTTCGGGATCCTTATTCCGTTATTCTTGGTATTCATTCTCACCATTTATAAGGCAAGTCATTGTCCTCTTGAATTGTTAATTGTATGAAATTCAAGTTTCATTGAAATTCTTGTAAGTAGATCCTATTCGTTGTCATATCGCTGTATTGATTATATTCGTTGAGTCTATTGAGGATTTACACGAGCTAACTCCGATATTATTGACATCGTGTCACTTTTGAATCCAAAAATTAAAATTTTCATGTGTGCATATAGAGTTGATAATAGGGTTTTTCATATAATTATCACATAAATAAACTTATTGTAGAAACAATTGCTAGGCTGTATGTTGTTTGATCGGTTGATGGTTGATTGATGATAAATTAATGTATGTATGTGTTTTTAATCTTATTTACCATGTTTTTATACTCAACATGCTGATTGAGAAGTTTATTGACTAGTAGATTGATACCCATCATGTTTAAATTAATTTATTTTATGAAAATACCCTAAAACCTATATCTTGCTTGCTGGCCTGTATGTTGACTGCTATCTTTGAACCAGTAAATGATCTTAAAATGAATTAAATATAAATTGTAGCCTTATCTTTCTAGTTTTTAGAACATCTTGAATTTTCAAATTCCGAGTTGTGTAACAAAAATTATGCCCATTTTACTACAACTGTGTTTGTACTTTCAGATTTTCAGATTCTTGTATCTTGCATGTTTAAACAGTAAAAAGACTAATCAAAATGTTAGAATTTTACTTTGATAATTTCCAGATTGTTAGTAATCATGTTTAGAATTTTAGAAATATGAATTTAATATTGAGTTTTTGCTGATTCTAAAATTATAATAACATGATGTCGAATTTCTGCCTGAACATGAAACCTGTAAAGAACAATGTATTTGACCTAGCTACTATTGTCAGATTTTGAACTTTAAATATGCGTCGGAACCGTGTGGAAGTCTAGTTTCTAGAATTTCTGACGGATTCAGTTTTTAAGTTCTAAAACAGCAGAAAACTGTATTTTTGTACAGACTACTCTTGCTGTCTAGAATTTTATAATCCAGATTTTAATAGATTAATTATTCTTATATCGTACTATTGCATGAATTAATGTATGTATGATGCATTGCATGATCCTAATGAGTTATTGTCACAATTCTAATCGTCCTATTCATGCTACCATCCTATTGTTCTCCTATTGATATTATTGTTCATCTCATGTCTTAAATTGCATATTGTATTGTTGCATTGATAAATAATTAATAAGTCGGGATTTAAGGAATTGATTAAAGCAGTTAATGATGTAAAGACTAGACTCGAATGATGGCCTATGTTATTATCGTTATCGTCATCGTGTAAGAAATTACACATGGCCCGTGTTATATTGTTATCATCATCGTGTAAGAAATTACACCATGGCCCGTGTTATATTGTTATCGTCACCATACCCAGTACATGAACTATAAAATCTATCACCATAGTCTAAACGAAATTGATTGTATGCATCAAACCTTTGGTATGGAATATATTGGATACAGTAGTACATGCATTAGTTAGGTTTCAAAATGATTATTAGACATGCGGAATGACACATCACCGACACTGCATATTGTTCATCATTATTTTTATTGAAATCGAATATTGGCTAAGTGTTACCATTATTGATCATTGATTATTGTTACCGAATATTGAAATATTTTTTATAACCATTGCATCGATTACCGTGATATTGATTATTGATTATCGTGCCATGTTATTGATTCCTATTGATCCATTGATTCATTGTTATACCGTTATTCCATTGTTCCTTGCTTTCTCTACTTGCTGTCCATGACTTGCTCTAAGGATAATTTTTCTTCTTTTTTTAGATGAAGTGCACACAGGTAATGAAGGAGAATTGCCTGCAGGAATGGGAGAACAAACTTTCTGAAGAACTATTGCTTTATAATTGAATGTTATTTTTATTTAAATTATTGTATTGAGACTCGTTACTATTGTGTTTGGAATTTATTATTATATTGGGATTATGTCGTGGATTTTGTTATTGTTTCCAAATATTGGATTATTATTGTATTTGGATATTTTTATTGCTTCATTCCAAGTATTATTGTTCATGAGATTATTATTATTGCTTGCACAATTGTTCTATATTGATTATATTGTTAAGTTGATCGGATAAACAGTTTATGGGTGACGTTATTCATTTGCTGTGCCAATGTCATGTACACGTATTTCGTATTTTTGGAAAGCGGGTTACCCCGGTGTCTTCTGTGGGGGGAAATTCTATAACTATTGTGTTAGAACTCGAATATCAAAAAATAGAAAATTCCTAACAATGTTTGTGAAGAACTACAATTACAGGAAAAAAAGAACAAATCAAACACTTCAATACAGAGTCGAGAATGAGATCTATGTCCTTAAAGCAAAATTCGCCCCGTAGTGTGACGGTAGTTGACGAATTGCCCCACAAGATACAACAGTATTACGTTTTCCTGAAGAGCAACACCCTAGCTTTAGAGATATCAGCGAACCAGTAGTTATGTTGTACTCTCAGACTCAGAGGAAGAAGAAGAAAAAGATTATCAAGTTCAAAAAACTGTGTTTCTAGCAGACAAAATTGCAGAGTCTTATAGGCGATAAGGGCGTAACTGATGGATCCTGATGGATCATAGATCCATTACTCTGTAACAGCATAGTAATGGCTCAAAAAACCGTAACTGATGGATCTATTGTTCTGCTGTTACAGAATAATGGCACCAGTTACAGAATTTCAAATGCCTCAATGGTAAAAATAGATCCAGCGGGAAAATTGGAGGGGGCAAAAAAATAATGTATTCCAGAGCCAAGCCAGCCAGGCCAGGCCAAACTAGACCAGACCAAGCGGAGCCCGGGCCCGGGGCCGGGGCTGGGTGCGCCCGCGCGTGTGTGTGTTTGTAACTTTGGCTAGGTCCTCGCTCCACTACACGTTAGTGGTAACCCCAGGGCTACACCCTTTAGTCCATTTCTTTAGCTTATATACTAGAGAAATCTTTCCCAACTTTTGATGTGGGACTATCCATTTTCTCCAAATTCCCAAGTTAATAAATTTCGGGTACCCAACTTTGGACCAATCACTTTCACTTTCCGGCACCTAGCCAAAGTCACTTTCACTTTCACTTTCCGAATGTAATCCAATTACTTTCCGGCACCACCGGTGGCCGGAGCCCACCGGAATCCAGCCCGAAAAATATGCCAAAAATATTTTCAACAGTCCCCCACACGAATGGAAATTACCAGACTGTGCAATCCAGACACAACAGAAAAAGATATGACAGAAAAAGACATGACAGAAAAGACTCTGAGGGTACAATCAGAAAATCACTGCATCAGGAATGGTAGTAAGTTTTCATCTTTGAACCACCCTTAGTGAGTAGCCATCGGATTCACTTGACCAGGTAGTAAACATGATGTCTTGAACTACCCGGACTTTGATGTGAACCTAGACAATAACTATCACACAGTTTCATCTCCTCACAAAACTGGTTCTCTTGTTGTGTTTATTTTGGCCTTGAACTAGGGATGGCAACTGGGCCAGGTCAACCGGCGACCCACCCGCGACCCGGCCCACCAACCCGGCCCGTTTAAGCACTTCGCGGGTTCGGGTCGAACCCGGTGAACAGTACCAGGTCGACCTGGGTCGCAATTTACGTGAATCGAATTCGCGAAACCCGGCCCACGAACCCGTTCCAACCCACGAATTGGACCCGTTAACCCGTGGGTCGACCCGCGGTTTTCGACCCATTCGACCCGTGACGGATCGACCGTTGACCCGCGGGTCGAACGGTCGAAAATCAATGGTTCGCAGCGTTCGCTGCTGCTGCTTCCGAGAGATGGAGCCGTTGCAAACGGCTCTTAGAGCCGTTGTTTGGGGTTTTTTTTTTGTTTTTTTTTGTTTTTTCCCACTAATAAGCCTATAAATATCCCCTAAAAATCTCAAAAAAAATCACACCTCACTCTCTTACTCTCTCTACTATTATACATCATTTTAAAGAATTTTTGAACAATTGTAGTATTCATCAAATAATTGTACAAGGAGGCATATACACGATCAAATTTTGGTCGTATCGGAAACAAAATTCAACGTCTTCAACATCTTCAACTCTCTTCAACCCTCGTCAAATCTACTTCAACTTCTTCTTAACTCTTCAATTGCGGAATCGGCAAAGTGCTCCTCCATCTTTTCTATTATATTCTTATTTTCACGGTTTTTTTTTACATACGCGTATTCTACGGTGAACGGTATCAAAATATCTCTATCTCTCTTGTTAATTTTTTTTTTGCGTTGTAGTTAAAATTATTGTTTGTTTTTTGAACTTCTCTATCTCAACCCTTTTGTTTTTTAGATTTTTTTTGTATAATTCACCGCTCCTACATTGTAGATTTTTTTTACATATTTTAGCACATTACCACATTATGTCTAGATCACGCGGTAGCGGTCGTAGCGGACAAGATTCCTCCTCCTCTTCACGTAGGCCACCAATTGTCCCAACTAATGAGCCCGCCCAAGATTACATTGATCCTACTATGGAACAATGGGGTACACACGACATGAATGTTGTAGGTGACATTCAATTAGAAGAAGAAGAACAACAACAATAACCCGAAACCACACAACCCCGTAGTAGTAGGAAAAGTAGAGAAGAAACTAGCGATTGGCACAAGTTTTATGAGTATATCCCGGACGAACATACTCCGGGTGTAGGTTTGAAAGTGTGTAAAACATGTAGTAAAACATACAAATTCAAGAGGGGTGACGGCACCGGTACAATTAGTAGGCACATACAACATAATCATAAAGAACTTCTTGATCAAATATAAGGCCAACAAAAAATCAACCCTAGGACCGGTCAAGTAGATAGCCACCCTTATGATCCCGAACTTGTTCGTCGGGAAATGGCCCGATTAGTCATTAAGGAAGAGTTGCCATTTTCCTATCCCGAGAGTATGAACTTGGAAAATTTTAATCAAACGGCCTTAAACCCTCATTTTAAAAGAATTCCGAGAAATACTTGCAAATCGGATTGTTTTAAAATGTATGTTGAAATGAAGGACGCGTTGATTGCAATTTTATGGAGTTTAACTTGTAGGGTTAGTTTAACTTCGGATTGTTGGATGAGTGTCAACAATATTCCAACGATGGGAATAACCTGTCATTGGACCGACAATGATTGGATTCTTCAAAAAAGAATCATATCACTTGCGGCGTTGCCGTATCCCCACAGTGGCGCTAAAATAGCAAACCGTATTATAAAAATTTGTGATGTTTTTCATATTCGCGATAAAATTATGGCTATTAGTTTTGATAATGCATCTAACAACAATGTAGCAATTACTACTTTAAAATCTGTATTAAACCCTCCATCTGACAATATTTTTCATGTTAGATGTGCATGTCATATTATAAATTTATGTGTTCAAGATGCATTAAGAATAGCTGATCCATATATACATAAAATTAGAAATTGTGTACATTTCATTGCATTAAGTCCAAGCATTTTACAAGAATGGAAAGCTTGGTGTAGGGTTAGAAATGTTCCTTTTAGAAAATTTCCAAAGGATGTTAGACACCGATGGAATTCTACTTTTGATTTACTAAATGATGTCACCGATTATAAAGCAGTTGTAAATGATTTTTGTATCGCAAAAAATATGCATAATTTTGAAATGACTCCCAACGATTGGTTTTTTGCCAAATCTTTGTTGAAATTTTTAGAACCTTTTAAAACCGCAACTTTAAAGTTTTCAAAAACATATGAATCTACTTCTAGTAGCATTTTTATTGAATTAGTTAGCATGATGCAAATATTTAACGAAATGTTAAATGATCCCTATATTAGTGACATTGTAATACCTGCATTTCAAAAAATTTTGAAATTATTTTCCTCCTCCTATGTTGATTTGTGTTGCTACTGTTATGGATCCCCGTATCAAATTAGAAGGTACGAAGAATTTGATAGAAATATTTTTTGAATATTTAGAGAACAATGTAGAATTAACAACTGATTGCGCTACTTTTTTAATTCAGTTTGAATCTACGTTAAATAACTTGTATGATTATTATGATAGACGTTTTGCTTCTAGTAGTACAACTTCTGTAGTTAGTTCTTCTTCTGGTAGTTCTAAAGGTAAGGGTAAAAGTAGAATTGGTGATAGAACATTTAGTTTACTTGAACAAATTCAATCTAAAAAACCTAGGACTAATCAACCAAATGAATTAAATTGGTATAACCAACAGGGTACTGAGCCTACTCTTTCTCCACTAGATATTTTACAATGGTGGAAAGAACATGAACACACTTTTAGTATTCTGTCTATTATGGCTAAAGATTTGCTAACTCCTCCTGTCTCTACAGTTGCTTCTGAGAGTGCATTTTCTACAAGTGGCAGGGTTCTATCTGATTACAGAAATCGGTTGAAGCCCGAGGCATTGGAGATGCTCGTTTGCACAGAAGACTGGCTGAAGGCTGAAGATAGGACGCAAGGGAAAGCACTATCAAGTTCCACAAGTGGGAGCAACTCGCCCGAAGAACAACAACAACAACAACAACAACAACAACAACAACAACAACAACAATAGCTTTTCTTGTTATGTCAAATTAGAAAACTTGTACTCAATTAAAATTGTATATAACAAATATGTTATTGTATAAAACTTATTTGTGAATTGAATTCTTCATTTCGTTATAAATTGTTCAAATTGTATAACTTAAATTCATATGAATAAAATTTCAAAATTTGTTGTCAATTTCACTCTTTCAATCTTATTATTATTATTACGATTTTTTTGTTTATTAGTATTATTACTTACTTAGTATTATAATTAAACATCATTTGGGGATATTTGAAGAATTGTAGTATTATTACTTATTAGTATTATTACTGAATTACATACTTAGTATTATAATTAAACATCATTTGGGGATATTTGAAGAATTGTAGTATTATTACTTATTAGTATTATTACTTACTTAGTATTATAATTTTTTAAGCAATGTAGTATTCATCAAACAAAAATATGGTTGTTTGTATACATCATTTGTAAAATTATTATTATTATTAGTTCAATTTAAGCTACCAAAAAAAAAAAAATATATATATATATATATATATATATGTATATATATATATATTATTAAACGGGCCAACCCGCGGGTCGATCCGGCCCAACCCGGGTTGAGCCCTAAAGGGTTCACGGGTTGGGCGGGCCACCCAAACGAAGCAGTAGCCCGGCCCGGTCCGGCCCATATAAGGGGCCAACCCGGCCTGGACCGGCTACTAATCCGTGCCAACCCGTACGGGTTGGGCCCGGACCGGCCCGAACGACCCGTTCGCCACCCCTACCTTGAACAACCCTAGTTAATCGTGAGTGAACTTGGAGAATGTAGCCTCTCTTCATTCTCCTAGAAACGGCCCCATTTCACACTCACATGGTGATTGACCATAAATAGTATCCTACCATACCCCACTTTTATTTCAAAGCTATAAAAATCATTAAAAGCCAAACTTACCCTAACCCCTTGCAGGCAGCACTGTTTTATAATCCTAAGAGTGGGTATGAGATTTTAATCTCTCAGTGCTCACGTCGATTCAACAAGATTTAGTTGTCCCCTTGACGCTAGATCTTGGGATCTCAAATTCTTAGGTAGGGTTTCCATCAAGTATCCTCTTTCTTCATAGGCTTTAAACCCATTCCTCTTGATGATCTCACAACTTGCTCTCGTGACAAATCTTTACTAAATGGATCCGCTAGGTTGTCGGCCGATTTTATATACTCTATAGAGATTATTCCATTTGAGAGCAGTTGTCTAATGGTTTTGGGTCGCCTTCTGATATGACGAAACTTACCATTATACATACAACTCAATGCCCTTGCTATAGCCGATTGGCTGTCACAGTATACACATATTGCAGGCACTGATTTTTCTCACATCTTCTAAAAAGTTTCGAAGCCACTCTGCTTTCACTACCGCTTTGTCTAAAACAATAAACTCAGATTCCATGGTGGATCTGGCCAGTAACGTTTGTTTAGAGGATTTCCATGGCACAACTGCACCACCAAGAGTGAAGACATACCCACTTGTGGATTTCGAGTTCTTGGAGCCCGATATGCAGTTGGCATCACTGTAGCCTTCTAGTACTGCTAGATATCTGGTGTAATGCAGCCCATAACTCTGAGTATGTCGCAAGTAGTTCAATACACTAGTTATTCCTTTCCAGTTACTTCGTCTTGGATTACTTACGTAGCGGCTCAGTACATTTACTAAATGCGCCAAGTCCGGTATTATACAATTTGTTATGTACATCTGACTACCGATTACACGTGCATATTCCAATTGTGATATGATGTCACCCATGTTTTTGAACAAGTGCATACTGGGACCCACAGGACTTTTGGCAGTCCCATTGGAGTAATTCTTGAATCTTTCAAGTACCTTCTTAGCGTAATGAGCTTGAGAAAAAGTAATACCCTCAGACGTCCTGGAAACTTTGATTCCTAGTATGACATCTGCAACTCCCAAATCTTTCATATCAAACTTACTACTAAGCATGTTCTTAGTTTGTTTGATAATTTCATTATTGCTACCAATAATAAGCATGTCATCTACATACAGACACACCAGAATATATCCATTTGGAGTATCTTTGAAGTATATACACTTATCACATTCATTTATTTTGAAACTATTTGACATCATAACATTGTTAAATTTTGCATGCCACAGCTTTGGAGCTTGTTTCAGTCCGTACAAGGATTTTACAAGCCTGCACACCTTGTTTTCCTGTCCAGGAACTATGTAACCCTCAGGTTATTTCATGTATATTTCTTATTCTAAACCCTATTTAGAAAAGCATTTTTGACATCCATTTGATGTATTTTGAGGTTACGTAGAGCTGCAATAACTATCAGCATTCTTATGGAAGTTATTCTCGTGACCGGGGAATAAGTATCAAAGAAGTCTAGGCCTTCCTTTTTTCCGAAATCCTTGTACCACAAGTCTCGCCTTATGTTTTTCTATTGAACCATCTGGTTTCAATTTCTGTTTGAAAATCCATTTGCATCCTAGAGCTTTACACCTAGACGGCAAATCGACCAACTCCCATGTATGATTTTCCATGATGGAGTATATTTCATTTCTGATTGCTTCCTTCCACATAGGAGCATCAGGCGTAGACATGGCTTCCTTGAATTTTCTAGGCTCACTCTAACAGAAAGGCCATTACAAAGTCAAGACCAAATGACTTTGATGTTCTAGCCCATTTACTTCATCTAGGTTCATCATTATCATCTCCTGGTTCATCAACCAATGTACTTGCACTCTTTTGCTGATGTGTACGTTTGGGATACGTAGCATCCTTGCACGGAAACACGTGTTCAAAGAAGGAGACATTCCTTGATTCCATTATTGTATTCATATGGACGTCCGGTATATCCGATTTTTATACCAAGAACCGATATGCATTGCTGTTATGTGCATAGCCTATGAATATGCAATCAATGGTCTTAGGTCCTATTGTGACCTGTTTGGGATTAGGTACTGCTACCTTTGCTAGACACCCCTACACTTTGAGGTATTTATACGAAGGTACATTACCTTTCCACAGTTCGTATGGTGTCGTGCTAGTATTCTTGTGAGGTATTTTATTGAGAATATAGTTGGCGGTTAGCAACGCTTCCCCCTACATGTTCTGGGGTAACCCGGAATTCAACAATAAGGCATTCATCATCTCCTTCAGAGTTTGGTTCTTGCGCTCGGTAGTACCATTTGATTCAGGTGAGTAAGGAGCAGTTGTCTGATGAACTATTTCATGTTCAGAGCAGAATGTATTAAATGGTGCATCATATTCTCCTCCTCTATCACACATAACGATTTTAATTGTTTTTCCAAGTTGACTCTCAACCTCAAGCTTATATTCCTTGAATTTATCCAATGCCTGATTTTTGCTATGTAACGGGTTTACATAGCAGTATTTTGTGCAATCGTCTATGAACGTCACAAAATACTTTTTACCGCCTCTAGTCTGCACGAATTTTAAATTACACAAATCCGTGTGAATTAGACCTAGAGTTTCAGTATTTCTTTCTAAAGAACGGGATGGAGTTTTGGTGAGTTTGGCCTCTGTGCAAACTTCACATTTGTCGCAGTTGTCTACCTTAAATTTTGGTAGTAAATTTATGTTAATTAATCTACGCAGAAAATTGAAATTAACATGTCCTAGTCTTTCATGCCAAACAGAAGAAGACTCAACAACATAAGAAACATGATTAATTTCATTAATTTTGGGAACAACAGGAACAAAAGATTTTGGGATGACTTGTTGGATCTTGTAGGCAAGGAAAGAAACACGGAGAGAAGGGGGGGAGGGGGGTGAATAGTGTTGTATAAAAAATTAATAATGAAATTGAACTTTTTCTTCTGTTCAGTCAACTTGAAAAGAGTGTTAGGGTTATATACTGAAAGCATCACTTTTATATTAACTTTATTTCCTTATTTTTTTGAATGAGAATCATATGGGCATATGTTTGCATATTGTGTTTATTATAATATTAATGCAAGTGTCTGATATTCTATAAGGTTGATAATATGGTGTGAGGTGACACACAGAAGATCATATTATCAGTTCCCTATGGAATATATAAATAGTTCACAACCTAGAAGGACTTGGACAATCCATTAGAAAGGTTGTAGTGTAATCTGGTATTAGTTTGTCTTGACTATAGGTTTACACTAGCACACTTTGTGTGTATTGAACAGGACCACTTGAGGTTGTTCTCTTTGTACTAACTACAAAAGAGAACAAACACCTCTGTTATTATGGATGCTTATGCTCTTAATCCAGATATAATAACAGACATGTATATGCAGTGTGCATTACTTTGACTCATAAAAGAGTGAGATTCATTATGGATCAACAACCTCTATGAATTGGGTAATAGCATTGTATGTATGATGGGCTGTTGATTGTAAAAGGAATCCATGTCCCGATACGTCGGGTTGATGATGTCCCCTTAAGGAGCTCATAAGGATTGTCATGTAAACCCTGCAGGTGGATTACATCCGACATGACAAATAAAGTTGAGTGGTACTACTTAAGGATAAAAAATGTTGATCAATATAGTTGTCAGTAACTTAATTTGATCGACGAACATTCAATATCTTAACATGGGGAGTTGAACGAGCATATAATAAAAGGATCCCATAAATATAATTTGGGATTAGAAAGGTAGTGCAACAATAGCTCCTTAGTGGACCGAGCTATTGTTAATGGGCCTGGGTTGTGTGTTCGGGCTGAACACGGGATACCCAGATTCGTTAGGAGACCTAACCCTAATTTCTCCTCATGGTCCCTGCCGTAGCCTTATATATATCCTCTATTCTCTGGCCGTCAATGAGAATCTGAAATATAAGATTTTTTCTCAAAATTCGTGATTCACGTAAGGAAAGAAAGAGAGGTCAGCCAAGGAGAAGAAATGTTGGGAGATCGTCGCCCACACGACGTCCAACCCGAGGAAGGAATACGTGCAGAAGATCTTGGGGTCGCTGTCGTCTTCTTCTCATCGCAGGTATAATTCGTGAACCCTAGATTCCGCTATATAGGGTTAGATCACGTATTTAATCTGTTAAATTTTTAACAATCGATATGCACACCAATCCGTAGTCCTGGGAATCATCTCAGTTCCATCAAAGAGAACTAAGTCGATTGTGGCATCAGATTAGAAGAGTATTTTAGAAAAGTCTGATCAATCGACTTGCAGCGGAAAACAATTGACTTGCTAGACAAGTTTTCGAAGAGTATGTTATATCAGTCAGACCAGTCGACTTAAAGAGGAGCCGCAGTCGACTGTCCAGACAAGTTTTCGAATAAGAATTAAATGCAAGTAAAGAAAATGCAAGTTCAGAGAAATACAACCACAGAGTACACACTGTGTATCCTCATTCGGTCCTCCTGACCTACATCCAGTCCCCAAGCAACCCACTTGAGATTTTCCACTATTCTTGAAAAAATACAAGAATACTCCACGGCGTTAGATAACAACCTTGTCCAACCCGTAGACTTCTCTCACCACTAGAGAGAGCAAACCCACTCTTCCACCAAGAGTGAAAACCTGACTCTACTACCTAGAGCCCTACTCTCCAACCGAGAGGACTCACAACCGAGAGTGAAAAGAAAACAATAAAAAGTTACAATCAACCTATAGCCTTGATTTGTGATTGTGATTTTTGTAAGTGGCTATTCGGTCAACTTCTGAATTCATGAATTCAATGTTATATTGGACTGAAAATCAGACTTAGAACCAAGACTTAGAAGATTAGAGTGCTAGTTTGAATACTTGTTCTTTTGAAAACAATAAACTTAAACTTTTTATCAAATGCTTGGAACCTTTCAATGGTGATCCCTGGGCTCTTTTTATAGAGAGGAATCCCTTGAACATTGTAAATCAGTTTATAAGACTGATTTAAAATGGATATAATCTATTGAAATTCGAAAAACAAGTTTTGAAATCAGAAAATTGTTGAAACGACTTGAACAGTCGACTGAGTTACCATGATGATTCGACTAGCCAGAGTTTGAAAGAGTTCAGAAAGTTTCGTACTGGTACAGTCGACTAGTGCCATAAGGCAGTCGACTGGTACTTAACAGCTGATCTAATTCAAACTGTTTCGACCTTTAATCTTTTGAAAAACACTCAATTATAAAGATGTGTGAGTGTGTGTGTGTGTGACAAGGCTGTTACATCAATCTAAGACTCAAAAATGGAAAATTAGAATTGTTTTACAAGACATGTAATATAACACATTGAAGCATAGGTCTTGTCTTGAGTCTTGAGTCTTGAGATGGAGCTTTAGCCTTTGTCTTTGTCTTTAAAGCTTGCTTGATCAATCTTGAGCTTTAGAACCTTGTAGCTTTCTTGATCAATTTACTTTGAGAGCTTCATTTGATTATTTTGCCTTTGTGTATACATGGTATTGATACAACTTGCAATATATAAGAGGTAGCACAACAACTTTGCGTTGTGTTGTAATCATCAAAACCAAGAATTCTCCCCCTTTTTGATGATGACAACACAATAGTTTACAATAACAGAAATATTATACATGCTCAATGCTCCCCCTAACGAATGTACAAAATGCATATGTTAAAAAACATGCACAAAAACATGCACAAAGATATGCATAAAAATTACACATATGCATAAAAATTACACACACATAGCTTTTTTCTCCCACGTTGGCATCAACAAAAAAATTGGAGGAAAATAAATAGTAGAAAAAAAACATTGTAAGAGAACAAATACATATCAAAACCAAAGCAAATTTATACATAGAAATTTGAAATACATCGTTCAAATTATGACATAAACTAGAAAATACATAGGAAGAAAAAAAATACATAAAAAAGAGCTAATCAGTCTTCGTCATCTTCGTCTTGGGCACCCTGGGAAGGAGGAGGTGGAGGTGGAAACAGAGAAGTGAACAAGTGAGTAAGATGGGATAGACTGGCCTCAAGAGTGTCTTGACGATTCATGATATAATTGACAGAAATATAAAGACTCCTAGGATCATCATAATCAGCTTTAGGACGAGACGAACTAGAAGCAGAAGGCCGACGAGCGGTAGAAGCTAAGGGGATAGGAGGTGTATTCCGATGAGGTGACCTAGGTGGAGAGGTGAGAAGCTTCATACGTGCCAGACTTGCACGATCAAAGGACTCATAGTGTTTTACAACACACGTCTCAGAATCGAGATCAACTTCATAAGCGGAGAAGATGTGAGTGAGTAAAGCACCAAAAGGAAGAAATGAAGAAAGAGTCTTATGAAGACGATTTAAGATGACTTGACCCCAATTTATTTCTATATTGCCAAAAATTGCATAAACGGCTTGTTGCAACTCATGGGAATACTGGTCATAACTCTCTGTTTTGGGAATAATGTTATATGATAGTATGCATGCAACTAGCTTAGCAATAAGAGTAATTGACCGATTGGTCATAGGAGGACCATGATTCGCCAAATAAATTCTAGACATTATGGTGTCATCATTCATCTTAACATCCCCTAAATCAATCCCTTCATCAGATAAACCCAAAATAAGACATAATCTAGCAGGGGTGATTTTCATACATTTATTTTTGACAGAAGATAGAATAAATATCTCGCTACCATCCTCCGATGTGACAACCTTCATATTTGTGTAAAACAAATATAAGGTGATGGTAGTAAGAAGGTTGGTTCACTAAAGACAATAAATCAAATAACCCATATTGTTCAAACAATGGGGCTAGAGAAAACCTATCAAGATCCGGAAAGTTTACAAATCTACCAGGAAAAATGATAATTGAACAAATAATGTACCATTTATCAATAAGACTAGGGCTTCTTAAGTACTGAAGATAATCTCTTGAGGATTGTCCCTCCTCTACATTAGAGGTACGAGATCTTTTAGGAGCCATTACGCAAAAACTCTAGAAATAAAGAGATGGAGGATTTATACAAACAAAGAGACACAAAGAGAGGCACAAAACTTTGGGGATCTTTGAGAGGACTTCTGCAACAAAAGATTTTGGATCGTGGGTTGAATCTTAGGGCTCCAAAAATTCTGGAATCTCCAAGCAGCAGCAGCAGCCGACTGGGAGACCTCGGAAGGGAGAGAGACAGTGAAGAGTAAAGTGAAAAAAAGAGAGGTAGAAGTTAGGGTTTTTACTCAAGGGTAAAGAGCTAGGATCAGATCTGCAGAACATCGAGGGACGAGATTGGTCAAAGGTGTAAACAGGGTAAAAGACTCGCCTCAAAAGAAGTGCCAAATTTCGAATCTGAAGAAAACTGATTCACGACAGTCACTGAATGGTTAGGGCAGTCGACTTAGTCGAGAGCAAAAATAGATAAACGAAAATAGCAAAAATACAACTGGTAGTCAACTGGATTACTGTTCACATTCGACTTTTCAGAGCATAAAAACTCAGGAAAATAGATATAACGAAAAATACTTGGTCAGTCGACTGAAATAAAGTTTTAAGTCGACTTACCAAAGTTAAAATTTCAAGAAACATCATGAAAACTACAAATTCCTAGTTCTCTTCTTAAAGTGATAAATGTGTCTTCCTTAAGTGGTTTAGTAAAGATATCTGCTACCTGTTTATCAGAAGAAATAAATTCTAAAGAAATACCTCCCTTTAAAACATGATCACGTAGAAAATGATGTTTAATATCAATGTGTTTTATACGTGAATGTTGAACCGGATTTTTAGATAAGTTAATGGCACTGGTATTGTCACACATTATAGAAGGTTTCGAAAATGAAATACCATATTCTAATAAGGTTTGTTTCATTTACAAAATTTTGGCACAAGCCAAACTTGCAGCGATATATTTAGCTTCTGTAGTAGATAGGGATACCGAATTTTGCTTCTTACTGCACCAAGATACTAGGGAATGTCCCAAAAAGTGACATGTTCCACTAGTTCTCTTGCGGTCAGTTTTACTACCGGCAAAATCCGCATCGCTATATGACAAAAGTTCAAAATTATCGGTGTGTGGATAAAATAAACCATACTCAGACGTGCTTTTAATATATCTTAAAATACGTTTCACAGCTTTTAAGTGAGATTCTTTAGGACTTGACTGATATCTAGCACACAAACATACACTAAACATAATGTCTGGTCTACTAGCAGTTATATATAAGAGTGAGTCAATCATACCTCGATACAGTTTTGATCGACACTCTTACCTAATTCGTCTTTGTCAAAGGTAGTGGTAGTAGCCATTGGTGTGGTCTTACTACTCGTGCTATCCATGCCAAATCGTTTGAGTAATTCCTTAGCATATTTTCCTTGATTAATAAATATGTTATTTTGTGACTGTTTAATTTGCAGTCCAAGGAAATAATTGAGTTCACCCATGTGACTCATCTCAAACTCATTTTTCATGGTATTAGCAAACTCTTGACATAGATTACTATTAGTAGAACCAAAAACTATGCCATCTACATATATTTGTATGATCAAAATATCGGTCTCAATTCTCCTAATAAACAAAGTAATATCTACTTTACATATTTCAAAACCCGTTTCTAAAAAAAAGTCTTCAATCGATCATACCAAGCACGAGGTGCTTGTTTAAGACCGTATAAAGCCTTTTTCAATTTAAAAACATGGTTTGGAAATTGTTCATATTCGAAACCAGGTGGTTGCTTAACATAAACATTTTCCTTTATAAACCCATTAAGGAAAGCACTTTTCACGTCCATTTGGAAAAGTATAAAGTTCATAAAACAAGCAAAAGATAAAAGAATACAAATTGATTCTAGTCTTGCAACAGGAGCATATGTTTCATCAAAATCTATGCCTTCTTCTTGATTATACCCTTGAGCAACTAGTCTAGCTTTGTTCCTAACGACTTGTCCTGATTCATCTAACTTATTCTTGAATACCCATTTGGTACCAATTATAGAATGATCAGGAGGTCGTGGAACTAAATCCCATACATCATTCCTTATAAATTGGTTTAACTCATCTTGCATGGCATTCATCCAAAACTCATTCTCACAAGCTTCTTGTATATTCTTCGATTCAAAATCCGACAAGAAAGCCGTGTGAGAAATCATGTTAACATGAGATCTTGTCTGAATACCACGTGAAATGTCACCAATTATTAAGTCATGAGGATGATCTCTAACTTCAACAAAAAAATTTGGTAAAGTTGGAGACATCACAATAGGATCAGTCGACTTGACTAGTCCATCAGCCGACTGATTCACATCAGTCGACTTGAATTCCTTATCATTCAACCTATCCGCAAAGGTAGTTTGCTCTAAAGATATAATAACCTTATTTAAATGTGATGAATCAGTTTCATCATCTTCAATTAAGTTGATGAAGGCAGAGATTCATCAAATGCAACATGCATGGATTCTTCAATAGTCAATGTTGACTTGTTGAAGATCCTATATGCCTTACTCCTATTTGAGTATCCTATAAAGATACCCTCATTAGATCTAGGATCAAACTTATCTAAATTATCTTTAGTGTTTAAAATAAAACATTTACATCCAAATATTTTGAAGTAAGATACTTTAGGAATTCTATCAAAAAATAGCTCATAACATATTTTCTTAAGCTTAGGCCTAATCAATATTCTATTTAAAATATAACAAGCTGTAGGAACGACTTCAGACAAAAAATATTTAGGTTAATTGCTTTCAACAAGCATGGTACGTGCACATTCTTGCAAAGTCCTATTCTTTCTTTCAACCACTCTATTTTGTGGTGAAGCTCTAGGAAATGCAAATTAATGAGTTATACCATTCTTGTTGCAATATTCTGCAAACGTTTTATTCTCAAATTCTCCACCATGATCACTTCTAATAGTGACTATGGTTAGAGACTTTTGATTTTGAATTCGTTTACAAAAATTAGCAAATTCAACAAAAGCATCATTCTTATGTTTTAAAAAGAAAGTCCAAGTGAATCGTGAAAAATCATCTACTAAAACAAATACATACCTACTTTTATTTAAAGAAGCAACTCTAGTAGGGCCAAATAAATCCATGTGGATTAATTCGAGAGGCCTACTAGTAGAAATTACTTATTGTTTTAAAAGTAGATTTAATTTGTTTACCTAGTTGACATGCATCACATAACTTATCCTTTTTATAGGATAGTCTTGACAGCCCTTTAACTAGATTGTACTTAGACAATTTAGCAAGAGTTTTCATATTCACATGGCCAAATCACTTATGCCATAGCCAAGAATCATTATTAGAAACTACTAAGTAGAAATCATTCGAAAAATCATATGAATTCAAACACAATTCATAAATGTTATTCTTCCTAAATCCTTGAAAAATATATTTTGCATGGTAGAGTCATATAATAAACATACATCTTTTTCAAGCATGGTTTTATATCCCTTATCACATAGTTGTCTAATACTTAAGAAGTTATGCTTAAGTCCACTAACTAGAAAAACATCTTCTATTGAAGGGTTATTGTGCTTACCAACCATGCCTATTCCAATCACCTTCTCTTTGTTGTTGTCACCGAATGTGACTGTTCCTCCATCAATTTCTTGTATGGAAGATAGGAGGTTGGCATGACCAGTCATGTGTTTTGAGCATCCGCTGTCAAGTATCCAACGATCTCTTTTAGGTACCTATAAAATTTTCAATGTGAATATGGTACCTTTTTTATTGGTTCCAAAAGAGATTAGTTTATGAGAAACCAAACCCAAAGAGAGTTTGATTTTCCACCAAATGCAGAAATATAATTAACAGAATTACATACAGAAAGAATGTATGAATTAATGTAAGTAATTCTATCTTTCTACCTCAGATTGATTGGAACCCATATATTTTTGCTCTGTCCAATCGACTATATCGAACCTTTCAGTCGACTATTACTGAAATCCAGTCAACTGGGAGGTAGAATAGGTTGACTTATCTGAGATTTTTGTTTCTTTGAATGGAAGTCGGATCCTCTGGACAAGCAACCGACACTTGGGTTCAGTCGACTGGTCTAAACTATAGATTTACCTTTATCATTAAAACTTACAGTTTTAGGCTTTTTAAAAAACTCATACAGTTTATTCTTAACACTATAAATAGTTACAGATTTATTTACACTAGTGTTTTTAGAGACGAGGTTTTTCAAGAGACTTTTGAAAATCAAGTCCAAACCTTTTATTGGATTGCACTTGATTTTGGAGAACATCTTTTAAATTCTCCTTTTCTTTATTAAATTTAGATACATTCTTGGATATATCTTCATAATTGTTCTTTAGAGACACAAGCTCTATATCTAAACTAGAAAGACGAGAATTTAAAGATTTCACTTCTTTATCAAGGTCAAGATTTTCTTGGGAAAGTGTTTGATTTACTTTCTCCAAGTTCTTAACTCTAATTTTTTCTTTCTTAAGCTCTTGAAAAATCTCGTTGAAAGCATCATGTAAATCATTAGAATCATAATCATTACTTACTTAATTTTGAGATGCCATAAAGCAAACATTAGCAACCTTGTTTGTCTCTTCAATTTCTTCTTCCGATGAAGAGTCGCTATCATCCCAACTTGCTTGGTATGCCTTTTTGTTCTTCATGAACTTGTTCTTTGTGTACTTGTCCTTGTTGAAGTTGGAAGCCTTTCCTTTAGATTTAGCATTCTCTAGTGGGCAATCCTTCTTCATATGACCTGTTTTATTACATCTGAAACAAGTTGGAAGTTCATTAGTAACTTTTTGAACTATCTCGTGAACATGGCTATCTCTTCCTCATCTTCTTCTTCTTCCTCAGAGTCCGACATGGCTTTGAATGCTAGAGTCTTCTTCTTTGATTGTTGAGGTTCTAGATCCTTCTTGCATTCTTCAAGTTGTACCTCATACGTCATGAGATTTCCCACAAGATTCTCAAGAGAAAGTTGTGTTAAATCGTTGGCCTCTTCTATGGCGGTGGTCTTCTTCTCCCATTCGAGGATAAGTGCACGAAGAACCTTTCTCACCATTTTGGCTTGAGTGTACGTCTTTCCAAGCGCCACAAGAGAATTTGTAATATCCATGAACCTTGTGAACATTTCAGACACATTCTCATTTTTCTTCTTGCGGAACATCTCGAACTTGTTAACAAGAACAGATATTTTAGATTCTTTTACTTTATTAGTTCCTTCATGAGTTACCTCGAGTGTGTGCCAAATTTGATGTGCGGTTGTTGCATTGGACACACGATTGAATTCCTTCTTGGTAAGAGCACAAAATAGCGCGTTCATCGCCTTTGCATTGTTCATTGTTTGGCTCTTCATGTCGTTGTTCCATTTTGTATATAGAATGGTAGGAGCGGTGTACTCGGTCTCCGTCATGTTCCATATCTCATAGTTGATGGACTGAAGGTAGATCTTCATTCTATACTTCCAATAGTTGTAATTGGTTCCATCGAAGATGGGTGGTCTTTGTGTGGATTGGCCTTCATGGTATTAATTTGCATTAGAATTAGTTGTCATTGCACTCAACCAGGCTTTGATACCAAGTGTTGGATCCTGTAGGCAAGGCAAGAAACACTAAGGGGGGGGTGAATAGTGTTGTATAAAAAATTAATAACGAAATTGAACTTTTTCTTCTGTTCAGTCGACTTGAAAAGAGAACTAAGTCGACTGTGGCATCAGATTAGAAGAGTATTTTAGAAAAGTCTGATCAGTCGACTTGTAACGGAAAACAGTCGACTTGCCAGACAAGTTTTTGAAGTGTATGTTATACCAGTCTGACCAGTCGACTTAAAGAGGAGCCGCAGTCGACTGTCCAGACAAGTTTTCGAATAAGAATTAAATGCAAGTAAAGAAAATGCAAGTTCAGAGAAATACAACCACAGAGTACACACGATGTATCCTCGTTCGGTCCTCCCGACCTACATCCAGTCCTCAAGCAACCCACTTGAGATTTTTCACTATTCTTGAAAAAATACAAGAATACACTACAGCGTTAGAAAACAACCTTGTCCAACCCGTAGACCTCTCTCACCACTAGAGAGAGAAAACCCACTCTTCCACCAAGAGTGAAAACCTGACTCTACAACCTAGAGCCCTATTCTCCAACCGAGCGGACCACTCTCACAACCGAGACTGAAAAGAAAACAATAAAAAGTTACAATCAACCTATAGCCTTGTTTTGTGATTGTGATTTTTGTAAGTGGCTATTCGGTCAACTTCTGAATTCAGTCCAAAACGAATTCAATATTATATTGGACTGAAAATCAGAGAACCAAAACTTAGAAGATTAAAGTGCTAGTTTGAATACTTGTTCTTTTGAAAGCAATAAACTTAAACTTTTTATCAAATGTTTGGAACCTTTCAATGGTGATTCCTGGGCTCTTTTTATAGAGAGGAATCCCTTGAACATTGTAAATCAGTTTATAAGACTGATTTAAAATGGATATAATCTATTGAAATTCGAAAAACAAGTTTTGAAATCAGAAAATTGTTGAAACGACTTGAACAGTCGACTGAGTTGCCATGATGATTCGACTAGCCAGAGTTTGAAAGAGTTCAGACAGTTTCGTACTGGTACAGTCGACTGGTGCCATAAGGCAGTCGACTGGTACTTAACAGCTGATCTAATTCAAACTGTTTCGACCTTTAATCTTTTGAAAAACACTCAATTATAAAGATGTGTGAGTGTGTGTGTGTGTGTGTGACAAGGCTGTTACATCAATCTAAGACTCAAAAATGGAAAATTACAATTGTTTTACAAGACATGTAATATAACACATTGAAGTATAGGTCTTGTCTTGAGTCTTGAGTCTTGAGATGGAGCTTTAGCCTTTGTCTTTGTCTTTAAAGCTTGCTTGATCAATCTTGAGCTTTAGAACCTTGTAGCTTTCTTGATCAATTTACTTTGAGAGCTTCATTTGATTACTTTGCCTTTGTGTATACATGGTATTGATACAACTTGCAATATATAAGAGGTAGCACAACAACTTTGCATTGTGTTGTAATCATCAAAACCAAGAATCAACATGACTGTCATTACATTGAATTTGAACAGGCCATCCTTAACATATCATTTTCCTAAGTACATCCCATTCTTTGAAAGTACAAAATTATCTGAAGCAAGCACGGCCCTAAATCCATTCTTGCTTAGCAAAGATTTCGAGACCAGGTTCTTTTGAATATCCGGAACGTGAAACACATTGGTTAGTGTTAGTTCCTTGCCAGAAGTCATCTTCAGCACTATCTTCCCTGTTCCTTCAATCTTGGAGGAGGAAGAATTCCCCATGAACAATTGTTTATTCTTGTCGCACTTCTGGTATGAAGTGAACATATCCTTATCCGAGCAGATGTGCTTGGTGGCCCCAGTATCATACCACAACTCATGAGGGTTGCTCCCTACCAAATTGACCGCCGATACAACAGCACAGAGATCCAAGTCAGAGAGACAAGTGAACAGGTTCTCAGCTATGTGCGGATGAGATTTCTCATTCCTTTTTGCCTTCCATTTCCAGCACGGATGTTATCCTTGCTACGACATTCAGATATCTTGTGCCCCAGCTTACCACACTTATGGCATTTTCCAGCAAACCTTTTTGTAGCAGGTTTCTTGTTCGAGCCCTGTGGCAAGAATTTCCTCTTTTTACTCTTCTGTTCGTGCTCCACCATGTTGGCTTTTTCTATGGAGTGATTTCCATAGGACTTGTCACCCTTGCGATTGTCCTCTTCAATTCGCAACCTGACAATCAGGTGCTCAAGAGACATTTTCTTTCGCTTGTTCTTGAGGTTGTTCTTAAAGTCCTTCCATCCTGGTGGAAGCTTCTCAATGAACGCTGCAACCTGGAACGGTTCGCACAATGTCATGTTCTCTGCAGCAATTTCGTGCATGATCAGTTGCAATTCTTGTATTTGACTCATAATAGTCTTGGAGTCAACCATCTTGTAGTCCATAAATTTGCCAACTACAAACTTCTTGGAGCCAGCATCTTTGGTTTTGTACTTCTTCTCCAAAGACCCCCACAGAAGTTTGGATGTTTTGAAGACACAGTACACATTGTATAGCGGGTCTACCAAACCGTTCAGATGTAATTTCTGCATAGATAATTACCCTGAGTCCATGCATCAACCGTAGCAATAGAGTGTGCATCCATAGGTGCCAGCATAGGGGCAGTTTCAGTCAGAAACCTTTCCAGCTTCAAGGTGGTCATGTAGAACTACATCTTCCCTTGCCACTTCTTGAATTCAGTTCCAATCAACTTTTCTGGTTTTTCTCCCACTATTATATGTGTGGGCAGAATGACCGTTTGTGCCACAACCGATTGTGCAGTCACATTCTGAGTCACTGATGTTTGTGCACTGAGCAGTCCACTGACATTCTCATTTTGTGTGTTTTCCATTTTTTCTGGAACAGTTAAAATTCAACTGTTAGTTTTTTTTTTCCGAAATGATAACAGTACCTGTAAATATTCTTCACAAAAACTGTTAGAATAGAGGAAAAATTTTGCTTTAAGATTGTTAGAACTCGAATATCAAAAAATAGAAAATTCCTAACAATGTTTGTGAAGAACTAAAATTACAGGAATAAAAGAACAAATCAGACATGATGTGTCTAATTTATATACAAATATTTGTACTCATTTACCAATAAAAATGGCTTGTTTTCGTTGATACTATTTATAATTCATCTTATTTCTATAGGATTTCATTTAATTAATTATTTTTGAAGAAATAATATTTTTGATGCAAAAAGTAAAGATTTGTGGAAAAAATCAACAAATAAAGTAAAATAATGGATTTATCAATTTTTATTGTTTTGTTGAGTTAAAAGTGCGACAAATACTTTTAAAAGGATTTTTATAAGCTAATATGATTTGTAGTTAGTTTAATTAATTTTAAACTAATTAATTTTATTTTATTTAAAAATCCTAATTTCTGGTATTATTTTGTGTGTGCAGCAGCACGTGGTTGGCAGAAAAGGAAGAAAAGAAAGAAAGAGAAATAAATAAAATTCTGAATTAAAAAGGAAGGAAATAAAGGAAGAATGTGGACATTTGTGCAAAAAGTGCAAACCCTAAACTCCTCTTCCGTTCTCTATAAATACAAGCAAGGTAGAGAAAAGAATTCAAGAGGTGACGGCTAATCTTTAAAAATAATAATAATAATAATAAAATAATCAGAGAGAGCTCTGACTTGACTCTGCTTTCGGCTCAGCGATTAAAGGTGGAAGAAGCAAGAGGGGTTCTCTCTGTGTGACGACTTCAGCAGACAAGGGGGCCCACGTGACAGGTGGGAAAGCTGCCCCTTTCTCCTGGCGTGTGCAGCGAATCAAACAAGGAGAAGCAGCAGGCGCGACATCCAAGACGAAGCTGACGTGGGCGACTTCTTCTTCTCCTCGCACGTACAAAACGAAGCAGGCGAGCAGATCAAAGCAGGCGCGCGGTTCGAAGCAGAGGACAGCCAGCTATCTTCTGACCGGCGCAGTCTTCGAGAGGACTCACAGGACGACAGCGACTGCCGCTGTTCTGACCTGGCGTGGTTTTCGAGGCAGAAGGGGTTCAATTTTTGAGACAGAAAGGGGTTTGCATTAAATTTTGTACTCTTTTTATATTTCTTCTCCAATTTTCTCCTGATGCAATTCTAAACATTTTTATTAATTGCAATTAAAATATGAACTGAATCTATTGTTCTAGAGGCTAAGATGTAGCCGAGTTTTGTAGAACACAAATTTTAATTCCTTATTATTACTCTATTTTTCCTGGTTGTGTTTTAATTTTTATTATTTATGCGTACAACATGGTGGATAGACATTTGTATGATTTTTCAAATCATAAAGAGACCGAACCGGTTATTTGTGATTAATAAAGATTAACACCGTATATTGGAGGACGTGACCGTTAAGAAATCCAATTTTTCAATTAATAATTTGATAGATAGGCGAATGATTAGTTGAGAATAATTTTTAGACTACGTTGATAGAGTGGTTAATATCTTTAGGATTTTGGTCTACAATTTGGGAAAGATAATATTTTTATTTATAAGGAATTATAATTTGTGTGTGTGATAAACGAGGTGAACCAAGAGCCCTAGAACTAATTTTACCATTAAACAAAGTACAAGAGCTTCATAGTTTCACAGCCCTCTCCCTCTTCACCAATTTAGTTAGTTTTAAGTAGATTAAGTTAATTTAGTTGTTTTATCATATAAAATTCGATCTTCCAAATAGTGATTAATCTAGTGATATGGGTACTCAGTAAAATATTTAGTCCCTGTGGGTTCGACACTCTACTCACCTATCTATATTACTTGTGCGATTTTGTACACTTGCAAAAATTCAACATCAAGACACTTCAATACAGAGTCGAGATTAAGATCTCTGTCCTTAAAGCAAAATTCGCCCTGTAGTGTGACGGTAGTTGACGAATTGCCTCCCAGGATACAACTGTATTACCTTTCCCTGAAAGATTGGGTAAGGCCTACTATAGTGAAGGAAATCAGAAGTTTTCTTGGATTAACCGGATACTACAGGAGGTTTATCCCAGGCTATGCTCAGATAGTCGTGCTGCTCACTAGTCTGACCAAGAATAATGTAAATTTGAAGTGGACTGAACAGTGCAAGGAAAGCTTTCAGGAGTTGAAAGAGAAGGTGACTACTGCTTCCATTTTGGCTTTGCCTAGAGCAGGTGTTGAGTATGATGTTTATAAAGATGCTTCACATCGTGGTCTTGGTTGTGTCTTAATGCAAGAAGGAAAAGTGATCGCTTATGGGTCTAGGCAACTAAGACCGCATAAGAAGAATTATCCGACTCATGATCTGGAGTTAGCTGCGATTATCTTTGCCTTGAAGCAATGGAGGCTTTACGTGTACGGTGAGAAATTAAACATGTACACGGACCACAAAAGATTGAAGTACATCTATCAGCAGAAGGACCTGAATCTGAGGCAACGGAGATGGGTGGAAGTACTTGAGGACATTCGTCCTAAGATTAAGTACCATCTGGGGAAGGATAATGTAGTTGCTGATGCACTTAGCTAGACAAGCAATTTGGCCAGTTTGATTACGACCCAAAGGTATCTTGTAAGGGAGTTGGATTGGGCCGGTACTGAGGTTGTTGTGCAAGGCTTAGGAGCATCTTTGGCTCAATTGAGGCTTCAGCCCACACTGAATGAGAGGATTATAGCAAGTCAGAAGATGAAGGAGCAAGTTGGTGCTGGCAGATTGTCACGCCCCGCTTCCCAAAATACGGAACACGAGTACATAACATAGGCCCAGTGAATGATGTAAACACCATCTATAAGCTGTACCAGACTAACTTAGCAGCAAGATCAACAAAATACAATCACGCAAGAAATATAACTACATGAATCAAAGATAAACTCCAATAATAAATGAAATAATCCAACAGTATAATATCAAACATCTGGGATTAAAACAAACTACAGATCATAAAGCCCAAAAACAAAGTATAAGTCATAATAATGTTCAGGAAAATAAATCTAGCAGCAAATAAAACTATGCAGCGGAGACTGGTTCCAACTCTAGAAATGTTGTTCACCAATTCCTTCGGGAACAAATCCTTCGGTACCCGTAATATTTTGATCTAAAAAGAAAGAAAAGAGTGCCCTTAGAGCAAGTCGTGGGCGGTAAGTAAAAAAAACAGAGGATAATAGGAAAGCATATATATATCAAAGAATAGGGACATGGTCAAAGGCAAAGCAAATAGCAGGCAATAATATCAAAGGTCTACAATAATCACACATGTAATGAGTGTTTTCAAGACAAGATCAAGCATGAGATGCAGGTTGTTAAGTATTTTATTAGACTATCTAGTGCACGTACTACTGTGTCCCATTCCATAGGTTCGGCGCAAGCACAGTGATCGTTTTAGACTGATGTGAATTCACGGATCGTGTACTCGGCATTGATAACAATAATTTACGTGCAAGAATCATCATTCAATCATTGCAATCGATACTCCTCCTTTTATGTCAAGTATTCGTGCGAGCGAGAAAGCCTTACCGAGTACATTTTCCGATTGTTCACTACCAAGTCTACCCATAATACCCCAGCTTGTTAATAGTTTATTTTTATCCTATGTGAGCATACAAGAAGGTGTCAATGTTGTATAATACTAAGTGTGTCTAATTCTATGTGTTATAGACAGCATGAAGCAAACAGGTCACTTACACAAAATTCCATAACCAGGACAGCATGACCTTGTTGTACTAAAACATGGATTATGGTAACAACAAAATAGCAAACCTGAATCCGTTGGAAGGTATAGAAAGTAGACTTTCACAATGTTCCAGTGAATATAATTAATGCATATAAAAGATACCGAAACTAGGGTGAAAACTCTATTCTAATCAGGTTTTATGTTCAGGAAGCAAGCAGTAGGTTGTGTTCAACTAATTATTTCAGGTCAGAGAACTCTATAATAAAATGTATAAAAATTCTGGGGCATACCTATACATGTCTAGGTCCAACTAGATTTATTTTGGATTTTTCTCTTACAATCAGCATGGTTAACTAAATTAAGAAACAGCAGGATATGCATACATTTGTGAATCTGGAATTACTAACACAGTTGTACTAAAAAGATGATATCTAGCAGATGACAAATTGGAATTTAAATCTGCACCAAGAAAAAGTGATCTAGACATCCAGGGCTACAATTTATGTTCAGCAAGTTGTTTCAAATTATGTCATTAGTATGGTTAAAAATCTGATTCAAAGTGAAACTTCCAGCAGACTAGAAATTAACTTAACCTAAAAAAGCAACAAATAAATCATACGATCACATATAGCATGCAAATTGGTAATCAAAGTGATCCTAGGTGTCAACATGTAAATCTCTAAGTTTAAGATACAATTATCACAGGCATAGTGGTATTTCATCAATCAAATTCAATCTAGCACATACAATTTAACATGTCCAATTTATCAAGTAGTCCTATGCATAAGTCTAGTTATTTAAATGTGCATATGCATAAAACAATGGGGACTGGGTTAAGATTAAAGAGATAGCACGATGTTAAGAGTATGTCGAGTTAGCTCGTGTAAATCCTCGATAAACTTAACGGAATTTTCAAAAGCAGTTTGATAACGAAATCGAAGGGATCTACTTGCAGGAGATCAAATAAACTTGAATGAAATAAAATGCTAGTTCAAGAAGAGACTTGCCTGTTATATTGCAGATACAATTAATAATAATAGCGGGATTAGAATCCCGGGCAAAAATACCAACAGCACGTACGAGACACATTCTGAGAAACCCAAGCAAACAACAACAGCAACTCACAGCGGAACCATACACCGGATTGGGACGAACACGGAACAACGATCGGGGATCTGATGTGCCAAAACACGGGATAGCAACTCCATCCAATAGGTGATCTTCCTCAGACCGGATCGCCCCAAACAGCGAACAGTGGTCTCAGATCTCCTGCGCCCAGAACACCGAACAGAGGATCCCACCAATCACACGACAGCTCCACACCAGATCGGACAGAACACGGGACAGCGATAGAGGATCCGATGTGCCAAAACACAGAACGGCAAATCCACCCAATGGATGATCGTCTTCCACCTCGGCAAGGAGAGAGAGAGAGAAAGCATGGCAGATGGCGACGGCGACTGCGACGGGGTGGCACTGCGGCGAGGCACCACGGCGAAGACGCCAGCACCACGGTCGGGAGCGACGGTGGCGACGGCAACCTCGACGAGCGGAGCTCTGTTTTTTGGTTGGAAACAGAGAGCGACGAAGGCAACGATCGGGGACTCGACGGCGATGCTAGGGGATCTGCGGTGGTTGTGAGGGTGATCGGTGAGGGACGACAATGGCAATGGGGTGCACGGAGTGGAGGAACGGCGATGGCGATGTTCGGTGGATTAGGTTCGACGAGGAGAACGGGGGGGGGATCGAAGGATGGTGGCGAGGCAGTTAGCAAGGGCTAGGGGATGGAGACGATGATGGTGGTGGTGACGGAGGTCGAAGGCGATCAGAGAGCCAATGGGGATAGGGTTTTGGTTATGGGTTTGGGGTGCAACAAAACAGAGAGGAGAAGGGGTTCGGGGTGAGAGAAACGGCGGAGAGAGAGAAAGAATTGATTTTAGGGTTTATTTAATAGGGTATATATAGGGAATCAAGAATTTGGGTTTGGGGTTGAGATTATGTAGGTTCTGTGTAACACCCTGTATTTTCAAATCTTATTTATATTTGGAATTGTTTGATTTTGTGTGTTGTGCATGTGCAATTTATGCATGTATTTCTCTAAAAAAATTTCATAAACTGGTAATCCCATTTATTATCTTTCTAGAAACCCTAATTTAATCCTAAGCCTAATTTGTCTCTTTGTAGCCCACATTAGTTAACTAATTAATTAAATTAGTAGAGTCCATGGTCTCTTGGCCCATTAGTAAGCCCATGTAATTTAATTCTTCTTTATTTTAGCCTAACTTGTAGTGTAGCTCAAATAATAGACAATTAATTAATCTAGCATGTACAACTTGTAAGTGGGGGACACTAGGGTAGCACGTGCATGCACTAGAGTGTACAAAGCACACCCTTGAGCATTGGCCGGATAGTGCATGAGTGGAGAGGGAGAGTGGATGAAGTGGAGGAGTGGTTATTCCATCATGGGAAGTTATGGCAACTCCCTAATTCATCTAGGCCCTTGATCCTTAACCACTTGATCTAATCCTAGCCTTCCATTCTCACTAAAAAATTGTATAAATACCTCCCCTCCCCCCTACCGTAGTATAATTACACCTAATTTGTATCAAAAGAGAAAGATAAAGAAATATAATTAGAGAGTAAAAGATTGAGAGATTAGTGAGTTCAAAAGATTGAGAGTTGCAATTATGTGTTCTTCATCCCCTTGGTGGCCGGTTTTTCTTCAAGGAGCAAGGGAGGCTCGAGTTTGCTTCAAGGCTCGGAGGAGACGACTATTGGTGGCTCAAACTAGGAGGAGAAGGCCTCTTTTTGATCAATCTAGGAGTTCTTAGGAGTACATTTGTTTCTCTCCAAATAAGGAGGGCAATTTTCTCTAACTTCTAAGTAATATTATGCTAGGTTGTGTGCTAATCATGCTAGAATAGATATATGACAATATTGCTGTTTGTTAATACCATGATTAAGGTGAAAATGGAACATATGTGAAATTGCAAGAAATGACTAAGTGAAATTGATTGAATGGTATGTTCGTTGTAGTGATATATTGATATTAATCTAACATGCTAAATTAGATTAAATGTTTCTCCATGTCGAAATATTTGCCTTTATGGGAAAAGTGCAATTTTAAGAAATGTGCTTATGTGAAAAAAATACAAATTTGTGTGTTAATCAAAAACAAAGAAGAAAAACTCATTAGTTTAATAAACAAGAACTAGTTTATGATTGAAAGAAATCAAGAAAAAATGTCTCCTTGAAAAAAAAAAGTTAATAGAACATTAAATGATTTTTTTTCATGTACAATTTTAGGAATATAAAGAGAGGTACTCTATATGAAAAATGAGAATTTAATGGCTTCAAAAACCCCCAACTTACTATTTGTTTTGAATCAGGAATTTATTTAGTTTTTAAGAGGAACAAATTACATTTTTTGAAGAAATGAGTTTTTTAAACAAACTAGAATAACTACAGTCTTGTACAAAACAAATTGGAAATATTTCTCTACGGGTGAGTCACTCTGTCCATTCTGGTTAGTGGGTGCAAATTAAAAACATCACTATAGTAAGAGGTCACGGGTTTGAATCTTGGCATAAATAAACTCTTTATTTTTTTTCTTTGAAAACAACCCTATACCGAACCGTGAGTATAAAAGAATTAAGACCCCCTTGTATCACGTGGGCGCCTTGTCCCCTTTGGTCAGTCGCTGCGCCATAGTAACATTACTGTAGAGCATGCTGCTGCTGTTGGTGCGGGTTCGAAACTAGCTTCGGCCAAGGTTTTATTTTTGATTTTTTTGGGGAAAATGAATATTTTGGAATGATTTCTTTTGTGAAATTAATTTATAAAAATCAGGTTAATTATCCTGAGATAAATTTGGACTTATCTAGGAAAAATCTATGGATTGATTAAGAAATTGTTGATCGAAGTTAAAGAGATTATAAGGGTATTAATGTGACAATTGAAGCAATATGTATTTTTCTTCTTTAAGAAAAATTATGTGAGGTTATTTTGAGAATTCGAGATTTAATACAAATGTAGATAATTTCGCTTGGGTTATATAAATGAGATTTTAGACATGTGAATGCAAAGAAAAATTATGAGATTAAATATGTAATTTGAGAAATTGTGAAATGAAATTATCTTGTCTCATTATTGTGAAAAAATAATACATGAATTGAAATAAAGAAAATCATGATGACTTATGAAAATATTGATGAGTGTGAATACTCAATTTATGAACATGAAATTAGATTTTGAAATAGAGGGTAGCTAAGTCCTATTACCGGCAAGTGAATAAATTATTTTGAGATGAACTATTGAGATGAAAGACCATGTTGGTCATATTGTTGATTAAGACCGGTATAGAGGAATGTGCTAACTCTAGAGGTTGATTTTATTCATGATTCAAATAATTAAGAACTAGACACATAGCGGTGATGTGACGAAAGTGAGAGAAAAACATGAGTATGAGGACCATCGGATTGGCGGTGTGAGAGTGATTCACAGATTGCCTACTTGATGCGTCAAGACACGGTGTGAGCACTACTCCAGAATTATCGTCCTGGTGGCGACGCTTGTGGGATGTTTGGTGATTACAAGTGGTGCCATCGTTCCACGAAGGAGGCTGAATTGTCCATAGATTGCCTGCATGATGCGTCATGTCAGTGCGTGGGGTTCCCCTCCAGATTGTCTGGACATGGGCTCGTAGTTCATAGAACATCTAGGATACTTACCGTAGTTACCGTAGTAGTTTAAGTCATGGCGAGGGATTGAACCCTATAAAATGAAGAACGATTAAGGGCTTTCCCTCGGACCTATGTAGTATGGGATGCATAGAATCCGAACAAGTGTGCATTAGTGTCATATAACATAACCACTGCATTAAGGACTAAGTGCACAGTTCAATACGACATCTATAGGATAGTCCCCGTAGTTTTGTTTGTGACAAGTGTATGTTTTTTAAGTCAAAGAAAATTGATGTTTTATATCCTTGCGTTAGTTGAATGAACTAATAAGCCCACAGTTTGTATGCAAGATAAAGAGATTGACAAGATTAAGTATGCATGTTGCTTAAAGGATGTTTCAAGTGTTGTACATTATATTCTTGTAATTATTGTAAATGACTTCTGCTGTTTAAATATAATTCAAGATGTAAGTCTGATGTAATAAAAGTTTAAATTTTCTTGTAAAATTGTACGAAGAGAAGTGTAAAGATCCCGTGGAACTTTGAATTCAGGTGTATTTGGAATTCAGGGTGTTACAGAGTGGTATCAGAGCCACGCTTCCAAGTAGTACATATTTATAAGGAACGACACCCTAGAAGTGGACATTAGAGCGTGTATTGAGTCTAGATGATTTAAATGTAAGTTACTTACATTTGTGTTGCTCTATGATTTATGCTTCTTCTTCTCCTTTCTCTAAGATGGCAGACCACTTCGATCCAGCTGGCGATGATGACTGGCATATTGTTAAGGAGGATTACTACCCCGGGCAAGCTGATTCAGACAAAGGGGATCCTGAAGATTTCAAAGAGGAATGGCCTGAGTCCCGAGAGATCACTCCACCTCCGGATTTATCTGATGATTCATCCGACGAGGAAGAACCAGTTCCGAGTAGTCTCATTGTGGCTTTTCAGAGGCGGGTAGAGACTCAGAGGGAGATAGCGGAGCTGCTGCAGGCACAATGTGGGAAGTGCAAGAAGAGCATTGCCACTCTCAGTCATCGTGTTTGGGAACTCGAGAAGAGGAAAAACATGTACGATGTACTGACGGAGGAAGTAAAGGAACTACGGGAAGAGCTTCATGAAGCCAAAAGGAACCATAGGAACTAGACCATTGTATCTTCTTACTGCTTTCATTTGATGTTAGAAATGTTTTAAATTCGAATGTATAAAGTTTGAAATTCAATGAAAAGAAGAGTTGATTTAGATTCATATTTTCTACTTTGAATTTAATGGATCTTTTGCATCAAAATATGGCTAGAAGAGGAGCTCAAAACGAAGAAGGTCTGGACTTGGAAAGGGAGTTAGTGAGGGTCTATCGGGCGCTCAATGCCGTTGCTATGACTCAGAATCAAGGGAGGGTGCTTGTGAATCCAGTACCCAAAGCAATCAAACTTGTGGAATCATTCAAATGGATGAAACCACCAGTGTTTGAGGGAAAGGCAGACCCTGACGTGGCTGACAAATGGATCTGACAGATCGAGACTATCTTTGAGGTCTTGGAGATTCCGGAGGGCAGTAAGGTGAAGTTAGCGGCCCTGCAGTTCAAGAAGGATGCGGCTGTTTGGTGACAGTCGATGAAGCAGACGATGGGAGATATTGTCCTTGGCTGGGAGGAATTTTGCAGTCATTATTTTCCATCAGACGTATAGGTGAAGAAGGCCATGAAATTTCTGGCGTTGCAGCAGGGCGGCATGTTGGTAAGGGAGTATGAGACAAGATTCAATCAGCTCTCGAGGTATGCTCCCGAATTGGTGATGGACGAGGCAAAGAAGGCTCAAAAATTCGAGCATTGTTTGAGGCCAAGTTTGAGATCCAGGATGATACCCCTCGGTATCAGGAGGTTTGACAAGTTGGTTAAACGAGCTGCAGCCACTGAGGCGGACATGGAGCAGTTCCACGCTGTTCAGAATCGGAGGAACAACTAGAATGTGGGGAAGAGGCCCGCAGTTGCTGAAAATGTCAGGGGACAGCCGCTGGCCCAAAGGTTCAAACTGACTGGGGCGAATGCGGTCAGTGTGGCAGGAAGACCCGAGAATGCGTGGGTGAGACCTCCGGCGATACATTGCTACAACTATGGGGAGACAGGTCACTACCGATTCCAGTGCCCTAAGTTGCAGGATGTCGTTCGAAAGGTACCAACTCATCAGGCCGGGAAGAAGCCTTACCAACAGGGGCGAGTATTTGCCTTGACAGAAGCTGACACTGATGAGGTGGATCATGTCATCACTGGTACGAGGGAGGATGTTTAAGAGTGTTTTCTGTTGTTTCTATTTCCCACTTTTATAGTGAACTGTTATGTAACGAGTGTGTGTTATGTAACAGGAGAAATTTATTTGAATGGAAAGAAAGTTGTTGTTTTGTTCGATACTGGGTTCTCTCACACTTTTGTATCACCTAAGTTTGCTAAAGTTTTGGGAGTCAAACCGAAAATCTTTCCAAGCAAGGTTTTCGCAGTAGCTACTCCATCAGGGGAGACTTTAACCACTGATCGGTACTATGCAGACTGCGAGATCGTGATTGGAGATAGAATTTTTGGGATTGACCTGATCAAGCTGAATGTATTGGGAGTCGATGTTATTATTGGCATTGATTGGATGTCGGTGTACAGTGCAAGCATCGAGTGCAAGATCAAAGAAGTAACTGTGAAGGCTCCAGGTGGACCTGAAGTCACTTTCCAAGGAAAGAGGAGATGTTCAGGCTTGGTTGCTGCTATCAGTAAGAAGAGGGATGTTCCTATAGAGGTGCAGCAAATTCTAGTGGTTCGGGATTACCCGACTGTGTTCTTGGAAGATTTTTCTGGGTTACCCCCACATCATGATGTAGAGTTCAGCATCACTACTCAGCTAGGGAGTGCACATATTTCCAAGGCACTATATAGGATGGCTCTTGTGGAGCAGGATGAGATCAAACGGTAGATTGATGAACTGATGGAGAAAGGCTTTATTCAACCGAGTGCGTCGCCTTGGGGAGCACCGGTGCTATTGGTAAAGAAGAAGGATGGTTCGATGTGGATGTGCATCGATTACCGAGAGCTAAATAAGGTCACTATTCAGAAAAAGTACCATATTCCACGAATTGATGACCTGTTCGATCGTCTACAAGGAGCAGCTATTTTCTCCAAAATAGATCTTCGATCGGAATACCATCAAGTTCGAGTAAAAGCTAAAGATGTTCATAAGGCTGTGTTCAGAACTCGACACGGGCATTACAAATTCTTAGTTATGCCGTTTGGAGTGACGAATGCACCTGCAATTTTCATAGATATAATGAACAGAGTTCCAAGGCCGTTTATTGATTCTTTCGTCGTGGTGTTTATCGACGATATTCTTGTGTACTCCAAGTCGGAGGAGGAGCACACGGAATATCTGGCAGCAGTTTTGAGGAAGCTTCAGGAGCATGAGTTGTATGTCAAGTTGTCCAAGTGCGATTTCTAGAAATCTGAGGTGGCATTCCTAGGTCACATCCTTTCTAAGGAGGGAGTGGCAACTGATTCGCAGAAGATAGAGGCGGCAAAGGATTAGGCAAGGCCTACTACAGTGAAGGAAATCAGGAGTTTCTATGGGCTAACGGGTTACTACAGGAGGTTCATTCAGGGCTATGCTCAGATAGCCGTGCCACTCACTGGTCTGACCAAGAAGAATGTGAACTTCAAGTGGACTGAGCTGTGCGAGGTAAGCTTTCAGGAATTGAAAGGGAAGCTGACTACTGCACCTATCTTAGCTTTGCCTAGAGAAGTGGTTGAGTATGATGTCTACAGCGATGCTTCACATCGTGGGCTTGGTTGTGTCTTAATGCAAGAAGAAAAAGTGATTGCTTATGGGTCTAGACAACTAAGACCGAATGAGAATAATTATTCGACTCATGATCCAGAGTTGGCTGCGATTATCTTTGCCTTAAAGCAATGGATACATTACGTGTATGGTGAGAAGCTAAACATGTACACGGACCATAAAAGCTGGAAGTACATCTATCAGCAGAAGGATCTGAATCTGAGGCAATAGAGATAGCTAGAAGTACTTGAGAACATTCGTCCTGAGATTAAGTACCACCATGGGAAGGCTAATGTTGTTGCTGATGCACTTAGCCACAAGAGCAGTCTAGCTAGTTTGATTACAGCTCAGAGGCAGCTTGCAGAGGAGTTGGATCAGGCTGGTATTGAAGTTGTTCTGCAATACTTGGGATCATCTTTAGCTCAGTTAAGTCTCCAACCAATGCTGAATGAAAGGATTATCGCAAGTCAGAAGGAAAATGCAGAGATTCAGAAGATGAAGGGGCAGGTTGGTGCTGGCAAGTTGTCAGAGTTTCAGATCAGGGATGAAGTGTTGTAGTTTAGAGAGAGGCTATGTGTTCCGGATCAAGCTGGATTATGGGAGAGCATTCTTTAGGAGGCACATGCTACTCTTTTGTCAATACATCCTGGGAGTACCAAGATGTATAAGGACATCAAGCAACATTTCTGGTGGTTAGGTTTGAAGCGGGATGTGGCCGAGTTTGTGGCGAAGTGTGAGATCTGTCAGTAGGTCAAAGCCGAGAATCAGAGACATGGAGGTCTATTGCAACCGTTACCTATTCCGGAATGAAAGTGAGATAACATCAGTATGAATTTCATCATAGGCTTACCCAAGAGTTCAAAGGGCAATGATGCGATTTGGATCATAGTCAATCGACTAATTAAGTCCGCTCACTTCTTGGCGATGAAACTCACTTCTTCTATGGACAAGTTTGCCGAGCTGTACGTTGGAGAGATCGTCAGACTTCATGGTGTTCTGTTAACCATTGTATATGGTCGAGATGCGCGGTTTACTTCGCATTTCTGGAGGAGTCTTCAGACATCCTTGAGTACCAAGACAGATTTCAGCACTGCTTTTCATTCTCAGACCGATGGGCAGACCGAGAGAGTCAACCGTATTCTATAAAATATGCTTCGGTGTTGTGTTCTAGATTTTGGAGGCAGTTGGGAAAGGTATCTAGCTCTGATGGAATTTGCCTACAACATAAGTTTTCAGACTAGTATCGGGATGGCACCGTACGAAGCTTTGTATTGTAGGAAGTGCAGAACACCTGTTTGTTGGTTTGAAGTTAGGCAGCGGCAGATGTTTAGGCCTGAGATTGTGCAGCAGAACTCTGAAAAGATCGATCTGATCATGAAGAGGTTGGTGGATGCTCAGAGTAGGCAGAAGAGCTATGCAGACAACCGGAGGAGGGACCTTGAGTTTGAGGTTGGTGATTTTGGGTTTCACCTAGCAATGGTGTGATTCGCTTCGGCAAAGGCGGGAAGTTATCCCCGAGGTTCATAGGTCCATACAAGATATTGAAGCGGATTGGAAAAACTACTTACCGGTTGGAGTTGCCGGAAGAGTTATCTCAGGTGCACAATGTTTCCATGTGTCTACGCTAAAAGGGTACATTCCAGATCCGAGTCATCATTTTCCCAAAGTGCCGGAGGGTTTGCAGTTGGATCTGAGTTACAATGAGCTTCCGGTTGAGTTTGTCGATCGTCTGGAGAAAGTTTTGAGCAACAAGACGATACCGATGGTCAAAGTAGTCTGGAGAAACCAGTTGGTTGAAGAGGCCACTTGGAAATCTGAGGAGAGGATGATGAAGGATCACCCTGAGCTCTTTGTTTGATTTGTATCTTCTTTCCTTTTCTTTTCTATCTCTTTGTTGTATTCATGTTTTCTCACCCTTAAGTATAGTTCCGAGGACGGAACTATTCTAAGGAGGGAGTGCTATAACACCCTGGATTTTCAAATCTTATTCATATTTGGAGTTGTTTAATTTTGCGTACTGTACACGTGCAATTTATGCATGCATTTCTCTAAAAATATTTCATAAACTAGTAATCCCCATTTATTCTCTTTCTAAAAAGCCTAATTTAATCCTAAGCCTAATTTGTCTCTTTGTAGAACACATTAGTTAATTAATTAATTTAATTAGTAGAGCCCATGGCCTCTTGGCCCATTAGTAAGCCCATGTAATTTAATTCTTCTTTATTTTAGCCTAACTTGTAGTGTAGACTCAAATAATAGACAATTAATTAAACTAGCATGTACAACTTGTAAGTGGGGGACACTAGGGTAGCACGTGCATGTACTAGAGTGTGCAAAGCACACCCTTGAGCATTGGTGGGATTGTGCATGAGTGGAGAGGGAGAGTGGATCGGATGAAGTGGAGGAGTGGTTATTCCATCTTGGGAAGTTATGGCAACTCCCTAATTCATCTAGGCCCTTGATCCTTAACCACTTGACCTAATCCTAGCCTTCCATTCTCACTAAAAATTTGTATAAATACCACCCCCCACCGCCCTTAGTATACTTACACCTAATCTATATCAAAAGAGAAAGATAAAGAAATACAATTAGAGAGTAAAAGATTGAGAGATTAGTGAGTTCAAAAGATTGAGAGTTGCAATTGTGTGTTCTTCATCCCCTTGGTGGCCGATTTTTCTTCAAGAAGCAAGGGAGGCTTAGGTTTGCTTCAAGGCTAGGAGGAGACGACTCGTGGTGGCTCAAACTAGGAGGAGAAGGCCTCTTTTTGATCAATCTAGGAGTTCTTAGGAGTACATTTGTTTCTCTCCAAATAAGGTGGGCAATTTTCTCTAACTTCTAAGTAGTATCATGCTAGGTTGTGTGCTAATCATGCTAGAATAGATAGATGAAAATATTGCTCTTTGTTAATACCATGATTAAGGTGAAAATGGAACATATGTGAAATTTCATGAAATGACTATGTGAAATTGATTGAATGGTATGTTTGTTGTTGTGATATTTTGATATTAATCTAGCATGCTAAATTAGAATAAATGTTTCTCCATGTCGAAATATTTGTGTTTATGGAAAAAGTGCAATTTTAAGAAATGTGCTTATGTGAAAAAATACAAATTGTGAGAATCTCTATATTATCAAAATAAGATTGATTAGTAAATTATGCTTATTTATGATTAGTGTGATTGATACTAAATAATTCTAAAATTGTATGTTAATTGTTGAGAGAAATGAACATTTTATTATTTATGCCAAATTCAAAAGGTCATCAATTTGTGTGTTAATCAAAAAGAAAGAAGAAAAACTCTTTAGTTTAATAAAGAAGAACTAATTTATGATTGAAAGAAATCAAGAAAAAATGTCTCCTTGAAAAAGAAATTGTTAATAGAACATTATTTGATTTTCTTCATGTACAATTGTAGGATTAAAAAGAGAGGTACTCTATATGAGAAATGAGAATTTAATGGCTTAAAAAACCCCCCAACTTACTATTTGTTTTGAATCAGGAATTTATTTAGTTTTTAAGAGGAACAAATTACAGTTTTTGAAGAAATGAGTTTTTTAAACAAACTAGAATAACTACAGTCTTGTACAAAACAAATTGGAAATATTTCTCTACGGGTGAGTCACTCTGTCCATTCTGGTCAGTGGGTGCAAATTAAAAACGTCACTATAGTAGGAGGTCACGAGTTCAAATCTTGACATAAACTCTTTATTTTTTTTCTTTGAAAATAACCCAATACCGAACCCTGAGTATAAAAGAATTGAGACCCCCTTGTATCACGTGGGCCCCTTGTCCCCTTTGGTCAGCCTCTGCGCCACAGTAACGTTACTGTAGCGCATGCTGCTGTTGTGGGTGTAGGTTCGAAACCTGGCTTCGGCCAAGGTTTTATTTTTGACTTTTTTTGTGAAAATGAATATTTTTAAATGATTTCTTTTGTGAAATTAATTTATAAAAATCAGGTTAATTATCCTGAGATAAATTTGAACTTATCTAGGAAAAATCTATGGATTGATTAAGAAATTGTAGATCAAAATTAAAGAGATTATAAGGGTATTAATGTGACAATTGAAGCAATATGTATTTTTCTTCTTTAAATTATGTGAGGTTATTTTGAGAATTCGAGATTTAATACAAATGTGGATAATTTCGCTTGGGTTATATAAGAGCATCCGTAGTCGTTGAATGGTAAAATATGGATATATGGATAAATAGATATAAATATCCTAGTTTTGCTGCAGTCGTTTAAAGCTATATTTTAGCTTTCTATTAATATTAAAATAAGCGACGGCACATGATGTGCCGTCTGACGATAAAAAAATACTAAAAAAATAAAAAATTAGGTGGGACGGCACATGAAGTGCCGTCCGAACGCTAAAATAATTTTTTTTTATAGGAGAGACGGCACATGATGTGCCGTCTGACCAGAAAAAAAAAAAAAAAATATATATATATATATATATATATATATATATATATATATATATATGTTGGCTTTTTTAGTTTTTTAAATGAGATTTTAGACTTGTGAATGCAAAGAAAAATTATGAGATTAAATATGTAATTTGAGAAATTGTGAAATGAAATTATCTTGTCTCATTATTGTGAAAAATTAATACATGAATTGAAATGAAGAAAATCATGATGACTTATGAAAATATTGATGAGTGTGAATACTTAATTTATGAACATGAAATTAGATTTTGAACTAGAGGGTAGCTAAGTCCTATTACCGGCAAGTGAATAAATTATTTTGAGATGAACTAATGAGATGAAAGACCAAGTTGGTCATATTGTTGATTAAGACCGGTATAGAGGAAAGTGCTAACTCTTGGGATTGATTTTATTCATGATTCAAATAATTAAGAACAAGACAAATAGCGGTGATGTGACGAAAGTGAGAGAAAAACACGAGTATGAGGACCATCGGATTGTCGGTGTGATAGTGATTCACAGATTGCCTGCTTGATGCGTCAGGACACGGTGTGAGCACTACTCCAAAATTATCGTCACGGTGGCGACGCTTGTGGGATGTTTGGTGATTACGAGTGGTGCCATCATTCCACGACGGAGGGTGAATTGTCCATAGATTGTCTGCATGATGCATCATATCAGTGCGTGGGATTCCCTTCCAGATTGTTTGGACATGGGCTCGTAGTTCATAGAATATCTAGGATACTTACTGTAGTTACCGTAGTAGTTTAAGTCATGGCGAGGGATTGAACCCTATAAAACGATTAAGGACTTGCCCTCGGACCTATGTAGTATGGGATGCATATAATCCGAACAAGTGTGCATTAGTGTCATATAACATAGCCACTGCATTAAGGACTAAGTGCACAGCACAACACGATATCTATAGGATAGTCCCCGTAGTTTTGTTTGTGACATGTGTGTGTTTTCTAAGTCGGAGAAAATTGATGTTTTATATCCTTACGTCAGTTGAATGAACTGACGAGCCCACAGTTTCTATGCAGGATAAAGAGATTGACAAGATTAAGTATGCATGCTGTTACAGGATGTTTCCAGTGTTGTACATTATATTCTTGTAACTATTGTAATTGACTTTCGTTATTTAAATGTAATACAAGATGTAACTCTGATGTTATAAAAGTTTAAATTTTCTTATAAAATTGTACGAAGAGAAGTGTAACGATCCTGTGGAACTTCGAATTCGGGTGTATTTGGAATTCAGGGTGTTACATTCTGGGTATCTGTTTTGGCTCCAAAAAGAGAAAAATAAATGCAATGAGATGAGACGAACACAAAGAAGAACAAATCAAACTCAAAATAGAAAGAGCAAAATTTGCAAAGAGAACAGAATCCAACCAAAAGAACAAATCGATCAAGAGAGAACAAAAGAACCCAAGAAAAGATAAAATACACTATAACAAATGAATCCAAATACGATAATCAAAAGAAAACAAAATACAGCAAAACCGAAAATAGGGCTTACAAATCCTACCCACCTTTTAATCGATTTCCTATACGGGTTAGTCGCTCAGACCTACTAGTCAGTGGGTGCATTTTGGGAACGTTACTGTAGCTCGGCGAAGCTGTTGACCTGGTTTCGAGTCTCGCTAGAGACTTTTTTTTTAAAATCTGATTTTTACTCAAAACCCGAGAACCAAACTTAAGTAACAATTAAGTCCTTCATGTGACAGTTAGTCACTTAAGACCTTCTGGTCTTTGGGTGCGATTTAGTGACGTTACTATTCACTGGCGGAGGGGTTTGTGCGTGGGTTCGACCCGGCTTCTGGCCAATTTTTTTAGTTTTTTATTTTTTTTCATATTTTTGATATTTCTAAGGTTTTAAGTGTTTAAAAAATTGAGAAAAAAATATTAGAATTGTTCTAAAAATACTTAGACTTCATGAAAAATTATTTTTCTGAATATTGACCTATTATAATGAGAATTAGAAGTAAAATTTTGAGAAGAAGAATTAATAAGTTTTTAGAATGTGATTTTCTTGGTAAATAAAGATACAAATATTTTGTTGAACATAGAGAAATTTGAGAAGAGTTCAAAATGAGATTTTTGACATGTAAAATATTGAGTAAAATTTAATATAAGATTGTTTAAGATTTTGTAAAATGTGCATGGAAATAAAGTAAAAGAAACGTGATGAAATGTGGAAATTGTTAATATGAATACTCTCATTTTGATGAGCATGAAAAGAGAATTGAGAGTAGAGTTTTAGCTAAGTCCTTACATCGGTATGGATAAATTTTGAAAGAGAAATGTGACAAGTAAATACCAAGATTGGGTCATGATTAAAGATTGATGTTTAAGACCGATGTAGATGTAACGCTGATTCTAGAGTATTGATTTTTATTCATGATTCTATTATCTAAGGATTAGATACATAGTGGAGATGTGATGAAAGTAAGAGAAAAACATAAGTATAAGGACCCTCGGATCTACGGTGTGAGAGTGTTCACAGGATGTCCACATGATGCGTCATGTCAGGGCATGGATACTTCTCCAGGATATCGTACTGTTGGCGATGCTTGTGGGGTGCTCGGTTTCTACGTAGTGCCATTGTTCCATGGTAGAGGTGAATTATCCATAGGATGTCTGTATGATGCGTCATGTCAGTGCGTGAGATTCTTTCCAGGATGTCTGGGCATGGGCTCGTAACTCATAGAACATCTAGGATACTTACCATAGTTACCATAGTAGTTTAACTCATGGCGAGGGAGTCATCCTTACAAGATGAAGAACGATTAAGGTCTTGCCCTCGAACCTATGTTGTATGGGATGCATAGAATCCGAACAAGTATGCATTAGTGTCATCTAATAACTGCATTAAGGACTAAGTGCTCATTTCACACACGACATCAATGGGATAGTCCCCTTAGCTTTGTTTGTGATAAGTGTGTGCTTTCTAAATAAGAGAAATTGATGTATTATATCCTAGTTCAGTTATATGCAACTAACGTCCCCACAGTTTCTATACAGGACAAAGTGATTGACAAGACAAAAGAATGAATGTTGCTTAAAGAAATGTTCTAGTTATTGTTTGATTCATGTAACATGTTGTAATTTATAATTCTGTTGCATTGATGTAATCGTTATTTTACAAAAGTTTTTAAATTCCTTGTAAAATTGTACGAAGTGAAGTGTAATGATCCTTGGAACTCGAATTCAGTCTTATTTGGAATTCGAGGTGTTACATCTTGAATTCAGTTCCATTGAACTTTTCTAGTTTTTCTCCAACAATTATGTGTGGGTAGAACGACCGTTTTTGCCGCAACCGATTGTGCAATCACATTCTGCGTCACTGATGTTTGTGCACTGAGCAGTCCACTAACATTCTCATTTTGTGTATTTGCCATTTTTTCTAGAACAGTTAAAATTCAACTGTTAGTTTTTTTGTTTTTTTTCAAAATGATTACAGTACCAGTAAATAATCTTCACAAAAACTATTAGAATAGAGAAAAAATTTTGCTTTAAGATTGTTAGAACTCAAATATCAAAAAATAAAAAATTCCTAACAATGTTTGTGAAGAACTACAATTACAGGAATAAAAGAACAAACCAGACACTTCAATACAGAGTCGAGATTAAGATCTCTGTACTTAAAACAAAATTTGCCCCGTAGTGTGACGGTAGTTAACAAATTGCCTCCCAGGATACAACTATATTACCTTTCCCCTAAAAACAGTACCCTACATTCAGAGATATCAGCGAACCAGTAGCTGTGGCAGAGTAATGGTCCATTACTCTGTGGGGGCATTTGGTACGTGAAAATGTGCAAGGGAATCTCATATTCTCTCCTAGATTACCTTGTTTGGTATGTGGCAAGGATAGTTTTGGAAGGAATGATAGCTTCCCAAGGGAATCAAAATCCTTTGTTGGGAAGGATTTTCATTCCCCCCAAAAGCCATGGGATTTAAGGATTCTCATGTGATTTCCATAACAAACAATAAAATAATCCAAAAAACTAGAATAAAAAATATATTTTTCCCTAAAATCATGGGATTTGAGCATTCTCATGTGATTTCCATAATAAAAAATTAAAAAAAAACCCAAAAAACTAGAATAAAAAATTACAATAATAAAAGATTATCGGGAATGGAATCCTTTCATTCCTAGAAATTTTTCAATACATGTACCAAACGCCACCTGTAGGTCCTCTCTCCACTACAAGTTAGTGGTAACCCCAGGGCTACACCTTTTAGTCCATTTCTTTAGCTTATATACTAGACAAATCTTTCCCAACTTCCGATGTAGGACTATCCACTTTCTCCAAATTCTCAAATTAGTACATTTCGAGTACCCAACTTTGGACCAACATTTCTCATTCATACGAAACCCATTTTTGGCAAATGAGTACATTACGGAATAGTACTCGACGAGAGGAACGTAATCCAATCACTTTCTGGCGCTGCCGGTGGACAGAGCCCTCCATTATCTGGCTCAAAAAATATTTCCAACATACGGTAGCAATTGAAGCCTCTTTATAGTTGACCCACTCCCTGCACCTGCATTGCGCGCCCATTGTTGAATTTGCCAAGATGCAGGATAGCCATATGGAATCATTTCCCATACTCTGGAGGGGGATGTTGGCCGATTGTTGGTGAGCATTGGGACTCCTTTCAAGAGATGGCCCCTATTTAAGGCAGATGTTCCGGGAAAGAGGTGGGTACGGATGGAGGGCCTTGGAGTGTGGGTGTTATTCCTCGATTCAAAATCATCTCATTCCATATTAGCATCTGATCGATATCAAAGAGAATGGTAATTGCATATATTTCTCTAGTCTTTGGGGCTTGCTAGCTATCTTAAGGATTAACTTGCTGGAATTCACAAAGCCTTGGAGAGTTCCTGATTTAGGGACTGGGAAGGTGATCTAGTTGGAAGCGTTCTGTTAAGTAGGTTTTCTTTTAACAATGTTGGGGGTTTAGTTAATTTATTTCGCTTGCTCAATTCTACATTTGCATTAAGGAAAAAAAAACTATGATATTCGACCAAGTTAGTCATATTAAAAGTTATCTTCTTCTAGTGCGGATTGGTTCTTATCTCAGTTTATGGACTACCTTAATTAACATTTTATGTATGTATAAATGCTGATGGATGTAACCCGTTGTTTTCACTTTTTGGTGTATCGTGGTTTACTTTTTTACTTTTGTTTTTCTCTTTTTGCTGACCGGTTCTGTTATTCTTGACTTGCATATTGGCGGTATATATATCTTGGATTCTAGGTGGCAAATTTTAATTTTAATTTAATTGACCAAAGTGGTTTACGGTAAAGTTATGTGCTATATTGCACAAGATTATACTAGTATATATTAAGCTAATTGGGGGGGGGGGGGTATTGGAGAGGAAGAGGACGGTGAAGTGGAAGGGGGTGTTGGAGAGGAGGAGGACGGTGAGGTGGAAGGGGGTGTTGGAGAGGAGGACGTCGTGGTGGTCAAGGACAGTAGAGATGCACAAGACGAGGGAGGAGTGGACGGAGGGGATGGTCGAGATGAGACCGGTCAGAGCCTGTGTGTTGATGGTCAGGATGTACACAAAGGTCGGACTGTGCACGTATTTTTTAGAATCAATTTCACTAAAATATACCCTTGAAGGGGTAATTTCTCTTGATTCTCTCACACATTTTTAGAGTTCCATATAATTTTATGAGCCCTTTAAAACTATTTTAGTCCGTGCAATTTGCATTGGGTAACACAATTAATTATTTATATTGCTAGGTAAAATTTCTCAAATAGACTTCAAATCATGCATAAATTTTACTATCCCTGATGAATGATTAATAAAGGGGAGGATGGGAAGGGAGGGTTTAGTGAGCTTGAGAGAAAGGAGATGGAGGGAAAGTAATTTTATATTGGCAAGATAGATGACATGGTGCTGTAAGGAACCTTTGTATTAGAGCCTCTGATCAGTGCTAACCGAAAGTTCGAAAGCTGTGCCATTAGTTGAGTGTGCAAACTCAAATTATCAGTTATTTGGGAGATCATTTCCAATGCCCCACTTAATATAAGCACTTATATTGTGTAGTTGTCTGTATGTCCAATACAGCAAATACATTTCAAATATGGATCCCTGAGTTGGTTTTGTTTCTGTCTTTTCTGCACATATATATACGATTACATATACAATTTCCTGAGTTGGTTTCCTTTCTGTCTCTTCGTGCAACATCAGATTGTGTATTTTTTGTGCGGTGTCTTTAAACTTTATAGTCTTTGATTGTTCTGCTCCGTAGCTCGGGATAATATCATTTTAACCATCTTTTTAGTCATATGCAGTTGACGTTGATACTAGCATTAGGTCTTCGGTATAAATTTTTGTTCAGGATATTCTACTATATATGTTTTTTTTTTTTGGAATAAAGGTGACCGCGTCACCGATTCATTAAAAAAAATTAACAAAATAAAGTAGTATATTAAATTACATCAAGTGTTCTTAGAATGGAACAATGAAAAACCATTACACAAGTCTAAAACAATAACTTTTTCCCTCCCTAAGCTAAACTTTTTTTTTTATGAAAAGGATAGAGTCGAACGACTCTAGCCCGAACAAAAATATATTAAATCAAAACAGTACAACAATTAGAGGAGTAATACAAGATGTAGTACAAGGCGCTGAATACAAAAGGAATGAAGAAACACATAACCAACCAATAAATAAGTCATTTACAACAACACACAAACAAAAAAAGAAAGAGCATAACAGACTCACAAAACAGCCACCAGCCGCGGCACCCAAAGCCAACAACCACAGAAAGCTAAGCGAGACGAAACACAACAAGGCTGGGCTACCGGAAGAAGAATCAGCCCTCAAAGGCAGAGCAATGGCCTGAGCCCCATCTGAAAAGAAATGCAAAGAGCACAAAGACCAACCAGCAAAGATATGCAGGAGCCAAATTGGCCAGCAAAGCACACAAGTAGAACAAGCTGATTCCAGCTCATGGTAGCCAAACAAAAGCAAAGAACACACACTGCACAAGCTGAAGCGACCTCAAATCTGCCAACCAAGAAAAGAGAAAAGGCCAACACAGCGTCCACAGGACCAAAATGCTGAATGCACCTAAGTCCCCAAGGGACAACAAACCAACCGCATGACAAACAAAACGCAGAATGAGCAGTTAAGTATAGGATATGGAGAACATAACAGTGGCACTCGGCCAACCAAACGCAAGTGTTAAAGAAACAGTTCAATAAGAACTCAGTAATCGCACAAATAAAGCACCAGCAAAAGCCAGCAGAAAGCAGCCAACCAGGGGGGGTATTGGAGAGGAGGAGGATGGTGAGGTGGAGGGGGGTGTTGGAGAGGAGGATGTCGTGGTGGTCAAGGACAGTAGATACGCGCAAGACGAGGGAGGAATGGAGGGAGGGGATGGTCGAGATGAGACCGGTCAGGGCCTGTGTGTTGATGGTCAGGATGTACACAAAGGTCAGACTGTGCACATATTTTTTAGATTCAATTTCACTGAAATATACCCTTGAAGGGGTAATTTCTCTCGATTCTCTCACAAATTTTTAGAGTTCCATATAATTTTATGAGCCCTTTAAAACTATTTTAGTCTGTGCAATTTGTATTGGGTAACACGAGTGATTATTTATATTTCTAGGTAAAATATAACGCTAGATTCTGATTCCTGAGGTTAATAACCCCCAGGCCACCATCACTTTTAGAACGGCAGATCGAACCCCAATTGCAGAGATGTTTGGCCGATCTGAATAAGGAAGTGCCCGACCAAAAGAAATTGTGTCTAATACGTTCGATCTTGGCAATAACCCACGAAGGAATGTAGAAGAAAGACATCATGTAGAGAGAGATGGAGGAGAGGACTGAGTTAACAAGGATATGACTTTCTCCCCTCGAAAGAAGTTTACCAGCCCACACATTGAGTCTGGATTCCACTTTATCAATAAGCGGAGTCTAGTCTGATTTGTGGAGCTTACCCCATCTCAATGGAATGCCAAGGTAAGGTAGAGGAAAGGACACAATAGCATAGTTAAAAACTGTGCGATTTTGAAGTTGCGATCCTCCGATCCACCCAGCCAAAGAACTGAAGTTTTACTGAAATTAATAGATAAGCCAGAAGCATTTTCAAATAGGTAGAGTAGTAGTTTTAAGTTATGCAAAGCGACCCCGTTCGGCTTTAAGAAGAGAATCGTATCATCAGCATACTGAAGATTGAGAATACCACGGAAACCATTGAAACCTCCCAAACCTTCAACAATATTGGAATTCCAAGCTAGCAGCAGAATTTTACTGAACACATCAGCAACGAGAGAGAATAATAAGGGCGAGATCGGGTCACCTTAACGGAGGTCGCGTTTACACATAAACTTGTGGCCCTCAGTACCATTAATAAAAATCGAAGAAATACCAAAAAATATACTGGATTGAATTCAAGAGACCCATTTGAGACTGAAGCCCCGCTGAAGTAGGACTTCGAGGAGAAAGTTCCAATCAACTTTGTCATAGGCTTTTTCGAAGTCAAGTTTCAAAATGATCCCTTCCGAATTAGAACGATGACAAGTGGAAATAATTTTCTAAGCAGAAGCCACACTATCCAATATAAATCTGTTTTTGATCAAACCAGATTGCACTGGATCAATAAGCAGGGAAATCACCAAGCTAAGGCGATTAGCCAGAACTTTCATAATGATCCTGAAGGTAGAATTTAACAAGCTAATGGGTCTAAAAGCAGAGACCCTATTGGCACCAATAATCTTCGGAATGAGCACGATGTTCGCGTAATTAATACGGTTGAAAGAAAATTGACCCGAGAAGAGATCAGTTAACAGGGACATGAAGTCGTCTTTCAGAAAATCCCAAAATTTCTGAAAAAAGAAAGTAGAAAAAAAACCATCCGGTCCAGGTTCGGAATCACTCCGCATCGAAAAAACTGCCTCTTTAATTTCTTCCAGGGAGAATTGAACCTCAAGGCTAGTGTAACCCCTGTTTTCTGTTTTTCGTATTTTTTTTGTATTTTTCTTCTTTCTTGAGTATTTATACTCTACCAGTATTTTGGACCGTATATTGGAGTTGTTTTCAATATATATTCATTTTTGCTTATTTTTGATCTTCTTGTGATTGATTTTTCTGTCCCTTGATTTGGTCTTGATCGTTATTATTGTTTTCGCTCTTTATTTGGTCCTTGTTCTCTTTGTTTTGTTCTTGGATGCTCGTGGTGTTTTGGTTGCTAATCCTATTGCTAATCCTATTGCCTTTTGATCCCTAATTAACTACCAAGGCCAAATTAGCCTATAAATCCTATTCAAATCCTAATTAAATCCAATCTCCTACTACTCCTCCTAAACTATACACAACCCAAATACCCACAACCCTAAACTCCACTATATATATACTCTCCCTCTCTCACCCTAAAACCCTAACCCTAACTCTGCCTACACCCTACCCCCGACCTCCTTCCCTGTTTTGCGCCGCCACCCACTACCAACACCCCAGGCCCCCTCTCCCTACCTGCCCTTTTCCGTCGCTAGCACACCCTAACCCGAGACCCCCCTAGCCGCACACCATCATCTCCCAAGCACCACCTACACCATCTATCTCTCCCGTCCTCCTCCCCGTCTGCTGGCATCGACAGTAGCGACAGGAGCAGCAGCAGCGCTGCCGCCTCCCGTGCTACTCCCGATCTCGCTCTCTCTTGTTTGGGTTTGCGCATGCACGGAGTTTGCACGTGGGGATTGCTTGGTTCGTAGTTTTTGTTCGTGGGTTTTGTTCGTTGCCAGAATCCATTCCCGTTATTCTTGGTGTTCATTTCGTCTTCGGTTAAGGCAAGTAACTTGTACTCAATTCCTTTGTATGATACAAGTCATAAATTCTGCTTGTAGTGTACTTGGGTTCTAGAGACAACTCGTGTGTGATGTATGTTGATGAGTATTGTCTCTATAGTGGTATTGACCATAGTTGCCTCACAACACAAATTTGACATGAAACAACTTAGGTTTTGACTGTTCTTGATGTGATTATATTTGTGAGATAATTATGAGAATTTGTGTGTTTGATTGGATCCATGTGATATACTTGTTGTGGACATGCTATATACCCTATTTTATGATGTTTGAACACTTAGTAGACTCTATAACATGTTTGGTTGTGTTTGGAATGAGTTTCGTATGTTGTATGTTGATTTGTTGTTAAGAAGAAAATCTGTATTTTGTCAGTGATCAGTTTTGATTGGTATTTTAGACCATATTAAGGTCATTATCTTAACTTCAGCATTAAACATGATTTTTAGAAAAACCTTTGTTCTTTCCAATTTTTCTGACAGAGATCGATTTAGTTTTCGTATGTGTGAGATATGATTGAGGTGTATTATATTTCCAGATTTGGTTTCCTGATGATTTCGATGACTAAACTATTTTGATACTAGTGCTAAGCATATTATTTTGATCTGAAATTTTGCACAGTATTTCTATACCTATTTAGGTTTTATCCAGCATTTTGGTAGATTTTATTGATGAGTTTTATATACCATTTCATGCTTGCTTATAAAAACTATACTTGCTGGATTTTGCTCGCTGTTCTTAAAAGATTTGCATTTTCACCCTAGTTCCTTTTTCTGTATAAAAAATATTTATGAAATATGAAAGTTAGATTATTTTGTCTATTTTCATCTCCCTTGACGGATCTGGATTTCGTTTCATTGTTTGTGAGATATTACAGTTTTCGTACAGCAGTATTGGGAATTCTAGATTTGCCAAACTATCGTTTCTTGATGTTTTCTGATTTTTGTTAGTTAAACTAATCTTACTGGAAAATTTAAAAATTTTATATTCCGATACTAGACATATAGGGGAATACCCCAGATTTTTTTTGTATTTATTTGAGGTGTTTTGATGCTGTTTTCCTTACTGTGAATTCAATTTACTGATTTCTGGCTGAACGTATTTTCTGGTTTCAAATCAGTTTTGAGTTATGTTTTTTCTGAAACACTATATGTCTTATATGTATTTGCTGGATTCAGTTGGAAGTCTATTTTCCATATTCTCTGACGGATCTAGGTTTTGATATTCTTGGTAATGGGAATCATTGTTTTAGTATTGTACTGTCGTGCTGTCCTGAATTAGGAGGTACCCTATTTTGTTCTGTTATATGACTATCTTACCAAATGTATATGCTTATCAGATATTCTGAAATTGTGGGTCGACATATCATGCTAGATTTACTATGTTTCATGCACATACACATCTGTCTGATAATAATTATAAAATGATCAAACCGGGGTTTATGGAAAAGATCTAGTAGTGGGAAAACATAGAAACGTGTACTTAGAAGGGGGCCCGTATTTTCCATATGATTATCTGTGATCTGTTATTCTGTACCCTGTCTACATTATTCCTATAGGAAGGTGTAGGGAAGAAGAGAACCACTAGGTTCTATCTGTCTGTCTGGATTTTGCATCTGATATCTGTCTGTCTGAACCTTGAGTACACGGCCCTATATGATCCCCTACGAAATCTACAAATGTAACTGTTTTGAATGTAGCAATCATGTGATAAAAGGATGATACATGAAGTGCAACCTAGTTAGTAAGTAATACAAGGCTTATAAGAATCTGAATCTGTATCTGATATCTGTATCTATATCTGTATCAAATATCTGAATATGTTATCTGTATCTGCTATCTGATTACCTAATTATCTGATTATCTGTTATCAGTCTGATTCTATCATTTGACACTATTATTTGACATTATCTGTATATCTGTCTGCATGCTATTTAACTTTTGACACTTGATACATGTTAGTATACCATGCTAGTTGATTCTGTTATATCATGCTATATCTGTTTCTGCTATTATTTTGGTTGTATAGTTTTCCATGTACTTGTATCTGCATTACAAGCGGCCCGTAACTTGCATTAACGGATACTTTTTTTCTTTTACCTTCTCCTGCAATTTATTGATTGCAGATCAGGATGGTCGTTTGCCCGATGGTATTGGAGAAATGAAATATTAGTGCTGCACTTCTTTTTGCTATTATTATTATCTGTTTCTTTTGAACGATGTATTTGAGTACTTGGATTTTATTTGTATTTGGGTGATGTGACCCAGGATATTTACTTGTTCGGATCTGTTTATTTGAGACTATTATAATAAAGGATTTCAATTTTGTTTTATTTTGAGATATATATGTCTGTGTGAGGATGAATTTTTTAGCTTCCGACTCTGATTATTCTGGGATTTGTTGTAAAGATTCTGAACAGCTTATGGATGATGCAAATCATTCACAGGGTTGAGTTGCGTATCCGTATTCTGTATTCTTTTTGGTAAGCGAGGCGTGACAAGGCTTTTAGTGGTATCAGAGCCCAGGTTTGGCTAATGTATTAGTTTCCTAATATATTAGACAAGCTTGGCTCGTACTGGGATCTGCACAACATTTCATCAACCACACACACACATATATATATATGCAAAATGAAATTTTTACCAACTCGGATCAGAATGCTGATTGTTTTGATTTTTGTGCAGTCTATGGCTCTTAGGGGTCCTTCTCAGTCTCAGCCTGATCCGATTGAGGCTGTCACTACTGTGCTCGAGCGGTTGATTAATCAGTAGAAGAACCACAGTAATATAGTGATGGCTACTCTGGAAGCTTCTCAGGGTTAGATTCCTGCTGTGCCTGTGCAGACTGCTCTTCCGCCTCGTCCAGGTACAGTCACGGATTTCATGAGGCTGCATCCCGATCATTTTTTCGGCATTGAGACACCTTTGGAGGCTGAACAGTGGTTGATCCGGACTGAGCGCTTGCTTTCAGCGACTCGTGTTACCAAGGCTGATAGGGTGGCTGTGGTTTCCATGCAGGTTGTGGATCTGGCTCATATATAGTGGATGGCCGAATCCGACCGACTTGAGAGGCATATTACTTAGGCTACCTTCACTTGGGGATTCTTGGAGAAATTCTCCTTAGTAGTACTCGAGTTGAGATGGAGTAGCAGTTCCTGGCCCTTAAACAGGTCAAGTCATTATTCTATTTTGGAATTTGTTACATAATTGTTCAAATAATGTTGTAACATGAGACTTCTTGCAACAGGCATCCAGGTATGTAGATGAGTACGTCGCTAAGTTTACTAGACTTAGCCGCTTCGCTGCCGTTCTTGTAGCTACCGAAGAGGATAGGGCTTGTAGATTCACGAATGGGCTTGAGCAGGATATCAAGAGGCATCTTGTCTCTCTTCGTTTGCGTACTTATGCTGAAGCTCTTGAGGCAGCTCGAGCTCAGGAGCAGGCTCGTGGTGGTTCGACGTCTTCTCAGCGGACTGTTCCCGCTGCTGTTGCTAGGTCTTCTATTGGTCCTATTCGGAGGCCTATGCATGCCAATCCTGTCAGGGCAGCTCTGTAGCCTTCTGCTGGTTTTTCGAGGGGTGGTTTCTGCGACTTTTGCCAGATCTCTGGGCATGAGCATAAGAACTATTTCCGTGCCTCTTGTCGATGCTTTAGGTGTGGTGCTACCGATCATTCAGTGCGGAATTGCCCGTACTAGCTTGTGGCTCTTCCAGCCAGGGGTTCTGTCCAGCAGGCAGCTCCAGCTCGTGGTCCTGTTAGGCCACTGCTTCCTTCTCAATGACAGATTTCCGGTCAGAGGGCCGTTGTTCCGATGAGAGGTCAGGCTTTCAACTTGACAGCTGTGGATGTTGAGACAGCTGAAGGAGTTATGGCAGGTATATTTTGCTATTGTTGTTTTGTTGCTTTTCCTTTTTGTTTCTTTCTTTGTTTTCTTTTGGTCTTGCTTTATTTCTTTCTGTTACCTTCCTGCATCATTGTTTTTATTGTCTGCTTTTTCTTTTCTCCTTGTCTTTGATTCCTTAGGTGTCGTCCTTGTTTGCTCTTTTCCCGCCCATGTTCTCTTTGATTCTGGGGCAACCCATTCTTTTGTCTCCTCGCAATTTGTCGCTCACCATCAGTTGGTTTGCAGCAACATGTCTGAGGCTTGGAATATTTTGACAGGTGGTGGTGTTGTCATTTGTTTCCATGAGTGCAGGCAATGCTCCATTGTTGTTGGAGATGCAGATTTCAAAGCCAACCAGATTATGATTGAAAATTCTGGATTCGATGTCATTCTCGGTATGGATTGGTTGGGTGAAGCTCATGCCATCATTGATTATCGTGCCAGAAAAGTTGTTTTCAGAATTCCAGATCGAGCAGAATTTGAGTTCCATGCCGGGGAGTCTTCCCATAGCCGAGCAAAGACTACTGTGGTACTGGTGGATTGTGCGATGGAATTTCACTCAGGCTGTGAGGTTGCGCCTTTAGTAGTTCGAGATTTCTTGGATATGTTTCCAGATGAGTTGCCTGGCTTACCTCTTGATAGGAATGTGGAGTTCGGTATTGATGTTCAGCCTGGTACTGTGCCGATATCGAAGAGTCCCTACAGGATGGCACCGGTTGAGCTAGCAGAGCTTAAGGTGCAGATTCAGGAGTTGCTTGATTTAGGTTTCATCAGACCAAGTATTTTGCCTTGGGTTACTTCGGTCCTTTTTGTCAACAAGAATGATGGTAGTCGTTGTCTGTGTATTGATTATCGGGAACTGAACAGTGTTACTATGAAGAACCAGTATTCCTTGCCCAGGATCAATGATTTATTTGACCAGTTGTGTGGGGCTGCTATTTTCTCGAAGTTGGATCTTCGTTCTGGATATCACCAAGTCAAGGTGAAGGCTGTGGATATACAGAAGACTGCATTTAGGACTAGATACAGGCACTATGAGTATCTTGTGATGTCGTTCGGGGTCACTAATGCGCCAGCTGTATTCATGAGTCTTATGAACCAGGTTTTTTCTCAGTTCTTGATAGTTTTGTGGTGGTCTTCATCGATGACATTCTGGTATATTCTCAAAATCATGAAGATCATGCTGAGCATCTTAGAATGGTTCTGCAGATTTTAAGAGAGAATCAGCTCTATGGGAAACTCAGCAAGTGCGAGTTTTGGCTCGACAGGGTTTCTTTCTTGGGGTACATCATTTCTGGCGATGGTGTTTCTGTAGATCCTTCTAAGATTGTTGCTGTGAAGGATTGGCCTATTCCTAAGTCGGTATCCAAAGTGCGGAGTTTTCTTGGTCTCGCTGGCTATTATAGAAAATTTGTCCAAGATTTTTTGAAGATTGTAGGGCCGTTAACTAAACTGACAGGAAAGGATCAGAAGTTTTGTTGGTCTGGTGAGTGCAATGAGGCTTTTGTTGATTTGAAGAATAGATTGACGTCAGCGCCTGTGTTGACTATTCCAGATGGTTCAGGCAGATTTGTAGTTCACTGCAATGCTTCAGGTAAGGATCTTGGAGCAATTCTTATGCAAAAGGGTCGTGTCGTTGCGTATGCATCGAGACAGTTGAGGCCGTATGAAAAGAACTATCCTACTCATGACTTGGAGTTAGCGGCAGTGATCTTTGCTTTGAAGCTATGGAGACATTATTTACTTGGAGACCGAGTGGAGATCTTGACAGACCACAAAAGTCTCAAGTACGTTTTCACCCAGAATGAATTAAACATGAGGCAAAGGAGATGGTTGGAGCTTATGGCCGATTATGACATCAGTTTGCAATACCATCTTGGTAAAGTAAACTTAGTGCCAGATGCTTTGAGCGGGAGACTGGCAGTTATGGTTCTTATTCAGCAGATGTTTCTGATGGAACTGAGATGAATCCCAGGACTACGGATTGGTGTGCGTATCGATCGTTAAAGATAAACAGATTGCTTAATTGTGATCTAACCCTATACAGCGGAAACTAGGGTTCACAAAGTATACCTGCGGTGAGAAGAAGACGACAGCGACCCCAAGATCTTCTGCACGTATTCCTTCCTCGGGTTGGACGTCGTGTGGGCGACGATCTCCCAACCTTTCTCCCTTGGCTGACCTCTTTTTCTCTCCTTACGTGAATCACGAGATTTGAGAAAAAAATTTATATTTCTGATTGTCAATGACGGCCAGAGAAATAGAGGATATATATAAGACTACGGCAGGGACCATGAGGAGAAATTAGGGTTAGGTCTCCTAACGGATCTGGGTATCCCGTGTTCAGCCCGAACACACAACCCAGGCCCATTAACAATAGCTCGGTCCACTAAGGAGCTATTGTTGCACTACCTTCCTAATCCCAAATTATATTTATGGGCTCCTTTTATTATATGCTCATTCAACTCCCCATGTTAAGATATCGAATGTCCGTCGATCAAATTAAGTTACTGACAACTACATTGATCAACATCTTTTATCCTTAAGTAGTACCACTCAACTTTATTTGTCATGTCGGATGTAATCCACCTGCAGGGTTTACATGACAATCCTTATGAGCTCCTTAAGGGGACATCATCAACCCGACGTATCGGGACATGGATTCCTTTTACAATCAACAGCCCATCATACATACAATGCTATTACCCAATTCATAGAGGTTGTTGATCCATAATGAATCTCACTCTTTTATGAGTCAAAGTAATGCACACTGCATATACATGTCTGTTATTATATCTGGATTAAGAGCATAAGCATCCATAATAACAGAGGTATTTGTTCTCTTTTGTAGTCAGTACAAAGAGAACAACCTCAAGTGGTCCTGTTCAATACACACAAAGTGTACTAGTGTAAACCTATAGTCAAGACAGACTAATACCAGATTACACTACAACCTTTCCAATGGATTGTCCAAGTCCGTCTAGGTTGTGAACTATTTATATATTCCATAGGAAACTGATAATATGATCTTCTGTGTGTCACCTCACACCATATTATCAACCTTATAGAATATCAGACACTTGCATTAATATTATAATAAACACAATATGCAAACATATGCCCATATGATTCTCATTCAAAAAAATAAGGAAATAAAGTTAATACAAAAGTGATGCTTTCAGTATATAACCCTAACAGTTTCCTCATTTGTTTGAGTAGTGGTTGTTTTGTTTTGCTTTATTTTCTTTATTTTCTTTTTCTCTCGGGGTTACACTATGTATCTTCTTTTTGAAGTTCGAGTACGAAATTCTTTTTGTTAGGTGGGTAGGATTGTAACCCCTGTTTTTCGTTTTTCGTATTTTTGGTGTATTTTTCTTCTTTCTTAAGTATTTATACTCTTCTTGTATTTTGGACCGTATATTGGAGTTATTTTCAATATATATTTATTTTTGCTGATTTTTTATCTTCTTGTGATTGATTTTTCTGTCCCTTGATTTGTTCTTGATCGTTATTATTATTTTTTCTCTTTTATTTGGTCCTTGTTCTGTTTGTTCTGTTCTTGGGTGCTCGTGGTGTTTTGGTTGCTAATCCTACAGCTAATCCTATTGCCTTTTGATCCCTAATTAACTAAGAAGGCCAAATTAGCCATTAAATCCTATTCAAATCCTAATTAAACCCAACCTCCTACTACTCCTCCTAAACTATACACAACCCAAATACCCACAACCCTAAACTCCACTATATATATACTCTCCCTCTCTTACCCTAAAACCCTAACCCTAACTCTGCCTACACCCTACCCCCGACCTCCTTCCCTGTTTTGCGCCGCCACCCACCGACCAACACCCCAGGTCCCCTCTCCTGACCTTCCCTTTTCCGTTGCCCACACACCCCAACTCGAGACCCCCCTAGCAGCACACCATCATCTCCTGAGCACCACCTCCACCATCTCTCTCTCCCATCCTCCTCCCCGTCCGTCGGCGTAGACAGCAGCGACAGGAGCAGTAGCAACGCCAGCATCGGCAAGCGCCACCGCCTTCCGTGCTACTCCCGATCTCTCTTTCTCTCTCTAGGTTGGTTTGCGCATGCACAGAGTTCGCACATGCGGATTGCTTGGTTCGTGGTTTTTGTTCATGGGTTTTGTTCGTTGCCGGGATCCGTTCCCGTTATTCTTGGTGTTCGTTTCGTTTTCGGTTAAGGCAAGTAACTTGTACTCAATTCCTTTGTATGATACAAGTCATAAATTCTGCTTGTAGTGTAGTTGGGTTCTAGAGACAACACGTGTGTGATGTATGTTGATGACTATTGTCTCTGTAGTGCTATTGACCATAGTTGCCTCACGACACAAATTTAACATGAAACAACTTAGGTTTTGACCGTTCTTGATGTGATTATATTTGTGAGAGAATTATGAGAATTTGTGTGCTTGATTGGATCCATATGATATACTTGTTGTGGACATGCTATATACCTTATTTCATGATGTTTGGACACTTAGTAGACTCTATAACATGTTTGGTTGTGTTTGGAACGAGTTTCGTATGTTGTATGTTGATTTGTTGTTAAGAGAAAAATCTGTATTTTGTCAGTGATCAGTTTTGATTGGTATTTTAGACCATATTAAGGTCAATATCTTAACTTCAGCATTAAAATGATTTTTTTAGAGAAATCTGTCTTCTTTCCAAATTTTCTGATAGAGACCGATTTCGTTTTCATATGTATGAGATATGATAGTTTTACTACAGAGGTGTATTATTCTTCCAGATTTGGTTTCTTGATGATTTCGATGACTAAACACCTAGCACCCACTCCGAATCCCTAACCTGCCAATTCTTTGCCAATCTAAAGGGTATTCAAGACAATGATCTTACCCTCTTTTCCATTATTCTTGGTAAAAGAGTCAAAATTACCCCCCGAATATCTTCGTAGGAGATATGAGTTGCCCATAGGAGATTTTGATGCCTACCATCTTGAATTCAAGACAATTGATTACAAAAATGGCCATGATAAATCAACCGTCAAATCCATGATCGTTAAACCAGAATTTCTTCATGTTCCCCGTCCCACTCCCACTAACTTTACTGATAGTGCTCGTGTTCTTAATAAAATTGTCAACGCCAATATTTGGCCTAAAAAGAACGATAAGACAGAAATTTGGGTTGATCAATCGTTCATAATCTTTCTTATTCTTGGCAAATATAAATTTCATCTAGCCACATTCATCATTCGCACAATGAATTATGCAACTTCTAGAAATCATGGCCTTCCATATAGTTCTCTCATTTACAATCTTGCTATTAACTCCCGTGTTGATGTTGGGAATTTCCTTTTGAGAAAAAACCCTATGCTCATCCTTCCTCAACAAATGGGTGTCGATGTTCCGTTTACTCAACGGGCTCGTCGTCGTCAAGCTCAACAAGAGTGCTAAGCCGAACAACCCCCACAAGCCCTTTCCTCCTCTCGTCTCAAGAACACTACTCCCTATTCCTCATCTTCATTCGTGACTCATGAGCAATTTTCCACTTATCAAATGCAAGTATGTGGTTACTATGTCAACACTATTAAATACTTGCAAGGCAGAGACGATTGAGAACTTCTTCCTCATCCTAATGATGAGGAAAATGATAATGACGATGATGAAGACAATGAAGACGAAGATGATGGTGGTGAGGGTGATGATGAGGACTAGATCCTTGGTGCTTGGATTGTAATGGTTAACAGTAATACAAACCAATAGTGTCATGTATGCTCCTTGTTGCTATGTAATCACTTTTAACATGCTAATCAGGAATCACTTTTAACATGCTTGCAAAATACTTACATATGTGGCTATTCGTTTTTATGTTGTATGACTATTTCGGTCGACCGGTCACACCTCTAGTCCTTTGGAATCTGACTTTTTTTTTCTGTGTAAGATAAATTTCGTTTATCAAAAATTGCGTATATAGGATTTGCAGTCGACCGGTTCGCTCTCAGGTTGTTTGTTTTTTTAACTATGAATTCAATTGGTTTTTGGTCGACTGTTCGGTCGACCGGTTCTTTCACTGTTTGTTCATTTTTTTTTATTTGTTTGTTTTAAGAGAAATCTATGAATGGTCTTCTTTGATTTCGGATTTCTTGATATTCATTCTTATTCATCTTTTTCTCTATGTCACATGTTTGTATTGGGAAAATCTCAAATCTATGATACCATGAAGAGCTCTCACTATATATCAAAGAGTCTCGCAATCAACGGTATCATGTAAGTAGATTTTCCTTATATTTTCAAAAATATTATATTCCCCGAAATATTTATTATCTTTTTCCATGCATGAATTTAGAGGGAGTATGTTATACACTTTGTTTATGCTACTTTTTTCGCTCCCTCTTGGTGTGTTCCAAAAAGGGGGAGAATTCTTTTTTTAATGTTTTTACTAAAAATAAATGAAAATCTCTCTTAAATGCTCTTCATCTATGAAAATCTTTGATACAGAAAGTATTGAATTAAGGGGGAATATTTATATGCTTTATTCTTTATTTTCAACATTCAAAGGCATATTTTGTTCACACCAAAAGGGTGAGATTGTTGACTCCTAGTTTGGTGTGCACAAAACGTACTTACAAATACTAATAGGTTTCAATTGAGATGTTCAGATTTTCAGGAATGAATAAAATCAATAAGAGATTCAAAGAGATTCAAAAATAATCAAAGAATGAAAGCAATAAAGAAAGATTACAAAATCAAGCAAAAGAAGAAGTCATTCAAAAAAGAGCACATGTTGATTAGTGTAATACGCCGCAAAATAGCATATAGCTATTTTTGCATCATAATCTATGCACAGTTGAGAATTGCACACGATTATGTATTTTCCTAATAATAATGATTTTAATTGAGAAATTTCATATGTATTAGCTATTCTGAACCCGATGAGGTATATTCGGGATATCTTCTCAATTAAATTGTGTGAATTGTCTCGATTATTTAAATGAGATAATATTTGGGAAAATAATATTTTTAACATATATTCTTATATTTTATTAAAAAATAAATATTTTATTTGTATATGGAGGTACATATACATATATGGATGTATTTATACCTTGATTGGGTCGTATATGATATATTGGTACGGATACTTGTATGCATTATATATATATGTATATGTATATATTTATATGTATATATATTTGTATGAATACATATGTAATTGAATTATATTAAAGTGGATTGTACATATACATACATATGTATAATTGGAGTGTGTATATATATGTATATTGTAGGGGTGTACAAGTGACTCACACACACCTAACAAAAATCCCCCCAACTCTATTTTCCTTCCCCATTTTCTTTTCTCCTCATTCCCTTCTCCACCGACCTTCACCTCTTTCCCCATTTGATGACCACCGAAACCCAAATTCCCATGGCCAAAAATCCAAATCTCCATCTCCTCTCATTTCTAAACCCAAAATTCTTCTACTTCATCATCTTCTAATCCTTCTACTTCTTCAAAGAAGCAAAACAAAGGAAAGAAAAAGAGAAGGAAAAGAAAAAGGTGGAGTCTTTGTGTGGTAGAGAAGGAGAAGAGAAGAAGATAGCCAAGCTTCTACACTTGGGTTGTGGTAGATCAATCAAGCAAAGGAAGGGAAGCAAACAAGCTAGTGGAAGTCTTATTGGAACAAAAAGTGGGTGATCTCTTAAACTCTAAAACTTAGTGTTTAGTTTTTTGGGTGTGAAATTGATATGTAGTAGTAGCATATGAAGTTTTGTTACCACGTATGAGTATGTAAACTACTAGGAAAAGATAGTTGTATGGTAAAAACAACTCCTTTTATGAGCTTTTTGTTAAAGAAGCATGCTTGTGAGGTATAGTTTGGGAAATTCTAGCTCACAAACGGCTTGGAATTTTGGACTCAAATTTTTAGGACTGGTTGTGCTATGTGTGTCTAGAGCTTCCATGAATTTTTTGGTAATATTGGAGGCCATTTGATATCCCAAACACTAGACCCAATTTCGGACAGTGAGCAGCTGAAAAAGCTGCTGTTGTGGGAAAGTTGCTGAGTCTTTCCGAAATTGTAACTCAGCATTGGTGGTGTATTTTGAGATGAAAGTTTTTGTGGATACTCTTGTATGTGTCTATGACCATAATCTTAAATTTCATAATTTTCTGAGGTCGTTTGATACCTCAAAGAATTTGTAGATGGCAACTGGTCTGGAAGTTGTAAGCTGAAGCTGTTTGTTTTTTAGTGAAGTTCATCTAGTCTTAGCTACTTGTGTGTGTATGATATTTTTATGAAATTTTTGCAGTAGCTTGGGATATGTATCTGCATCTTGATTCTCAAATTTTATAATTTTTAGATAGCATTTGATCAAGTTTCAAAAATAAATAGTGTAAGGTGGTATAGACCTTGTTTGGGAATGCAGCTGAATTTTATATTATGTTTGAGGAGTCATAACTATTTGTGTATTATGAATCTGGATGCAAATTTTGGACACAATAGAATGGTATGTGTGTTTTTAAGAATCTCAAAGAGATTTGGACTTAGGATTGATTTTTTGTTGAATTTTAAGGTAAACCAGGTTCAGCTTAGTTCAGATTGACTAATCTGTGAAGATGGATAATTCTGGAGTTGTGTGTTCAAAATTTGGAAGATTGATCAACTAGAGAATTGTAGTTGGGAGTCATAGCTTTCCAAAATATCCGAAATTATGTAATTCCAGTTTGTTGTTTGAAAGTTATGAATTTCTAAAGACTGGGGCTGGTCTAGTCTAGATTGAGACCATTTATTAAATGAAGCAATTTTGTTCTGTTTGTACACCTGATAGAAATTGAAGATTTTGAGGACATTAATGATTGAATCTGAGGATGTGTTCACCTAGAAAGTTATAGTAGACACTCCTACCTTTTTATAGAATCCAGAATCGAGTAATTCCGATAAATGAGCAAATTTATATGCTATTGGAGAAGTGCAACAAGTGCAGGAAGGAATGTACAGCTGAGAGTGTATGAGGTTTTTATAGTACCAAGATGATTGAATTTGAGGATATGGTTAACTGGAGAGTTGTAGCCTAGGGCCATAGTTTCCCAAAATGGATAGTCAAGCAATTCCGAATTATATGTTGGAAGTTATGGATGTTGCAAGTTTAGCAACCAGCTGCCCTGATCGACTCCAAACTTGTGTTGAATTGGGAACTTGAGGAATTTGAGGATATTGTCGTCTAGGGAATTGCAGTAAAGTCTCCTACCTTTCTAGAAAGCCTGATTTTGTTGGATTATGATGAGAGTAACTTAAGTCGTGGCAAGTGGTATTTGCTTGAACTACTTACGATTGGAAGATTGATGAGGAATCCTCGGAATACCGCAGTGTGGTGATCTTGAGCTATTAAGTTTAAGATGTTTTAAGCACCTCATTGGGACTTAGACATGTTTCCTGTGCTTAGTACTCATGGTGGACACATGAGTGAGTTGAGAAGATAGCTATATGGCTGATTTGTGACTGGTGTCTTGATACCTGAGTCTGTCGATGGTTGAGTATTAGTGTTTTCATATGTTTACCTTCCTTCACAATTTTTATGCATCTTTTGGGTGCCGTTGGACTACTCCTTGAGAGTCACGAGTCGGGGTTATGGTCGAGGACCCGTGAAGGTATTGGAAATCGGTGAATGTTGTGGAAATCGGTGAATGTTGATTCACCGTGATTATTTATTTTGACAAGACTAGTCAGGCTCAGCATCGATTGATACGACACCGTGTATGATTTAAGTAATAACATGTTTTTCAGTAAACTGCATTGATTACGTTTTTCCTATTGTTCGCTTGAAGACCGAATTGGTGTTATGGGTGATTCCCTATAATTTGACTCGTTCTAAGTGTTAGCACTAGACGGTGATAACTAGGGTTGTCTCTTCCTGTCATTAGGGATATGTGCTGCGATGCGTATCTCGCACTGTTGATTCCTGAAGTGTCGTGGTAAGAATGGGAGCTTCCTGTCGGATAGGGGGTTTTAGACCTTCGAGGCCATCATGTTTTTATGTTGTGTGGACACGAACGGATCATGGAAATATTGTCCCATGGATCTTCGGTGCCATAGATATGCAGTTGTATATCTGTAAATTCGTCACAGGCATTTGGTATGATTCGATTTGGGGCATTAGTGGCAACAAGAACCATTATATTTTTATTTAGCAGTAATAACTGCAAGATTACCAGCCACGATTATATCTATCAGGAACGGGAAGAGTACAATAGTAGAATTTATTGCATAGCAAGGGTTCGAATCTTGGAAACTGGAGAAATGGCTTGATCTAGAGCACATGTAGTATGGGATGCATGCATATCCAGAGTCTTGCTAACATTAGATTAAGTACATCTGTTTTGTACTCTGTATTATACATTAGACTTCAGGTCATGGCATACACAAACACTAGGAAATTAGGATGCACGCTTTTTTTTCCATTCAAGATGATTTGTGGGTGTGCAAGTTGGAAATCGTTGTTTTCTTATCAGCATTGCGTCAATAGAATTACTGACATACCCCAATCTTTAGGTACCGGTCCTGTTGGACATGCAGGTGTAAAAATAATCATAGTCGCGCAGCGGAAGACTCAAGCCGAGGGACAAGTCCTAGGAAGATAGATTGGCCACCCAGCAAAGTTTCGGCAGTGACCCGTTGATCACCATTCCGGAAGATAGCTGATGGCTTCGCAGAGGAGTCTAATCATTTGTAAACAATTGTAATAAGTTTATGTAAAATGTATTCCTTGTTCAAGAATAAGATAAGGGTTGTAATTGTTGATGTAATGAACTTATTTGGCAGTAAAAAGTATTTAAATTTCCGTGATATTTACAGCATTGAGATGCATTTGAAGGCAAAGATCCTGGTTGTATCACGGGCGTTACAATTAGTGCTCAAGAAAGCCATCAAGATTAGTTTTTGTTATTCCATATATGTGAGATTTTATATGTATTTGATTGATTATTGATTAATTAGTATATGGTAAGAATATAAAGCGGTTTCGTCAGCATAAGTACGATTACGGTCGACCGTACTACACTGTGGGGTCGACCGCACCACAGTCGACTGCTCATCGCAGTTAAAATGATGTGACAGTCGATCATTCATCTTTCGACTTTTTGATTAAAAGATGAATGGTCGACTGTCCCCTTTTGCGGTTGATCGTACCTCATGCATATTCTTTTTTGGAATGTATCGTTTCTATTTTTGAGAGATACACTTCCTAAGTCTATATATTTGGACGAACCCACTGTATATTCTTCACTTATTGCTCTGAGAAAAATCTTTTGAACTAATAAATTCAACAATCAATCCGTGTGTGTGTGATACTTATTTGTTTTCTTCAGTCAGAATCATTAAGGATCTTGAGTTTTTCTTTTCTTCCACTTCGATGAGATTAACGGGGCTTGTCTTCGAAGTCCTGTGGGTGTAATAGGTCTTTCAGTCTGAATCCGAGAATCACTGTACTAGGGTTTGAGTATAGTGGAACGCTTGTGGCAGAAAATTGCTATAAGTAGGTCGTGTGGACGTAGACCTGGGGGTTGAACCACGTTATATCGCTGCGTAACTTGTGTTTGCTGTGTTTGCTTTCTTATCTCTTCTTATTTACTTTGCAACTTAATTTTAATTTTTTTAATTCCGCTCAATCACTCTATTCATCTTCCCTAGGATGATTTACATAACTTTGATCGAAAACAACCAGGCTACAGCTAAAAATGGAAACCATATTGAGAAAAAGTATATGGTATTGATCATCTGGTGGAACTATGATTATTTATGCAAAGACAAAGTTAACAAAACAGTACTAAATAATATTATTGGTTGGGTTTCAAAAATAAATACATGCCTAATCATTACATCAATGTGACCTTGCAATGAAGTTGCAACTAGAAAATCCCTGTTACCTTAGTTACACACAATCGTGTACTTAAACTCAAATGCTCAAAAACAATGCATAGGGAATTGTAACTTTAGCAGATAGGGAATTGTAACTTTAGCAGATCCATTAGAAGTAAAGTAATGCTTTATCCATTACCAATTTTACTACTATTTTTTTTTACTATTTTAGGTGGCACACTTTTATTAGAGAATTTTTCTACTTACTCTCTCTTTCTCTATCTATTGAAGTGTGTCACTTAAGATAGTGAAGAAAAATGTAGTAAAATTGATAGTAAATGTAACATTACTCAGTTGGTTTTTAGTGTTTTGCTTTGCTGGGTTGAGGTCGAGTTGACATTTTGTTGATGAGGTTGTCTTCAATAAATATCTTGATATGAGATGTGATGCGATAAATCTGTGGTTGTGCGTAGAGTTCATGATAAAATTATGTGTCTTTTTAATGATCTTTTAATAAGAATTATTAGTAATTGTGTATCATTAGAATAGAATATAATTTGCAGGGATTTGAGTGTGTTTGAACATCAAAATTTAAAATTTTATTATTTAATTGTTTAAATAGATTTAAGCCGAACAATTTTCTAAATTATTTTATGATTTAGTGGAAATTTTTGTCGAAATTATTTTGGAGACCAGCTAATTTGGTGTATAAACAGTTTAAACTATTTAAATTAAGGGTATTGTTATAAGGTTGTCAACTATAGTTTTAGTTATTATTTACTTTAGGTGCAATTTGGATGTAAAGTTAAATTGGGATAACTGGAGAATTTTTTGAAGCCAAGGGAACTCTTAAAGTCATCGAGAGATTGTCTTTTTGGCTTGAAGCAAGAGTAGCGGAGAATTGTGAAAGCTGAAATTGATGATTATTCTAGAATTTTATCCATGACTATTCTAGAAGTGATTTGGTATTGTATCAATGACCATTTTATCCATGACTGTGAGTGTAGTAACAACAAAAGAATTTCGTTGAGGATCAAAACGGGCATAAAAAGATTTCCATTCATTCTGTCATCTAAACGTACAAAAAAGGGGCAATAAGCGGGCTGAAACGGTTTAAAACGGATAAAAAATGTGTCAAAACAGGCCACAACGAGTCCAAATGGGTTTAAATGGGCTGTTTAAGTGTCTTGTTTGGGTTCTGGATTTGAACTTTTTAATGTCTTTATTGAATTGCGGCTATCCAAAATTAAGCAAGGAAAGAACTTGTTCAAGCATCAACATTGTCAAATGTCACCAAAATATATACTTTGCATGCTTCCTTAATTTTTTTGGATAAACATATGAACTATCAAATATATATTGTTTGTGCATATGATATGTCATTGTTTTTTTTTTAGGTAAAAGGTGGAATAAAGCCACCCTGTTTTATTAATAAGAAATTAATAAAACAACCCCGTAAACCGGGGGAGAAACAAAAGTACAGAGCAGGAAATATAAAAAAAACAGTGCAGGAAATAAAACATAAACTCCCAACAAAATCCTGGGAGGTGGGTCGAATCCTCCATACATCAAAACAACCAACAGTACAGTAGGCCAAAAACAGACTAGCAAAGACTGCATCTATAGAGACTCTGATGAGTATGGATGGCGCCGCCCCTCAGTCCAGTGTCGGCCCAAACTCTACCTCCTCATCATCAAAATCCTCCACCTGGAAGACTCTGGCAATCCTCCCTCTTACTCCTGTGGCAGCAGCTGTAACCCAAAAAGAAATAAGATGCATGATATGAGTAAGGTTACCAGAAATACTACTACATGAAGCCCGAAAATAAAAGTTGTTTCTGTCTAGCCATAACACCCATGTGGTTGCTGCAATGGCGATGTACCACGCATCCTTCATATCGTGGCGACTCGATGCGAATTTGGGCCCGATCAACAAATCCTCATATTCGTTGGGGGTAGTCACTTGTGCCTAGGGCTTTTAAAACCTCTACCATAGTCACCTTACTCCTTGGGCAGTGAATAAAAAGGTGATTCAAGGTCTCCGTATGCATGTTACAGAACCTGCAGTCAGTCCCAATCTGAGGTTGTCTTTTGGCCAGGTTCTCTCTCGTGAGGATTGCATTATTGAGCACTAGCCAGAGAAAGACTCTGACTTTCAGCGGTGTTTTCGCCTTCCATAGCACATGTGCCCAGCTGGGACTGCATCCCCTGAAGTGAATTCGATGGTACAGGGACCTGACCGTGAAAGCTCCCTTGGTCTCTAATCCCCATCGCATCTGGTCTGGACCTTGGGCGCATATCGTGCCGATTCGCGTGATGTGTGTTTGCAAGTTGAGCAATTGCTGATGTAATCCTGGGGTAAGAGCTCCTTGGAATGACGGCCTCCAATTTTCCCTCTTCCAAGTCTCTCCCACAGAGATATTGGGTCGACTCGTTTTGGCAAATAGCTCTGGGAAAGTTTCCTTTAGTGTATGAGCACCACACCACTTATCCCACCAAAATCTGGTGGACCGTCCATTACCGATCATCGATGTAACTGCTGAATTGAATGGTCCGCTTGCTTTGGTAATTCCTTTCCAAAATTGGGAGACCTTAGCCCCTACTCGAAAGCCTAGACTTCTCGTATCTTTTCCCCTTAAGTATGGTTGAATGAAATCTTGCCATCCACTACAAGGAAATTGCCATATACCAACGGGTACCTGTAGTGAAGGATCACTAAAACTGTAGGTATAGGAATCATATACCTACAGACGTGTAGTAAGCTGTGGGTATAGGTATCCTATACCTTTAGAACTTTTAATCCGTAACTATAAGTTTTACTAACGGATCCCTTCACCCACAACAACCCCAGCGCTTACTGCCGCTACGATAAAAAATCTGCCAGTGGAAGAGCGAGGATATAGAGAGCTCAGAGGTGTTCACTCTTCGACGAATGCGCACAGAGGTGCACATCAGCATCGCGTGGAGAGGAACAAAACTCATCATCGCTCAAGTGTAAGATCCCCAAGAGGCCATGGGTATCACCGCCGGCATGAGGAGGTCTACGAGGGAAGGGCCCATCGATGGGGTCCCCCTCCAGGCCATTTCAGGCAGAAAGAAACCCCACCAAGGGGCCAATATCGGACTACTCACGAGGGGGGTGCACACAAACATGACACTGACAGAGAACTACACTATACTTCCAAGTCCAACACCAAAACAGGCAAAAGTTTTAATCCAACTGATCATCCACAACATTCCAATACAAACTACCCTGCTAAAACATCTACGGAAATGCAAAGGGATTCAAACCCATCCAAACAGCAAAAAGTAGAAGGGGAGACTTTCGAACAGCTAAAGCCAGCCACTGGTTCCCCCCTCAAATCCACCGCCGAGCAACTCAAGCTGCCCTCACCACCGGAGTGCCGCCAATTGTTATCTCACGCCAAGCATGGCCACGAAGGTGCGGAGCTAGAAGGGACTACAATTGGGGCAACCGGCGATGGGGCAGGGGAGGGGCAGTGGATACAAGTCAGGGGTAAGAGAAACAAGTAGACAGAGAATATCACTAACCTCCAACCTGGTAAAACCACAGGCTTCAAGAAACAGAGGAAGGGAAAAAAGAGGCCGGCGCCGTGTTTTAACTGCGGGGATCTTGGGCATTTCAGGAGTGAGTGCACAAAAGAAGTTCGATGCCTCAAATGCTTGAAATGGGGCCATCTCTCTTATGTGTGTACCAATGTGGTAGAAACAAAAAGTGACGATGAGAGGGAGGTGAACAGGGGGAGATCACCGGACCACCCCACAGTGATACGATTGGCGAAAAGCCTGGAAGCCATTAAAATCGAAGAAAGTTGGTTACGGCAATGGTGTGCAGTCGCCAAAATTAAAACGGGAAGGCCGTCGGAAGTGCACCTCACACAGGCGCTCACTCAAAAGTGGCCGATGCGCGCCGATAGAGATTGGGTGGCTAAGAAGTTGTGCCACATGCAGTTCTTGGTCTCTTTCCCCTCACCGGCGAAGGTCTCAGAGGTGGTCGGAATGGGGATAGTCGACTTTGGGCATTTTCAAGTGGAGTTCAGTGCGTGGACGCCTACTTTCAGTGCCGAGCTCCCTCAGGGAGAAAAATTTTGGGTTTGGATACATAACATTCCCTTGCATTTTTGGAAGAGGGAAGCTCTTCAAGAAATGGTTGCCGAATTTGGGTGCATAGAAGTGATAGATGAGAAGACGGTGAGACGATCGGAGCTGGTCTCAGCAAGGGTTCTTATCAGAAGTGTCGACATCTCCTTGATGCCGCACTTCGCCAAGGTTTACTCCTTCGAAGAATCGTACCTCATCAGGTTTGTGCTAGACAAGAGAGTTGACTCAACACAGGAACAGAACCCCCGCCCCCCAACCGTCTACCTCCCTCACAGATCACAGAACTTACAAGCAAGTGGCATCACCAACCAACAACCTCACTATCGATGGGTCTCATGAGGTGGAACGAGCTCACCGGGAGATTCTCAAGGCGGCGATGGAGCAGGGACGACACCAACAGCCAAAATAGCATGCTCTGTACAGAGACGACCGGAGAAGGGACCGTCCCGCAAGATCCAGTGGTCAAAAGTCACCAGAGACCTTCAACTCGCTGGATCGAGCGGTGGCCCCAACCAACATCCCTCTTTTGGAATCGCATGCACTGGCAAAGGGAGGTGCTACAGGGGCAGACCCCAAAAATGGGAAAACAATCATCTGCAGCGACATGCAGGCTCTGAACCAGGGGTTGGTGGTCGAGACCACCACTTTGGGGAAGGCGACAGGCGAAAGAAGGCTTTCGACCAAGGAATGGGTCCAAAAGAGTTGGTTTGCTTCAAAAAAGGAAATCCTTCAGTTGTCAGAGGACGGTTTGGGGAAAGAGGCGAGCACAGGTCTGCCCAAAACCAGCAAAAGCAACTCAAAAGAGATGAGCGCTGAGGGAGTGGGTGAAAAAGACAGGCTTTTAGAAGATGGCGAGTTAGGGAAAGAAGACAGGGGAGCTCAAGAGCTGGAGCTGGGCAAAAAGAGGCAAGAAGACGAATCTGAAGCGTCGTCTTCGTTGAGAACGAGAGAGTTTGAAAAAGAAACAATTTTGGACAAAGTGCATTCTGAGACAACCGCACAGCCACCCAATGGAATCGCGCCAAATTGCAGGGAGGGTAAGCTCACCGCTGAGACAACCGCACTGCCCCCCAATGATATCGCGCCAACTGGCAGTGAGGATGAGCTCACCGCTCACTGCCAAAGCATGCCTCATGCAGTTATCGAGGAGTGTGGTAAGTTGTATCGCGGATACAACGTTAAATTGGGGCATACTGAAGGTTTAATTGTGGATGGGCCTTTTATAGAGATTGATGGGCCAAAAGAGGGGTCCATAGCGCCGTTTATTGTATCGGGACAGTGTTACACTACAGTTTCAAGCTTTAAGACACAATATCAGACTGGGAACGGGCCTACCGAGAGGACCGTATTGGAGAATGTCGCTATTATTAATGATGCACCAAGGTGCGGGCTCAATGTGGAGTCTGCATTGAAGTTTCCTACAGATAGTGAGGACGACCTAGAAGGGAGACTCAATCTAGATGAAGAATTCTCATTCACAGATGAGGAATCAGAAGATCTTGAGTTCATTGCTAACACCCAGAGGGAGCTTTCCCCAGAGATGGTACTATCCACATTCCCAGATTCAGCTCAAGGAGGCAACTCTGGATTGCCCCTGAGGGCAGGTGGGTACAGAGTTCACCGCTCACCAAAGAGGGCTCATGTGGAGTCCTTGAATGACTACCTCGAGGTAGCAGCGGCAGCCAAAGCTGCCAAATTCGACAATGGAGGTACGACTAACTTTTTAGCATCTATTTTAAATTACATGTCAGACTCCGATATTTTTTTACTAGCCAAAACATGTGGGTTAGAGGTTTGGGACACAGACCGCAGCGCGTTACTACTTAATAAAATCAGGGGTTGGGAATTCGATAGGGTTAAGACTAGCTATGACAATGTCCTTAGAAATTGCACTGGGCCGACAGACACCCACGAGGATGTGGCCGGCCCCACACCCACTCCAACAATCTCTGTTGATACTGTCCCCCAATGAATACACTATTCTGGAATGTTCGGGGGCTGAGGGATAGAGGAAAAAGGGATATGGTGATGGATGTCATCAGCAACGCCAAAGCAGATGTGGTAGGGTTACAGGAAACTAAGCTCCAGCACGACCTCAAACTAAAAAGAGTTAGAGGTAACAGGATTAAGGAGTGGGTGTTACGCCCGTCAGCAGGAGCCTCAGGAGGGATTGCTATAGGGTTCAACTCAGATATTCTCCCCTGCGTTGAGGAGTATAGTGGACAGTTCTCCCTTACGATCCGACTCAAGCATCGATCCGATGATTGGATGCAGACAGTGACTGTTGTCTATGGACCGAATGTGGCCACAAACCGAGATGCCTTCTGGCAAGAACTTTGCGACATTCGACAGCACTGGTCAGGAGCCTGGACTGTCGGTGGGGATTTCAACATTACTAGATTTGCTTTTGAGCACAAAGGTCGAGGCTCCAGCGACAGACACAGAGAGGAGTTCAATAGAGTGATCACGGAACTAGAGCTGATTGATATCCCAATCAATGAGAGACTATTCACTTGGTCTAATATGCAAGCGACTCCGGTTTTGGCCAAGCTGGATAGGATTCTAGTTTCCATGGAATGGGAAGCGAAATTTTCACTTGCCTCAGCCAGATCGATCCCTAGACCAACTTCCGATCACACCCCCATCTTCCTCGAAGTGGGGACACATGGAGCCCACAGGGAGCGAAAATTCAAATTTGAGAAAGCCTGGTTGGAAATTCAAGGATTCCATCATCTGGTAATGGAAAATTGGGCACTCCCAATTGCTGGCAGGGACGCGGCATCACGATGGTCTGGAAAGATTAGAAGACTGAGAAAGAGACTGTGTAGATGGAACCGGTCTAGATTCTCGACCATCTGGCTTGCGAAAGAATCATTTCTGAAAGGAATTGATGAGCTAGAGAGGGTGGAAGAAACTAGAATCCTGTCGCAGGAAGAGCAGAACAGACTACTGGAGCTCCGAGACAACATCGCCAATCTTTATAGATTGGAGGAGATCAAATGGCAACAAAGGTCTAGGATTTCGTGGCTCAAAGAGGGAGATGCGAACACAGCCTACTTCCATCGTGTGGTAAGTGCAAGAAGGAGATCCAATCTAATCCTATCAGTTCAAACGGATGCAGGAACGACGCAGGACGAGGAGGTGATTTCTGCAACCTTTTAATCTTACTATAAGGGCCTATTCGGGAGGAAGAATGATTTTAGGTTCCCAATGAGCGACAACTACTGGCAAGCTTATCAAAATGAATCGGGGCCAAACTTATCATCCTTGGAGGCACCTTTCTCAGAAATGGAAGTTAAGGTGGCCATCAACCAGATGGGAGCTGACAAGTCGCCTGGGCCAGACGACTTTCCAATGATGTTTTTTCAAGTGTTCTGGGGAGAAATTAAAGGAGAATTTATGGAGTTAATGGAGGAATTTTATCACAACAGTCTGAGGTTAGGTATGTTCAACTACTGGTTCCCATTTCACTTTCAGAGGGAGAAGCACGGGAACATGCCACCATTCTTAACTGTTTGACGGAGGAGTTCCCATTCAAATATCTAGGGCTACCACTAAGACCAGGGAGACTGACTAAGTCTGACTGGTTACCTATAATAGATAGGATGGAGGACAGACTGGCAGGATGGAAAGGTAAATCGCTCTCTATCGGGGGCAGAGTGGTACTCATCAACTCAGTGTTGTCTAATCTGCCCATCTACTACATGTCCTTTTTTGAACTCCCAAAGTGAGTGATCCAAAGGATCGATCGAATCCGTAAGAGATTCCTTTGGAAAGAGGCAGATTCGAATAAGGGAGGGTACCACCTTATCAAATGGAGTATCGCCTGCATGAAGAAGAGACATGGAGGGCTAGGCATCATTGACCTCCAAGATATGAACCTTGCCCTCCTTGGAAAATGGTGGTGGAAAGTTTTTCACCACTGCGGGGAAGGATGGCAGGATTTTATTCAGCCATACCTTCGGAGAAAAGGGACGAGAAGTTTAGGCTTCCGAGTTGGGTCTAAAGCCTCACGATTCTGGAAAGGAATTGCCAAAGCCAGCGGACCGTTCAACTCAGCAGTTACGTTCACTATCGGTAATGGACGGTCCACCAGATTTTGGTGGGATAAATGGTGTGGTCCCCATACTTTAAAGGAAAGTTTCCCAGAGCTGTATGAAATAACAAATCGACCAAATATCTCCGTGGCTGAAACATGGAAAAGGGGAGTTTGGAGACCGCCACTCCAAGGTACTCTCTCCCCAGGATTGCATCAGCAACTGCGTAAACTACAAACGCACATCTCTCAATCTGGGGTGTTGTGCACCCAAGGCCCAGACCAGATGCGTTGGGGACTCGAGAATAAAGGGATGTACTCGGTAAGATCACTTTACCAATGTATTCACTATCGAGGATGCAGACCCAGCTGGGCAACGATGTTATGGAAGGCAAAGACGCCCGTTAAAGTGCGAGTCTTCCTCTGGCTAGTGCTAAATAATGCGATCCTCACCAGAGAGAACCTGGCCAAGAGGCAACCCACATTGCGTCTAACTGTGGATTCTGCAACTTGCACACGGAAAATGTGAACCACCTATTTATTCACTGCACAAGAAGTAAGGCCATCATGATAGATGTTCTACGAGCCCTAGGAACAAGCGACTACCCAAGCGACTATGAGGAACTGTGGGTTGGCCCCAGATTCGCTTCAATCCGACATGACATGAAGGATGCGTGGTATATTGCCATTGCGGCAACCACATGGGTGTTATGGCTAGATAGGAACAATTTTTATTTCCGTGCTTCGTGTAATTCTATTTCGGGTAACCTTACTTTCATCATGCATCTGATTTTATTTTGGGCCACAGCTGCTGCTACAGGAGCGAGAGGGAGGATTGCAAGGATCTTCCAGGTCGAAGAATTTGATGACGAGGAGGTAGAGTTCGGGCCGACACTGGACTGTGGAGTGGACACATGCTCTTCAGGCTCTCACCAGACGCAACTGCTACCTTTTGTATTTTGTATTTTGTATTTTGTATTTTGTTTCACTCTTTTGTACTTTTGGGTTGTCTGAGGTTTGGATGATGTAACCCACCCCCCAGGGTGCTGTTGGGGGCTTATGTTTTATTTCCTGCATTGTAGTTTCGTTTTCCCGGCACGCCGGGGTTGTTTCTTAATTTCTTATTAATGAAACAGGGTGACGTTATTCCACCTTTTACCTCAAAAAAAAAAACAAAACACTGTGGATATATTCCATAATTTATTCCCCCCCCCAAAAAATCCCAAATCCCAAATCCCAAATACCCCAATTTATACAGCCTCTCTCACACCCATCTCTCCCCCCCCCCCCCCCCTCTCTCTCTCTCACCCGAATCCCCAATTCACCACATTGCCGTCGTCAGTCCGCCACATCGCCGTTGTCGTCCATCTCCCACCACCGCCGTTGTCTTCCATCGCCACCACAGCCGCCGTCTTCCTCTCGCCGTTTTCCTCCGCCGCCACCCACCGCCGTCGCCCACCTCTTCCTCTGCCGTCGTCTTTCGTTATCTGCCGTCACCTACCGCTTCCACCATCACCCAGCTGTTCCAAACCCTTCCTTGGTTGGTCGTCTTTGATCTCGATTACACCCTCTGGCCTTTCTATTGGTATCAATTTAACCCCTTCTCTCATTTTTTTTCTCTTTAATCATATTATTATATATATCATAGATGTAGTTTCTTCAACGTTATTCTGCAAGTAAACCAAGATATAATTTAAATACAATCCCTTTAAGTTACGGTCCTCTTCAGTCAGAATGGGTTGTAGAATTGGTTGCACTCTAGTTGTTTGATGAAATGCCGAGTTGACGAGGCTCTTCAGATTGAACTTGATAACAGCCTATAATTCATCACGTTTCTCCTAATGATATTTATAGAGATCATCTTTTTATGGTAGTGCATACTTGCTTAGGGTGTGTTTGGAATGGAGTTATTAAGTTTCGATAAGCGGAGTTTTGTAGAGTTATCTTTCAAAACCTTAGGTTTCTAAGTTGCACTGTTACTCGCATGGTAACTATTTGCAATTGAATGTCAACCCAACAATCCATACTTACTATAGGATCAACATCGGATTGTTGATATGGCTATTAGGCTATGCAATCAGACTTTATATGAGAAATAAATGAACATTAATTAGAGTTGTGGGAGTATATGAGATTGATGTAGAGTGCGAAATTCTACAAAGCTTTGGGATTATAATGGAATGTTCTGTTAGATGACAGTTATCTATAGGATTTCTAAGTCATAATTGATGGGTTCATGTTGTGGAAAAATTATGATATTTATTTGGACTAATATAGAAGAAAATAAATATTTGTTATGGTGGTCCATTTTGAATCTTCTATATAGTTAAAGTTGTGATGACTCTTTATCTGAATCTTCTAAAAGTGATGGCTTAATGTTTAAATGCCAAAGAAGTGATAATAATTGAGAATTTGTACTCACAAAGACTAATATCTCTCTCTCTTACAAAGATTACTTCCTGGCATTATTATTTTAAGATTGTAAGTACTTTTAACATATGTTTAGATGCCACTGCAAAAGTTGTTTGTTTAAGTTTTGTTTTGGTTGGCTTCCTAGTTGATCTTTTTGCATCTTCGATTTCATTAGACTCGAAGGATTGTGGATGATGCTTCATTTGCATTGTCATCTTCAAGCAATATATAGTGTTAAGGATGTTTGTATATATGTGCTTATATTTTCGGAACTAAGTGATTTATAATTTATTGAGTTGAGCTTGTGCTTAAATTTTTTGATCTGAATAAGCTGTCTGGTTCATTTGATGTGTATTACTGTATTAATTTTCAAATTTCGATTCATGCAATGGCTGAAACATTTGATGAATGCTCAAATGAATTTTGCAGCTCCATTCGCCTGGTGTTCTGGCAATTGGCAGTAGTATGAAAGGAGAAAATTCGTATTCTCATCATCTTGACTCTGATGTAAGAAAATGGCCAGTGCAGATTTCCACTGGATAATATGTTAGCTTCACCTATTTTTTCATTGTTTTGCTGACTATAATATAATCAAAACTCATAATCTATGGGCTTAGATTTATTTCTCTGTATATTGCTTTATCATTTCAATGCAGATTGGTGTTTCTGTTGTTGATAGGTTTACCTTCTATACCCTTGCTTTCTTTGAGAAACTGAACATGTATAGCAGTGCTTCATTGAGTAGGTAATTTTTTTAATTTATATTATTTGCTCGCAAGAATTCGTTAACATACTTGTATTTTATTGTGACTAGTTTTATTCTATGTAACTGATTTTTAGTTCATTATTATTTTTTATTCGGTAATCTTTACTTGAAAGTTGAAGTGAAGAAAAATTCTTAGTCTTTGGTCAGTAAGTTATCTGCAGTCTGCTTGCTTATTTACCATAATGTGGGTGATATCAATGATTAATTGCGGACAAAATGTAGCACCCCGAGTTCCGCATTCTGGAAGCTCATGACACTTACCCAGAATAGTATAGGATAATAACTATGTATGATAAAGATAACAATAACAATGTATATGTATATTCATTGTAAGAAATTTAGGGGTATTACACAAAATGTATGCTATGTCTTCCTTTTGCTGTGCAAATTCTTACTGAAAATCAGATGTAAACTCTTCATAGTGTTCAAGGTTTTGTAAGCTAATAATAAATATACTAAAAGCATGCGAGAAGTTGCAAGGCTGGACACTACATGAATTTTTATCTGTGGCAGAAACTTTTAAATGCGTAAAGCCTTTTCCATCTTAAAGTTATGTATAAATGAAGTATGACATACTGCCTTTACCTGAAACTAATAGTTTTTAGATCCAGTTGTTTTTATAAGTGAGAACAAAAATATAATGCGAGTAAAATTTACATGTTTGTAAGAAACAAAAAAACTCACATATATAGCGTTTAGTGTTAGTATGTTTGTAAATCACAGTTAGGGTTGCTACATTTGTCCAGAACCTGGACCCCTACCGTAGCTACATTCAAGTGAGTATTGACTGGGTTATCAAGTTGGACCCACCAAAGTCTTCAGGGAAGTTTGGTTCTCCTGCAACCAGATCTGCCTCGCTTACAAAAGGTTCAGGCCTAAGGACCCAATATTATTTACTAGTAATTTGCACGTGCAATGCACGTCTTAATAAATATGTATATTTTAAAAGTAATTGAAAAACTTCAGCATATTCTGGCTTTAAACCTGAGACCTCCTTTATTTTAGGTATGCACGAGCGATACATCGGTTTGTTTGTCTACAAATATTTGTATTTGTTGAATTTAGTTTGGACGTGTATTACGCTTGCTTGTCTGATTACAAAATTAGGGTTTGTTCAGTTACAAACCCCAACTCTCCCATTAAATTATTAGAGATGACTTGGAGTCAATCACTTGGGGTTCACTTCTCTGGCAAATCAATAAGGATTTCACTTTTCTCAACTTGCATTGGCTCTATGTTATGACTATGATTATGTATTTTTATATTATAGAATTGGGTAGTTCTACCTTCTTCATAAAAATTAATATTCTTTGCATCACCTTTGAGAGTATATCTATTTATCCTTTTATTATTCCGTGTATCTCGAGATCATTTGTGGATAATAAATGGGGTATTAAAAAGAACATATATATTTCATGAGTTATATGACTTTGAAAACATCCTTTATAATGTTTTTTCTGTAATTTATTATGTGGACCAGGGATCCGCATAAGATACAAGATGATGGATAGGGTACCCAACTTGTAAAATCGACCAATAAAATAATGATCTGACCACGAGAGAGGTTAAATCGGGACCTAAAATTACTATGCTTGCACAAATACCCTGTATGTCCATGTCTATAAATTGTAGTATTGCCCAACACCCTGTATGTCCATGTCTATAAATTGTAGTATTGCCCAACACCCTATATGTCCATGTCCATAAATCATATGTTGGGAGTCCATCAATTCTATTAGCCAGTGTTAATGTTATTTTGAGTGTTCCTGTTTCTGTGAATTCATAATTAATTCAAGGTTCAAGCATGTAAAGATGTTTACAAATTTTCTTTCATGTATATGATGAGGTCTTTATATGAACTACGTTGATTTTGGCACTCATACTATGTTTCCTAGTAAAGCATTCAAGTATAAATGTGAATATTTGTTAAATGCGTTTTCTATAGAGTTCCAGTGAGCAATTTCAGGACCATGAAGTTGTAGTTATTGCAAAGGATATGTATAAAGTTTAGCCCTTTGTACTAGCTAACAAGCATTTGAACTTTTGCAGTTTGTTCATTTCATACAATCCAAGTATGCTGATGTCTACTGCTTATTATCGAATGGACCTCTATCAGCGGCCCTTAGATGAGGTATGAATAAAACCAAGTTGATACTACCCATTCTATAGGGTCACTAGTTTTTGGTTTCAGAAGGTTCCTTTCCAGTATGATTTTACTGTTGTAAAGGGAAGTATTGGCTGTTTTATTTTTGGGAGTGGGGTTCACACCATCCCAAGTTTTTCTGAAATTGTCTCGGAGAGTGCTTTTATTACTAACCTTCATTATGCTAAATGACTCGAATGTTTGAAATTTTTAATTACATCCTGAGGAAAGTCTTTTGTATTTCTATGAATCATTCTGCTCGTCTCATGAACCTCCAAAACATTTGGGGTTTTCTCACTGATACGTTATATTATTCATAAATTTACATCTTTGCCTGCTCTGCAACTTACTGACGGAGTGACGGGTATTTTTTATTTTATTTTTGCTAAACTACTGATGGGTATTTGTTATTGCTTATTTTCCATTATGTGGTTGCCTCTAGGAAGCATGGAAATATGAAATGGACCAAATGGTAGTCTCTTGTAGGATATGGGGTCATGACTAGAGAGAGAGAGAGGCTTGACTGGAATTGGTAGAGCACAAATACACATAGATTGGAATTGATCCAGTTGATCTAATAATTACGTGTAAAGTTTTCGCCTTTGTATGGGCTTTGCTCCACCTAAATTTATTGTCGTCTATTGGACTATCTCTCCTCATATCTAAACTAAATTTGAAGTCTGCCTTGCTATGTTACATCTTATTTAAGAGAACCTCTTTTTAAAATAGCCTTCAAAAGGCAAAATTTTATGTTTTACACCTTATAATGCAACTGTCTGTTTGCTTGCATACGCATGAAGATGCTATTCTATAATATTTTATTAATATTAATATGCAACGTTCAAAATATAGTAAAAATGAACCGATGGTCTTTTATATTTATGCTTGCTTTTTCAGTTCCATATAGAATAGCTTGCCTTTTCAGTTCCAAATGCAATTCAGTTCCTATTGATTACATAGCTTTTTGTGAGAATGATAAATGCAGGTTTGCTAAATTCAGATTTATCTTTTCAACATTTGTATGCAGGCAGGAGCTATACTTGGTTGTCTCATGTCCTATTTAATGAGGAGCTCTTCTATATAAAATGGAAATTACGCTAAAGTTCTAAAGTTGCCTGAAGCTTAATTCTGATGGGAACACGAGTTCCCAATCATTATTGTAAATAGCTTTTTGTTCTGTGCTAAGGAGCTATATTTCTGGTGTTAAACAAAGTGAATTTTATTTTGTAATTTGACATGCTTGTAATAATTCATTAATTTTTAATATGATTGAAGTTTAATTTTATTTAATTTTGTTTCATAAACACATTTATTTATTTTATTATGTATTTAGTTAATAATTGGATTAATATTATAAAAGAAAATATTAAATTATCATAAGCATAATTAATAAGAAAAAATTGTTTATAGAGCGATGAGTATATATTCAAATATGTGGATGCGAAAATCATCACTATAACTTATAGCAATGGAGTTTCAACCGTCGGTATAGGAAGGCAGGATGTGTCGCTAAAACCTATACCGACGGATACGAAACTGTGGGTATAATACCGAGGTTTTGTTCAACGGGTGAAAAAATCGTTGCTATAGGTTATAGTGACTGCATTGTGTTGTGGGTATAGCTAATTAAAAACTACAGAAAAATATGTCCGTTGGTATAGGTTTTACAGGCTATACCTACGATTTTCTGTCTTTTACCCACAGATTTTTGCTGTCACTATATGTCAAATTCCTTGTAGTGATCCTTCCCCACTGTGGTGAAAAACCTTCCACCACCATTTTTCCAAAAGGGCAAGGTTCATATCTCTAAGGTCGATGATGCCTAGTCCTCCATGCTTCTTCTTCATGCAAGCAATACTCCATTTGATCATGTGGTAACCTCCCCTATTCGAATCTGCCCCTTTCTAAAGAAATCTTTTTCGGATTCGGTCAATCCTTTGGATAACCCACTTTGGAAGCTCAAAAAAGACATGTAGTAGATGGGCAGATTAGACAAAAATGAGTTAATGAGTATCACTCTGCCTCCTAGTGACAGCGATTTTCCTTTCCAGCCAGACAGTCTGTCCTCCACCCTATATATTATCGGCAGCCAGTCCGACTTAAAGAGTCTCCCTGGTCTAAGTAGGAGCCCTAAGTATTTGATTGGGAACTCATTTGTCATACAGTTGAGTATAGTTGCATGTTCCCGAGCTTCTTCATCAGAAAGAGTAATGGGAATCAGTGCACTCTTGTGGAAATTTATCCTCAGACCTGACCAGGCTTCAAAACAGTAGAGGGCCCCTTTAAAGCAGAGTGTTTCTGATCTGGTCCCATTTCCAAACAGAAGGGTGTTATCAGCATATTAGAGAATCGTGCACCCTTGATTGGAGGAGCTGCTGGCCATGGGTGTAATCCAACCTTTTCTCCGACAATTTTCTAGCATTCCCCTCAGCACATCTGCTACAATAGTGAATAGAAGTGGGGATAACGGATTCCTTTGCCGAATTCGCAAGGAAACGACGGACCTGGCCACCCATTCACCGAAATTGCCGTTTTACTAGTCTGTAGACATTGTTTGATCCATCTAACCCATTTTTCCCCAAATCCTCTCCCTCTGAGAGCTTCCAGCAGACACTCCCAGTCGACTGAGTCATATGCTTTCTCAAAATCCAGTTTTAGAAGGAAGTTCTTAGAATTGCTCGTATGGTAGTGGTGGATAACTTGTTCAGCAGTGGCCACACAATCCAGGATACATCTGCCCTCGATGAAACCCGTCTGGGTTTTACTGATTATATTATCCATTATACTCCCCAGGCGGATGGCCAAGACCTTTGTGATGATCTTCGCCAAGCAATTAATGAGGCTAATCGGCCAGAAATCCTCCACGCGCTTAGACTCCTTCCGTTTGGGTATCAGGACAACTTCCGCAAAATTGAACATGCCTAATCTGAGGTTGTTATGGAAAAATTCCTCCATCAGTGCCATGATGTCACCTTTAATTTCTTCCCAGAACACTTGGAAGAACATCAATGGAAAGCCGTCTGGCCCAGGTGACTTGTCTGCTTCCATTTTGTTGATGCTCTTTTTCACTTCCATTTCCGAGAAAGGTTCCTCTAAATTGAAGAGAGTATGCACAGAATCATTCTAGTATGCCTACCAATAATCTTCCCTTAAGGGGATCCTGAAGTCATTCTTCTTTCCAAGGAGGCCCTTGTAGTAATTTTGAAAAGTGTTGGAAATCACATTTCCATCTTGCAATGTTCCCGTGTCCGTCTATATTGAAAGGATGAGATTTGATCTACGTCTTGCGCTTGCCACTCTGTGGAAGTAGGTCGTATGCGCGTCTCCCTCTTTGAGCCACGAAATCCTTGATCTTTGTTGCCATTTGATCTCTTCCAACTTATAAAGATTGGCGACATTTCCCCAAAGCTCTAATAGTCTGTTTCTTTCTTCTTATGACAAGGCTCTCGTCTCCTCCACCCTCTCTAGCTCATCGATTCCTTCCAAAAATGAATCTTTTGTACGCCAGATGGTCGAGAACCTAGACCGATTCCATCTGCGCAGCCGCTTTCTGAGTCTGCGAATTTTTTCACACCACCGAGATGCAGCGTTTCTGCCAGTAGTTGGGAGCACCCAATTTTCCATCACCATGTGATGGAACCCTTGAATTTCCAGTCAGGCCTTTTCAAATTTGAATTTTCGTGGCCTCTGCGCTCCACGTACCCCCACATCGAGCAGGATCGGGGTATGGTCAGACGTGGGTCTAGGGATCGACCTAGCTGTAGCCAATGAGAATTTAGCTTCCCATTCCATTGATACTAGTATCCTATCCAGCTTGGCCATAACCGGAGTCGTTTGCATATTAGACCATGTGAATAGTCTGTCATTAATAGGGATATCAATCAGCTCTAGCTTCGTAATCACCCTGTTGAACTCCTCTCTGTGTCTGTCGCCGGATCCTCTTTCCTTGTGCTCGAAAGCAAATCTGGTGATGTTGAAATCCCCCCCCAACAATCCAACCTCCAGGCCAGCGATGTCGGATATCGACCAACTCTTGCAGAAAAGAATCTCGCTCTGTAGCCACATTTGGTCCGTAGATGACAGTCACCGTCTGCATCCAATCATCGGACCGTCGTTTCAGTCGGGTAGTCAGGGAGAACGTTCCACTGAATACTTTAGTGCAGGAAAGAATCTCCGAGTTGAACCCAATAGCGACCCTTCCTGAGGCTCCTGCAGATGGGCGTAAAGCCCATTCCTTGATTCTGTGACCCCCTATTCTATTGAGTTTGAGCCCGTGTTGGAGTTTGGTCTCCTATAGCCGTACCACTTCCACCTTGGAATTGCTAATAACGTCCCTAACCATATCTCTCTTTCCCCTATCCCCCCACCCCCTGACATTCCAGAATAGTGTATTCATCAGGGGACTGTGTCAAGGGGTGATCGTTGGTGTGGGTGTGGGGCTGGCTTCATCCTCGGGGATGTCTGTCGACCCAGTGCTATCTCCTAGAGCGTTCTCATAACAAGTCTTAACTCTTTCAGATTCCCAACCCCTAATTTTGTTAAGTAGTAAAGCAATACGCTCTGTGTCACATACCTCTAACCCACATGTTTTAGCTAGGAAAAACACTTCAGAGTCTGACATGAAATTTAATATAAAAGCTAAATAATTTGTCGTACCTCCGTTGTCGAATTTAGCAGCTTTAGCTGCTGCTGCTATCTCAAGATAGTCATCCAAGGACTCCACATGAGCCCTCTTAGGTGATCGCTGAACTCTAAACCCAACCGCCTTGCGCGACTGTCCAGTACTATCTCCAGGTGCTGATTCTGGTAGAGTGGACAAGACCATCTCAGGCGAAATCTCCCTCTGGGTGTTAGCGATGAACTCTAGATCCTCTGACTCCTCATCTGTGAATGTGAATTATTCATCTAGATTTAGCCGCCCTTCCAGGTCCTCATCACTATCTGTATGTTGAATTTCCAGTTGTGGAGTAGGCTCTCTTATTTTGGACTCCTCCTCGAGCCCACGTAGTGGTGCTTCAATAGTAATAGTGGTGCTTGCCGTTCCGGTCCCCTCTTTGGGCCCATTAGCGCTTATATAATGCTCACACACCGGCCCACTTTGTATACTTACTTCTGAGGGATAGTTTAACCCACTCTCGCGAGCCAACATACCGCTCCCCTCGAAGACAGTGCCCACTGCTTGGTTTCTGAGAGCGGTAATCTCACCGCAACTACCAGCTGGCGACTTCAGATTGGAGGGGGTCTCGGTGGAGATAGATGGCGTTGGAAATGATGTTTGAGGCGTTAAAAACGAAGGGGCTCTCTCTTCTTCACTCCCACCTTCTCCATTGTCATCTTTACTCCATTTGCCATTCCTCCAAAAAGCAGCTTTGCTACCCACTCCCTCAGCTTCAATCCCGCTCACCACAAAGCTCTTTTCTCTGTGGTTGAGGAGATCCTTGCTCGTCACTTCCCCCATGCTGGCAGAGATCTGGTGTTCTTGGTCCAAAGAGGCCACCTTTTGCTTTTCTGGTGCTTTCCACACGCTGGTAGAGTCCTGGTGTTCTTGATCCAAAGGAGCCCCCTTTTGCTTTTCTGGTGCTTTCCAAACCCTTTCTACCCACTCCCTGGTAGAAGGGGCTCTCTGACTTGGCTTCTTCCCCACACTGCCACTGTCCCTCACCAACTCCTGTCCAGAAGCAGAGCTGGGTTGTTGTTTACCATTTTTGGGGCATGCAAGCTCTGTCCCCCCTCTCTGCTCCTCGGCGAGTCCCTCCTTACTTGCATGCAGTGCCTGACCACTTTGCAGCAGCTGAGTTCCACTTTGAGCTAACTGCCGCTTCCCCTTTTCCTGATTCACCCCTGAAAGTGAGAAGTTAACCAACTCTGGGCTTGTGTCATCATGGCCGTTGGATCCCTTGATCTGGCTTCGAAGTCGATCACCGGCGTCCCTCCCAGATCCACCCCTCTCTGATCCCTTCGCTGAAGCCTCCCGATGAGACTCCATCTCTCTGGTCGCCTTGATCACCTCATAATGGGCTCACTCCACTTCGTGGGTCCCGTCGATAGTGAGCTCCCATGTAGGTGACGCCACTTCCTTGTAGCTACGGCCGTCTCTTAGAGAGGATGAATGCGATGGGGGCGTGATAGAGGTTACTTCCTCCTCTCTCTCTGTGCGTTTGTCGAGGACAAAGCGTATGCGGTAGGAATCCTCATAAGAGAACACATTGGCGAATCTTAGCATTAAAGCGATATCCCTAGTTCGGATCAGTATCCTTGCCGATACTATTTCTGATCGACAAACTGTTTTCTCGTCGATATCTTCGACTGTGCCGAAGTCGGAGACCATCTCTTGCAATGCCTCCTTCTTCCAAAAATGCAATGGAACGTTGTGAATCCACACCCAGTATCTTTCTCCCTGGGGTTTTTCAGCGCCGAAGTTCAGCGACCAAGCTTTAAATTCCAATTTAAAATGCCCAAAATCTACTGTTGCTAATTCGGTGACCTCCGTCATCTTTTGTGGTGATGGGAAAGAGACCAAAAACTGACGGGGGCACATTCTCTTGACAACCCTGTCATGGTGCGCCTTCATCGGCCATCGTGAGTTCAAAGCTTGGAGAACATGGGTCTCCGATGGTCTTCCTGCACTCACTCGAGCCACCGCGCACCACTGACTAAGCCATTTTTCCTCGTTTTTTATAGTAGTAAGACTAGTTGCGAGCTTGATCGTCGCTGGGTTGTCAGGTGACCTACCCCTGTACACGCGTCTCTCTTCGTCATTGTTTGAGGCCACAACATTGGTGCAGTCGTAAGATAAATGGCCCCACATCGTACACCTGAGGCACCTCACCTCTTTGGTACACTCCGAGCGATAGTGCCCCAACTCTCTGCAATTGAAGTACGGCACCGGTCTGCGCTTTCCTTTTCTCTGATGCTCTCTGTCTTCTTTTGAGGTTTGCGGTGGGGAGTTGGGTTTTCTTTTTCTTTTGTGAGTAACATCCTGCCAATGTTCTGCCTCTACCCCAACCGGAGGTAGTCTCTCACCCTCCCTAGATCCATCGTTTGGACCCCTTCTTTGGGCCCATACAACGGTGGACCTTGGAGGGCTAGGGGCCGGGTTTCTTGGCGGTAGTTGGTGGGGGTTGTGGGAGGGGGAAGCAAGAGGTTGGGGTTGGATTTGCTGGTTGGGTTCCACTGGGGGTGAGGTAGCACTTGGAGGTGAATGGTGGTGCATTGGCGCCATTGGTTTTGGGGGGAGACTGGACGTGCGTGCTCTCTATGATTGTAGAGGTGCTGGTTAGGGTCCCCTGTGTTGGTTGGACTCACTGTGGTGATTTCTTGGTTCCCTGCGATGGATTCTTGGTTCCCTGTGAGGATTGGGTTTATGAGTTGTATCACGGTAGCTTCTTTCTCTATTTCTTGAAAAAACGTCCCTGTGATTGTCCCTGAACTGCACTTCATTGTTGTAGTGTTGTTGATGCTGCTGAGCGTGATGCCGGCCCGCTGTGGGAGTTCTCTTACGCAGATACTGGCCAGTAGGAGGACCCCCACTTTGGGCCCGTCCTCTCAGCTGTATCTCTACAGTAGGGCGATGATGAATTGGGCCTCTCCCCTCATGTCTAGGCTGTGCATTTCGATGTGCCCGCTGGGGGGAGCTAGTGCCGCTGAGCCCCGAGGGTTCACCTTCTCTGTGGAAAGGTTTTGGAGTAGCGTTATGATTTGGGTTTGGGTTTGGGACCAGTGTGGTGGGTGAGGTAGTCACAGTTTGAGGTTTGTGAGGGCTTGGTAGCTGAATATCGGAGGTTGGGGGGGTTGTTGTGGCTGTAGGGGTGTGGCAGACCCTCTCGTTGGGTTCGCACCCCCTGAGTTCTAATTCCGAAAGCATAGCTGAAGTAGAGGGTTGATGGGGTGACGGTTGCAATTGGTAGGGAAGAGGTCAGGTAGCAAAGCAAAGTGAAGGAAGAAAAGCAAAGTGAAGGTAGCAAAGCAGAGTCGAAGAAGAGGATCAGAGTGAAGGAAGCAAAGCAGAGTGAGTGAAGGTAGTAGAACAGATCCGAAGAAGAAGATTAGAGGAGGAGGAGAGGGAGGAACCTGGGTGAGTCGGAACCGGAGTTCCGCAGCTGTGGGGAGTGGAGGTTTTCATTTTCAAGACAGGGGTGAATTCATTAATACATGTCGTTTTTAATGTTTATCCTTTTTATATAATTATTTTTTTTATTTTTCTCATTTTTAAATATTTTTAAATATTTTTTCTATTACAAAATTCAAAATTGTTTTTTCTGTTTAATCCCCGTTTAAACGGAAAAAATCCTATTTGTGCCTGACCATGTCAATCCCGTTACGTTGTTGGAACCTTGGCTCCCTTCCATAATGATGTAAGTTGTATCCAAATGATTAGCGTCGGTTCTATAATTCATTTGTCCATATAATATTTTACTTTCTTAACCCGATGACTCCCATCATGTTACGAGGGATTATGCTAGTCATCCAAATCAATGTCTTCCTTTGAACTATGCAATTCGGTAAGCACTGACTTTCATTTTCTTATTTTTAAAATTTAATTATGTACTATATATTAGATTTGTCCGTGGGGACGTTCCTACGGCACGTCTTCGAAACGATACAACATATGAAAAGTCTTGTTAACAGTAAACAACAATTATATAGCTCAAGTTTGAATAGTAAGACAATAATTAGTTGCAAATAAAAGTCCATGTTTTCATTAGCATATGTTCAAAAATAATTATAAATGGGAGTGTAAAATTAAACTTCTTAGAACTTTGAGGGTGGAAAGATGAAATTTAACCGTTGATGAGATATTTTATATTTTCATTGTAACATGAGCAATAAAAAAAGATTAAAAATCAGAAAATTTACAAACCTGAAATCTGAAAATCTAAATTTCTGAGTAATTAGGGAGAGAAAGAAAGGGAGATAGAAAATATTTAAAAAGTGAAGAGAGAAGAGAGAGATAGAAATAAAGTGATGAGTTTTTTTAGTTTTAGGGAAAACTTTTGGGTTGGTGGGAGGGGGGACTTTTGGAGGGAAAATGTGTTTTGGGAGGGTGAATCTGGGTCTTTGATTTTGTTTTAATTGAAGGGAAGCCACTTGATAGCTTTTTTTTCAAATTACCTTGTTATATATATATATATATAGAGAAATCTTCGGTTGCACACTACTTTGGTGAGCACTCCGTGAGCACTCACGAAATAGAGCACCTATGAAAAATCCGAACCGCTCATATTGTTCTATATGCTTAAGATAGCCTAAAAATAAAAAATCAAGTAATTTGAAGTTCATTTGCCCATGATTTACATCATAACAAAATTGTATGGCTGAAAATTCTAACAACATGATGGATGGGCAAATGAACTTCAAATTACTCGATTTTTTATTTTTAGGCTATCTTAGGCATATAGAACAATATGAACGGTTCGGATTTTTCATAGGTGCTCTACTTCGTGAGTGCTCATGGAGTGCTCACCAAAAGTAGTGTGCAACCGAAGGGGACTCTATATAGAGAATAAATATATATATATATATATATATATATATATATATCAATGAGGTAGCATATCCTACAATTTTTTGCTTTAAAAAAAAATTTATACAAGGACCTTCACCACCTTGATGTGCTTAATTGCTTATTCGTAATTATCTACTATATATATATATTAATGAGGTAGGATATCCTACCATTTTCTGCTTTAAAAAAAAATTCTATGCAAGGACTTTCACCACCTTGATGTGCTTAATTGCTTATTCGTAAGTATCTACTCTTGTGCTCTCATTCCTTCAGTACCCAATGTAGTATTGCATCAAATTAACCATGACATCAATTTGGTTGTGTGGGTGGCATCCAAAGTGGTATGAGAGGGAGCATAATTTTTACACTAATATTTGTCTTCTACTTTTTGTTTGTATTTATTGTTTTTCAGGGTCGATTTGGAAGAAAGATGAGACTTATGTCTAAAACCTTTTTCACCCAGTAGAGGGGAAGATTTTTTAGGGCGATGGTCCTTCTGTGAGGAGCAGCTCCTTCGGAAGGATAGTAATATCATGCATTCCACCCAGGCACATCAGCGGTTGAAGACCTCGAGGGTCTTTTCCTTTTCGCTGACAAATATGCTCTTGAAGAGTGGTGCTCGCTCTTCGTATATGTGATTTTTATCACATATTGCATTTTCTGTTTCTTTTCTTGGCTTGTTATGTATTTCGTCTTGTATCCTAATTTGCTTCAGTATTTAATAAATAAATAAAACTCACACTCTCAGCGTTCAAACAAATTTATTTCTAATTGTATAACAATTTAAATTTATTATTATTATTATTATTATTTTGATAAGAACATAACTACACACTCATTCTGCTCCACTGATATGGAACTTGTGCAAGCAAGAATTTGACCCATCAGACTACAAACACACTTGGATCAAAGTTATTTGAGTTCTTCTATGATGCAAACTCTTAACTATCTTAATCACTTTTAAACAGTCCTATAAAAGTTCAGTTAATTTCCAATTTCATTCAAATCAGGTTAGTTTCGATATTATCTTTTTAAACATGCCAATAAATACGGACCCACTACTTTGCCAGTTTTCCCTTTGTTGGAAAAATATTCTTATGATCACAATTGTATATGATTTAATATATGGAGTAAAACTAAACATTGGATCATCTCAAATAATGTGTTCAAAATTGAGATATCTTATAATCAATCTCTACTATTTTAATGGGAGAATTGAGGTTTGTAACAAACAAACCCTAACTTTGTAATTATATAAACACGTATAATATACATCCAAACTACATTCAACAAATATAAATGTGCACCGCACGTGTAGCCCAAATCAAAACATTCAAATATAAACTTTTTTTTCTTATTCGATATATATTCATTTAATTTGATGACTTTACTTTTTTTATACGTGCATCACACGTACATTATACTAGTAGTTTTTAATTCCTTGATTTGGATTACTGAGTTATTGATTAAATAAAACAAAAACATCAAATTTTAATGACACATTGTAAAATTTCAACACTTCAACATCAAATTAAGATTGCAACATTATCTTTTCAAATAAGGAGACAAGCCGACCGGCTACTAACCCAAATCAACGAACACGTAAATCCACAAAACCTCTTTAATTTTTTCACAGCACGTGAACCCTTCATCGCGGTATGATGTTCCATGTGGACACGAGCGATAACGAAGTAATGTTTGATGTACCATGCACGCACCAAATAGAGTTCATACGTACATACAAACAAATGAAAAATACTGTAATCTCCTTATTAAAAAAATTTAAACATACAAATTTAAAAAGTCATGATGACTTTATATCCATAGTCAAATTTAGTCTAAGATATGTAACCCTAGTGGATGGTTGAAGAAATATTGATAAAAAAAAGAGAGGAATTTTCGATTAGAAAAATTTTTATGAGAAAAATAGAATATTGGAGAAGAAATGTGAGAAAGAAATTAAGGAGATAATATTTCAAATGATGAAAATGTCCATTTTTTTCTTAATAAAATTTATCACCTATTAAAATAAATATTATAAATCGTACGGTTGTGAGCAAATGCAGGATAGTTACAAAAAATATTAAAAAGTTATGTTAGTTGAGATTTTCATTCTAAAAATTTCTAAGTTATTTTTTGAACATTTTGCTCATATTGATTTTTTCTTCTTTTTGGCTAGAAGGAGATGATGAATCAAGGATGCATTCCTTGCACTCTCAGCTCTCAAACAAAACAAACCCAACAAACATTACTCACACTGGCGTGAAATCCACAGCAACTGCAACTCCTCATCCTCTCAGAGCATCCACTGTCGTTCTGTATAAGTTTTCCATATTTAGCTTTTAGAGTTTAGCTTTTAGCAAATATCGCTGCTATCGTTATTTCTAAAATTCGATAAACTAATGAATTGGACGGATCTTGTTCCTCCGTCTAACACTTTTTTGGTTTTTATTTTATTGAAAAAGAATGGACGGAGCTTCATCCTCCGTTTGAGAACTAAATTTTTTTTAATCTGAATTGTATTGGACGGGGCTTGTTCATCCGTCTGTTGTTTTTTTTTTGTTCGTTGAAAACAATGAAAAAACAATTAAAAAACAACGAAAACAAGCCAGACAGATGATCTTCATCCGTCTGGTTTGTTTTCATGTTTATTTAAATTATTTTTTAAAGTTGTTGGCAAAATGACCGTTTTGCCCCTCCCTTCAAAAAATGCCAAAAACGGACCGGACGGAATACCTTCATCTGTCTGGTCTGTTTTAAGTAAAAAAAAATTAAAGTGGAAATGTTAAATTACATTCAAGCCCCCATTCACCTCATCCTATATAAATGCATACCTCTCACGCCAAATCTCCTCATCCATCTTCAGATTAAAAATTCCTCTTTACTCAAACTACTATCTTCGTATCTAACAAATAACAATGTACATCCGAAGATATATTGGTAGAATAAAATCCACTATTCGCGGTGGATCTGATCATGGCAACACCAGTACGGAGGCTGAACAGATGACGGAATCTCGTGATTTTGCCAATCCGAGTTTGTGGAAATCAGTGGTTGATGACCGCCAACATCTGTGTCAGCTTATTACCGATCAGCCTGCAGGTGGATTTTGTAAATTTAGGGGAAATTTGAGTGGTCCAATAAAGGCATACAAGCGATGTTCCTGTGTTCCATTAGTGAAGCAATTAATCAATCAAACCGGGTGACAACACTTATTCACAATAAATACGAAAAAATCATCAATGAGGCTTGTGGCCTTGGTTGAGAGATGGTGGGATACTACACACACTTTTCATTTACCGTGTGGTGAGTTGGGATTCAACTCGTTAGATTGGACAATGCTAACGGGGTTATCGATCGGATTCGGTGAAGCCCCTCCATGCAATGATGAAGATTATCCCTTCGAAACTGTACAGTCTCGTTTTTTTCCTGAGATTACTGAAGCAGATTGGAAATCTTCAGCAATACGCAGTTCATTCCTGAAGAAGTATTTTCATAGCAACATGATCGAAACAACTCAAGTTGATGATAATCTAACGTTGATGATCACAAGAGCGTTCTTTATGTTCTTTCTTTCAAAGTTTCTTTTCTCCAACGCTGCTTGCGTGATCAAATCTGGTTGGCTTGCAGCATTAGAAGATCTCAATAAAGTGGGTACATACGATTGGGGCGGCCAAGCAATGGTACTACTATATATGTCTCTAGATTCTTGCAGCAGAGTTAAAGTCAAGTCTTTTAACGGTCCATGGCAAGTACTAGAGGTAACATTAAATGTGTTTGAAAGCTATATATTAAACTAATTGATACAATTTGTTAGTATTTATTTGTAAACTAATATACCTCTTTCATCTACAGTATTAGGCTTATGAATATACAAGTATATGTGTTCCAATACCTGCATAAACGGAAGATATAACAGATGTTTTAATGGCTTCCGATAAATGGCCCAAAATTACACGTTGGAACAAAGATCAATTGGATATTAATATAGCAGAGACAATTAGGTATAACATTGGCATCGCCAGACATCAATTGGAGATGCGTTCTTCTGCACCTATTATTTAGCAGCCTTGTACGAGATTGAGGTACGAGGCTGAGCATGAAGTGCATAATGCGAACATACTATCTCAGCACCGAGTTATTTTTTAGTACTGCTCGCAGGTAAAATTTTCCATTTTTGCAATGCTTTTTATTGATCTTAATTTATTATTGAATGCATCACCCTGAAACAGTTGTATGTGTGCTTGAAAATATGTATACGAGTCAGGGTGTATGGTATCTTGGTGATCGTTGTTATCGCAAAATTATGGGATTTATTACTATCCCAATTGACCCACCAAAATTTGTGCCTCGAATATTACCACAAGATTTTTTCCACCTATTGACGCGTCAGTATTGGTCTGGCTTGTACCACAAAAGAGATACGATAAGTATTGGGGAAAGGTATCAATAGGTGCTACTATGCCGACTATGTCGCATGGTACGAATGTAGATTTTATTGGTCCAGCTAGCATTAGTGATCCAAATGCTCAATTGCCCTTCCCTGCTTCTCCTTTTTGGGCACCATCAGAGTATACAACAGAAACAAATAGACATGTTCCTCCAGTACATGGCGAATGTGTAGTTGAGGTTTCACTTTTTGCAGGTGGTACAGTTACGAGAATTATCAAAGAGGGATCTTGTAATTTGGAGCCTCACGGTGTAATATCATATGTGAGCAGACCTCATAACATTTTCCATCGATATTCAAATTTCATTTAGACTACGATGAGTTTTTTCCTATTTTTATAATTTACCAACAATAATTGTAGGAGAAGTTATACCAACGGTACCAAGAGTCGACTTATAACGAAGGCCAACCAAGGCGATTCATAATGACAGACAATGTGTTGAAAGTATCTATTCCCGCTCAAGTATTTACTGGGAGAAGAAGTGTTTTTGATCATCGTCATCTTCTGGCAGGAGAAGTGTTTCTACCGATCGACCATCAACTTCTGGTATGAGAAGTCTTCAATCGACACCGAAATACGTGCCAAATACACAGTTTGATAACGAGGACTAGCATTTGTAAATAATGTTTAATGTGAACGTGTATTCATTATTTATTGTTTAATTAATGTTTCACCTAGGTGATCAGTGTTGTCTAGTTTTGTTTTTTTAATGCTTAATGTTTAATTAATGCTTAATGCTTAATGAACGTGTATTCTAGTTTGATGTGATCTAGTTGAAATGAGTACATATGGTCAAAAATGTCATTCAAACTAAACCTTACATGATAACTTTATGTCATGTTGTGTTTTTTTGGACAAGAGAATATGATTACCCTTGGTTTATACGGGTGGCGTGGACAAGGGAATATCACTACCCTACATTAGCTTTTAGACTTTAACCCTACATTTACATACGACAACCACGACCGTCAACTTTATACCCATCTTCTTTAGTCATGTATCACTTTATGTCATATAAAGTGGCACATGGACAGACACTGTGTTGAAAATCCCCTATATATTCTACAATATCCTCCAATTTCTTCTTTCATTTAGCAATGGCTGAATTTAGTTCATCTTCTTCGTCTACTTCATCAGACGAAGAATCCGAGCAATTCGGGCAACTAGCCATGTTGGGAAGACGTGTTCACCAGAACATGCAAATTTTCTCCATGGCATTTCAACAAAGCCAACAAATAAACCACCGGAGATATATACGTCGTGAAAGAGAAGATGGGGACATGCGTCTTCGAAGAGATTATTTTGCTGAGAATCCAATTTATGGCGACAACCTATTCCAACGTCGATTTTGTTTGCGGCGAGTTTTATTCCAACGTATTTTGAAAGCAACTGTTAACTACGAAGAATTCTTCCAACAACGAATGGATGCAACAAGATGGTTTATCTCCCTATCAAAAAATCATTGCTACTATACGTTGCTTGGCTTACGGATCATCAGACCGATTCAATCGATGAGTACGTGCGAATTGGAGAGACTACTGTTTTGAAAACAGTACGTCGTTTTCGTGTGGCTATTATGAACATGTTCGGACCTCAATATTTGCGGGCTCCAACCGCTGCTGATATTCGAAGACTAATTGAAGAAAATAAAGCTCGCGGGTTTCCAGGTATGTTAGGTAGTGTTGATTGCATGTATTGGGCTTGGAAAAATTGTTCTCAGCATGGCATGGCCAGTATACTAGACACGTTCGGGAGCCAACCATTATTCTTGAAGCAGTTGTATCTTATGACCTATGGTTCTGACATTCATTTTTCGGAATTTGAGGATGCAATAATGATCTTAACATGCTCAACCGGTCCACATTATTTAATGATTTTCTTGATAGGTATGCACCACCCGCGAATTTCACTATCAACAATAACAACTACAACATGGGGTACTATATAGCTGATGGTATTTATCCCCCGTTGGCTGCCATAGGCAAAACATAATCAGCAGAAGATACTCAAAAGAAAAATTTTTTGGCCCAGATACAAGAAGCTGGAAGAAAGGATGTTGAACGCGGATTCGGGGTTTACAGACACGATTTGCAATTGTAAGAGGTCCAGCACGGTTCTGGAAAGCCGACAGTCTATCTTATATAATGAAGACAAGTATTATTTTACACAATATGATTGTTGAGGACGAACGAGGTGAAGCACTTGAAGATTATGACTACAACTAAAGTGCGGACTCTACCTTCAGCGTACCAAGCAGAACCGGAGCTTCAACAAGTACCTCCAGATTAGCACGCAATGTAAAACTACATGATACACAGAAACATCATCAACTACAACAAGATTTGGTGGAGCACATATGGAACGAATATGGAGATGAGTTTTAGAAAAATATGGTATTTGTGGTTTAGAGTCATTTGTAAGAAAATTATCTTTTTTAATGTTTAACTTAGAGCCAGTGACTTAAACATTAGAATCAGTGACTAAAAATATGTTATTTGTATTTGTGTTTTTTATTCTATCTTCATAATTTATATTCTGTATTGTTTAATCTAGAATCAAGCAAAATGTATGGATATACTTGGAAGAGACATCAATTTAGTCTCTAATAATTTAAACTGAAATAGAAACTTCTTAATAAGTAGTGGAACACAAAGCAACTATATAACTGAAAATAAGCAGGATACAAGGGATATTGCAACATAAATGAATGCAGCATTGATACAAAAAATTAAACTATTTGTAACCACGACTTTTCATAATTTCATGTTGTCTACACATGAAATAAGTACGTTGAGTCTCGGGTAAGTTGCTGATGTCCAAACTCATTATGCGGTCTTCCTCTTTTCTTTTTTTTCATTTCGTGCTCTTCTTGTTTCATTTCGTGCTCTTTTTGTTTTATCACAAGCTTCTTTTCCGTTGCCATCGTCAGCCTATCTTGTGACTCCTTAAACATATTGTTAAATGTTCTAGTCTCGAGAATCATTTCAGAAAATTGAGCTGATTCAATCGGTCTTTTCCCTTTTCTCTTCTTCCTTTTATGGCCGGGTGGTCGGGAGAGGGCTGGAGGAGAATCCAAATCAGTCAGTATATTTGTATCCCAGTCTTGCATTGCTGGCATCCGTATTGTGCTACCGTCTTCACCAAATTGAGGGGTTCGTCCTGATTCGAAGACACGCATTGTACGTAGCGAAAATTTTGGTTGATCTTTAAGGACCTCATAACATTCTTTAAATTTAAATGCTTTCCCAGATGATCACATGTATTCCACTCTTGCTTCGCATAACTATAAAAATAGTAAATAAACTTGTGTTATAAATTATTATACTTGTATTCAAAAAATTTAAATATGGTAAATTATACATACTTTATCCGCCTCAGTTGTTCTGCTTGCAGCTCTGTTTGTTACACTGCTCAACTTCGCAATGAACAAAGAAACAGATTTAGCAATTGCACAAAAATGACTAGAAAGAGAGCCAGCTGTCCGGTCGGTTGGAGTGCCTAGTAGAGTTTTAAATGTGGTAAATACTCGATCCCAAAATTGTGTACCGGATTGATCGTTACCGGTCAATGGATCGTGAGTAATAGAAACCCAGCTTTGGGAAAGAATAACATCTTCATAAGATGTGTATGTCCTGCCCCTATTACTATGGGTTGCCATTACTCAAATTTAATTTGTATTTGGAAGATAGATAGAATGATAGTGACAGAGAAGCTTAGATAGAAATAAAGAGAAAGAAAGGCATAGATAGAGAAAAGGAGACAGAGAAATTTAGTTTTTACATGAGCGGAGTGGAGTACCAAATATATATATACTGTATTTGAAAATTGTAACTGTTAAAAAAAATAATTTTTTAAATAATCAAGTGTCGTTGGATTTTAAAAAAATAATAATAAATTAAATCATCCGTTGGAGATGAGTACTTTACACTCGTTGGAGATTAAGGGGTAAATGTGTCATTTCGGTCAAAGCTATAGAATAAAGTGGAATTGAGGGACGGATGAAGTTCAATTGTCTCTCATCCACATATTTAATAAATATGGTTTACTATATAAATATAACTCGATGAGAGACGGAACACTCTCATATGTTTTTATTTTTATTTATCCACAGACGGCACTACTTCATCCGTCATATCTAACATTTCGCTAAAGCGGCTACTAAGTTTAGCAATGAACTGTTCACTCATATTCTAACTTTTGGGTTTTTAGTAAACGACATTGAGCCTATTTTTTAATTGATTTTTTTGGGGTTTTCAAAAAAACACAGTGGATGCTCTCATAGCTCTTTCAACTTGCAACTGACCAACCCCACACCACAATTATTAGGACTCTTTTTTGTTTTTTTTATAACGAGGATAAAATCGTTAGATTCCAGCCCAAGATATATTAATAACCCACTAAGGGAACAACGGTTACAATTTTACAAGCAGTAAAAATACAGCCATCCAAAGAAGGACAAAGCAGAATAACATACGCTAGCAATGGAGGAAATTGCCTAGACACCAAAAACACCAAGAACTCTAAGACGACGACTAACGGCACGGGCAAGACAGTTGGAAGCCGGGCCGGTGTGCACTCAAATGTCCCACTACCAAAACGAGAATTGACATAGACTGAAGACCAGTAGCCCAATCTACGACTCTGGACCACCGTGAGGATGCGCAGAAGAAGACTTGCCATGACGGTGAGGAAAGCAACAAAACGTAAAGACAGAGAGAGACGACGACCAAAATAAACAGAGGACTAGATGAATCCGAAGAAGCAGACGAGGTCCACAGCGGGGGAGGCCACAATTACCGGCGATGAACATTAATAGCAGGCCAGACAGTCGTCTAGACATGAAGGGGAAAGGGGAACGATGAGCTGTGGAGGCCGATCACGCTCAGAGCGAACACCTCAACATCCTCACACTAAAAACAACCATGCTAGGAGGGGAAAGACAACCGATAAGCCGACGGGTCGACAGAGCATCAAGACCTAAAAACAGCTCACAACTCCAACCAAACAAAAAGAATCAGCTCCTGTTAGGAGGTGGCTCCATCCAACGAAGCCGATCAGCTAAATGCACTCAGGATCTCCCCAAGCAATCAAGCCCAGAGGATAGACACACCACACGATAAACTAACAAAGTAAAGTAAAAACGAATCTACTATGGCAAGGAGATAGAATGTACTACGCCCACAAACTAACAAAGCAAAAATAAGAGAAATAACTTGCCCATAGTGAAAGAACAAGCTAACACAGCAAAAAATATACAACAAAGCACAGCACTGATCATTAAGGAGGAAGGAGCTAGCAAATCCAGCAACCCGATCAAAAACCAACAGAGGATAAAATCCAACAAACAGAACATCGGCTAAATTCTGACAGTGTACCAACAACAGTAAGAGTAGCATAGTTGGAGGATAAAGAGCCACACATACAAAATATTACAACCAGATATGTCATAGCCGAACCCCTAAGCCAAGGGGAAGACAAAAACAGTCGGATGTCAAAAGCCTAGCATCAGCCACCAGGAGAAAGGACAAGAGTTCCCCATCGTAATCCGAGACAAAAGAAGGTAAGGACCTGTCAACCCTGCGAAGAGAAGGAAAAAAAGGATCACAATTAAGAACAACCACAGCTAACTAGAAATAATGAGGTTAGAACAATAGAATTGGTAAGCCTCCTCAAGACGCTCCAATTGTAACTCCTCCAATTTAACAGGAGTTAAAGTGGAAGACCACAAATTAATGAAAAAAAGGAAGTCCTCAATCATCGCAGCTATCGATGATGTGGAGTGCAAGAATATACGTTTATTTTTTTCCGACCAAATCACCCAGATTATGGCCATAATGGAGAGGAACCACGACGAATGGAACTCTTTTCTAATCGAGAGCGCTCTCCAGCAGGACGAGAATTCTACGGGGATAGAAGGTACTTGCCAAGCCCTACTCAACATATTCCACAAAGGTTGGACAAAACCGCATCGAAGGATTAAATGATCAGCATCTTCGTGTTGGGTCGAACAGAACACACATAATTGCCCCAAAGCAAGATTCATATTGTTAAGACAATCGACGGTGAGAAGTTTGTTATTAATAGCTAACCAAGTGAGAATTTTTGATTTTAGAGGGGCACAACTACTCCATAGAGGTTTAGCCAGATTAGAGTAAATGCCTCCAAAATTTAGGAAATTGTAGAAGGATTTAACCGAGTAGATCCCTGAGTTAGTCCAACGCCAAGATAGTTTATCATTGGGATGCCAAGAATACAGGTTTAGTTTAACAAAGAGATCGTTGAGCTCTGCCTCGAGATGCATAGGGAGGACACAAAGGAAGGGAATTGACCAGAACTTTTGTTGGTTTATGATGGTCATATAATCCGCCACCGTAGCCAAAGGATTGGAAGCCAGTTGATAAAGTGAAGGGAAAGATGAAGCTAACTTCATGTTACCGAACCAAAGATCCTTGGTCTTGGTCCCAGAAGCGCATTCATGGGAGATCCCACAACAGAACGGCAAGACCGCTTTCCAAACCCCTTTCCAGAAGGGGGAATCTTTGCGGGATAAGGAGGGGGAAAAATCTAGGATTCTTTTCCGAGAAAAGCAATTAGAGGAAATGATCCTAGCCCAAGGCAGTTGATCATGAACTAGGATTCTCCATAACCATTTACCCAACAAAGCTAAATTTTGCTGCCTGAGGTTAATAACCCTAATACAACCTGCAACCTTAGCGGTGCAAATCATATTCTAGTTACAAAAATGGGACCAGGCTTTATAAAGACCCGACCCAGACCAAAAGAAGTTCCTTCTGATTTTGCCGATCCTCTTAATAACCCAAGAGGGGACGAAAAAAAGGACATCATATATAAGGAAATAGAAGACAGAACTGAGTTGACTAGCACTAGTCTACCTCCACGAGAGAGGTATCTTCCGATCCAAGTGTTCAGCCTGGATTCGACTTTCTCAATCATCAGAATCCAATCCGATTTGAGAAGCTTCCCCCACCGCAGTGGAATGCCCAGATACTGAATGGGAAAGGATGCCGAAGCACAGTTGAAGAACTGAGCTATTTCCGCTTGCCGATTGATCGACCCACCGATCTAGAGGACAGAGGATTTTTGAAAGTTAATGGGGAGCCCGGAAGCTTTTTCAAAGATGTATAGAAGTAACTTCAAGTTCTGCAGAGTACATCCATCAGGTTGGGCGAAAATGATGATGTCATCAGCATATTGAAGGTTCAGCACACCTCGAAAACTGTGCGTTCCCCCACGACCTTCGATGATGCTGGCATCTGAAGCATTTCGAAGTAATTTACTAAACACATCGGCTACGAGGGAGAATAAGAGGGAGGATATAGGATCGCCTTGACGAAGGCCGCACTTGCACTTGAATTTGTGACCTTTCGAGCTGTTAATGATAATCGAGGAAGTACCAGCAAAATGGCTGGATTGGATCCAGGCCATCCATTTTGGGCCAAATCCACGGTGAAGAAGGATGTCAAAAAGAAATTCCCAACTAACATTGTCAGAAGCTTTTTGAAAATCCAATTTAAGCAGGATACCCTTGGTGTTGGACCATGACAATCGGAGATAGTTTCTTGGGCCGAAGCCACGCTGTCCAAGATAAACTTATTTTTAATAAAACCTGATTGAGCCGAGTCTATTAAAGGAGAATTAATGGCACTCAGACGAGTAGAAAGGACTTTCATGATGATCTTGAAAGAGGTGTTGATAAGACTAATCGGTCTAAAGTTGGAAACCGAGTTGGCTCCCATGATCTTGGGAATGAGCACAATGTGTGCATAATTGATCCGATCAAAAGAGAAAGACCCTTGGTGGAGATCAGAGAACATTTGAAATAGATCATCTTTTAGTCCCTCCCAGAACTTCTGGAAGAAAAAAAGCTGGAAACCCATCCGGGCCTGGGGCTGAGTCACTTTTCAAGGAGAACAGAGCCATTTTAATCTCGTCTAGAGAGAAGGGTACCTCTAGACTGGACAGGTCATGGGATTGCTGGCCATACAATTGATCCCAGTCCAGTTGGAAAGGGCGAGGTTTATGCGAACCTATCAGGTTTTTGAAGAAATTGAGGAAGGAGGCATGAAATTCAGAATTAGTTGTTAGCTCATTATCATTGTCGATAATAGAAGTGATGTGATTGAGTCGCTGACAATGCGAAGCAAAGTTGTGGGAAAAGGCGGTGTTGCTATCACCTTCCTTTATCCAACGATATTTCGCTCTCTGAGCCCACCTAATGTGATCATTGTGGAGAATAGAAGTATATTCTCTCTTGCAAGAAGCACGTTCCAAACGAAGTTGTTCCGAGATAGGACCAACTTCCTCAAGTTTGTCGATAGAATCAATGGAGGAAAGGAAGACTCGCTTGAGGAAACTGGCCTGCCCGAATCTCTCGTTATTCCATAATTTACAGCCATTCTTGATAGCGTGAAGCTTGAGAAGGATACGGCCGAGACCGGAAGAACCCGTGATAGAGGAGAGACACTCCATGATGAGATTCACGAAGGTTTGGTCCTGTAACCAGAAATTTTCGAATCAGAATTTGTAAGGTCTGGAGAATTTAAAGTTTGAGCATAAAGAGATAGGGACATGTTCCGACGACGGGTTGGGTAAGGCTAAAACAAAAGAGTTGTGGAAGAAATTGATCCAATCTAAAGAGAAAAAAAAACGATCGAGCTTAGACATAGTGGGAGTCGGTCTCATGTTGGACCAAGTGAAGGATCTACCGTTGAGGGGTAATTCGGAGAGATGAAGCTCTCGAATATAATGGTTAAAACGATTGGAATTAGCTTGATGCGCTACCGATCTCGTTCGTTCGGACGAGAATCTAGTTACGTTGAAATCGCCACAGAAGAAACAGAGACCGATACTAAGATTTTGGAAGGAATCAAATTCACTCCAAAAAAGAGGGCGGCGATCCGCAGTGGATGGTCCGTAAACCGAAACCACTGTGAGATCACGATTGAATTCGATCCACGAACGATGAGGAAGAAGGTGAGGCGATGAACAGAAATAAGTGAGAATTTAGAATCTTTAAACCCAAAGAGAATGCCACCCCTGGAGTCAACCGCGTCAAGGGATATCCAATTGGTTATTAAGGATCCACCTATAGAGCGAAGGGTGGACGGGGTCGGGAAAATAAGTTTTGATTCTTGGATAGAGATTAAATCACAGTGGGAAGAAGTGATTAGTTGGAAAACAGCTTATTGTTTGGTCGGGCATCGGAGGCCCCTGACATTCCAAGAGATACTAATCATGATAACCACGAGTCTCAAATGCTCTAGAGATTTCGCATTGGCGAATCAAGTCAAAGGCATCCAAACTTTTCGAGGTAACTGAAAACCCCATATCCTTCGAAAGACAAAGCATATCGAGGTTAGAAAGGGAGTTGAAATGCACCTGATAAATGGATCCTAATTGTTCCCACCCTACAGAACACGGGGTGGGGGGGAATTGGGATATGCTTCTTGCGAATTTGAGCCGCAAGGGAAGCATGAGAGTCCGACTTAGAAGAAGTAGCTCTTTGCGCACGAATGCGTGCGCTCGAGCGAATGATGAAAAAGGGGGATTTTTTCGCGCGCTCAATCTGCTGTTCTCCATATTGGACAATATCAGCAGACTTACATGGCAAAACAAAGAGGGGAACCGAAGTTCCATTAGAATTGGGATCCTGGGCGAGTATACCTGGGGAGGGAAGACCCTTGGAACGAGAAGGGAAGATGGAGATGTAATTATGGGAGAAGGCGAGAGATCTCTCGTAACCTTGTCGAGGGCGAGTAATCCCCCCTCAGACTTAGAGAGATCCCCTAAACAATATTGAGAAAGGAGTGTGGTAAGATGGAAATCTAAAGTGTAACCAGCAAGTAACGAAGAATATAAACCGTACCGAAAATGAAGATAATGCTTACCAATACAAGAATAGAAAACAAACGGTCTAATAAGAATAACAAACTCAGGAAAGTGTAACCGGTAGGGACTCTTTTTTGTTATTCTCACTCCCTCTCTCTTTTTTTTCCTTTTCCTGTCTACTTTAAAAAAACTGAAAAACATACTATGACTTGGATCCGAGCAGAGTGGAGCCCCATGTATGGGCTGTTACTTGTCAGGCTCAAATGTTAGCTCATTGTCTATCCCTTTCAGACTTTGTGCACCTTTTTCCTTCGGTATTTGTGTATAGTATGTTGGGATTAGGGCGTCAACCAATGCCTCTGGTTGCAGCGGAACTAATAGAGCAATGAGGAAGTCGAAGTAGACGAGACGAATGAATTGAGCAAACAAGTAGATCCACCAAACTAACACAAACACACCGATGACTTATCCCGGTTAGCTTTTCCTTAATCCGGGGGAAAATATAGGGAGATCTGATATTCAACTGGAAGTGATTACAAGGAGTTATTGATTCACTCAATACAAAGAATTAAACTCACTCACCAAGAACTATCACTCTCTCTAGTCTCTCATTGCAATGGAGAAAATAATCTATATAGTACTCCCTCTCATATTGGAGGAGTTTACAATATATATAGAAGAATAGAGAGAAACCTAGCTCTAATCTTGATTCTCAGTCATCCGATATAACCTGGAAAAGAAGTAACTGAATAGAAGCCCTACAATCTAACTTGGAGTTGAAGATTGGGCTGAAACGACCTAACAAATCGAAGCCTAAAAACGAACACAGCGCCACGGTCGGTCGATCGTCCAACAAGAGCGGTCGACCGTACCACTCTCTGACATTCCTTATACTTCGAGCGGTCGGGGGGTGCGGTCGACCGCAACATAGGAGAGTCGACCGCAACTATACCAGCACCTTGCTGCTGCTATTTTCCCTTCTACTCATTTCGACGCTTCGACATCCGTGCTTCATATTACCTTCTTCTAATATGAACAACGAGTATACAAGATACAATCCTAACAAACTCCACCTTAGATTGCATACGAGTGCTATCACATGATGTGTTATTCATCTCCAAACTCAAATAAATTCCACTTGTAAAGAAAACTTAGAACAATAGCTTCTTCTTCTAATTGATATGATTTTTACCCAATCTCACCGAATCTAGTGTGGCCCCTCAAATCACACCTCCGTAGATGTACTCACGAAGTTGCCAAACTACGCATGAACTCCACCTACCCTTAGGCTTTCTCCACCTCTCGACGGTATTCAAAAGCGTGGTCTCGTCTCGATGATTCTAGTTGCGGCAAACTAGCTGAGCTTGCGGGAATAATAGGAAAAGAACTATCAACCCCTGTGCAAGATTTTCAAATTTTCCAAAGCTTGTAGAGATTGTGTTGGCTTGGCCCAACCACTCTCATACCTCTAATCACTTCACGACGACCTTGAAAAACAGACAGAACTCCACCTCGAGCTGTGTACCTGCAGCCCCGTGCATCAAGAGTTCCTAAGGTAATCAGATTCCATTTCAACAGAGGAACATGCAAAACATCCCTTAAAGTGAACAAATTTAGACCTGGCATCTTCAACTCAACTGTCCTCTCACCTACTGCTTCACAAATCTTTCCAGTTCCTGTTGTCACACAACGCCCTGTAGTAGACTTATAAGTAGAAAACAACTCCCTCTCGGAGCAAATATGAGAAGAACTCCCTGAATCAAGAAACCAACTAGAATCCACTTCTAAAGAATTTGAAATAAGAAGACACGAACCACCTGAATCAAAGGCACTAACCACATTAGCGGATGAACTCCCGTTCTTTGTGCTTTCATGATTCTGCAATTTCCAACAGTCTTTCTTGATATGCCCTGACCTCTTGCAATATCGGCAACGGATCGAATCCTTTTGCAAAGCACTTTGTCTTCCCCTCGAAGGACCATCTACTGCTAGACAACTTGTAGGAATAGACGATGATGATTTAAGGGTCTCCTTCCTAAGTTGATTTTTCTTCAATACTTTGATTAACCATCTACCGAAATACTCTCCTTGGCAGATCTACCATGTTGCATGGTAGTGATCAAAGGCTCGTACGAATTCGGCAGTGAATATATCAGGTTGAAAATTTTATCTTCCTCACACACATCTGCGTTGATCGCCTTAAGTTCAGATAATACCTTATTGAACTCTGGAATGTGGACTTGGAGATCGGTACCTTCCTTCATAGATAAACGGAACAACTTCTTCTTCCAATGCATCCAATCTAAAAATGACAAACCAGAGTAGTCAGCTATGAGTTTTTCCCACAAACTCGCCGCATCAGTTTCTTCAAGAAATCTGCACTTAACCTCCTCCGCCAAGGTTAGTCGGATCAGACTTATGGCTCTTTCACGAATATGTTCCCAACTGTCATCCTTCATATCAGTTGGCTTTCCTTTCTTCTTAACGGCTAACTGCAACCATTCTTTAACAAGAACATCATATATGTCAGTCTTCCAAAGATTGAAATTGATCTTTCCATCGAACTGCTTGATCTTCAAAATACTATGGCCTGTCATCTTAACCAAGGAACTTGGTAACCTGAAGCTCTGATACCAGTTGTTGGGATTGGGGCGTCAACCAACGCCTCTGGTCGCAGCGGAACTAATAAAGCAATGAGGAAGTCGAAGTAGACGAGACGAATAAATTGAGCAAGTAAGTAGATCTACCAAACTAACACAAACACACCGATGACTTATCTCGGTTAGCTTTTGCTTAGTTCGGGGGAAAATATAGGGAGATCTGATATTCAACTAGAAGTGATTACAAGGAGTTATTGATTCACTCAATACAAGGAATTAAACTCACTCACCAAGAACTATCTCTCTCTCGAACCTCTCTTTGCAATGGAGAAAATAATCTATGAAGTACTCCCTCTCATATTGAAAAAGTTTACAATATATATAGAAGAATAGAGAGAAACCTGGGTCTAATCTTGATTCTCGGTTGTCCGATATAACCTGGAAAAGAAGTAACTGAATAATAGCCGCACGATCTAACTTGGAGTTGAAGATTGGGCTGAAACGACCTAACAAATCGATGCCCAAAAACGAACACAGCGCCGCACTCGGTCGACCGTCCAACAAAACCGGTTGACCGTACCACTCTATGACATTCCCTGTAGTTCGAAATGGTCGGGGGGCACGGTCGGGGGTACGGTCGACCGCAACTATACCTGCACCTTGCTGCTGTTGTTTTTCCTTCTACTCACTTCAACGCTTCGACCTCCGTGCTTCATATTACCTTCTTCTAATCTGAACAAAGAATATATAAGACACAATCCTATAACAGTACTGTATTCTCCACCGTCCGATCGTTAAATTCAAATGGCAACTGGATAATTATACACTAGCGAAAAGATGATTTATTAACATTTTCACGAAATTTGATTATTTACAAGAAAATTATTAAACTCAAAGAAAGTAAAGCAATGCAATATGTTACTGTAGAAAATTTATAGTCTCTATTTTTCCAAAACGTTTCATTTATTTCTGAGGTGCTTCATCTATTAGAAATTACATTTTGACCCACCATATTTCACACCCCATCTTTTAAAACAAAACATAGACAATCCGACTAAATCTTTATTATATTGTATGTAATATTATATTGTATGTAACACTGTCACCCAATATCCGGACCCGACCCGGCCCCAACCCGGACCCGACATTGGACTGGAATCGACCCGATCTATACGGGTGCGGGTGCGGGTGCGGATCCTAAAATAAGACCCGATGTACTTTCGGGTTCGGGTCCGGGTCCGGGTCCGCTCAAAATAGAACCGACCCGAACCCGGATCCGGACCCGGATCTATTAAAATATACCCCCAAACATATAGAATTTAAATAATAGAGTTATAGAAATATACATATAAAAGTAATTGTTGAAGATAGATGTGTAAATATAATATTAATTCATGTACTTCAGTGCAAAAATTGTTAGAATCGTAGGGTATGCAAAAATATTTAAGTGCAAATATTTATTCTCTACTATCGGATCCGACAAGTAAATTTTTTAACTAGGACCCGGACCCGGTTCTTGCAAGTCCGAATCCGAATCCAATTTTTATACTCATAAGGAACTGGGTCCGGATCCGATTGGATCCTATACCAGCTCTAATTATATGAATCTAAAAGAACTAAAAACACCTAGTTTAGGGGTGAATACACTGATTTTTTTTTTTTTTTTTTTTTTTCATTTTTCATTTTTATTTTTTTGAACTTATTTTATTTTTATTTGGTGAAAAGGGGAAGAAGACAAAAGTTGGGTCTCATAATAAATTTCCCAAAAAAATATAGTACTAGTACATAATCCAAAATCCAGCAGAAACAGGTAGGGGTGGTTACCGTACTGTACCGTATCATCATTACTCTACCGTCTACCGTACCATAATACTTGGTATACAAGTTTCTCTACCATTACCGTGCCAAGATTTTGGTACTACCGAGTTCGGTACGACCGGAATATCGGTACGGTATTGGTAATACCATGGTACTACCGGACATCAATTAGCTTAAAAAATTATCATTCATATAAATGGAAAAAGAAAGATAAATAAGCTTAACATAAATAAATATATATATATATATATATATATATATATATATATATATATATATATATATGAAGAAGTTTCAACATAAATAATTAAATATATATATATATATATATGAAGAAGTTCCAATAATCAGCCAATGTCAATTTTCAAACAAGACTCGACTAACGGTCCATAATTTAGTCTAACATCTGTGTTTCCAGAGCCCAATCACCAGCAGTACCAAATAATATAAGTTTCTGTTTAACAATGAAGGAAGAAATCATCACAAAACTCCATTGAAATAACTAATATCTTCAGGCATGTTCCTTTCAAAAAGCTCTAGAATTCTCACTCAAAACAAATTAAACACATACAGGAACAGAGAAACACCAGTACGAATAGTATACAGAAACATACAGTTCAACTGGTTAACTGGAAACAGATTCACATAAAAAAATTATCCTCACAAACAAACATACATCACCTGATATAGTGATAAAGAATCGACACAAAATTTAAGATCATGGATAAAAAAAACATCAACATCGCCTTCTCATCCCCTAAATAGTTAAACCCTCAATAAAAGAATTAGCTAAAGACCTTTTCTACCCAATCCTTAATCCACCCAGGCCAAACAACAAATCAGGGTTGTAGACTTTATTGTTGTACAATTTTAGAGATGTATAAGTTTCAATATAATGTATCTTTATGTATGAAAATTAGTTTCAACATTCTGCAATATGATTGATTCAATATGCTACTCTATTAGATTCAGCATTCTGCTATATGCTTGATTATATATAATTGGATAGCTTCAGCAAATAGAGAAAGAATGACAACAGTACCTGAAATTAAGAAGATTCATATATAAAGAATGAAAACAGTATTGTTATTTTCCTTTCATAACATTCATGATATTTGATAGTTCTTTTATTTCTGTGTATTGTTCTACACCTTTTTTTTCAGTGTGTATCTCATTTAGAAGATTCATATATAAATCAATTTCAGGATTATGATACAAATATAATACATAAATACAACTTCAGCTATATTAACTCTTAAAAAAACACAAAAATTAATTTGATAAATCAAATCAGAAAATCTTTGTCCTAAATTCCTAATTACTTGTGAATAATAATACCCAAGATCTAAAGAAAACCCAACAAGAACAAGAAGAAGATGGATCTTATATTAATACACCAACTAAACTATGAAGTTTCTCTAATGAGTCAAAAAATCCTCCAAAAATACCGTACCGATGGGGGCTGAAGAAGGTAGGCGGCGTCGCGACAGCGTGGTGCTTTGGCAGCATAGTGCGTCGGTCAATCAGTGCGTGTGCCCTAGATTCAAAGAAGAAAAAAAGGAAGAATAATTGAAGTAGTAGTATAACTGGGTGAAAAATTGAAAAAGAAAATAAGAAAAATGGGCATGGACCTAGGTCTAGGCCTGGGTTTTTAAATATAAAAATTAAATTAAATATATATTAATTACTTGGTATGGTACGACATAACATGGTATCAGTATTGAGTACCAGTACCATACCATATAATTTCGGTATGGGATAATACCGAGATTTCGGTATGGTATTACCAAGATTTCGGTAATATATGATATGGTAACGGTATGGTACGGTAATATGGTATTTTTTGACACCCCTAGAAACAGGAACAGGAACAGAGGATGTGCTCTAAATTTTGCAGACTACCCTCCCCTGTTAACTTCTCTCTCTCTCCCCTCTTCTCCTCCTTGTCTCAACGCTATTAAAATCTCACTTCACCTCCGTCCTTTTGTTGCAACGCCTCCTCTCATAAAAACTCCAATCCATCCATCCATCCGTTAATGCACCCGTCTCTCTTATACATCCCGCTCGAGCTCAGTTTCCGCATAGAAAATGCGCTCCATTTTCCATGAACACAGGAGCAGGAGCAGAAGCAGATCTCCATCCAGAGAGAAGATCGCGGTCGTCGATCCCGATCTTGTTCTCATGCAACGAGCTCAGATATTAGAAGGTCAGATCGATCCCCTCAATTCTGCGTAAAATTGCTTCAATTTCTTTGGTTTTTGTGATGAAAAAGTTAGTTAGTTAGTTTTTTTTTTTTTTTTTTTTTTTGGGGAGAATGGGGGGTTTTGAGGAACTTTTTTGAAGAATTTTTTGCAGTACTAGGCCACTTTTTGAAACTATTTACAATTTTAGGCAAGTTCACAAACTATTAGCACTTTTGGCTAGCCAGTGCCACGTTAGCAGCGGCCGCTATTGGGAATAGCTGCCTCTTCATAGGGACCTCCCACACTTGTCAGCTTATTGTATAATGGATACGAATTGGTGTAACTGAGGTCGCTATTGTCAATAGCGGCCTCGTATAACCAAGGTCGCTATTCCCAATAGCGACCACAGGTTGACCCAATCGCTTTTAGTCCCACCTGAGGTCGCTATTGGGAATAGCGATCTTAGTTAGACAAGGTCGCTATTGACAATAGCGACCTCAGTTACACCAAGTAGTTTGCAATTATACAATACCCTCTATAATCTGTCAAGTGCGGGAGTACAATGTGTTGGTCGCTATGAAGAGGTCGCTATTTCCAATAGCGGCCGATGCTGACGTGACACTGACTAGCCAAAAATGCTAATAGTTTGGGAAGTGGCCTAAAATCGCAAATAGTTTCAAAAAGTGGCCTAGTACCGCAAATCATTCTCTTTTTGAAGGGGTTAGTTTTGTGCATCCGAGAACCGAAATAGACACCCGGTGAATAGTTTAGGTAATGTACCAAGTTTAATGTAGTTTATTGCATTGTAATTTGTAAATTACTCACTGTCACGTCATGCCTTGATTTTGTGTGTTTAAAAAAAAAAATTGTAGTTACAGAGGTACCAGTTATTTTTTTGGTTGTAAAAATCGTTTTTTTTAATGTTGATTGATTTGAAGAATAAATTAGTTGATTCCTTTGGTGTTTCTATTGAAATTAGAATTGGGGAAAATCATATTTTCTTGTTTTATTTCTTTGCTGTATACATCTATATATATGAATTACATTCTTGGAGAAGAATAAAAGAGATTGAGAGAAGATTGGGAAGATAAGAGATTTGGGGAATCTGTTTTCTACATATTAGGAAACAGAATATACAATTACTATATTTCAACACTCCCCCTCAAGTTGGTGCATAGATATCGAACATGCCCAACTTGTCAACAAATTTCAAGAAGAGCCGAGTCGAAACAGCCTTAGTTAGGATATCTGCGAATTGATCTCCTGACATCACTTTGGATATCTCAATAACTTTCTCATCTAATTTTTCTTTGATGAAGAATCTGTCCACCTCTACATGTTTCGTCCTATCATGCTGAACCGGATTAGCCGTAATATCACACGCCGCTTGACTGTCACAATACACCTTCATAGGTTCCTTTGGACCATAGCCTAAGTCCTGCAACAGGAGTTTCAGCCATAAAACTTATGTTATACTTAAAGCTACTCCGCGATACTCAGCCTCTGCACTAGAGCGTGCAATAACATTTTGCTTCTTGCTCCTCCATGTAACTAAATTTCCTCCAACAAGGGTGAAATATCCTGAAGTGGAGCGCCTATCGATTGTAGATCCTGCCCAATCAGCATCAGTATATGCCTCAACCTTCAAGTGACCATGCTTCGCAAATAAGACTCCTTTTCCTGGGGCTGACTTAATGTATCTCATAATTCTCATTACCGTGTCCATATGTTGTTCCCGAGGTGCATGCATAAACTGACTTACCACACTTAAAGCATATGACAAATCTGGCCGTGTATGTGCAAGATACATTAGTCATCCAACCAATCTCTGATATCTTTCCTCATCACAAGGCACTTGATCAGCTTCGTTGCATAGTTTCAGTCCTTCTTCCAGTGATGTGCTAATCGGTTGACAAGTGGACATTCCATTTTCCTTCAATAAATCCAGAGCATATTTTCTTTGAGAAAGAAATATCCCCTTTCTTGAGCGAGAAACTTCAATACCAAGAAAGTAACTCAAAGGACCAAGATCTTTCATTTCGAACTCTTGTGACAAGTAGTTCTTTAATGCCTTCATCTCCTCAGGATCATCTCTAGTTACTATCATATCATCAACATAAATAATGAGAGCAGTAATTTTACCTTCTTTCTTTTTTAGGAATAGAGTATGATCAAAATTACTCTGATCGTATCCGAATGTCCTCATTGATTTTGTATATCTCCCAAACCAGGTTCTTGGCGACTGCTTCAGTCCATACAGTGCTTTCTTCAGACGACATACTTTGTTGCTGTGTTGGACTGGTCTGTTCGACCCTGGTGGAAGATCCATATAGACTTCTTCTGTCAATTTCCCATGCAAAAATACATTCTTCACATGAAATTGCTCCAACGACCAGTCAAGATTGGCAGCAAGTGTCAGTAACACTCGAACAGTATTGAATTTTGCCACTGGTGCAAATGTATCTGCATAATCAATTCCATACGTTTGAGTGTACCCTTTGGAAACCAGCCTTGCTTTGTATCGCTCTATTGAACCATCAGACTTATACTTCACTGTATAAATCCATCTGCATCCTACTAGCTTCTTTCCTGCTGGCAGCTCGACTATCTCCCAAGTCTCGTTATTTTTCAAGGATTTCATCTCCTCATCCATAGCTGCTTTCCACCTTGGATCAGTAAGGGCTTCCTGCACACTATTAGGAATAAATACAGTAGATAATTGATTTACAAATGACTTATTGGATTCCGACAAGCAGTGAGTGGATACATAATTACTCATGGGATATTTGACATTACTAGTGGGATTAGGTTCATAAGTGGGTTTTGGAATACCTCTATTAGTACGGTACGGGAGTTCTCTTCTAAGAGGTTCGGACAATGATGATGATTGGTTTTGGGGTTCTGATGGTTCACTCTCACTGAAATTCGGTACTGATTGCAATTCTTCAAGAGGGTCTTCTTGCAGTTCTTCATGAGGATCTTCCTACCTTGCTAAATCTTCATTCAAGTGTTCGCCATTATTTATATCCAGTTGTTCGTTCTGCCTGACAATTACTTCATCATACCCAAGAGTCTGAACTTCACTTCGGTACTCCCCCTGAAGTTCAGCCGTAGAAGAAGAAAAATACATCTCATGTTCATGGAACACCACATCCATAGTCATAAATATTCGTTGAGTTGGTGGGTGATAGCAACGATACCCTTTCTGATTCATTGCATATCCCACAAAAACACATTTTACTGCTCGGGGGGTTAACTTACTTCGCTCGTGTTGATGTAGGTGAACAAATGCGACACACCCAAAGACACGAGGTGGCAGGTTGACAACAGTTGGCGCATCCACAGCATTAGTTAGTGCTTGAAGTGGCGTGCTGAAGTTCAGGATATGAGAAGGGACTCGGTTGATTAGGTATGCTGCAGAGGTAAGGGCTTCCCCCCAATACATGAGTGGGAGATTGCCATAAATAAGTGAAGCACGGACTACTTCAAGCAAGTGTATGTTCTTCCTTTCGGCCACGCCATTTTGTTGAGGAGTATATGAACATGTAGTCTGGTGAACAATTCCATGTTCCATCAAATATTGTTGTAGATCTGTATTCAGGTACTCGCCACCATTGTCACTTCTGAGCACTTGAATATGTGCTTTATACTGAGTCATAACCTGCTTATGGAATTTTTGAAATAAACTACTAACTTCTCCTTTGGATTTCATCAAACAAATCCAAGTCATACGAGTGCAGTCATCAATAAATGTCACAAACCATTTAGCTCCTCCAATAGTGGTATTTCTGGATGGACCCCAAACATCAGAATGAATAATCATAAATGGAATCGTGCTTTTATTCAGATTGCAATGAAAAGAAACACGGTGACTTATTGCTAGTTCACATACATCACAACAAAAACTAGAAATATCCAACTTCGAAAATAAACTGGGAAATAATTTAAGCAAGTAGCCAAACGATGCATGTCCTAGATGTCGGTGCCACAGCCAAATTTCTGATTGCTTCTCCCCCTCGGAATTATTAACGGCAAGAGCTTGAGTTAACCTGTTTGAACTCTCAGAAACCAAATCCATATAATAGAGTTTTCCACGTCTAACCCCATAACCAATCGTCCTGCGAGTCCGAATATCCTTAAAGACACAAAAAGAAGGCCAAAAGATAACAATACAATGTAGTATATCAGTAATTTGGGTGACAGATAACAGATTAAAATTTAAGGATGGGACTACTAGTACTGTGTCTAATGTAAGATCTTTTGTGAGGGATATGGAACCTTCGCCAGTAACAGGGACAGGATTACCATCGGCAGTGGATATTGTAGATTTTGTGGATGGGTGTAAGGTTTTAACTTGTCTAAAATCAAAAGTCATATGGTCGGTAGCACCGGAATCAATTATCCATGTATTATTCATAACAGATGCAGAAATATTAAAAGCCTTACCATCGTTACCTGAAGCTGTAACCAGTGTGGAGGTTTGTTTCAATGCTCTTCCCATCTCCTTCAGCAATTCCAACAGCTACAGTGGATATCTTCTTCCGAGAATCTCTACTGTGATCCCAGTCCTGCGGGTAGCCGATAATCTGATAGCAATGAGCTTTCGTGTGCCCAGTTTTGCCACATTGGGTACACTTCCTTAACTCATAAGTAGATTGATTGAAGCCCTTAGAAGTCCGTGTAGATGATCCAGACTGACCTGCGAGACTTTTGAATGGATGTGGCCGAGCCACCATTGCAGCTACATCAGAAGATTCAGAGGAGCTGTTCATGGTGCTTTGTTGACGAGCCTCCCGCCGAACATATGCGTAGGATGCCTCGAGATCAAGTGCAGGATCTTTTCGCAAAATTTCTCCTCGAACCTGCTCAAACTCAGCATCTAATCCAGCCAAAAAAATATGAACCCGCAAGCGGTCGATTGATTTCTTATATGTTTGGACATCATCAGGATTCTTCATGATCACCTTATCTCGATGATCCAGTTCTTGAAAAATTTCAGTCAATTCTCCATAATAAATAGAAAGTGGCCTGCCATTTTGCCTTGCTGAAAAAGCTTTCTGGTTTAGAGCAAACACCTGAACCTCGTCGGTTCCATCATAGAATGCTTTTGCAAGAGCATCCCAAATATCACGAGCAGTTTTCAATCGAATGTATCTCTTCATGATCTCGGGTTTCATGGACATCAACAGCCAGCCTTTCACTTTCTGATTATCAGCATACCATTTGGCATAGGAACCATCACTTTCAGCGGGAATTTTACTATCACCTCGAATATACTGGATCTTTTCACATCCAGCAATATGCATCTCATCAACTGAGTCCAAACATCATAGTTTGTTTCATCAAGAATTATCCCCACATTAAAGCCGGAATTCTCGGATTGTACAATAATCGGTGTACTACCCATGTTACAAGTAAACAAAGGATCTGGTTGAACAGATCTGGAGGAGTTGAACGGGATCTGGATCAATCCAAACCCAAAATCAGGACTGTTGCTGCCTAGTCCTAGGATATCGAAAGAGTGGAGTTAGCTGTGACGATAGATGGAGGGAGTGGAATCAGCGGCGACGACGACTAGTCAAGCGGCAACTGTGGGTACGGGTCCCACCGGGTATGCCAGCGACTTCGCTGGAGAGGCGATCTGGACGGAATTGGCGATGGGGATGGAGAATGAGCGGCGGCAGCGATGGAGATGAGGACGATGATGAAGAAGGTGGTACTCGGAGCAGCTGCATTCGGTGGCGGAGGTGCAGCCACTGGAATCTCAGGCACTGACGACGACTTGCGACGACGGCGTTAACGAGCGACGAAGGCGGCTAGCGGTTTCTTCGAGATTGGGTTTTGAAGGAGTAGGAGAGGAGGTGAAATGGGTTCGTTGATGTGCAGAAGATGGGTTTGTTAGGGTTTCGGTGGCGGAAGTTGTGGGTGAGGGCAGAATGGCGACGTCGATTTTGATCAGAACGGGTGTTGGGGATCGGTGATAATGATCGGTGACGGGATCTGACGGGATCGGCGACGGGATCTGATGGGATCGGGTCAAGATGGAGGTGTCAGATCTGATCACCTCCTTCTCTTCTTCTCCTTCAGAAGTTAGCCTAGATCTGGTTAGGCTCTGATACCATATTGAAATCAGAATTGAGGAAAATCATATTTTCATGTTTTGTTTCTTTACTGTATACATCTATATATATGAATTACATTCTTGGAGATAAAGAAAAAAGATTGAGAGAAGATTGGGGTGATGAGAGATTTGGGGAATCTGTTTCCTACATATTAGGAAACAGAATATACAATTACTATATTTCAACAGTTTCTGGGCATTTTGCTAATATTTGTATGATTATTATTTCTTCCTTTCGTGAGGTGCTTATATGTTAATAAAAGTTTACTTTTCGTGAGGTGCATTTGTAGCTTAATTTGATTAATCAATAGTCATACTGAATAATAACATAATGCCTAAAGTATTGCTTTTCGTGTCCCATGTGTTCATATGATCGAATTTACCCATTTTCTTTAAGAGATGAACGGTTTTAACTCACTTTCTTTGTACTTGTTTAAACATTTGACTTAAATATATATACATTTTCAGCTTATATTCAAATGTCGTTTCGTTTGGGAGGAATTGGAGTGTGTGTTGGGATTTTCATATATTTTACTATTTACAGAGCTTTTCATACGCTGCATCATTCCGACAACGTACGTTCCCACAGGTAAACTTTGTACCATATAAGAGTCACCATTCCTTTCTCCTCTTTCTCTCTAATCTCGCGATCTATCTTTCTCTCTCTGTTCGGTTTTCTTCTCCCTCCCTTCTCAGAATTTTGAAACACCTTCTCCAACACCCCGCCACACTCACATCTTTCCTTGCAAATTGGTTAACGTCTGTGTATTCCCTCCGAAACATCGACATCGGCGCTCTTTTCACTCACACAGCAGTAAGTTAGTCACCCCCCCCCCCCCCCCCCACACAAAATGCTCGATAAGCTCTATATAGACTATATCAACTGTTCGACAAATTTGCTTCCACGAAACAAAAACACTACTTTTACTTTGTTTCTATTTGTTCTTATTCAGTTGTACTTATATAGATGCAGTGCTATTTTCAGAACAATTTATTCTCATGTTTTCGCCTGCGAAGTTTACAGAGAGGTGCTATCTCGCCGCTCCTTTCAGAAGTTTCTTGAATCAAAGGTTTTGTTTCTTTTCTGCTCATGCTGTGGTTCTTGATATTTATTGGTTCATTATTGATATATTATTGGGTTTTTTTTTTTAAATAAAAAAAATAGATTTACTTTCTTCGTGAATGCCCGTGTTTTGCGTCGGAGTTCAGGTGGGTGTTTTTTGAAGGCAATTTCTCCGGGTCTAAAGAAATGTGATTTGGGATTTGAGAGTAAGGCAGGTATTGTGTTACCGACGTGTGAGGATTATGTTGACGAGGCTATTGATGCGATTAAAGGCGAGAAAGTTATCGCAGTTCCAACTGATACTCTCTATGGGCTGGCTTGTGATGCGTGGTATGTGGTTTAGAATGCATTTTGCTTTCGTTTTTGTTAGTATTATACTCTCATAGTGTGTTTTGAGTGATTTATAATATGTGGCAGTTCTTGATTTTTATTTGTATACAATAGCAACTACTGGAGTAGGAATTCATACCGTTAGTGGGCAGATCTAGGCTCCGAACTTCTAAATTGAAGTTTTAAGTTTAGAAGTTGTTAGAGTTGGAAACTGAGATATGTTCTTAACAGTTTTTTATAACAATATTTTGGGATAGGGGCAATGTTATTGTTGTTGTATTAATCTTAGTTAATGTCGTTCTTAAGATAAATTTTTGTGGCGGAAGACTGAGTTAATTTTCAGCAATTATCATATATGAAAGAAATACAAATATAGAAGATGCAAATCCATAAGTGTTAGAAAAGGGTGAGAGAAAAAAAGTGGAAATCCAGGCATCTGTGGCTAAGCACAATGTCCTGAATAAGGAAAAGAAAAAATGCGAGTAGAAGACAATACTGGAACTGAAAAAAGAAATAGGTTATAACCTTCCACTCCATTCTAATCATTGTCTCAACAATTGACTGATACTAAAGTGCACTGGCCATATTAGATATCGATTTTGCCTACCAGCATCCTTATGATATCTGATAGTACCCATAAATGACAGGTCGATACCTGAGTGACATTGCGTTTTCATTTGGTTTTGAGATGAATATAGTTCAGTGGGAGTAAGCATATATTCCTAGTTCTATATGTCGATGACATATTGCTTGCCACTAATGATATAGATTTATTGCATGAAACTAAAAGGTTTCTGTCCAAACATTTTTAGATGAAGGATCTTGGGGATACCTCTTTTGTATTAGGAATTCAGATACACCGAGATAGTTCTCGAGGTATTCTAGGATTATCACAAAAGGGATACATCGATAAAGTACTCAAAAAGGTTTGGCATGCAAGATTATAGACCAGGGGATACCCCTGTTACTAAAGGAGACGAATTTAGTCTCAATTAGTGTCCTAAAAGTAACCTTAAAATTCAGGATATATAAAAGATCCCCTATGCATCAGCTAGTAGGAGTCTAATGTATGCTCAAGTATGTACGCGTCCGGATGTTGCATACATTGTTGGAATGTTAGACAGGTATTTAAGAAAACCTGGTATGGACCATTGGATAGCAGCTAAGAGGGTCATGAGGTATCTTCAGAGAACAAAAGACTACATGCTCACATATAGGAAATTAGATCATTTGGAGATCGTAAGGTATTCTGATTCAGCAGTAAGCTAGGGTGCCAAGATAGCAAAAAGTCTACATCAGGCTATATTTACCTGTTAGCTGGAGGAGCTATATCCTGGAGAAGTGTCAAACAGACACTTATAGCTTCTTCCACTATGGCAGCAGAGTATGTAGCATGCTATGAGGCACCAAATTATGGAATATGACTGCAAAATTTTGTCACTGGACTGCGCATTTTGGAGAATATACAAAGACCATTCAAGTTATTTTGTGACAATAAGTTAGCAATGATGCATTCCAACAACAACAGAAGTTTGACACAGTTGAAACATATTGACATAAAGTTCCTAGTTGTGAAAGAAAGAGTACAAAGTGGACAGATGTCCATGGAGCACATTGAGATAAACTCCATGATAGCAGATCTGCTCACAAAGGGATGACCACCCAAGGTCTTTTATGAGCATACTGCTCATACGGGTGTTGTATTATTTGAGGATATCATGATTTAGTGGGAGTTTGTATTTTATTTGCATTATGTTTGTGTGAGACATTTATACATTTGGTTATTTTCTGATCAGAAATAAAGAATTCAGTTTTCTCACTCTTTTGTCATGTTTTGATTCTGATCTCACTTAAGTTTTAAAGAGGACCAGTTAGAAATAGGCATGTGTATAGATCACATTGCATGAAATTTTCATGCTACACCTTCACACTTGATCTATATCTTTTGATTATGTTGATATATGTGACCATTGATGAATTTAGTTACGATAAATATAGCGAAAATTGCTTTGATCTTATATTTACATGATTAATGGACGAGATTGTTTGGCTATGCTTTTGGTTATGATAGCAAAATTTTGAGCTCATAAAGTATGTACATTTATAAGGAGTAACATATATGGCCCAAGTGGGAGATTGTTGGAATAATCTATGTGGGCTCACATATGTGACTAAATATATAATTGCTATTCTAAAGTTTAACCCAAATTAAAGTGATGTACATTTATAAGGAGTAACATATATGGCCCAAGTGGGAGATTGTTGGAAAATAATCTATGTGGGCTCACATATGTGAGTAAATGTATAATTGCTATTCTAAAGTTTAACCCAAATTAAAGTGATCTAATCAAGATTAAGTAATGAGTTAAAAGCATATAATTTAGAGTGTGATATAACACATGTAGAGACCGTAAAGTAAATTTCTCATTTTGTAATGGGCAAAATTGGAAATCAATAATTATCAATTAGGATTCTGGTCCATTATATATACGTATCTTCTTATTCCATCTGTAATCCCATCAACAGAAGAATAGAGAGGCGGCCTCTCATAGAAGTGTGTATCATATAGGAAGATCCAAACCCTCTGCACAATCTCCATCAATGGCTTCAGGTTAGTGCTTCCGTTTTTAATGTTCTTCTTCTTTTGATTTAGCAAAGATCTATAGTTTCATGATTTAGGCACTACAAAAGATACTTGTTTTAGCGGCGAATATTCCCCGGCATTTTACTAGTAGCGCCGGGGTAGGGAGCGAATAGGAATTGGGCGCCAGATGGGATGGTTATACACCGGCGGTCGATTTAAAATGCCGGTCAATCTTCGTATTCACCGGCGTTTTATTTAGAAACGCCGGTGAAGCGTATTATTCACCGGCGTTTTGATAATAAACGCCGGTGAATATACGGACACATTCACCGGCGTGACTAATTGAAACGTCGGTGAATAAGCTGCGATAAAACCCGCGAACCCTAATCCTTTGCTCGCCATTTTCCCAGACCCCCCCCCCCAAAAAAAGGGCGCTTCGTTTCCCTCCTTCCTCGCTCTACTTCCCGCGCGTTTGCCTCCGCCGCTTCGTTCTCTTCGACGGCCTTCGACCTTTCGAAATCGTCCCTTCTTCCCTTCGTCATTTTCGATTTCCCTCTTCCCTCTCTCTATTTGGAGGTGAATCGGCGATCGCCCCGCTCTCTCTCTCTCTCTCCTACGCCCCCGCGCTCGTCGCCCCGCTCTCTCTCTCTCTCTTCGGTATCATCTTTTGATTTCCCTTATTTTTCAAAAAAAGAATGTTTTTTCAGATTATGCTTCTTGATTTTCTTAACATGAATGGTTTAGTTGGGATGAAGAATGAATAGAAAAATATATGCTTAGATACTGGAAATTTTCATCTTCTTTTACTGTTAATGAAGTTTATTTCATGCATCTGATTGTCATATTGGTATGTTTTTTTGACCAAAATGGGTTCACTGTGAACTGAGGATGCTATAGGTACGTATGCCAAAATCCTCCGGCCGGATATGCACAACAATTGGGTTTTAGATTTAGTTGGGCACAGTGAATTAGTAGAGCAACATATAAGCTCAGATAATGGAAATTTTCATTTTAAGATACTGTTAAAGTTACCTGTTTGCCCTCGTTGGCATGATTTTTTAACAAAAAATGGGTTCACTTCCAAACTAAGTATGCTGCTAGCATACCCATTTTCTTTCACTGTTAATGAAGCTGATTTCATGCATCTGATTGTCTTCTTGGCATGCATGTTTTTTTGACCAAAATGGGTTCACTGTGAACTGAGGATGCTATAGCTGTATGCCAAAACCCTCTGGGTATTCACAACAATTGGGTTTTAGATTTAGTTGGGCTAAAGAAGTAGTAGAGCAACATATAAGCTCAGATAATGGAAATTTTCATTTTCAGATACTGTTAAAGTAACCTGATTGCCATCTTAGGCATGATTTTTTAACCAAAAATGGGTACACTTCCAAACTAAATATGCTGCTAGCATCCTCATCTTCTTTTACTGTTAGTGAAGCTTATTTTCATGCATCTGATTGTCATCTTGGCATGCATGTTTTTTGCCAACCAAAATGGGTTCACTGTGAACTGAGGATGGTATAGGTACGTATGCCCAAAATCCTCCGGCCAGATATGCACAACAATTGGGTTTTAGATTTAGTTGGGCTAAAGAATTAGTAGAACAACATATACGCTCAGATAATGGAAATTTTCATTTTTTCAGATACTGTTAGATAACCTGATTGCCATCTTAGGCATGATTTTTTAACATAAAATGGGTATACTTCCAAACTTAGTATGCTGCTAGCATCCTCATCTTCTTTTATTGTTAGTGAAGCTTATTTTCATGCATCTGATTGTCATCTTGGCATGTTTTTTTGACCAAAATGGGTTCACTGTGAACTGAGGATGCTATAGGTACATATGCCAAAATCCTCCGGCCGGATATGCACAACAATTGGGTTTTAGATTTAGTTGGGCTAAAGAATTAGTAGAGCAACATATACGCTCAGATAATGGGTATTTTCATTTTCAGATACTGTTAGATAACCTGATTGCCATCTTAGGCATGATTTTTTAACCAAAAATGGGTACACTTCCAAACTAAGTATGTTGCTAGCATCCTCATCTTTTTTTACTGTTAGTGAAGCTTATTTTCATGCATCTGATTGTCATCTTGGCATGTTTTTTTGACCAAAATGGGTTCACTGTGAACTGAGGATGGTATAGGTACGTATGCCAAAATCCTCCGGCCGGATATGCACAACAATTGGGTTTTAGATTTAGTTGGGCACAGTGAATTAGTAGAGCAACATATAAGCTCAGATAATGGAAATTTTCATTTTCAGATACTGTTAATGAAGCTGATTGCCATCTTAGGCATGATTTTTTAACAAAATGGGTTCACTTCCAAACTAAGTATGCTGCTAGCATCCTCATTTTCTTTTACTGTTAATGAAGCTTATTCCATGCATCTGATTGTCATTTTGGCATGTTTTTTTGACCAAAATGGGTTCACTGTTAACTGAGGATGCTATAGCTGTATGCCAAAATCCTCCGGATATGTACAACAATTGGTTCACTCTGAAAAATATATGCTTACATACTGGACATTATCATTTTTCTTTTACTGTTAATGAAGATGATTTCATGCATCTGATTGGCATCTTGGCATGTTTTTTACCAAAATCCTCCAAATCTGTACAAGATTTGGGCTGAACAAACCTCGTGCAGGTTTCTTTTGGCGCTACAAACATCAATGATTTAGTTGGGATGAAGAATTATTTTAGAAAAACTTATTAGTAGCCATATTAGTTTCTTTTGTTTAGTATTATTATTATTATTATTATTATTATTATTATTATTATTATTATTATTATTATTATGAGATAAGTAAGTGATTATTAGTAGCCATGAACAGAATACCCTTTAGTTACAGCACGACGCGCTCATTATTCGGCCGATTCCTCTTCATCAGCAAAATACCCTTTACCATCATCATCTCCTTGAACGGAAAGCCAAATACAGGGGAGACTATAGTCGATTTTTTTTTACACTCGAACACAGGGTGTGCGATAAAATACCACTAAGGTGGTTGTGATAATTTCCACAAAAGGTAGTTTAGGGTTATGTGAATAGAATAGATTGTGTTAAGATGTATTTTTTTTGTACATTTTTTGGAACCACAATTTCTTTATTTTACAGTTAAAGATTATATCGTTTATTTATTTGCAGCTAGGGATGGTTTTCAAATAGGTAAAATTTAATATACAAAATGCCTTTTACTGTTATTAGTATTTAATATAACAAATTTTAATTTCAGATTGTGTGCTATTGTTATAATGGATAGAAGTTGGATTAGTAAACCACGATTATCCAAGGAGTACCGTGATGGTATTAAAGATTTTATTATCTTTGCCAAACGACATTCCCGTGATCCCAACCTAATCTTTTGTCCATGCCTCCGGTGTACAAATTGTATGCTGAGGACATGTGACGTAGTACATACACACTTGGTTGTCAACGGTTTTCTTCAAGGGTACACAAGGTGGTTTTGTCATGGAGAGGATCATACGTCAGCTCCTGTTCGTCCGGTTGTATTAGAAAATGAAGCTGAGCCCTTAGTGAACGAAGACTTAAGCGTTTCCGATGAGATGCATGCTTTGTTGCAAGATGCCATGGGGATTCATAATGTTCCTTTCCACAATGATAACCCAACAACCCAAGTTCACAATGAGTCAACAGAAACAAACCAGATTGGTGGTGGGGTGGACGAGGAAATGTCTGGCCCCATCCCTGAAAATAATAAGCAGCAAGAATCCTTCGCTAAGTTACTTGAAGATGCTAGTACTCCATTGTACCGCGATTGCACGAAATTTTCTAAATTCTCATTCATTGTCAGACTATTTCAGATTAAATGTTTAAACGGGTGGTCTGCTAAGTCCTTCACTATGCTACTTGAATTGTTGAATGAAGCATTTCCTGAAATCTGTATTCCAAACTCAGCCTATAAAATCAAAAAATTCCTAAGTTCTTTCGATCTAGGATATGAGAAGATAGCAGCATGTCCAAATGACTGTATGCTTTTCACGAGTGGTAAGGAAGGTCTGGAGAATTGCGAAGTGTGTGGTTCTTCGAAATGGAAAGAAAGACCAAATCAAGACGAGGGAGCCAGTGGATCTACTAAGCGAAGTAGGAAAAAGAAGCCTGCCAAAATACTGCGTTACTTTCCTCTGATTCCTAGGCTACAAAGGTTGTTTATGTCTACGAAAACTTCTTCTGATATGAAATGGCATGCTGAAGGTCGCACTAATGATGGGATTCTTAGACATCCTGCTGATTCTCAATCTTGGAAAAAATTTGATGAAAGATATCCTGATTTTGCGGAAGATCCTCGAAATGTGAGACTTGGACTAGCTAGTGATGGTTTCAACCCTTTCAGGCAAATGAGTAGTACATACAGCATATGGCCAGTTGTGTTGATACCATACAATTTGCCGCCTTGGAAATGCATGAAGCAGTCCTCATTTATTTTGTCCATGATAGTTCCTGGACCGAAAAGTCCTGGAAATGATATAGATGTGTACCTACAACCATTAATAGATGAACTTCAGAAGTTGTGGGTGGGTGTTCCAACCTATGATGCTGTGGCTAAAGAAACATTTTCTCTTCGGGCCGTGTTGTCTTGGACAATCAATGATTTTCCAGCATATGCAAATTTATCTGGATATAGTACTAAAGGACGTTATGCATGTCCATGTTGTGCTGACCAAACTAGTTCAAAGTGGTTGTACAATGGCAGAAAGTTTTGCTATATGGGTCATAGGAGATGGTTGCCTGACACACATATATTTCGGGCAGAGGCAGCGACATTTGATGGTACTCACGAGTGGGAACATGCTCCTGGGTCTTCTTCTGGTTCAGATATTTTGAGGCGGGTAGATGGTCATCAATTCAAATATGGAAAAGAACCAGAAGTCAGGACAAAGGGCAAGAAAAGGGCAAGGCCGGAGCAAGGTGAGGAGACCGATCTATATGGCGAAGATGAGGATCAAAACATGACGAGTTTAGGTGCATGGAAGAAGAAGAGTATTTTCTTCAAGTTTCCGTATTGGGAATTCAACTTATTGCGACATAATTTAGATGTGATGCATATCGGAAAAAATATTGGTGAAAATTTTATAGGAACAGTTATGGGAGATGATCGGAAGACAAAGGACAATCTCAAGAGCCGACTTGATTTGAAGTCAATGGGCATCCGACATGAGTTGCACCCAGAAGAATTACCGAACGGGAAAGTACTCCTACCTCCTGCAATCTATTCAATGTCAAAATCGGAGTTGGAATTGTTTTGCAAAGTACTACTGGAACTTAAAGTCCCTGATGACTATTCTTCTAACATGGCAAGATGTGTCAACTTTAAAGAGAAGAGGCTTCAGGGTCTAAAGTCGCACGACTACCACATCCTAATGCAGGATCTCCTTCCTGTGGCCCTAAGGTCTTCAATGTGTGAGCAAGTCACTACTGTCCTGAAAGATCTTTGTAGCATATATAAAGGTATTTGCTCAAGAATGCTTCGTGTTGAAGATCTGGACCAATTGGAGCAGCAGGCGGCATTGACACTTAGTAAAATGGAGATGATATTTCCTCCATCGTTCTTCACTATAATGATTCACTTGATAATCCACCTTGCTGGTGAAGCCAGAATCGGCGGTCCTGTTCACTATCGGTGGATGTACCCCATTGAGAGGTAAAAGAATTCATTCATCTTACGAAATTGAATTTTCAAAAGCTCATTTCTTTTAATTCCATAATCCGCTCTAATTTATTAATTGTACATGTTCAGGTACCTATACCGGCTAAAGGGTTATGTGAAAAATAGAGCATATCCTGAAGGGTCAATAGCCCAGGAATATCTATCAGAGGAGTGCTCACATTTTTTTTTCCAGGTATTTACCGGGTGTGGAGACATCTTCTAGTAGACCACGTAGAAATCCAGACATTTCCAACCTTGATGGTGCTCAATATCTTTTTGATACCGCTGGAACTACTGTTGGTAAAGTTGATGCATTTGAGCTCGATAGCTTAGCTTGGGAACAGGCACATCGATATGTGCTAGACCACCATGCATCAGTGGAAGCATTTCGAAAGTAAGTTGCTTTTGAATTTAAATCGAATACAGTGAAAACCGCGGAGTTCGATATTTTTGATACTTTTGTTATTCCTAATTTCAATTGCTTGTTTTTTAGCGAATTTGTCAGAGACATCAAACGAAGGGCTAGACCAAGAAGACTACCACCACGTGAACAAAACAAGTTGATGAATGAAAAATTTCATAAGTGGTTTGAATCTCATGTAGGTGAATTACAGTTATGCAAGTTAATCTTTATTATATCTACATTTTCTATGGTGCTGATACGATTTGCGCAAAATTAATAGGTACATTCTTTGGGTCCTGAAGGTGCGTCATCTGAAATACAAGTACTTGCCAAAGGTCCCTATCAGATGGTCAAAAGATACGGAGGATACATATTCAATGGTTTTAGATTTCGTACTAAGGATCGTGAATGTAATTTGAAGTCTCAAAATAGTGGAATGGTAGTGACGTCTAAGACTAGAAGTTATGCTTCCAAATCAGACACGAGGCCTGTAGATGGAGATCTCGACTACTATGGAGTGCTCACGGATATCATTGAGTTGAATTATTTTGGCCATTTCCGTGTTGTCTTATTTCGTGGGGATTGGGCTGAGTTTGATAGGAATTTTGCTAACAACAAGGATAAGCTTGGCTTCACAGTTGTAAATTTCTCAAAATTGATTCACATCGGTACACACATTAGCCATGAGCCATTTGTGTTTCCATCCCAAGTGCAACAAGTGTTCTACATTGAAGATCCAACCCTGTCAAAATCGTATGTGGCTCTCCCTATGCAACCAAGAGATGTATTCCTACTGGGCGATACTTCAGACGATGAAGACGGTGAAGTCATGAACAGTTACATTGCTTCTGAGTTTCCTGTGTTTGATGTAAACACAACCGATGTTGGAATTTGCGGGACTTGGCTCCGCAAGGATGGAGAAGAGGGCGATGTACTGGAAGATGTCGTATTGTAGTTTACATGATTTTCAATTGGGTTTATTATATGTCTGTAATTTTATGTCTTAAATCTTGTTGTAATATTATGTCTGTAATTTCGAATATGTTCATTGTGAATTTAATACACCGGTTTAATTATCTTTCTATTTTCTACTACTTGGTATTATTTACATTAAACTATGCTTAGTGTCATTTGAACCAAACTATCGTTGTAATTTAATCTGTTACAAATCTCATTTTTTTAATTTTTTTACAATTATGTTGGTTTGTTAATCCTACTAAAGTACAAATTTTATGATAGTTATTATAAACATGTTATTAATTAAATTTGCATTTCTAAGGAAGTTATCGAATTCTTGATAGGTACAACATGCCGGGGCGTGAAAAGAGGGTAAATAAAAATGATGGCAACGAGAGCCATGGGGATGAGCAGCCACTAAATAATAGTGGCAGTCAAACATATGAGAGTGAGGGTAGCACGCCGCCCACTGTCAAAAAACATCGGTAAGTATTTAAATTGGTATTTTAAAAGAGATTATGGTCTTGAATGCATGAAAGACACGTACTAGTGTTTGTGAGTCTGCATTGTGGCTGTCGTCTATAAGCATTTCGTCTATATTTCTTAAGTGGGCTGTAATTAGAAAGAAATGGCTGGAGTGGAGATCTGGAAACCCAAATAGAGACATCTCGTTTATTATAATCTATACTTATTGTTGGACCAACCCCCTCTTGCTGTTGTTGCTGATGTCTCTTTGTGTGCGTGTGTTGAAGAAAATGAAGGGATGAGAGAGAGTTGAGGAAAATGCCGCTATGTTAGCCTGGTGTATCCTCATTCTCTACCATCCCTCTTTCTGGCTCCATATATGGCTTCTATATTAAATAGGTTTCCTTCCACGATGACAGTCCGAAATACTACACTTGATATGAGCCCTGTTCATAGCTGCACCCTATTGCATACTCACAAACAACTAATACATGTCGTTCATGCATTGAATGACCAACCCCACTTTGGCACATAACATGGTGTAGATGACATTGTATGACCTGCAAACAAGGTTTGTTCAGCCGTGTTGTTGTTCTGATTTGGAGGATTTTGGTATGCTAGCAGCATACTTAGTTTGGAAGTGAACCCATTTTGGTTAAAAAATCATGCCAAAGATAGCAATCTGATGCATGAAATCAGCTTACTTTAACAGTATCTGAAAATGAAAATTTCCATAATCTGAGCATATATGTTTCTTTAACAGTGACTGTGAACAATTGTTCTTAATTGGGCTGTGATTAGAAAGAGACGAGTTGGAGTGGAGATCTGGAAACCCATATAGAGACATCTTGTTCATAATAATTTATTATTATTGTTGTTCTTGTCGCTCTTGCTATTGTTGCTGATGTCTCTATGTGTTCGTGTGCTGAAGGGAAAGAAGGGATGAGAGAGAGAGATGAGGAAAATGCCGCTATGTTAGCCTGGTGTATCCTCATTCTCTACCATTCCTCTTTCTGGCTTCTATATTTGGTTTCCTTCCAAGATGACAATTCCTTAAAACTACACTTGATATGAGTCCTATTCGTATTTTTCTTCAATGAAGAATTGATCTATGACTACAATCTCCATTCAAATCTCAATTAGCAACATATAAGCTCAGATACTGGAAATTTTCATTTTAAGATACTGTTAAAGTAACCTGATTGCCATCTGTGGCATGATTTTTTAACCAAAAATGGGTTCACTTCCAAACTCAGTATGCTGCTAGCATCTGATTGTTCTTTCACTATTAATGAAGCTGATTTCATGCATCTGATTGTCTTCTTGGCATGCATGTTTTTTTTACCAAAATGGGTACACACTGTGAACTGAGGATGCTATAGGTACGAATGCCAAAATCCTCCAGCCGGATATGCACAACAATTGGATTTTAGATTTGGTTGGGCTAAAGAAGTAGTAGAGCAACATATAAGCTCAGATACTGGAAATTTTCATTTTAAGATACTGTTAAAGTAACCTGATTGCCATCTGTGGCATGATTTTTTAACCAAAAATGGGTTCACTTCCAAACTCAGTATGCTGCTAGAATTTGATTGTTCTTTCACTGTTAATGAAGCTGATTTCATGCATCTGATTGTCTTCTTAGCATGCATGTTTTTTTGACCAAAATGGGTACACACTGTGAACTGAGGATGCTATAGGTACGTATGACAAAACCCTCCGGCCGGATATGCACAACAATTGGATTTTAGATTTAGTTGGGCTAAAGTAGTAGAGCAACATATAAGCTCAGGTACTGGAAATTTTCATTTTAAGATACTGTTAAAGTAACCTGATTGCCATCTGTGGCATGATTTTTTAACGAAAAATGGGTTCACTTCCAAACTCAGTATGCTGCTAGCATGTCCATTTTCTTTCACTGTTAATGAAGCTGATTTCATGCATCTGATTGTCTTCTTGGCATGCATGTTTTTTTTACCAAAATGGGTACACACTGTGAACTGAGGATGCTATAGGTACGTATGCCAAAACCCTCCGGCCGGATATGCACAACAATTGGATTTTAGATTTAGTTGGGCTAAAGAAGTAGTAGAGCAACATATAAGCTCAGATACTAGAAATTTTCATTTTAAGATACTGTTAAAGTAACCTGATTGCCATCTGTGGCATGATTTTAAACCAAAAATGGGTTCACTTCCAAACTCAGTATGTTGCTAGCATGTCCATATTCTTTTACTGTTAGTGAAGCTTATTTTCATGCATCTGATTGTCATCTTGGCATGCATGTTTTTTGCCAACCAAAATGGGTTCACTGTGAACTGAGGATGGTATAGGTACGTATGCCAAAATCCTCCGGCCGGATATGCACAACAATTGGATTTTAGATTTGGTTGGGCTAAAGAAGTAGTAGAGCAACATATAAGCTCAGATACTGGAAATTTTCATTTCAAGATACTGTTAAAGTAACCTGATTGCCATCTGTGGCATGATTTTTTAACCAAAAATGGGTTCACTTCCAAACTGAGTATGCTGCTAGCATCTGATTGTTCTTTCACTGTTAATGAAGCTGATTTCATGCATCTGATTGTCTTCTTGGCATGCATATTTTTTTGACCAAAATTGGTACACACTGTGAACTGAGGATGCTATAGGTACGTATGCCAAAACCCTCCGGCCGGATATGCACAACAATTGGATTTTAGATTTAGTTGGGCTAAAGAAGTAGTAGAGCAACATATAAGCTCAGGTACTGGAAATTTTCATTTTAAGATACTGTTAAAGTAACCTGTTTGCCATCTGTGGCATGATTTTTTAACGAAAAATGGGTTCACTTCCAAACTCAGTATGCTGCTAGCATGTCCATTTTCTTTCACTGTTAATGAAGCTGATTTCATGCATCTGATTGTCTTCTTGGCATGCATGTTTTTTTTACCAAAATGGGTACACACTGTGAACTGAGGATGCTATAGGTACGTATGCCAAAACCCTCCGGCCGGATATGCACAACAATTGGATTTTAGATTTAGTTGGGCTAAAGAAGTAGTAGAGCAACATATAAGCTCAGATACTGGAAATTTTCATTTTAAAATACTGTTAAAGTAACCTGATTGCCATCTGTGGCATGATTTTTTAACCAAAAATGGGTTCACTTCCAAACTCAGTATGCTGCTAGCATGTCCATTTTCTTTTACTGTTAGTGAAGCTTATTTTCATGCATCTGATTGTCATCTTGGCATGCATGTTTTTTGCCAACCAAAATGGGTTCACTGTGAACTGAGGATGGTATAGGTACGTATGCCAAAATCCTCCGGCCGGATATGCACAACAATTGGATTTTAGATTTGGTTGGGCTAAAGAAGTAGTAGAGCAACATATAAGCTCAGATACTGGAAATTTTCATTTTAAGATACTGTTAAAGTAACCTGATTGCCATCTGTGGCATGATTTTTTAACCAAAAATGGGTACACTTCCATACTAAGTATGCTGCTAACATCCTCATCTTCTTTTACTGTTAGTGAAGCTTATTTTCATGCATCTGATTGTCATCTTGGCATGCATGTTTTTTGCCAACCAAAATGGGTTCACTGTGAACTGAGGATGGTATAGGTACGTATGCCAAAATCCTCCGGCCGGATATGCACAACAATTGGATTTTAGATTTGGTTGGGCTAAAGAAGTAGTAGAGCAACATATAAGCTCAGATACTGGAAATTTTCATTTTAAGATACTGTTAAAGTAAACTGATTGCCATCTGTGGCATGATTTTTTAACCAAAAATGGGTTCACTTCCAAACTCAGTATGTTGCTAGCATATCTGATTGTTCTTTCACTGTTAATGAATCTGATTTCATGCATCTGATTGTCTTCTTGGCATGCATGTTTTTTTGACCAAAATGGGTTCACTGTGAACTGAGGATGCTATAGGTACGTATGCCAAAATCCTCCGGCCGGATATGCACAACAATTGGATTTTAGATTTGGTTGGGCTAAAGAAGTAGTAGAGCAACATATAAGCTCAGATACTGGAAATTTTCATTTCAAGACACTGTTAAAGTAACCTGATTGCCATCTGTGGCATGATTTTTTAACCAAAAATGGGTTCACTTCCAAACTCAGTATGCTGCTAGCATCTGATTGTTCTTTCACTGTTAATGAAGCTGATTTAATGCATCTGATTGTCTTCTTGGCATGCATGTTTTTTTGACCAAAATGGGTTCATTGTGAACTGAGGATGCTATAGGTACGTATGCCAAAATCCTCCGGCCGGATATGCACAACAATTGGATTTTAGATTTGGTTGGGCTAAAGAAGTAGTAGAGCAACATATAAGCTCAGATACTGGAAATTTTCATTTCAAGATACTGTTAAAGTAACCTGATTGCCATCTGTGGCATGATTTTTTAACCAAAAATGGGTTGACTTCCAAACTCAGTATGCTGCTAGCATCTGATTGTTCTTTCACTGTTAATGAAGCTGATTTCATGCATCTGATTGTCTTCTTGGCATGCATGTTTTTTTGACCAAAATGGGTTCACTGTGAACTGAGCATGCTATAGGTACGTATGCCAAAATCCTCCGGCCGGATATGCACAACAATTGAATTTTAGATTTAGTTGGGCCAAAGAAGTAGTAGAGCAACATATAAGCTCAGATACTCGAAATTTTCATTTTAAGATACTGTTAAAGTAACCTGATTGCCATCTGTGGCATGATTTTTTAACCAAAAATGGGTTCACTTCCAAACTAAGTATGCTGCTAGCATCCCCATTTTCTTTCACTGTTAATGAAGCTGATTTCATGCATCTGATTGTCTTCTTGGCATGCATGTTTTTTTGACCAAAATGGGTTCACTGTGAACTGAGGATGCTATAGCTGTATGCCAAAACCCTCCGGGTATTCACAACAATTGGGTTTTAGATTTAGTTGGGCTAAAGAAGTAGTAGAGCAACATATAAGCTCAGATAATGGAAATTTTCATTTTCAGATACTGTTAAAGCAACTGATTGCCACCTTAGGCATGATTTTTTAACCAAAAATGGGTACACTTCCAAACTAAGTATGCTGCTAGCATCCTCATCTTCTTTTACTGTTAGTGAAGCTTATTTTCATGCATCTGATTGTCATCTTGGCATGCATGTTTTTTTGCCAACCAAAATGGGTTCACTGTGAACTAAGGATGGTATAGGTACGTATGCCTAAAATCCTCCGGCCGGATATGCACAACAATTGGGTTTTAGATTTAGTTGGGCACTGTGAATTAGTAGAGCAACATATAAGCTCAGATAATGGAAATTTTTATTTTTTCAGATACTGTTAATGAAGCTGATTGCCATCTTTGGCATGATTTTTTAACAAAAAATGGGTTCACTTCCAAACTAAGTATGCTGCTAGCATCCTAATTTTCTTTCACTGTTAATGAAGCTTATTTCATTAAGATCCAGGATGGCAAATTTTGATTCGGCTGTGATTGGATTGTTTAGTGGCTGTTGTCTATTTTCTTAATTGGGCTGTGATTAGAAAAAGAGGGCTCGAGTGGAGATCTGGAAACCTATATGAGACATCTTGTTCATAATAATTTATTATTATTGTTGTTCTTGTCGCTCTTGCTGTTGTTGCTGATGTCTCTTTGTGTTCGTGTGCTGAAGGGAAACAAGGGATGAGAGAGAGATGAGGAAAATGCCGCTATGTTAGCCTGGTGTATCCAAAGTCTCTACCATTCTTCTTTCTGTTTTCATTTCTGGCTTCTATATTTGGTTTCCTTCCACGATGACAGTTCCCTAAAAATACATTTGATATGAGCCCTATCTTATTTTTTTTATTTTTCTTATATTTGGTTTCCATCCACGATGACAGTTTCATGGATTGTCTGAACAATCCATGAAAGACATGCTTAGATACTGAATTTTCATTTGTTTTACTGTTTTAGATAGTGGATATTCCCAATAAGAGGAGAATATAAAGGTTTCAAGTTAGATACTGAATTTTCATTTGTTTTGTTATTTTAGATATATTTAAAAACAAAATTAAGTACTAGATTTTTAGCATTGCAATGTAATTATTTTACCTCTGTATATATCATTAACAATTCCATTTGCAATTGGTACTTTGATCTTATAATTTAAGATACAGGTACTTCTTTTTGCAAGTTCAAAAAATATGTATATTCTGTATTGTGGTCTACTGTTGAATTAAACTATTATTTTTTTTTCACAGGGCGGTCGCCCAGATGAAGGAAATTATGATGATCAGAGCTGAAGCTACTCGAGGGGTATGAATCTGCGGTCCTCCTTGCTGTTCTTATGTCCTCCTTGCTGTATGGTTGTTGTTCTTATGTCCTCCTCCTTGCTGTTGTTATGTCAGACTGGTTTTTTTTTATGAGAGTTATGTCAGACTTTTAATTTGGGATATTTTGGATATTTGTCAGACTGGTTTGTTTGGATATTTGGGATGTTAGTCCCTATATTAATTTGTTAATTATGACACTATTAATTAATCAATGAATTTGGACGTTGATATGACACGTGTGAAACTTGATTATCTTTAATTATTCTTGTGTTTGGTTGTGATTTGCACAGTAATATGCAACGAAATTGGTTGAATCAGTTGTGAATTAGTTTACAGGTTTTGTAAATGAAACTGTGAATTGAAATCGAACGGAAAATCGGAGTATCCAAAATAAACGGGCATAGCTAGACCGGCATTTTAAAAACGCCGGTCTATCTAATCAATTTGTTTGAGTATGCGATATACCGGCGTTTCCACACACGCTGGTGAATGTCGTCAGCTGTAACGGCCCCGACAAACACCGGTATATAAATACACCAGCATTTTTTGGACGCGCCGGTAATTGTAAGTAGGAAAACCCGGGCACTCATAAACGCACATACACCGGCACTCTATGACCGCCGGTATACTTTCGTTCTACACCGGCGTTTATAGAAATGCCGGTGAATGTACAAACACCGGCGGTTTACGACCGCCGGTGAATGTATATAAGGGTAAAAGAACGGCACTCAGAGACCGACATACGCCGGCGTTTTATGACCGCCGGTGTATCTGTCACATTTACTGGCGTCCATTAAAACCGCCGGTGTAGACCCCTTCGTTTCCGCGATGCCCGCTTCGGCGGCAGTTGGACCGGCGCTATTATAAACGCCGGTGAAAGTTTCTCCGGCGTAAAAAAACACCGGTAAATACCTAAAAAACTGCCGGGAAATCGTGTTTCTTTTGTAGTGAGGATTTTATATTAAAGCAGTTTTGCAACATGATTAAGTTCTAGATTCATAGAAATATGTTTTAGATTGTTATTAATGTTTTATGCATGTTCTTCAGTGTATATATAAACTCCAGCAATTGGTATCAGAGCCATCTTTGCTGAATTAATTGAAGAAATTTAGGGTTTCTTGTTTATGAAATTTAAGAAATTTAGGGTTCTTTTGATCTTATTTTTCTTGGTATTTGGTCTTCTTGTTTAAGAAATTCAATTAATGATTTTAATTGTTGAAGTAATTGGATCAATTCAGATCTGGAATTAAAAAAAAATCAAAACCGTTATGATTCGATGTGGTTTTTTAATTTATCATTCGATGTGGTTTTGGGTTTTGATAAAGTTTTTTTTTTATTATATGAATCAATCAGATATGAATAATTAATGGGCTAATTAATGGATTTATAATCAGATTTGATAATCTTTTTTTTTAAATATGAATCAATCACCCAAAACCGTAAGTATTGATTAAATATGAGGTAGTTGTTTGGAATTATTTGGCAAAGTGGGGCCCACGGAGCAGCAGATGTGCTGCTTGGTTGTTGTGCACGTGGGCAGTGGGGCCCGGGTTTGGGCTTCGGCCGCTGCTCTCGTGAGAAATCTCAGATGTGAGATTTAAGAATTTTATTTTCTGGTATAAATATTCTGCTATAAATTTAATTTTATGTTATAAATATTTGTCCTATAATCGGATAAATAAGAACCATTTTGATAATATCTTGACATTATCCATCTAAAATAAAGTAAAATTACAAACAAAAAAAATTAAGGAAAAGATAAAATTTTGGGAAACGATTAAATTCAAATTATGGTTTTGGTTTTTCTTATGAATGTCTAATATTTTGAATAGATCAATTGAAACAAAATGTTGCCAAAGTGACCTCTTTTGTGTACATTAATTTATTTAAAATAACAAGATGATTGTGTGTTTGTAATTCATGCGTTTATTAACTGACCCAAAGGTAAGTTGATATTTGGCCGAATTTTATACACATCTGTGATAATAAGTATATGACAATTATAAGGTATTTCATGTGAACAATAAGTCAGTCCAAAGAATAACTTATTATTTGACAGGATTTATTGTCAATATTTGATTACTATAACAAGAGTACCGCTTACAGTTAATGTTACTGTCCAAAGACTTGTTATTAACGTTGTGCCTGGTATCTTGAGATGGGATTAACCATTATTTGAATTTATTGTTTTATATGGAATCTCATGTGAGCTTATTTTGGTTGTTTTTGTTTTATATTCAGCTAGTTTATCATCTGCTGCCTCAATAACTGCTAACATCAATTCTATTCCCATACTTAATAGGGCAAATTTCAAGGATTAGAAAAAGACTCTTAAGGATATGGTAAGGAGTATGATTGCTTATTCCACCATACCTGAGTCCCTCTGGGGAGAAGCATTAAAGACAAAAGCTTACATTCTCAATAGAGTACCAACTAAAGCAGCTGCAAAAACACCTTATGAGCTTTGGACAGGTCGAAAGACTAGTCTAAAGCACTTTCACATTTGGGGATGTCCAGCTGAGGCAAGGCCTTACAGGCCACATGAAAAGAAATTGGACTCCAAAATAGTGAGCAGCTACTTTATTGGTTATTCTGAACGATCTAGGGGCTATAAGTTTTATGATCCCACACTTAGGAATATTTTTTTTTGGACAGGAATTGCAACATTTTTGAGGAAGTTGAGTTTGGGGGAGAAATAAGGTTAGGGACATTGCTTTTGAGGAGGAATTGGATTCAATTACAAACCCAATTCCTACTATCACTTTTGACAATATTCAGGTTCCCATACCTATTATTGATCAAGAAGTGAATTCGAAACCTCAACAAGACAATGTTGAACAACCTCCCATTCAAAATGAGGTAATTGTTTCAGGAGAACAAACTCAACAACCTCAAGAACCAGTGCCATTAAGGAGATTCACGAGAGAAAGGAGGAATGCTATTCTGGATGATTATATTGTATTTCTCCAAGAACATGAGGATGACAATGGAATGATGGAAGATGATCCAATCACATTTCATCAGGCCATGAAAGGTTGTAACTCTTAAAAGTGGATGAATGCCATGAATGAGGAGGATAAGTCTATGCAAGACAACAAAGTTTGGGAACTTATCCCATTACCAGAAGGTGGAAAACCAATTGTTGTAAATGGATATTTATGACCAAGAGGAATGCAAATGGTAATGTGGAAAGGCATAAGGCACGTCTTGTAGCTAAAGGCTATACTCAGAAAGAATGCATTGCTTTTACGGAGACTTTCTCTCCAGTTTCAAAGAAAAGCTCGTTTAGGACAATTATGGAAATTGTTGCTCATGTTGATCTTGAGCTACATCAGATGGATGTCAAGACGGTGTTTCTCAATGGCGACATTGACAAGACAATTTATATGGTGCAACCAGAAAACTGTGTCGAGAGATCCAAAGAATATGGTTTGCAAATTGACAAAATCCATTTATGGACTCAAGCAAGCTTCTCGTCAATAGTACCACAAGGTTCATCAAGTAATTATCTCATTTGGTTTTGAAATGAATGTAGTTGATGATTGTGTGTATCACAAGTTCAGTGGGAGTAAGCATATATTCCTAGTTCTATATGTCGATGACATATTGCTTGCCACTATTGATATAGATTTATTACACGAAACTAAAATGTTTCTGTCCAAACATTTTGAGATGAAAGATCTTGGGGATGCCGCTTTTGTATTAGGAATTCAGATACATCGAGATTGTTCTCGAGGTATTCTAGGATTATCACAAAAGGGATACATCGATAAAGTACTCAAAAGGTTTGGCATGCAAGATTGTATACCAGGGGATACCCCTGTTGCTAAAGGAGACAAATTTAGTCTCAATCAATGCCCTAAAAGTAACCTTGAAATTCAGGAAATGCAAAAAGATCCCTATGCATTAGCTATTGGGAGTCTAATGTATGCTCAAGTATGTACGCATCCGGATATTGCGTAAATTATTGGAATGTTAGGCAGGTATTTAAGCAAACCTGGTATGGACCATTGGATAGCAGCCAAGAGGGTCATGAGGTATCTTCAGAGAACAAAAGACTACATGCTCACATATAAGAAATCAGATCATTTGGAGGTCGTAAGGTATTCTGATTCTGATTTTGCTAGGGTGCTAAGATAGTAAAAAGTCTACATCATGCTATATTTACCTGTTAGCTGGAGGAGCTATATCATGGAAAAGTGTCAAATAGACACTTATAGCTTCTTCCACTATGGCTGCAGAGTATGTAGCATGCTATGAGGCATCGAATCATGGAATATGGCTGTGGAATTGTCACTGGACTGCACATTTTCGAGAATATAGAAAGACCACTCAAGTTATTTTGTGACAACAAGTCAGCAGTGATGTATTCCAGCAACAACAGGAGTTCGACAAAGTTGAAACATATTGACATAAAGTTCCTAGTTGTGAAAGAAAGACTGCAAAGTGGACAGATGTCCATAGAGCACATTGGGACAAACTCCATGATAGCGGATCCGCTCATAAAGGAATTACCACCCAAGGTCTTTTATGAGCATACTGCTCATATGAGTATTGTATTATTTGAGGATATCATGATTTAGTGGGAGTTTGTATTTTATTTGCATTATGTTTGTGTGAGATATTTATACATTTGGTTATTTTCTGATCAGAAATAAAGAATTCAGTTCTCTCACTCTTTTGTCATATTTTGATTCTGACATCACTTAAGTTTTAAAGAGGACCAGTTGGAAATAGGCATGTGTATAGATCACATTGCATGAAATTTTCATGCATTCACACTTGATCTATGTCGTTTGATTATGTTGATATATGTGACCATTGATGAACTTAGTTACGATAAATGTAACGAAAATTGCTTTGATCCTATATTTACATGATTAATGGACGAGATTGTTTGGCTATGCTTTTGGTTATGATAGCAAAATTTTGAGCTCATAAAGTATGTACATGTGTAAGGAGTAACATATGTGGCCCACGTGGGAGATTGTTGGAAAATAATCTATGTGGGCTCACATATGTGACTAAATGTATAATTACTATTCTAAAGTCTAATCCAAATTAAAGTGATCTAATCAAAGATTAACTAATAGGTTAAAAGCATATAATTTAAAGTATGATATAACACGTGTAAAGACCGTAAAGTAAATTTCTCATTTTGTGATGGGCAAAATTGGAAATCAATAATTATCAATTAGGGTTCTGGTCCACTATATATACGTATCTTCTTATTCCATCTGTAATCCCATCAACAAAAGAATAGAGAGGCGACCTCTCATAGAATTGCGTATCATATAGGAAGATCCAAACCCTCTGCGCAATCTCCATCAATGGCTTCAGGTTAGTATTTCCGATTTTAATGTTCTTCTTTTGATTTAGCAAAGATCTATAGTTTCATGATTTAGGATTTTATATTAAAGTACTTTTGCAACATGATTAAGATCTAGATTCATAGAAACATGTTTTAGGTTGTTATTAATATTTTATGCATGTTCTTAAGTGTATATAAAATTTCATCTATTTGAGGTACTAATGCACAAATTTCATACCAATACTCTATTTTGAAATTTGCTTCCATCTTCAGCTTGGACTTTAATATAAAAGGAAGATCTAATAAGAATATATCATGATGCCAACGCACCAATGACTTCTAACTAAATGAGATAATAAGGACTTTGCGGGCTAAAATTTTCCATTAGAAAGTAGAAACCTAAGTTAGTTAAGGAACGTAGAATTCAAGATGTTTATATTCTCTTATACACCACCAACTTCTCGTGAACTATTACCAACTGTGTCTGTTTCTAAGTCATTGTGCTACTGTCTTCATCGGAGGTGATGCTAGGGAATGATCCATTCTGTAGAAGTAGTTTTGATTATCTTGCACTTAAAGGTGACTGGAAGAGGAAGTATTTATGTCAGCTTGGATCTTGATTGGATCAATTTGGTTGGTTCGTTGTATTGACTTATTTCAGAAACACGGATCAGTGTATTTCTGAAGAATTGATAGTAAATACTAAATACAGCCAGTATTTTTGATATATCGGATAGAGCCAAAAGGCTCCAGCCATCAAAAAATATATTAATCAATAAGCAGAGTAACTGCACAATAACATAATCAAAGGTTTTACAAGATGTAAAACAAAATTAAGCGACTAATAAAAATACAACTAATGTCAGAATCGCCATCTACACATAGAGGTAAAATAAAACGAAAGAGAGTAGAGACTGATGTGGAAACAAGCGTTCCAACCGGCGAAACTGCATAGAATGGCCCCTCCGGCGACCTAAAGAAGAACTGGATAAGGGTTCTGGCGCTATCATCTCGCAGCCAAAGGATCCCCAATGCACCCACCGAAACCCCTTCATGGTATAACCGAGAGCTTAACGGAACCTAATCAGTGGGATCAGCCCAAGCTAGATGCACCCAGAGAGATCAAACATTGACAATAACAGTAAAAGAAGCATATAAACAGCAACAGCGAAGAGGACATAATCCTTAGGGCTGAGGACCTTGACTCGGCCCACAAAGGGCGACAACAAAACAACATCGAACAATAATGTCAAAAATAGAAACAGCCATATAAGAAGGGAGAGAGTAAACAGCTAGTGGTCAAGCCACTCCCTACAACCCAGCTTGATCCTTAACAGCTAATTAGCACCAAGAGATGCAACACAGTAAGCTTAAGGGTCTGGATAAAGGAGGCTGTCTCCCCTCCAAACCAAATGAAAATTAATTAGTTATTACAACAGGAAACAGCCGACCCAAATTATAGATCACTGAGATCCCCTAATCTTCCAGCAATCAACAGGAAAGAAAGAGGAGCCAAGCGAACCAGACTGGTATAAAAACAGAGCAAAAGAGATGAGTCTACGCAGTAAGCATACACCGACAACAAAACGCCCAAGCAGTGGTGAAACAACTTGAGAAAACAAGAGCACTGATGCAAACATCCATAATCAACCACCGCAATAGAAGCGGTGACATAAACAGCTCAAGAACAACTTCCACAGATACAGCACACTCAGGTGCCGCACCAAAGTCCAGCCCGATACCCATATCGAGCCAACAATATAAACACAAGCAGGTCCAGTTTAAAACGATAGAAGGCTAGTAGATACCAGAAATAGATTAATTACAGAAGGATAGAAGCATAATAAGCTCCCAAAATAACAATCGAAACCTTATCAACATAAAGATCTTTGAGAAGATCATCAAAAGGAAGAAGGTGCTCTGTAGGTAGCCGCATCAAAATGGGGTGGATATGGGAGGCCGCACCCCCTCCAAGTCAAAAGATCGAAAGCCCGACTCACCAAAAGAAAACAGCCAAACTAATCCAACAGAGCACAGTTATACCTAATCACCCCTGCAAACAAAATAGCGGAAGGGGAGTCAACCCGTCATAACTAGCAAAGAACAAAGCACATGAATAGGAGAATATGAATCATTAGTACCGAAACACAAAGAACTTAAGCAAAACAATTAAATAACAAGACTCCACAACAATAGGAAAAGGGACTTCCTAATTGAGATAACACTACTGTGGCTGCCTCCCCAACCGCCCCAAAAGGCCCTAGCCACTAGGAACCCAAAACCCCCTCAGTACAGAGCGTCCTAAATTCACCCAATATGCCAATTATAGAGGAACATACACCATGTTAATCATATCAATCCCTAACGGCCGTTCAAAGAAACCAAAGTATGCTCCAAATAGGCATTCGGAGATCGAACTACAATGGATCGAGCTTCAATGAATCCAATAGAGAAAAGACTGAAACATTAAATAGCATTAAGATTAAGAAGGCACTGACGGGCCATTTCCAGTCTCTCAAACATGAAGGATTCTCTGGCCTCAACTTTTAAAGATGACGACCAAAATTTGAATAAAAACAAAAACTCGTCTGAAATGGAACGATAGGGTGTAGATAATAGACGGAAAATTCTGTTATTCCTTTCCTTCCATATGATCCAAACTATAACCTGAAAGGAGAGGTACCACGCTCTGTGGAAAGCGCCATTAGGGGGGATTCGACCAGCAATCGGCCAAATTGGCCGGTAAGACTGGTGATTCCCACGCTAGCACATAAATTTTCCAAAGATTACGCGAGAATTCACAGCCCACGAACAAATGGTTCACCTCATCCGAAACGGAGGAGCATAGCGGACATAATTGGCCCCAAGCTAGATTTCTCTTGTTGAGAATTTCTACGGTTAACAGTTTATTATTGAGGGCTAGCCACGCTAGAATTTTCACTTTTAAAGGGGCACAAGATTTCCAAACGAGGTCATAGAATGGAGATAAAATGCCTCTAAAGTTAAGAAAACTATAGAATGAGTGAACTGAGAAGGACTTTGATGAAGTACAACGCCAGAAAATCTCCTCTTTCTCACACCAAACAACATTGTTGAGAGAGGCAATTAGGTCGTCAAATACAGGGATCAGGGGAGGGGGAAGATTGGATGTGAGGGGAATCGACCATTGCCCTGGTAAAACATTGATGCTATAGTAGTCAGCCACCAAGGCATGAGGATCGGCAGCCAAACGGAATATAGCTGGATAAGCGGTGGCTAAAGAAGCATCACCGATCCATAGGTCGGTCCAGAACTTGGTCATGGATCCATCGGCACAGGCGTGTCTTAATCCGCAGTGGAAAGTTGCCGATGCTTTCCAGACACCCTTCCAGAAATGGGAGGCATTCCGATGAGTATGATCTGGGAACTTCCACCACTCATCCACCGAATAGTATCTGTCTTTAATACTTTTGATCCAAGGCAGGTCCTCTTTTTTGAAAAATCTCCAGAGCCATTTGCCCAGTAATGCTAGATTTTGGTGTCTCAGGTCTTACCCCCAATCCTCCAGTTGTCTTAGAAGAACAGATAAGTTTCCAATTCCATAAATGTGATCCGGGTTTATAATGAGAGGACCCAGACCAGAAGAAGTTACTTCTGATCTGATCGATCCTCTTGATAACCCAAGAAGGGATGAAGTAGAAGGACATCATGCATGTACAGAGGGATCGAGGACAGAACAAAATTGAGCAGGATCAGTCTACCGCCACGGGATAGCTGTCTCCCGGCCCAAACAGATAACCTCGATTCCACCTTATCGATCATGGGAGACCAATCTGATTTATGTAATTTGCCCCACCTCAGAGGAATGCCTTAGTACGTGATCGGAAAAGAAGCATTAGGGCAGTTAAAAAATTTGGATATTTCTTCTTGCCGGTTAGGCGAACCTCCCAACCAGAGAACAAAAGATTTATGAAAATTGATAGATAGTCCTGAAGCAAGTTCAAAACAGTAAAGCAGGAGTTTCAGATTCCTCAGAGGCTGAGAATTAGGTTTAGCAAAAATGATGGTATCGTCTGCGTACTGAAGGTTCAGCACGCCATTGAAACTACGAGAGTTTCCAAGACCTTCAATTACGTGGGCTTCCCGGGCATTGTGAAGGAGCTTACTGAATACATCAGCTACTAATGAGAAGAGTAGGGAAGAAAGCGGGTCACCTTGCCTAAGACCACATTTGATTTTAAATTTGTGGCCTTCGGAACCATTAATGAGAATCGAAGATGTGCCCGCGAAAAGACTGGATTTAATCCAAGCGATCCATTTGGGACCAAAACCTCTATGAAGCAGTATATCGAAAAGGAAAACCCAACAGACGTTGTCGTAAGCCTTTTGAAAGTCCACTTTAAGAAGAATACCTTCTGATTTAGACTTATGACAAAAGGAAATGATTTCTTGGGCCGAGGCTACACTATCAAGGATAAATCGATCCTTGATGAAACCCAATTGGGCAGAATCGATGAGAGGGGAGATAACTTGGCTAAGTCTAGCAGAAAGGACCTTCATGATAATTTTGAATGTGGAGTTGATCAGACTAATAGGCCTAAAATTTGCCACGGAATTCGCTCCTAATATTTTTGGGATAAGAACAATATGAGCGTAGTTGATACGGTCGAAAGAGAACGTTCCTAGGTGAAGTTCAGAGAACATACGGAGTAGGTCATCTTTCAACCAATTCCAGAATTTTTGAAAAAAGAAGGCGGGGAAACCGTCCCAGTATCAAGTCGAGCTCCACTAAATTCATAGTACTGAAAATGTGGATATTGGATACTGACTTGAGACTGGATGGTTGATCCCAATGGATAATTTACTTTTGATTGTGATCTAAATAAATTTTTTAAATTTATTTTAGGATATTTATTATTTCAAGAAGTTATACGCATTCATCAAGTAATGATGAACTCGATGTTTTATGAAACCGTCTCCAGTAATTTGATAGATGAGTAAAACTCCTTGAAACTTTCTGAAATTTCATTTTTTAGTTAGATTTGGGGGAGGAGGACGGCTGAGGGAGAAGAAAGCAGGATTTATCGGACTCTAGGAAGGATATGATGTAGATACCGCTAGGGAAAGGCAGATCTATGCTACCTGTAACTTCTTTAAAGCAGGAGATAATCTACTCATTGTGTACAGAAAAGAAAACATACAAATTTATGTATTTTTAGGGAATGATAGCCATGACGAAAAACACACAATAGATAGACTGCTAGCTTGATTCTTGTATCAAGTTTACTATTCGATCTTATTCTGGAAAGTTGAGTAAACAAATACCAAGTTCTGAAGATTTAAATATACCTCTTCATATTCGAGTTTTGAGCTAGTTAAATGGGTAAAAACTGAAAATTTCATTCAGGTGGCAGTTATATTTTAGTAGATAGGCATAATTTGAGTTCACTTAGTTCAACTGGTTTTGTTTTGCTTGACAGGCCTAGTTTTGTATTTTGGTCGGTCGTATTGATTTTAGAACTCCCAAACAAATGGAGAGCCTCCAGGATAAGTTTATAAGTAATTATACATTCCACCGTTTTCGGGTTTTTTTGTTGTGATTGTAATTATAAAATTGCTCCTTTTTTATGTACAGATCATGCATCAGTTGGAAAATTTACAGATTCATAGTATTTGTCTCTTTAACTATTATCATTTTTGAATGAATATGTATATATGGTGTCCTTTCTCACAGGTATTGCACATGATCATGATCTAATCTTAGTAATAGAAGGTGGAAATTGTACTCATAGTGTACTGCTTTCTTTTTTCAGTGCAAGAGATGAAACTGTAACCATACTTCGAAGATTTTCTCTTGAAGAAGCTCCCTGAAGGAAGGAGGCAAGTGTACTTTCTTTTGCTGTGTGTTATTTCTCTCTAGCAATTTTGTAAACTTATCTTTAATGCTAACGCCAAATATTTCATGCAAGATGGTCATTAGGATTTAGATGGTATGTCAGGCAGGCAAGCAGTACAAGTTTATGGAATGGATGCATCACGCATATCTTGTTTATTAGAATGATCTATATGTGCAGTTTTTGTTGTTACAGTGACGTAACCCCATCAGAGAACGTATGCTGACTTCTCATCTGTATCCCATGGCAATTTAAGAACTAAGAGATGAGAAATAAAGATAAATAACCGTTTTTTACTTAATCTTCATTCGAGCTCACTGACTTATTTTCCCGCTACGTTTGAACTTTGACATTCGGAAGATGAATGCTGCTAAATGGAGGAAGAAAAATAAAAAAGATATTTAGGAAGGAGAAGATAATTCCAGGGGAGAGGTAGTTATTAAATTTCTTGCATGAAGCCTATCAATTTTATTCAAATTTGTTGTTTGCTCTAGGCTTAACTAGTTAACTTGCTTCCAAGAAACTCTAGAAGGGAGTGAAAATAAAGATAAATTTTTGCTTATTTTCTAGGGATTTTGTGGCATTGTCTTTCAAGTACGAGGCTGTTAGAGATATAAAATCTACTTAATTAGTTGTATTTTAAGGGTAAATTTACAATGTGAAGTAAAAATATCCTGATGAGTTATTTGATAATCTAGGCAACTAGTTTTGCACCACATATATCAGATGGTATACGTAAATATAGGTGTTCATATCTATAGACAACGTATTACATCTGACTATGTTGTTACTGCAAAATACATCGAGTCAATTAAAACCCTCTCATCTTATCTTGCTAGAGAATTTGAGAGTAGACTACCGACACTCAATTGTTGGACAAGCTTAGAACTGTTTGGTTTACTAGAGAAACTGATATGTAAATTGTGTGGGGTGTGGGTGTGATACTCCTCTAAACCTTCTAGAGGGAGGGACCGGAGGTTGTTAGTGGGTAGGGATTTCAAAAACACACTATTATTTTAAAATTACTCTGTTTTCAGATGCAATGCAAATCACCACTACAAAAGAAAAGGTCTTCACCGGCGTTTTTTTGAGGCTTCACCGGCGTTTAGTGTATAACCTACCGGCATTTGGAAAAGCGCCACAACAAGCACCAGTGGAGCGCGTGCCGGGGATTGTTTGGCGGCCTACACCGGCGCTTTTGAAAACGCCGGTCTTGGTGCAATATACTCCGGCGCTTGCAAAAAAGCGCCGCTATATACTTTTTTATTTTTTTATTTTTTTTATTTTTTTTGGGGGAAAATCAACCCCAACGTTTTCAAAAACGCCGGGGTAGGTAAAAAAAATTTATAAAAAATTTTTTTTATAATTTTTTTAAATATATATATATATATATATATATATATATATATATAGGAAAAGGCTCCGTTGCACACTACTATTGGTGCTCACGGCGTGAACACTACTAGTTCGGGCGTTCAAATCGAAAATCCGAACCGTTCACATTGATCTACACATCTAAATTAGTCTAAATATGTAAAATCAAATCATTTGAAATTCATTTGCCCATTCATTGAAGTGTTACAAAATTGTATGGCTGAAATTCATTGTTTTTATAGTCGCGTGATGGATGGGCAAATGAATTTCAAATGATTTGATTTTACATATTTAGACTAATTTAGATGTGTAGATCAATGTGAACGGTTCGGATTTTCGATTTGAACGCCCGAACTAGTAGTGTTCACGCCGTGAGCACCAAGATAGTGTGCAACGGAGCCTTTCCCTATATATATATGTATATATATTTAATGAATGAATATATGAAAAATTCATTTTCACATACATTATTTCTGCTAGTTCAAGATTACATTACTAATCATAAAATACAAAAGAGTATTACATTGCTAATCATAAAATACATAGTCTAAGCACCTGATTCACCCTATTACAAGCTATATTTAGCATAATAATTAGCATAGAAAGACTGCTTGCACAACAGCAACACCCGTGACTCTGGTCCAAACTGACTCATTCACAAACCTGGCACTCACCACAATGTAGTAATCGCTGCTTGCGTTTTGATCCATAGTAACCAAGAATGAGTATGACAGGACAACATGAATAGAAGATTTGCTGAAATATAGAAGATTGCTGAACATGAGTATGACAGGCCAACATGAATAGAAGATGTGCTATTTTTACTGTCTGAAACCATTAAGACTGGTATGTGCTATTTCTTTTGGTCCCACAAGAGAAGCATAATTCACTGACTGGGATGTTTGCACTTCTTAAGACTGGTAGAATCGTTGCTAAATGGATAACAGAGTTTATGCTAAAATTACCTGCTAAAATTACCACCTTCTGTTTCCTCTTTTTACTGTCTGAAACCATGCATAAATTTGGTCCACTTTTCATCTTAGCATTTCATATACCCATTATCTCACAAGAGAAGATTACCTCAATTGATGCTTTGCAATGCAGCATTGCATGTTTATATTCTTCAAACCTCACAAAAGCCTCTGCAATGAAGTCTTCTGCCTGCATTCCACCAGTGTCATATTAGTGTCTTTTCCCATGATTCCTAGTATTTGTGATGTCATCAAAATGCCAATATGTTGTTGAGGGCAGCTGTTATTGTGAATACTACTATCCATTCTTAAAATATAATTAAAAATACAAGTACAGGAATTACTGCAGCTTCTATGACTGGTTAATGGTTAGTGGGTCATGTGTATCATATAGTAGTGCGCGCTTAGTCTGCACTTCATAGCAGGAGACTTCGGTAATTAATTTATATATCAAGAAAAATCAAATTTAAACCTAAGCTGTAGCTAACCTTTGATATTGATCAGTGTTTAAATCCCAGAAGTAAACTAAATCAATTTCAAACCTAGCCATCATGCACATTCCCATATAACTTTGTTTGGACATTAACCTAGCTAGCTATACATTGAACACAACACCAAATGCAAGTGGCATTCTGAATGTCATCAGATGAAAGAGGTTGCTTTCTTTTATTTCTCATTTCAGGAAAGCTTTTAGAGATACTAGAGTGGTATAGATGACTTAAGAACCAATTAAAGAAGCTGGTTTCAATCCATGGAAGAGAAACATGCATTTTGACTGTGACTTTATGTGCTCTGATTTAATTATATGATAGTAAGATACTAAATATATGTCCATGTTACACATTCAAAATAATCGTTTTGGTTAAAAGTGCAATGATCATGCTTCTCATGAATCTAATGTTGGCAAAAGACTCTAAAAGTATGTGCAAAGCCAAACATATAGCAGTAGAAACAGTTCGACAGTTCCCTTTAATTAAGAACTCAAGTTATCTTGCTGAATTCTCTTTCAAGTGATTATTATGATGACCAGAATATCAAACTTTATTGAACACTCTTTTAGTTCTTATTTATTAACCAATACATGACATTCTTAATTCATATTAGAAACTCAATGCAGAGTAGAGCTATGGACAAAACTAATACATGATTTATATAGGTAAAATGAAGAAAACCTCATAAGGAGAACTAAACAATGTAAACACCAATAGGAAGAAATCAATAAACATACCTTTCCATTTGAAAATTGCACAATCCGCCGAGATGTAGGGAGAAAATTAGATAAATGAGATTTGACAGAACCACCAACTGGAGTATTTTCACCGTTTTGGAGTTGTTCATGACTGGATGCATTAACGGTGCCATTTTCCAATTTTGTACTTCTTAATGACAGAATCCTACCTGAAAAGAAAATAATTAGACCAAGTGATGTAAAAGGAAACCTGAAATTATCTATTATAGAAGCAACTGGTAGATAGTAAATACGAAGCCAAATAGGAAGCTCTTCAGTTGCTTCTGAACTAAGTCAGAATAGACAGAATATGGAACAAATTAATCAAAAGGAATACGCTAGCTATAATTTGTAGCGAAGAGGGTAGAGCATAATACCAACGATATCCGTGCTTGATACCCCTTCAGTGCGCTTGATTTGCTTGTACCGCCCAACCTTCTTTGCTAATGCATAAGCATCAGTTCCATCAGGAAGTAAGCAAGGATCATCTCCGTGTATAATATAGTCAATTTTGTAGTCATTAAACAGAATGTTCATAAATTTCTCGTTGATCTCGTAAGGTGCATTCGTAATGACCTCATCCACCCATTTAAGCCCGCTAACAAGAGTCAACCTTCAAAAAATAGTGCAAGAGAAAACACAGTAAGTATACTTCATTATATGGTGAGAGGAATCATACCAAAACTATGGCCAGAGTATCAAAGATGCAAATGAAACTATAACCAACTAGCTTTATAATAGAAACCAAAGAATACATTGGACAAGATGGAATCGGTTCGGTTCGATATCCATTTAATTTATTTCTAACATAAATAAACGAGGAAGTAGAGAAGCTAAACTTACTTGGGAGGAAACTGTAAGAAAAGATATGATAACTTGTGGTCTTACACAAGATATTATGCTAAGATATTCCGCTAAACCGATCAAAAAATCATGATGTTCATGGAACCGACCTCAACTAGTTGGGAAAAAAGTTTTGTTGTTGTTTGTTGTTGTTGTATTTCTAACATAACGGATGTAAACTAAGACGACAATGCTAAATATGCTAATTAAACATTTATTTATCAAGAGAGTCAAGACTAGACGAACAAAGGGAAGGGAAGTAACAGTTGGGAGTAGTCTATATTAATTTAATACCTCTCTTCCATGGACAAAACCGGCGGCCCCTTGTTCGCGACGATCTCCTCGTCGCTGACAACTCACACACACAACAAAAAACGTAACTGAAGTGATTAAATAAATGAAAGTACAAGTATACAGACTAAAAACTACTTAAGCTAAGTAGAAGTTATGCTAAATGCAGTTTTCATACCTCTACTACAATCTGAAACATAAATCTTTTCCTCTGTCCCCTCCAATCTTGATTGCACTAAATAAATAGAAGTTATGCCTCCGTTGACCTATAAAGAAAAGGAGTTCAAAAACATTAGACTAAAACTGAATATTAATCTCAAACCACAATTTTTTAGGTTGGTTATTGCTAAACAGGAGTGCTCTAAAAACCACAATAATTTTTCCAATCCCAAACCCTAATTATTCTTCTCACAATCTCAAATTATCAAATACACAAATTAATAAATTACACAAACCCTAATTATTCTTCTCCCAATCCCAAATTATCAAATTTACAAATTAATGAATTCTCAAATTCTCAAATTCATACCTAGGGTTTGAGAAAGGGAGGAAGATGACAGTGATCAGAGTGATGGCGCGGAAAAGGCGATGGGTACTGCAGTGGCATCGGCAACGGCGACGGCGAGGTTGGGGGCACGGTGATCGGGGGCTAGGGTTTGTGAGAGAAGGGGTGTTGGGTTCGTGAGAGAGAGGGGGAGAGAGAGAGGGTGTGTGGGCGAGGGAGAATAATGAAAAAAAAATAAAAATTAATAGATCCTGTGGAGTTGAGAGCACTGGAGGTTGACGAGGGGGAGGGGGGTGTTGGGTTTGTGAGAAAAAGCCAGTGGAGAGAGACGGGGGAGAGAGAGAGATTGGGAGAAGATAATTACCCTTTGGTTGGATAATTACCCTATACCCGGCGTTTTTTACGAAACGCCGGGGTACATAATTAGACCCCGGCGTTTTATGTGGAACGCCGGGGTAGAAAATTATTTTTAATTTATTTTCCAAAAACGCCGGTGAAGACTTAGTTTATTGTAGTGCACTGTGGTTTAAAAATTTTATGACTTTCCAATACACACCATGTTGATTGTGAAATCACTCAAACTTGGATTTGACATACTTATTATTATTATTATTATTATTATTATTATTATTATTATTATTATTATTACTACTACTACTACTACTGTATGAGTTTTTTTGTTTTTTTGAACCATGTTGTCAGGGATGAGGCTTAAGTCAAGGCCCCGGTGGGCTCAGAACACCCAAAAGTTTTGAAATTTTCCATATAGGTATGAAAATTTGCACTTTGGCCCACCCAGAATTTTTAATAAACCCCCTACATATTTATGATTAAATTTGCACTTCTAAGCTGTATGTTTCTAGGCTGTATGTGTTTTTTATTTTATTGTATAACAAATATACTTTTGGGCAGGGCTGCAATCGAGCCGAGCCGAGCCGAATATCTTCAGGCTCGAGCTCAGCTTGTTAAGTAATCGAGCTCAGTTTTGAGCTCGAGCTCGGTTCGAACCGAGCTTTGACCGAATTCGAGCCGAATAGCTCGCGAGCTTAGCCTAAAATTAAAAAACCCAAGCTCGAGCTCGGCACGTTAAGCTATCGAGCTCGACTTTCGAGCTCGAGTCGAGCTTTGACCGAGCTCGAGCTGAATAGCTTGCGAATGCTCGATTCGTTTGCAGCCCTACTTTTGGGATCTTGTAAGAAAGCATGATAATTAATTTTTTTTTGGTTTGTTTTTGTTTAAAAGAATGATATGTGAATTATCTTTAGAAGACTAGAACTGTGTGCCAAAACGTTATTGCTTACTTTATAGTTGGCTGTGATTTTTTTTCTTCTTTTTTTTTCTAACATTATTAATTACTTTATAGGCAGCTGTGATTTTTTTTCTTCTTTCTAACGTTATTACTTACTTTATGGTTAGTTGTGATTTTTTTTCTTCTTTTCTTTCTTAAAGTTGTTTATTATTTGGCCCATTCGGCAAAATTATTCTAGCTTCCAACTTGCATGTCGTAGCTACACACCTACATCGCAGTACACACACACTCTTTCTCATGCAATTTTATTATTTTCAGTTAATAGATGTAAATACCATCTTTTGTGTGTTAGGTTGTAATAGGACTGAGGACCCTCCAAAAAATTGGGCACAGAAACACGATAAAACAAACAAGAAAATAAAAGCAACACATACAGACACAAAAACAACTCTTGTTAATTTATAATATAGAGACAAAAAAGAACACTTTATTTGATATTGATAACTGAATACATCACCTTATATATATAGGAGAGTACAAAGGACAATATAAGTTTATTTTAAATGTGGGACTAATACTAAGACTACTTTAACACTCCCCCTCAAGTTGGTGCGTATATATTGTCGAAGCCAAGCTTACTCAAGAAAGTTTGAAAAAGCTTAGGAGGTAGTGTATAGTTAGGATGTCAGCAAGTTATTTACCGGAGCGGACATATGAAAAAGAAATAACATTCTTCTCCTACTCATCTCGAATGAAATGACAGTCAACTTCAATGTGTTTCGTACGCTCATGAAACACCGAATTTTCAGAAATATGGATAGCAGCGTTGTTGTCACAATAGAAGGGAACTGGAGATAGCGCTGTGATTGCCAAGTCTCGAAGAAGGGATACAAGCCATAAAACTTCAAAAACCAATTGCCCAATAGCTCGGTATTTAGACTCTGCACTTGATTTGGCTACAACGAGTTGTTTCTTACTTTTCCAAGGTACGAGGTTTCCTCCAAGAATATAAAGTACCCACTAGTTGAGCGTCTATTATCAACCAATCTTGCCTAATCAACATCATAATATCCTCGTAAAGAAAGAGAATCATCAGGCCTGAGGAGAAGTCATTGCCCTAGGCTTTCTTAAGATAGCGAATAATGTGAACCAATGCTTTCCAATGAGTGATGGTTAGTGCATGCATAAACTGATTGACTCGACGTACTGTAAAGACAATATCTAGCCTAGTCACCGAGTGATATATGAGTTTGCTAACCATCCTGCGATATTGTTACGCCCCGCTTTCTAGAATACGGAAATACAGGTACGTAACCAAGGTCCAGCGAATGATATAAGTATATTAACTCATATTATTCATAAGCTGTACATTACCAGTAAGCTCAACAACACAGACAACAAAAAAAATCATATGAACATGAATAGAATAAATAACTAATATCTGAGATATAAGAACTTACAAAATGCCCGAGAATATACAATGTAGTAACAGTTTGCCAAGTTCCTTCAGTATCTCATCGTCTGTATCTGTATAAACATTAACTAAAAAGAACGAAGGAGTGTCCGTTTGAGCAGCTACGGACGACAAATAGCAATAAGCAGTGAAAAATAAAGTATGATATAGCAATAAACAATGAACTGGAACGATTTAATCACATTACAATTAAGGACGATGAGATGCAATCATGAAGGTGAGGTTTAATCAATCGGTTAGCAATAGTCAATAAACCATTGTCGATGATCAATAATACAATGGTCGGTAACAATAAACAAAGATCAATAATGCAACTGTCAATGTTCGGTGTCAATTTTAAGTCTATCAATCTTTTATTAACCTATCTAATGCACGCAAATCTGCGTTCCATACCACAGGTTCGGGTGCATACAATCATATGAACGTTTAGATTTTAGTGGTGAATTTTATAGGGTCATGTACTCGGGTCTTGCAATAATAATAACAAATTATCAATAAACAATATACGATACAATACACCATAAATTGTGATACTCTAGTCAGTAATCCGCAATCAATCGATAAAACAATAAACAATAACATGTCCGATAACAATAACCAATACGGGAAGCACAGCCCCCTTTTGAGTACACTCCTATATTGTCCAGTCTTACCCTTTATTACCCCGGCTTGTTATTATTTTATTTTATTAAACATGAACATGCAATCAATGGAGACGGGTGTCAAGAATATTATCAAGGAGGTATCAAGAGTTATGCAATGCATGATGTACTAGTTCAATTAATTAATTGCGAAGAATAAACATTTAAAACATGAAAATACAATTCTGGACAACAATACGTTGCTGTATAAAAACTGACTTTCTCGCTACTACGGGAAAGCAAATTAGGTTCCGTCAGGGGTTCCAGAAACTAGACTTCCTGCCGGTTCCAACGTATTTTCACACGATACATTCTAATCATAATAACCATGCCTACCAGTCAGTTCTTTACGAGTCTACTGTTCAGGCTGCAACTCAGTGTCAAGTTTTTATATAAATAATTTGACTAAAAACTTAATAAAAATTCTTATAAAAATCATAATCTTGCCCCTAACAATGTTCAGTAACATACTGGTAAATCTCAGGTCTTAATTCTATTGATAATATATTATTTTAATCAGTTAATCATAGCGTCATACTTCTAAACAGTAATCTGGAATTAAAACGTTACAATACTAAAATCAAGATATTTTGCACTCTACAGGTCGGATTTCAGATCCGTTAGTTGTTCTAGATTCTAAACACAGCGGGCTACAACTTTCATATATAAAGTTATAAATTATATTTACAGTAACTGGTTCAAATTCTGGTAGCAAGTCAGGGGAGATAACATGACTGAATCTAGTACGTCATTTTAAACTACGATCTACAAGAAATTTACTTCTATAACTAGAAATGGATTGCATTCATACTAAAAAATCAGAGTATGGTTCTACAATTAATCCATCAAAATTTATTATTTCAATGATATTAAATTTAAGAATTGAAACAAACAATTGCACACGATTAACAATTCATTCAAATCACCATATTTATTTATACACATCTATATATGTAACTCCAATTTGTGTTCGTGCAATGCATGAAGTGGTGATGAGGTTTATGATATTTCCGTGAGTATTGAATCGACGGAAGCAAATGGAATGACTCAATACACTATGAAATAATTGATTCAAACATGAAGTGATCACAATGCCTGTAACAATACGGTGGTTCCACGATTTAGATCTACAAAGAATATTTTCATGGACATGGACGATAAATGGATATCACGGTACAATAATCAAATACGGAAACTACTTGCGGAGTTCAAAGAAATCCTTGCATGGGAACAAAAAGGGTGTACAAGAGACGTTTGCCTTATACGGTGTTTACGACGCGTGACGAGAGTCGATGAGCAGGAGTAAAGACGACGCGGGGGGGGGGGGCATGACAGAGAGCAATAGCAAGAGAACGATGACCGACAACAGCGAAAAGGGTTGGAGGAGCTTCGGGTTGTGGCACTGTCAAAAGAGGAAGGAGCTCAGGATGTTGCGGCAATGGCAGCCGGGGCTGCAGTGGAGATGAGTGGAGGGTGGCTTCGGGTGGTTGTTGGCCGGTTGTGGAGGCAGCAGTGGTGCGGGTGAGGCTGGCTGTCGGGGCTTGGTGGGGAGGTAGTGGGTTTGCGAGGAATTGAGGGTGGTGCTCGGGATAAGGGGATGAAGGAGAAGGCAACCAAGCGATGGAGTGGCAATGGTGATGATGAAGAAGGTGAGGCAGCGGCGTGGTGTTGGTTCGGGTTGAAGTAGTGGAAGGAGAAGGAGGATGGCAGTTGTAGGAGAAGAAGGTTTAATTTATAGGTTAAGAGATAATTAATAGGTCATTAGATGAATATTTGTATATAGGGGATGGAATTAAATGGGCAGCATAGCATGTGGGCTAGGTTCGGTGATTGGGCTTTTCCTTCTTTTAAAAAAAAAACAACGGGTTAAGTAAATTAATGGGTTAATTTGGGCTTCACATATATAAACAAAATAACAAGTGTATTGGTTTGGGCTTAAATATAAATAATTAATCAAATAAGAAAAAAAATAAACTTATAGAATAGAATAAGATTTGTGTTAAAATATATAATCATTTGAAAATAGCTACAAATACAATTGGTGGTTAGAAGGTACTTTAATAAGAGATCCAAAATGAATTTAAGAGCGGATTTTTTATTATACAGAATCGAAATATAGAAAATACATAGAAAATATCTATAGGCGAAAACGGGAGTTACAGATATCGTTCTGGATCAGAGAAACAGTGATATCATTGGAGAAGGAAGACAACTTGATATTGTGATCCATAGGTGTGTCACTTGGGCGACATCCCAACATTCCTGTCTCGGTAAGAATATCAAGGACATATTTTCTTTGAGAAAGAAAGATATCATCATTTATGCATGCAATCTCAATGTCAATGAAATATTGAAGCGGACCAAGATCCTTTGTTTGAAATGTTTGAGTCAACCGCTTCTTGATGTCTGCAGTACCTTGCAAATCACTGCATGTGATAATGATATCATCAACATAGACTAACAAAATAACAATATCTTTGCTTCTGTTCTTTATGAATAGAAAATGGTCTGCCTTACTTTTTAAGAACCCATAAGAGCACATCTTTGCCGAACTTTTCAAACCAAGCTCGAGGAGACTATTTGAGGTCATAAAGTGAATTTTTGAGCGAACATACAAGATTCTCATCCTGTCAGTCAAAAATAGGAGGATGCTGCATATATACTACCTCTTTCAAGTCTCCATTGAATAATGAATTCTTAACATCAAGTTGATGAAGGGGCCAGGGATAATTGGAGGCAAGAGAGATAAGAACACGAACGGATGTGAGTTTCGCAACTAAAGAAAAATCCTCTACATAGTGTATCCCAAATTTCTGTGTATATCCTTTAGCGATAAGGCGAGATTTGAGTTGTTCAACTGTTCCATCAGGATGGTGTTTGACTGTGAATACACACTTACAACCAACTGTCTTACCACCTACAAGGAGGCAAACCAACTGCCAAGTACTATTATGCTGAAGAGCCTGCATTTTCTCTTTCATTGCTACTATCCAACCATGGTGCTTGAGTTCTTCCTGAATACTTTTAGGAATAGAGATGAAATCCAAGGAAAAGGTAAACGTGCGAAAGATCTATTTAGTTTAGAAGAAAAAAACAAACTGGGCAATAGGGTAGTGAGCACAAGATCACTTAGCCTTACATTGAGCAATAGGTAAATCAGCTGTGTTAGGGATATTATCGATAGAAGTGGTTGACACTGGCGAAACAACAAAGGGTACTGCTTGGATGATCGAGTCTGAACTAGCAGTACGTTTTCTAACATAAACCTGAAGTGGTGGTGATGGTGGTCACGGTGGTGGGGATGGTGTTATTGTTGGTGGTGGCGGTGGTGATTGTGGTGGAAAATCAAGACTCTCTGCAACAGCTCTTGTTAAATCGGATTTGTGTGAAGGAATATGCTCAAAAAGGGTTTGTATTCAAAAAATGAAACATACGCCAAGTTGAATTTTTTTTTTTCTTCTGTGAAGGGCAATAGCAAAGATAACATTTTGAAAAACAAGAATACCCAAAAAATACACTTAGTAGCAAGCGGGTCAAGTTTATCAGTATCTGGGTAGAGATTCCGAACAAAACAAGTGCAACAAAAAATACAATGTGGTATTGAAAATGGATTTCTAGATGGAAATACCAGTTGAATGAGGATTGATTTTGAAAATAGGAGTAGGCATTCGGTTAATAAAAAAACATGCAGTGAGAACTGCAAAACTCCAATAAAACTTGGGGACTTTCATTTCAAATATCAAAGAACGAGCGGTGCTAAGTAAATATTAATTTTTGCGTTCTGCTACTCCAATTTGTTGAGGAGTGTTGGCACAAGAAATTTGGTGTATGATTCCATGTTGAAAAAAAAATCGTTGAAAATGAGAACTCATGTATTCTTTAGCATTATCAGAATGAAAACATTTAAGTGTTATGTCAAACTATGTTTGTATCTCGAAGAAAAATTCTTGAAAAACTTTACAAAAACATCATAACGATCTTTCAAATGAAATAACTACGTCATCCGAGAGAAATCATCAATAAATGTAACAAAATAACCACTATTATTAAAAGTGGGAAAACCAATAAGGCCCCAAACATCAGAATGAACTAAATTAAACAAATGTGCACTATATTTATTTTTGTCCTGGGGTAGGAAACTCTATGATGTTTACCTAACTCATATGATTCACAAGAAATTTTAAAGGTAGGCTCACAACCTGAAACGAAGTGCTTGAGGGTCATAGAGGAAGGATGCCTCAGTTATTGGTGCCACAATTCAGGATTAGTAGAAAAACTAAAAGCTGAAACTGGAGAATTCAACATATAACCCATGATGTTCACGACTGGTGCCAATCACCTTCCTCGTCGTAGTATCCTAAAACACACAGTGAGAATGAAAAAATGTTACCGAACAGTTTAAATCTTTGCAAAGTTTAGGAATTAATAATAAGCTATTGGGAAAGTTAGGAATAGGCAAAACCGATTTAAGATGAAGGTCCGGAGAAAGAGAGATCTTCACCCCTTCAACAGGAACAGGTGAGTCATCAGCAATACGCATATGATAATTTGGAAGAAAAGAAGAAAATAATATGAAGTAAGCGATAAAGGGGTCATATGTTCAGAAGCACATGAATCAATTATTCATTGATGTGAGGAAACATGACAAGAATTACTTTAATGAACAGAGTTACCAGAAGGAGGGGGTATCATGTTACGATAGTCCAGATAGTCTTGAGCAGAAATGATGGATTTAGGACAAAAAGACGGGGAGGTTGACTCATCCGTAGCGGAAAGAGAAGGTTTCACATTTGTAGGAGAGGAGGTCATCATTGTAGGAGGAGGAGAGGTCACCGTTGAAGTATCGGAGGTCGTCATAGGATCAGATCAAGATTAGATCTGAAGGAGAAAACGGGTGAGAGGGATTAAAGGGGGCATAAAAATGGCATGCATTGCAGAACAACGCGCATGACTAGACATACTTGACTCCTTTTTTCTTTTCTTTTCTTTCGATTTTTTTTCTTCGACTTTTTTTACTACAGTGAGAAGGGGAGGATCGATGCAGGAGAGGAGGGGTTGCAAGTTCCGGAAGAGGAGTTGGATCGGGTGTCGGATGCAGGAGAGGAGGGGTGGCGGTGTGGATCTGAAGGAGTGGAGGATCGATGTACGGTTTAGAGAGGAGGGTTGGTGGGATTGGATGAGGTGAGGCAGTTGGGGCGGTGAGGGAGGGTGGGCATCAGCGTTGGTGGGAGCAGAGGAAGGCGGGGTGCAGGAGGCGACGAGTGGCGGGGGGTCGTCGGGAGGCTGGAGCGAGGAGGGCATCGAAGGGGGGAGCGATGGGTAGTGGAGGCGTGGAGGAAAGGAGAAGAGGCTGCAGGAATTGAGTTAGGGTTAGAATTGAGTTAGGTTAGGTGGTGGCTGGAGGGAGGAGAGGTAGAGGATTAGGGTTGTGGGTGGTTCGGGTTTGGAGTAAGAGGAGACAGGGAAGAAGAAGAAGGAGAAGTGGCGGGGGCTTTTTTTTTGGGGAAAATTTTTGTGTTCACTTTTCGGACTTTGATAATTGATAGCATGTTAATTTATAGTATAAAAACATACAAGAACACTTTATTGGATACTGATAACTGAATACATTACCTCCTGTAGGAGAGTACAAATAGCAATCTAAGTTTATTTCAGATGTGGGACTAATACTAAGACTACTTCAACAACTCTCTACATACAAAAACAAATTATCAGCAAAAGAACCATGATGTTGAGAGAAGTCAAGTTCCACGCCAAAAGCTAGTCATAAAACCACAAGAGTCCAACTACTGGCATACACCACAAATCCACATATAGAGGTAAAGTCTACTAAACAAACCTAACTAAGATAATAACGACATAAAATTAAAACATAGCACTGGGAATTGTATTACAAGCCACGTTCACCATCATTACGATTCTAATCTTCATTAGTTGACACTTTCTCACCTGATCCGCACCTATGAACAAAATATTAATTATGTTAAAAGTACTATGAACAAAATATTTATAGATAAGTATACATTAACTAAAATATAGATACATATACCATTTGGAATAGACAACACCTAATCACAACATCTTTCAACACTCGTGCCTCGGTTTGCAGACACCTCCCAACCCGCTAAAAAGTAGATGAATTTCAAGTCAAATGTGCATGTTGCATGTACATTTTGTGATAGTTGAGCAACTATAAGTATGAAAACAACCAATATTTGTCTTGGAGAAGCCCTCTTTCCCTTAGAATCATGCTCAATCTGCAGAAACAATCTATCTGAATACATAACTGTTTAAGATAAATCAGAGAGAAATGAAGACAATACTGAATATTGAATTGAGAAATAACTGAGTACAATATCTCCTATATATAGGAGGAACAAAATACAAAACTAGCCAACTACCCAATGTGGGACTATATTCTCTAACACCCCCTCTCAAACTCACGATGGGTCAAACAATGCGAGTTTGCCTACTAAGTGTCGGAATCTCTGAACAGTATGGAATTTGGTGAAGAAGTCTGTAGTCTGCTGGGAAGAGGTAACAGAATGGAGAGAGATGGTCCCGCCTCAAAACTCTCACGAACATAATGACAATCAATCTTAATATGCTTCGTTCGTTCATGAAAGACCGGGTTGCTTGCAATGTGCAATGCACTCCGGTTATCACAATAAAGTGAAGTAGCTCCTGTAAGAGTGACACCCATATCTGATAACAGCCAACGAACATGAACAATCTCTCTAGTAGTACTGCCATTGCTCTGTACTCAGCCTCGATGGAAGAACATGCAACAACTACCTGTTTCTTGCTCCGCCATGAGATCAGTGAATCACCAAGAAATAGACAAAGACCTGTGGTAGACCTTCTGGTAGTCGGATTACCTGCCCAATCTGAATCAGAATATACACTGAGCTTTAGTTTGGATGTAGAAGGCATGAATAATGAGCGAGTGATAGTGCCCCGAAGATATCTGAGGATCCGAAGAAGAGCACCGTAGTGAACTGATATAGGAGCGGAAACAAACTGACTGACATACTAACTGCATGAGCAATATCGGGTCTGGTCATGCATAAGTAGACAAGCTGTCCAACAATCTGCCTGTATCTGGTAGGATCAGGAAGAAGCTTACCATCTGTGGGACGAAGCTTCACATGGAGCTCTAAGGGTGTATCAGCTGATCGACTGTCAGAGAGACATGCAGCGGAAATAATATCTGATGTGTATTTCTGCTGAGAAATGAGTATCCCCTGAGATCCCTGCCAAGGTCTTTTATATGGAACTGCTGATGAAGGTATTTCTGGGTGGATATA